>CM057384.1:83060000-83695000 GCA_030015415.1 Cynopterus sphinx | reverse complement strand
CTCTCAGAGAGTATGATTATCTTTGTACTAACCTGCAGCCAAAGAAGAGGAAAGATCTTTAAACAACTGTTTCTTTTCTTGGGTTAAATATTACTATATATTCATGGTAAATAACAGGTTTAATGATATAGAAAAAAATGTGTTAGTGGGTTAAAATTTTTCATATTACTAGAAGATGAAAGTTGAGGTCAGCTAAATAAGCTGAGCTCATCAGAATTATCCATTAAAAATTCAAATGACTATAAACTGCTACTATATAAAACTTATGCTATCAACATTATCATCTATAAAAATGAGTACTACATTTGCAGCACATTCTTTCTAGATGCTGTATCTAGAATGCTGTTAGCTCTCTGTTCTTTTTCATAAAGGACAATCACTAAATTCTGAGTTACTGCTAAGATACCTCAAGTTGCTAATGGAACTGACTTACAACAAACAAATCTGTAAACATTTAAAAACCACCTTGCTCTAGAAATTTAAAAAATGAATAAAATAAATATTTTGTGAGAAGGAGAGAAATGCATTCTATATGTTAACTATTCTATCAGATGGTGTAGAGATTGTGTAGACTATTAAAACCTTCTAGTAACTGATAGGTAATTGCTCATTTGCTGACTGTAGTTGTGTACAGTAGACAGAGGCTATGAGAGAAGCCATCCTTCCTTGCTAATGTAACATGTAGAACTTGCTGCTACTGCAGCACTTAATGCTCACAGTACCGAGTCATCTTTAATGCAAACATACATTTTCTGCCTTGCTTCTATGTTTTCCATTATAACGCAACACGAAAACAGTGTACATTTCATTCCATCCCTATGAGGTTTGCATAAGCAGTTCCAAGTCAGACTAAATATTGTATTGCTCTTATTACAGTGAATAAATATTTTAAAGTTTACGAATTAAATATTTTATTTTTTCAGTATGCTCTCTTAATTATTAAGAACTTTTTACATCTTCCTCATTCAAGGGAAGTCTTTAGGGTTTCCTTTTTAAAATGTGATACTATTATTTGTTTCCCCAAACAGAAGCAGATCAGAGTTAACAAATAAGTTCAATAAATCATTTTATACTTAGTGTTAATATGAACAGCATGCTTTTTCACATAAAGAGACTTTTCTATGAGCAGGGATCTTTCATTATAATAAAAGTTTTCCAAAAAAAATCAAGTAAATGTTACATCTTTAAGTGTACAATTTCTCTCTTCATTTTTATAATCATTAGCATAGATTTTCTTGGCATACATCTTTTCACTTGACACAGGTATTTCTCACACTAAATTAAGACAAAACATCAGGAGAAGAGCATGTCCTGATCTGTTTGGTTGAAATTTCCCATAAAACAAGAAACCAAGAAGCTTTTATATGTTTGCCTTAAATAAGGAGACTAATTATGTTAACTGATTTATTAATCTATGAAGTTCTTTGTCCAATTATTAAAAGTACAAGGAGACCAGGGAGCAATTTAAATGTCTAATACACCTCAAAATCTTTTTTTTAAAGGTTAATTATAATTCTAAGCAAAGCTACTCTAGATAGGCCCCTTAGTTTTATGCAGGTTTAAGTAAAATAATAAAAAAATAATAATAACATTACCTCATTGGCCAGCTCCAGGAGCACTGGGGCAGCTCCATTTTTCCCCACTCCACTCAGGTACCTGGACAAGACAAAGCCAAGCGGTAATGCAGTGACAAGAAAAGGCCAGCATAGACTTGTCAGCATCCCCTGTGTGTACACATTTCTCCTGGGAAAATGCCACGCTTAACTCTAGTTAAAGTATGCTACTGTCATAGGAAAGCATTGAAGGGAAGAGGATAACAAAACAACTTACCTCAAAACCACTGGCAACTAACTAACAGAAGTTGGGGGAGGAGATATGAGCACGTTGGTTCCCCCTATTTTTACTTCCCAACAAGTAAAGTGAACAGAGAGGTAATTTTAAAAAGAATATCCCTAACACCCTAGCTTCACCTATACCAGAACCATCTCATAGAAAGAAAATAAAATCACTCTTAGAGTTCAAAAAAAGCATCCATGTATATACCCGTATCACTTTTTCATTACTGTTGTTTCATAGGATTGGTTGAAACCTTATTAAAAAAAAAAAAAAAAAATGGAACAGACTTGTCATCAGTGGGTCAATATAATTGTAGTAGGCAATAAAAGCTATTGTCTCACTGGTCTTGGATTTCTGTCATAACCTTCAGCTCTCTTTATTCCATAACCACACTAAACAAACAAACAAACAAATAAACACCCTCCCCAAATCCATCCCAAACATGGAGTCCAAAGTGATTTTTTTAAAAACAAAAATTTGAATATTATCATTCTCCTCCTTGAAACATTTCAAAGCCTCCATATTAAATCTTAGCTCAAGTTCTTCAAAATCTGTTCCTACCTGCTTTATCTGGCTAGCCTCATCTCTACAGTGTTCCCCTCTACAACCTTCACCTGGAGAACTCATAATTCTGCTTCATTGTATCTGCCTAACTCCTTGACCCTCACAAACCCATCCCCCACTATAAGGCCAAAAGCCCCTTGAGGGTAGAGAAATTACATTTTCTTCAATTTATTATGCACAGCACAGTTCTTGGCTTATAATAGGTGATTATATTATACATATCTAGTTTTTCTTTAATAAATGATAACATTCTTTTAAAAATTAAATATTTTTAAAGCCTTATTAAGCAAGAAAATAGAATTAGATATAGACACTTTCTGTATACTCTGAGTGAATAAATTAATAATATTTATTTGATAGTAAAAATCTAAGTCAATAAACAAGGTCTTTAAAAAAACTACCAGAAACAGATACTATATTATTTCACAAGTATGCTTATAAATATGTATAATTTTCCTATAAACAAAGTGGAATAAAAGCAAATTATTCAAGGTGAGGAGAGTCTCCAGATCATTATAACTCCAAAGTAATTCTAACAAGTCCACTTTCCATATATTCAGGTCTTTCTTGAATCAATTGTTTAGAAATCTAACTTGAAAATGAGTACTTTCAGAAGCAAGGAAAACGAAAAGGCAAGTGTGCTTTCGAGAAAGGTTCCTGGGAAATAGGTCAGTTAGGAACTTCATGTCAGCTTACAACATTTCCATTGCATGGATAGGTCAGCTCAAGGAATGACCAATCAGTTCAGTCAAACAAGACCATCTAACTATGTGTTTGTAACCACCCAAAGTGCACATTCATTAAGGGTTTAGATTCTGAGTCAGAGTCATTAAGCCTATCCTGCTATTAAAATATCTTTACAACTTTCTACTCACCATTTATTTACCCCACAAATATTCTTGAGAGCTAACTATATGTTGAGCCTTATTCCAGGTTCTGAAGCAGCAACGGGGAACAAAATTTCCAAGATTCTTGCTATCATAGAAGTTATATTACATTGAAGAGACAGACCACAACAAGACAGAAAAATAAATACATAATGATGTACACTATGATAAAACAGACAGAGATTGTTGGTCAAGAAGCCCATTTCTAAGGAAGTAACACTTGAGTAGAGACCTGCAAGAAGGAAAGTGGGCAGCCCATGGGATAAAGAGCTTTCTCAGCAAGAGAACAGTACACGCAAATGTTGGTGATGTGCCTGGGCTGTCTGGGGACCAGGATAGGCTCTAGTGTGACCAGAGCAGAACTTGTGAGAGCTGATTGAAAAACACAAAAGAGAATAGCTGGAGTCCAGACCACTGCCCGTGCTAGGGAACTATCGTTGTGAGTCAAAATCACATGGTTTCATGTAAATATTGCATCAATCATTACCCTGGTAATGACCAAAGGGACACTTTGATTAAGGTTAAAGAAACTGGAGATGGTCAAACAATAACCATAACCCACTACATCTACATAGTCTTTATAATATTTGAAGCACGTTCACCCTTAATACAGTGAAAATTCCTACTTAAGAACTTGATAAACCTTCTCAGTTGGTCATATAAAAAAAATGATGAAACCCATCTGAGTTATCTTAGCTGGTAAGTAGTAAAGCTCTTAAACAGAATCCTGATGAACCAAGGTCTACTGAGTTGCCTTCATATATTGAAAAGGGTAGGCCTGCTTCTGAATGTATTTATTCTGCAATCTGTTTCCCAACTATATCCTATAAGACTTCAGAAGTGCTAGAGAAATAAAACTGTTAAAATTAATTTGACGTTGTATTTCTCCTTTCTGAGAACTTTGTCTCCTACATCAAGTGACAGATCAGGTTTATTCATATTTTTAGATATGCAATTAAAGGGGCATGCTAATTATAGAAAATATTCAGTAAAAAACATAAATCAGATATTCCAAATATTACCCTTCTCTGAATACTCACAGTATCTCGTGTAAACTTACAGCACAGACTCTTAACATAGTTAAAATGCTTTGTTTCTCTCTCCAGCTAGACTGGAAGCTCTTTGAGGTAGGGCTATACAAATGAATGTTGAACCTTCAACAGATCCTTAGAGAACTGGATTACAACTGAGATATAAAGATGTGGTCCTGAACGCTACACCAAGGTGACCTGGGCTATTTTCTTAATACTTATTTGCAAACAAAAATTACTTTGCACAGAAGATATATGTCACCCTCTAGCTTTGCCACAGGAGGACTAACGAATGTATATTCTGTGGGTGAAACCATCCTTAAAAAAATTTCATAAAAGGTACATTTATGTTTTTTGAGTATAAAAGATACATTAGCATCTAGTTAAAGGAAAACTAGATTAAAATAATACATACTGACTTTATATATAAGGCAAAGTTACTTGATTTAAAAAATTTATGACTACCATGGTGAAACTTCAAAAACCTACCAAGTGAATGATGCTCAATTGATCTGATTCTCTAAAGGTAATGAAGCTGGCCTGAAGACAGTGTGTGTTAGGAGAATGAAGGAGATGGGTGACAATATTTCTAAACATTGATGGGGACTTGTAAATCTGACCAATTTTCCAGTGAGCTTATGTGTGCACACACATGCCCATGTGCACCAATTTTGATGAATCTAAATAAATTTAACAAAGTATAGTTCCTATTTGGAAATGAAATGCCACTTGAAGGGAAAAGCATAGAGAGTTGCTTTCAAAATGAACACTCACTCAGGCTGTGTCTATGTATACACAAAGTGAAGAATGGAGGAAATTTCCCTCATAATTCAAAAGCCCAAGAAGACATTTTCTACTGATATTTAAACACTGTGAAGTTTCAGTTAACCATGATGGAACTGCATTCTGGAGGATAGTTTTAAATACAGACTTCGAATTCTGGATTGAGATCATCGCAAAGCTAGCTACAATATAGAGACTTAGGAATTCTCTGATATTGCTAGTAGGAAACCACTGTAACCTTTCTAGACAGTAATTTGACAACATATAATAAAATCTTTAAATTTTCATTGTTTATACCAGTAATTATAGAAATATTAAGAAACTAATCCAAAATTCAAAAACTTATGCACCATAATATCAGAACATTGAAAACAAGTTTGTTCAAGAGATGAATAATTCAGTAAATTGTGATACTTTCATATGATTAGGTAATGCAATCAATAAAATATTTACAAAAGCTTTCTAAAAAATAATAGTATGTCATATATATTCTTTCAGTATAAAATTCAAGATTCACAATTGCATATACATATATAGTATGACCTCAGCTATATAAAAATGGGTTGACAAATGACTAGAATGAAAAATATCACAGTGGTTATCTCTGGGTGCCACAACAAAGGGCAATCTTCATTCCTTTTTTATACCATCATAAATATGCTTAATTTTTACAAAAATTTCATTTTTATAAAAGAAAAATAAATAAATAATTTGTTAACACTGTCGAACGCCTAAAATGTGTTTTGATATAATACACTTTGCCTTTAATTTAATCAACTGGAAAACAAAAATCTTTTAAGGCCAATTTACCTTAGACAATAAAAGGACATTCAACATGCACGTTTAGAACAAGAGCCTGTGAGGTCAATTCATCTGAAAGGTAACCACACAGCCCATCTCTAAGCACAAAGCACAGGGCAGAAAGTCAGTGAAGCAGCATGGTGAGGTAAAAAACTAGTCAGACTGCTCTCCTATTAATCTGTCCATTATAGCCTGTTTTTGCTTCAGATGTTGTAACACCTCGAAATAACTGAGACTCTCACATTTAAATAAAGGTACAGAAATACAAATATATTTCCATATTCTCATTATTACCCACCCAACTGTTCATCATTGAGTAACCATACAAAATGGAAAGATTTTTATTTCTGACCTAAATTACCCAGGTAATTCAATAAAGTATATTCATAATTAAATATACTTCTTAATGAAACTAAGATTTTAAAAAACAGCACTTAGAGGTCTTAGAAATCATCTATTGAAACAGCCTATTTACAGCGAAAAAAAAAAAAAAGATTATCAAAGGACAGCCTAATGGCCTGAGAGTAGATCTCCAAATTTCCAGGAGATGGTCTATCTTCCTTAAACTTAGGTTAACAAGGCTTTAAAATCTTAACAGAGAACTGTACTTTTATATGATGGGTTAAGATTATAATTTTTACAAATAAGAATGTTTTTTGACATGTGAATAACTTTTTCGTCTGAATGTCTAAACAGTTGTCAGCTTCACAGTACTTTACGGGTCGTTCTTAATTTTATATGTATGATGTAGTTTATGACTTTATTTTAAATGTAATTTCACAATGGAGATTATGACTTTTAAATAAATTAATTCAAACTTTACAAAAATTTGTTTAGAGAGAAATTCTCCTAGACACAAAAGTGTGTGTGTATATGTGGTGTGTGCAAATCATTTTTTAATAGACACTACTACTGAAAACTGAAGATATCTTTTACCGTGTATAAATTTTTTAGAAAGTCTAGCTTCAATAACCTTTTTCAATAAATACCTCTCAGTTTTTAAAAATGACTTTACAAATGCATGACGCCAATATTTTATGTATGTAGTAATTTCATTCATAAAATTTTCATGCATAAAAATCATTCATCTAAAATTAGTGGTGTCACTTTCACCACAGGGAGGTTGATCTGTCAATCTTAAGTGTAATAACTTAAGAGCATATTTCAAACAGTTTTCCTTTCCAATATGCCTTTGAAATATTTAAGAAACCAACTAATAATTTCCAATGCAAACCATTACCATTTACCATTATAAATTTTACAGTCATGTTACGAAGCCAATAAAATTTTTAGAAATATTAAAAAAGAACTATTTAAAATATTGTTTGTTTTAGAACAAAGTTTGAAAACTACAACAAATCAGGCTAAAATTAAAATACCCTTTTTAAAACCCTTTTTAAAATGTGACACTTACACATAATGATATATTTCCACATATCCTTACTTGATATATGTCTTTTTTTAAATGGCTAACATAATATCTATAACACAAAATACAACTGCACCAAAATTCAATCTTATTTTCTAATATATTTTTCATCGTGGTAATCTAAATGAGAAATACATGGAAAACTGGTTTGAGAACTTCCACACATACATATAGATTATATACATATGATCATGTACATCTATACAAGGTACTCACTTACAGTAAATTTCCAGTATGCAACTGCGATTCCATATCGTAAAGATTTCCTACATACTATGTATCCACACACTTAATCAAGACAGTCTCACCATATTCTTCTACACAACAAACCATTTGAGAAATCATTCAAGAATATATTTGAAGTCTTAAATAACAGACTTAAAACAGAATGCTTTGGAATGTTATATAGAAAATCAATTTAGTAACTTAATTTATTCATAATTATTATTACAATTAATAGGTACTATGATACCCTCTAGTGGGGTAGGCAGGTCATACCTCTGGTAATAACTTTCAATCGCTTCTGAAGTATGATGTTTGGCATGTGTTCTTTTAATATGTTTCTGAAACAAAACAAAAAAGATCATTATATTGTGTCACAGATGAGGTTTGAGAACAAAAATGATATATCTCTTCATCCCAATATCTAGCACATAGGGCAAACTGAGTAAAAGTCTGGGGATTTTGGTGGTGGTAGGTCTTTTTCCCTTCCACTTGAAGAACCAATGCATTTTAATCTCCAAGCGTGGCTAGGATGTCTTCAGACTACCACAAGGTACAGTATATATCTAAAAGCCAACAGGGTCATAGTAATTGAATCTAAATAAGTTTGCTTAGGGTTGTAGAGGGCAAAGAAAAACTTGTTCCCTCTTGCAACCTTTGTATTAATTTTCCCTCAATTCAATTCCATCTAAGTCCTCTGCACTCTGGTTTTACAATCCAATTGCCATTCTTAACTGGGACGAACATTGCTTAAAAACAACTTATTTGAAAACTACAAAAAGTAATTCCATAGAGACTTGCCACTTGACTGACACCTGTCATCTCATGATAAATGACTCCATTTTCTGCCTCTCTTGCCTTCTGCCACTCTAGCAATGGTCATTTATCATCATCTCTGTCAGCAATGGAAAGCGGCACTGACAGTGCAAGTCAGCAAACATTTAGCACATGGAACCACGCAACACAGGGAAATTATTATTGTCAGAATAATAATGGTTTAGCATAATTTATTACAGGTCCACCAAATAAGCAAAGGCTAGATGTTATTAGACAGATGGATGGGTAGGCTTGGCAGGCCTCCACTGAGACGCAGGCGGTGCTTGATGTGGAAAGGAGAACATCCTCCAACCCAATCAGAGAGCTGGCAGTTCAATTACAAAGAAATAAAGGGACATTCATCATTCAATTAGGCACCTGTCAACCCTCACAAAGGAGAAAACTTCTAACCTGGTACTCCTGGGAGAAGATGCTCAGCAGAGTGGCCTGCGATTGACTGGAACAAATAAAAGAAGGACAAAGTTAATTACTGGAGTGCATGGCAAAGAAACAAAAGAGAAAGGAGCTTCAAAGGTAGGCCTGCTGCCCTGTAATCTAACAGAACATGAAAACAAGTGTGGAAAAGTTGTTCCAGATGAACACCTCAAACAAAGGCTCCCCGCTGCTAGGTCAGGGAAAGGGGGAAATGTGGATGATCTCAAAGCCAACTATCATATGATTTGGATTTTTTAAGTAACTTTAGAATGATTGTAAATCATATCTGTAGCATACAATGGTGTTAAAAGGGACCAAAAGAAGCCAAGGTTTATTTCCATTAATGAGTGGGAGAGTTAAATCTCATAAATCGTATGAAACATGCAGTTTGTTTACCGGAAACATTCTGAAATTTATTTTGTTAGCAGACAGGTATCCTCTTCTGTAGCTATTTCAGATTCAGAGGAAAAAAAAACTTTGGTCTTCACTAAAAGCAGCACAGAGACCCCTGGAATATCCCCATTTACAGGAGTGCTTTGAAAATAGATGTTTTCACAGCAGGAAGCTGAGGTCCTTGGAGTGTGTCATTCCCAAAGATTTTCATAAGCCTTCTTCATCTGAGACTCCATGCAATGTCAAACACCTGGCAATGAAGCAACCTGGAAAACATTCCTTCCAAGTGGGAACTTTCCTCTCACAAATGCTAACATTTAAAAATGGAATAGAATTTTTTCTTCTCTGAAAAGCAATCAATACCCTACTGCTACTCTTTTTGATTGCTCTCTGTAGATATATCTGCCTTATAATATCTTGATAACCATCATCTCTGATATATTTTCCTACTAAATTCTATCTGAACAAATTACAGTGTTAATAATTCAGCTTTTATAGTACACCAAAGCACTGTGAATAATTAAAATTTTTTTTCTATTCAAGAATGAAACCTCTTAAGCTCATCACAGGTAATTTGGGGAATGTGAAATGAAAACAATGACACCATATTTCTTTATTCACTATCTCAGTGTTGTCATTTTCTGCATTCCGTCATAGGTTTGGCTGCTAACTCCTTTCTGCTCTTACCAGATTACAAAAGAATATGGTAAAAAAGTACCATAAATGTTTACTAAGCAAACTGATAATTACTAAAGGACAGTTTCAATAACTAAAAATTATGGAATGATGAATACAATTATAAATTCATTATGTTTCCATTTTTTTCTTCAATTTTCCTTAAAAAATGGAAACCACTCTTGAAAGAGCCAATTTTATATACATAATCTTCCTATTATGCCTGGCTTGCCTGAGTTTCACATGCAAATCACATACAGTAGTAGGGTTGTTGACAAACCATCTTCTAAAAAAATAAAAAAATTAAGCCGTAATCTTTGTAAACCACTGAATAGGTCAATATTTTAGGGTTTTTTTGTGCAGTAAATGGACCCCTCTGCATTGTACAGCAAAATATATTTATGTTAAACATTTAATGGTAAACAAAATGTCAGTCTCAATGTATCAAAAGATATGATGGAATGAAATGTGCCTGTCATGCTCAAGTCAGGAACTAATGAGAAGGAAATTAAACTGTGGATAGAAGAAAAGTATAACTGTAGATGCTCAGTGTGGTAAGACTAAAGGACAGCTGGAGAAGTAAGTCCTGGAGTATATACTTCAAAGTGAGAAGGTGGTCAGGAATTGAGAGTACTGAAAAACAAGATAATATATTTAGCTAAGAAAATGTCTTTAAACTGCTTATAATTCAATTCAGCTAAAACCATGGCCAAGTCTACAGAGCAACCCATTTTCTCAGTGGCTAAATGGATTAAAGAGAAGATTCCAGCTTACAGTGGAAGTAAAATCTGGCTAAACTTAAAAAGAAAAAACAACTTACTTAGCATGGTAAAAACAGATCTGGGTTCAAAATGCTTTGGGTTTGGTTGATTAGACAAAGCCATAGCAAAATAAACTACCTCTGCTAGGCAGTTTGTCAGCCTAATATCTGTTCCTGTGTGTGCTAAGCTTATAGGAGAGGGTTCTGAACAAGCCTCACATCATAAAGAGCAGTAAAGTAATTTTAGTGCAACCAAGACATTGACTCCAGTGTATGTATATTCTTTGCTACTTTCTTCTACTGTGTTAAGTCTGAGGTCAGTAGCATTCACTTAGTATCTACAATGTCCTATAGTAATAGGGATAGGAAACCATACCATCAAAATAAAAATTAAATGAGGTAACATGAATTGACTTAGAGAAAACTTTTAATACACATGCACACGCACACACACACACACACACACACACACACACACACACACACACATTAGAACTGCACATTCATACATTTTTTAGTGATTTGATGAAGTAAACCATACCTTGAATCCTCACATATTTCAAGACTGCACTAGCTTCAGAACACACATGCCTCACTTAGCATATAAATTTACACATTCAAAAATACAGTCACTTAATTTGCACAAATGCCCAAGGTATATTATCAAAACCTCTTCACAAAACAGTTTCATGTTTTTTTTTCCCCATGCTACTCTCCCATATGAAGTTCCCCCAATCTGAGAAAAGATAGTATGCAGGTGGATCCCTAGAATTGCTATGTAAAACCTTGCCCAAGTGACAAATGGCTCTATGGAGCAGCAGCGGTTATGTTGTGGCAATGGAAAAACAAGCATGAGGACCAAGCCTACACAACGAGGGCAGCAGGACAGAAAACAGCAAGAGCCTGGGCCTTGAGGACACTGTTGAACTACTCAAGAGACCATGAATTGAACTGATCAGCCTTTATATGTCTTTTGATTAGTAATACATGTCTTTTTTTTAACCCTCAAAAAAAAAAAAAAAAGAAAAAGAAAAAAAAAAACTGCTCAGGGTTTTATGCGCCCTGGTAAAAAGACATAATGGAGAAAGGGCTCCATCATGATGGTATGTATCCAGGATGTAATACATGAATGTTGTTGTCCATCTCTACACTTTCTAATTCTCTTCTCAGTGGAAGTTATGATATTGGGCTTCCTTAAAATTGTTCCTCTGTTGCCATGTCACTAAATTGATGTGCCTAGAAATTATAAATTGGTGTATGTGTATGAGTTTTCCATACAGTTTTAAACATTGATGAGGTACTATTTACCCTCGTTTTATAGTACATTCAAGACTCCACAAATGCCAGGTATGTATGTAAACAGGCAACGAGCTAGTTTCCCATACATTATTTAACTCAACATATCCCCGGACTCGTCCAGCTAAGATACTCAGTAACCTGAAGGATATTAGAGAAAATGAACATCAGAGGGTTATATGGGTGCAGTGTAGATTAAGAGCAGACCTCAGCATAGACTTAGTTGCAACATTCATGAGAGGGGAGTCCTCATGTTCTCAGAGACTTAAAATAAGTAGAATCTTAAGGAAGATAGCATACCGTTTAAGTCCTTCCTCTTTTCAAGTACCCAACCTCTGAAAAAGACCATAAAGAAATAAATACCAATTTTTAATTTTCAAGCTACTTTTGCTACAGAATCTAGAAAGCTTAAATGTCTCCATTCCACTGGGTTCAAAATTATCTGAGCAAAATGATTACTATTTTGGGGACTCTAGGAGCAGTAAACCAATTAAAGGGAGATAAGGCAAGATATTCCTAGGGAACATTAGGCTTGGAGACCTCACGATTACAACCTCTCTAACCCTGTGAAAGAATACAATGAAATACTGGTTCTCTGTGGTTAACGATTGAGAGGAAGGAAGGTTTCTGTGAAAGCAACACATCTACCCACCATCACACCCCGTAACCCCCTCATACACACCTAAACACAAACTTAAAACAGAACTTTTCTTTCTCCTCCCTCAAAATCAAAATGAATTTCAATAAAAGAGCACGACTTAGCAGTTTTTTTAGGAACATACAGTGCAAGACTGAAAGACTGAAAAGAGATTACCGATACTCTGAAATTATTCCAGAGAGGAAAGGAAAAAATATTTAAATTAAATTCAAGAAATAGAAAAATGTATCCATCACACCACCCCCTCATTTCTTCTTTATAATGTCCAACTTCATATCAAAGATGCAGACTATATTTTATGTCTAATCATAGCAAATAGTCACACAACTGACTACATAGATGACAGCACTAAGCTTAATAGTAATCAACTATTAAAAAAAATTCTTAAAAGCTATACTTAAATTATATATAGGAAAGAAGTGGTTACTGCCCCATTTAATTAATTTTGCTGATAAACTTAGGTCACATCCAAAACTCTTTACAAGACGCGGGATTTATATGAATACCTACTTTGTGCTTGACATTATACTGAGTACTTTACCCTTGACAGAACTCTGAGGTAGGTCCTTATATTAAAGATGAAAAAATGAAGGAAGAAAAGTTACATGAAATGCAGTTAAAAAGCTAAGTGAGCAACAGAGCTGAGAAACAAATCCATATCCAGTTGCAAAACCCAAACTCTTAACCCTAACGCTAATTTGCTTTCCTTACAGTTCTCAGAAATCAGTTTTGCACGTCATATGTACTAAAATCCCTGCTCAAGCATTTACATGATGTTACATCACCCTCTAAACCACCCTGCCAGGTGGGTATTGTTGGGTTTTTTTGACAGAAAATGGAAGCCACAGAAGGTCAAGCATTTTGATAAAATTCTATAGCCTTAGATAATATTCCCTTTAAAAAAAATAATATTCCCTTTAAAAAAAAATCAAAGTATTTTCCCTCTACTTAACTATACAAAATGCTGTTCTTTTGTGGTGTGTGTTGAAAATTAAAGAAACTATTAACTACAGAAAACAGTCAAGAATTTAAAAATTGTTGTGTATTTCCATTATTTTCCCTATAGCTAAAGCATATTTTGTTAACAACCATGTCATTGCCTGAAGTGTCTATGTCTTTCGCTCAAATGCTACTTACTGCATATAAAGCAGCTTTGAATCCTTCTCTGAACAACATAGGTATAAACTCAATCAATCTCTATAGAAGACAGTATCCTCTAAAGGTGTTAATGTCATTACATAATATTTAATGAAGTTCCCTAATTAGAAAATAGTACATATTCTATGGAAAACCCAGAGATGTCCACTATTAGCATTCTGGTGTATATCTTTCCTATGTTTTCACTCTGTGTCTGGCATGTGAACGTGTCTATAAACAAACAGAAAACTTTTTTAACTACAATGTTTTAAATATGCTGTTTTGTAACATGTTTTCGGTACATAGGATACAGACATTCATCCATACCATTACATACTACTCTTTTACATATTACTCTACTGGAACAAAGGTAAAGCCAAATGAATTCATATATAAAAAACATCGTGTAACCTCAGGTCAACAAATAGAACACTGCTGGCACTCCAAAAGATACTCTATCCGATTACCATTCCTCCCCTCTCTGAAAAGAATCTAATCTTTTTTTATGTTAATTGCTTTCTTGCTTTTCTTTATAATTTTACCACTCCAATACCTTTATACCAATGATACCACACAGTGTGTGCTCTTTTGTATCTGACTTCTTTCACTCAATAACATGTCTGTGAGAGTCACCTATGTTAATTTAAGTGCAGTCAATTCATTTTCACTGCTATAACCTACTGTATATTCTGTTGTTTAAGTAAAAGCCACATTTCTCTATCTTATTGTTGATGAACTCTTGAACTGTTTCCAATCTTTGCTAAAGAGAATAAGGCTACTGTGAACCTGTCTGAACATGTCTCTTGGTGTACATTTTTGGTAGAAATAAAAGTAGAAGTGGAATTCAGGGTCATCTGACATGCAAATCTCCAGCTTCAGTAGATATTGTCAGTTTCTCAAAGTGTTTGAAACAATTTTAAATTCCTCCCAACACTAACGGAGAGTTCCCAGTGCTGTACATCTTTATCATACTTTCTCCTAGTCCATGGCTTGTCCTTTAATTTTCTTTGGCGTGTCTTTTGAAGTGCAGAAGTTTTTAGTTTTTATGAAATCCAAAGTATCAATTAATTTTATTATTGGTAGTTTTTGTTTGTCTTTTCTAAGAAATCTTTGTTTACCAAGTCATAATGAAGTTCTCATATGTTTTCTTTTTGAAGCTCAAGAGTATTAGCTTTTACATTTAGGCCTATGATCTATCTTGAATTGATTTTGTTCACTTTCTCACAGTTTTTGTTATTTTCATACAGATATCCAATTGATGACACACCATTTGCCCACTGAATTATCTTGATGCCTTTGAGGAAACCAAATAACTGAGTGTCTATTTTGGGACTTTCTAATCTGTTCCACTGTCTTACTCACTATACATTCCTTTTCTCTCCTTCTTTGTCTTCTTGATTGACTTAATATTTATTATTCATTATTTTTCTCCTGGCTGCTTGAAAGTTATACATTCTTTCATTATTCTTTCAAAGTGTATTCTATATAACCACATGCCTTCTCGATTTATCAAAATTTGTTTAATTGGTAATTAAGTGCTGCACAGAAAATATGAAAACGTGATCTACAGCTATCCTTTCCTGACATATAGGATATTATTGATGTTAATTCTGTGTATAACTTAAAATTATTATTTTATACAGTCTTGGTTCTGATATACCCACATATGTACCATTTTGTTGCCCTTCATTCTTTCTTTCTTTATCCTTCCATTTAGAGTAACTCTTCTAATAATTTTATTGGTGCATGTGTCAGTGATATCAAATGTTGGCTCTTTTCAGTGGTCAAGTATCTTATTTTTCTATCTGGTTTTAGGATTTTTTTTTTTTACCTTTTACTTTTAAAGTTTTAACTCTGTGGCATTTGGTAAACTTTGCTTAAAATTTATTGGACTTCTTAAATATATAGCTGAATACTCTTCATCATTTTGTGAATATTCTCAATCATTATTTCTTCAAACATTGCTTTAGCCCTGTCTCTCCCTTCAGAGATGTTAAATAAGTGTATGTTAGCACTCCTTATTGTATCCTTTATTTCTTACTCTCTTTATATGTTCCACCTTTTTGTTATTATGTTCCATTGTGGGTATTTTCTTCTGATCTATCCTCCAGTTCATTAACTCTCTCTTCAATAATGTCTAATTTGCTGTAAAATATATCCGTTGAGTTAAATTGATCCAATTTCAGTTATTGTATTTTTCACTTGTAGATTGTTTATTTAATTTTTTAATAATAATAAGTTCCCTACAGAATATTTTAATCTCCTTTTTAAACATTAGAATAAACTATAATTACAAAAATTCTGGTTAGCACTTCCAATAACTGGAGTCCCTTTGAGTCTATTTCTACTGGCTCTCATTCATGTTGTCATGTTTCCTGCAACTGGGTATCTCTCATTATATGCCATATTATTTGAAAAACTGATTAAAAATACTAACGTTGAGACTAGTTGAGTCTAAAATGATGTTATCTTTCTCCAGAAAGGGTTCTGATTTGAATTTGGGAGCACTAGGAATCCAGAATTACCTTGATCCAATTTTAACTATTAATTTTAAGAGCCAACAAGGTAAACTTGAAGCTGAAATATAGTCATGTGGAGCTGTTTACTTTCGGTTCACACTTACTCCTAAGGTATAGGCCTGCAGGGTATCACCTCAAACCTTGGGACATTTACAAGAGCTCGAACCTTTGATGGGCCCTTATCTTTAAGCACTGTCCTCTATCCCTATAAAGCTGCAATAAGTTCTGCTAAGGAACTGACCAGACAACATCTGACGAAAGGGTAATTAAATTAGAATTAAATTAAAAAGCCAGTCTCTCAAAAACCTTTAAGAAATTAAAAAATGTATTTCTAACAAACTCAACTCATAAAGAGAAAATCATGATGGAAAAAAAAAATATGTAAAATTGAGCAATGATAGTGGCATATATAAACAGTTGTGGAAAATTTATTATATTAAATGAATAATATGAGAAAAGAAAAAGGAATTGTTTTTTTTCCCAGAAGTTTCTAGTAAATTGGAGATCCTAGAAAACAAAATAAGAAAACAAATAAGAGAATCAAGAAGGATGAAAACAAATAAAACCCTCCCCACCCTCCCCATTTGTAGATGAGATAGCTTTCTACAAAGGAAAAACAAGAGAATCTACAAACTATAAAAACTAAAACAAGAGCTCAGAAAGATATTTGGACATGAAAATAATATAAAAATAAACAGAATTCTTATGTTAGCAATATTCAGTTATACAATGAAACAGAAAATAGATCTCATTCACAATAAAAACCATAAAGTATTTAGAAATATATTTAACAAGAATATATAAAACTTTTGAAGAAAATTATAAAACATTACTAAAGAGTACAAAAGAGTTCCTGACTAAATGGAGAAACAAGATATTTTTATGAAGAAAGAATCTTGGGTGGAGAGATAGGATAGATAAAATTGTCAATTCTCTATACATCAATTTGTAATGTTAATAAAAATGCAACCAAATTTACTTCACAGTTCTATGGTAGAAAATGACAAATTTATCTTAAAATCCATGAAGAAGAATGCATGGTCATAAATAGTTAATATATTCTGAAAAGCGAAAACAAAGTAGGGAACTTACTCTACCAGATATCAACATGAATGAATTTTAAAAACTCAGTCTTTACCAAGAAAAAAAGGCATGTTACAGAATTATATCTACATCTGATAGCATTTACAGAAAGCGTAAGAACAGCAAAATATAATTACCTTTTTTTGTTCAAAGACATATATGGGTGTATTAAAAAAAAACATATGATGCTCATAAGCACTAAACTCAAGACAATGGTTACCTAAGGTAAAGGAGAAGAGGAAAGAAATCAGAGAAAAGTACATTCAAATAATAAAAAATCTGAAAAGGAGATTATAGAATGGTGTCAGAACATTTCAATTCTCTAAAAGTTAAAAAGCCATCTGAAGCAAATATAAACAGAGATGGAGTCAAAGGATCCATTAAATTATTCTTTATTCTTTTTTATGTGTGTGTTATATTTCATAATAAAATTAAATAAGTGGAAGATGGGAAAAAACAACAGAAATTGTATAAATTCATCTTTAAGATTCTTTTCTGCTCTAAGTCCTGCCCTATTATAAATGTTCTTATTTAATTAGTCTTAAGGACCTACACTTCTTTCCTTTCTAATTAAAGTTATGTATTAACTCTTCAGAACAAGCCACAACAAAAATCAGATAAAGAGCAAGAAGCTTGGGTGACAGACACTTAATTTTGCTTGCAAGACCTGATGTCTGGTCATTTTTCTCTAAAGCAATTCTAGTAACTTCAACACAATACATAATAAACACATTTGTAAGAAATGTCTACCAATTCTTTTTCCCTACCATAATTTTTTCTTTGTTTAATAAATCATATTAAACTACACTATAAGAAACCCTTAAATTAAGTTTGTAGTAATTTTATTATGATTATCAAAAAGAGAAAGAGAGCAAGAGAAAGTTAACAGGTAGTGATAGCCTAATAATAATAGCCTGTAGGAGAATATGTTTATAATCTCTTCCTTGTTGGTTAAAATTCAACTCTCTTCCAACTCTACATAGAGTATTAGCTAGTATATTTTCCACTATTTCCTCCCTATGGATACTTCTCATTTATTTCCAAGCATGTTCCTGTCTTCCTAAGCCAGACCTGCCTACCTTTCAAACTATTGTCCATCACTGTTTCTCTCCAGTATCAAATGTCTTTGTCTAGAAGGTCTTTGGTTCCATAAATCTTATTCGGCTTCCATCCCATTGCAATCTCACTTCTGCCCCAACTCCTCAATTGAAACAAAAGTCACAGACTTCCTCACTACCAAAGGCCAAAGACAGACTTATCTTAGCTGACCTCACTGCAACATTTTGTACCTTTGACCACCTTCCTTTTCTTGAAAATCTTTCCTCCTATGAATTCCAGAGCACTATTTTTTAATCTCTCCTAACCACTTGTTCTTTTCTCTCACTGGCTGCTTACCTTCTTCCCTCAGGTTTCCAAGAGAGGTATCCTCACCCCTCTTCTCTTTTCACCCTATATGCTCATGTGGGTGCAGCATACCCTGTTGTGCTCCCAATGGCTACTTGCATAATTCCCAAACACTAACATACATGCATGCACACACACTCCCTTCCCAACACACACACTTTTCAGTTTTATAACTACTTATGGGACATTTTACCTATTGGGCCTCAAATATTTTAAAATCAAATTTACCATCACCATCCTTTCCCACAAATGTGTTTCATACCCAACCCCCATAAATGAACCATCTCCTAAACACAGGTGCCTGAGCTAAAAACCTCTGGATCATTCTTGATTCTGCCCTCTCCCTCACACCAGAAACATCTAACAAGTCACCGAATGTTGTTGATTCTTGCATCAGAAGTTTTTTCATATTTGTCCTACTCCCTTCTCCTACTTTCCTGATTCACTTCTCTTGCTTCCTATCTCTATGATCTTTAATCCAATTTACCAGCACCTTTAAAATGCACATGACTATGTTATCCTCTTAGTTTGAAAATCTCAGGAGGTGTCTATTGCCTATAGAATGATGTTCAAACTCATTAACAAAGCACTTGAGGCTTTTCTCAACCAGGTTTTAGGTCCCTTCCTTTTAACATTGCACAATTCTCTTCCCACCTTCAATCCCTCAAGCAGTTTGCACTTTAATCTCACCACATCACTATTAATTACCGTGTGCTTTCTGGAGTCTAGAATGTTCTTCAGATCTCCTTGTTCTACTTGGAGAACTTTAAATTTTTAGAGTAAAAATTGGACTCAGGATACTATAACATGCTATCATTATTAAGTCAAGGTATTTTAGTAGAATATGTCAAGAGGTGAGACATAGGAGTTTTAGACCAAGTCCAACACTCTCATATTAAAAATGACAAAAGTAAAGGTCACAGAGATAAAATGACTTGCCCAAGGTTACAAAAACATTATTTTATACCAGGTACAGGTAAAGCAGAAGAAAATAAATTAAGTTCAAGCAGGAATTACAGAAATAATATTTTGTTAGATCGTCTTAACAGGTGAGAATATTGAATATTTTAATGCAATTTTACTGTTTCTATAATTTATCTATGAACAATGTATATAAATTAAACCACAAATACAAATAAGAAAGTAAAACGTACCTAACATATATCACCAGTAGACATCAAACCTACAAGTTCCCACTTCTTATCACCGAAAGATACAATGAATGGAAGATCAAAATTATATTTTTTTCCATTTAACAGTTTATTTTTTCTACTATAAATGCAAAATTTTTAATATACCCTCACAATAAAAAAGTGGTTATTTTTCTAAGTAATGCAACATTTCTTCTGATCTAGGACCAGTTTTCAGTTCTTCAAAATCTAGTCTTCTCTTTAGGAATTTCTGATAGCCATCTTTATGTATTCCACAATTATTTTTTAAACAATAAGGGGCATCAAAAGTTGTATTGCTTAAGGAGCACCATAGGAGTTATTATTGTCTTAATTCTGAGGCACTTAAAATCCAATTAGAAAAATCAATATTTCAAAGTCTCACTTTTACCATGTGTATATAGAATCCATTTTCATCTTAAAAGTGCTATGATTTTTCATCTTAAAAGTGCTATGATTTTTTTTTACCAGTTTCACAACTCTAAGATTTAATTTCTCTCTACTTAGAATCCTAAAACTTTTAAGTATAGTTTAACAGAAAACTGTGCCTTAGTCCTAATAATAATAATGACTTGTAATCATGTTGACACTGGACATTTCTGTGTGGGCCTAACATAGGTCTATTCTAGGTCAGTAGCTATAGTGATTGAATTGTTTATTAAGACTTCTAGGCATTTAAAGTAATCAGACCACAGGGTGAGAACATGGAGGAAAATAATTAACTCCTTTCATTCACCATTGATTATAAGGTACCACTTCCCCCAATAGAGGTTAAATAATCACCTCATGGTATAAGATATGCCATGAATTTTTCACTGCTGAAATCCCAGTCTCCCTCAAATTAACTTTTTCTTTTTCTTTTTTTGATAGAAGACAACACAGATATTTAATAAAAGAACTATCAGGTATTTATTTACCTGAATAGTTGCTTTAAAAAATACATTTTATTCAACTTCACAATTCTTCAAGTATTTGAGAGTCTTTTTAGAGAAGGTCTCTCTGGCTTAAACTAGGTAATCCCAGGAAAAGAGACAAGTGAAACATGAGGACCTATAAGAGCCCCCACTTCTGTGTAGCAACTTAAAACTGAAAGATTTGTTTGGCTCTCCAGATTTTTATCACAGTGGCTGATGCTGAAGAGAGCAGAGGTAATCCTTATGTTTAAAATGAGTTTAATTGCAGAAGGACATTTATCATAGGGGTTAAAAATACAAAATGAGACATGAGGACAATGTTTACAAACTTTTATTAAAGTGACAAAATCACTTCTCTAACAATGTTTAGCATAATTTACTAGGCAATCTAAGATATTTTTACCATGTATGGGATGACTTTTACCATTAACCAATAATTGTTCTCTTTCTATTCCATTGTATCATTTGCTTTTTCTTCTGCAAAAGCCTTAAATCTAAAATAGCAGCAAATGACAGTTTGTTTTTTCACAATAATATTCAGAGCTAAAAACATTACCAATTCTGATCCACCTCATTTAGTTTTCTTCAAACAGCTTATCGAAACCAAATATATTAATTTAACTCTCTCAAGTCTTTATCTTAAAAATAAAAATTTACAAAACATTCTGCTATATCCAGACACTTTAGTTTTCTAAGGTGCTATAACAAGTTACAATGTATTTAGAAAAGGGGCCTTTGGGAGGTAATTAGGTAGAGGGGTCACTTTGAATGTATGCACCAAGGAAAAACCAAGGAAAGACACAGTGAGAAGGTTGCCATCTTCAAGCTAGGAAGACAGTCCTCACAAAGACCTGACCATGCTGTCAACATGATCTCAAACTCCCACTCTCCAGAACTGTGAGAAAATAAATGTCTATTGTTTAAGCCATCTAGTCTATGGCATTTTATTATGGCAGCCCAAAATGAATTAGTCACTAAAAGTTCTTTCAAAACAGATGACACTTTGAGAGCTATTAATTAATCACTTTCCTAATATTCCCAGATAGCTAACTAATTCTCCAGGTTTAGGGGTGGGTCAGGCTCTCTCTTGGGTTCTTTTCTGAGTCTCTTTCTTAGGACATAGATTCTAAAAACTTCCCCAGAAAACCAAATTTGTACCTGTATCAGCTTACTTATTATATATCCTGAGTTTTATGAAGCATTCTGATTTTACTCCATGGAGTCCATTTTTTTTCTTCTAGATTTCAAATATTTTCTGGTTTTGTTTATACTGAAAATGCCTGGAATAGACCTCTTTTCTCAAGGAATCCCTCTGTTTATGAAATCCTGCTAGAATACCAAGTTATTCTGCCAACTCTACAACATCATAAATAAATGACTACATATCTAGAGACTAATTTAATTCTGTGACAATAATGCTGCTAGTCTATGTCTAATAAACAAAATTAATTTTCAACTTATTTCATAGTAAAAAAGTTCATAATATTGTTTAAAACCACATAAAATTTCCTTATTCTTTTTCTGTATAAAAAAAAATGTGTCCTGCCCTCCTAATCTTTCTTAATTTAATATGTAACAACAAGCTTATTAAAAAAAAAAAACAGTAAAAAAATGATTGGTCAGATTCACTTTATAATTGCTATAATTTACAAAAATCAAACTACCATCTCTAATGCTTTCTTCTCAAATAAATTTTCAGTTATATATACATAATGGTATTAATAATCTCATATTCTTTCTGTGTCTTTTATCCCTTACTCCCAAATCCCAAATGCCAAACTTATGCTTTTCATTTAAGAATTTAACAAGGAAATATAAGAACTCAAATAAAAGTAACTTCCTGAATACTTAGTGCTTTAACATAGCCTCAGAAGTGTTCTTATGAGGTCAAACTATTTGAAGCTTCAGGTACTATATTTTCCCTACTACATTAGTTTGAAAAAACTAGATTTTCAATATTCTCTAAAAATGTCATCACCATTATCATGTGAACTATAATTATTCTATAACCACTCCACTTTAACAATAAATGCTGAGAATATTAAAACATAAATGGAACTCCTTAAAATGCATTTAGCTCTTCTCTTGTTAAACACAAATTTTTTAACTCTTACCACAAGCCTTTTATTCTTAATTCACAATCAAATCCTTCTGGCAGTTAATCTCAGCACTTAATGTCACTCACTCTCCCCCCCCCCCAAAATAATCTTAAATGGTTATAAATGCCTTCTCTACTTCTCTACATGTCAAGAGAAACCAGAAGAGAAGAGATGGAGTTCAGACACTAAGTCTATGCACAACACAGTTATGCTTTGTTACACACTAATTTTTGCTAGAAGATCTTATTTGTAACTTTCCCCCATTTCTATTAAACTCTATTTGTCTAATTAAGTGTAGGCACTCAACAAACACCTTCTGTCATGGTGATCACGGTGATGATGATGACAAAGACAGCAATGCTGATGGAGAGCTTCTTGAGTACCTGGCACTGTTCTATTTAATTGTCATCACTATAACAGTAAGCAATAGTAGTACTTAAGAAACTGAGGGGAAGCATCTTATCCAAATTCACACAGCCAGCATGTGAATGTAGGCAGTATGGCCTCAAACCTATGTTCTTAATACAAATGACAAAATGACAAAATGACAAAATTACTTTCATGAATCTGTACTCCAATATCACAAGATTCATAGTTGGGAACAATTTACTCAATCTAGTTTCAATAAAAAAGGGAAGTTACTCTAGACATTTAGACAGCTCATGGAATCCCCTGCAGGACCAGAAAGTCAGATTCAGAGGCCTCATAACCAGACCAATTTCCAAACCCCACAAGAGAAAAGTTCCCATCAGACAACACAGCCACCTCCCTGTCCACTACGGGGGCCTCCAACAACTGGCCATCTTCACTGTGACACTTGCCAAAAGAATGGATCCTGAAAATTAAGGCTTCTACCTTTCCCACCATTAAAGTTTCATATCAGCAGATCTGAATTCATCACACAGTACAATTAATGTATAACTGTTGGCTGTAAACCAATTCATTTTTAGCTATAATTTGAAGTAAAATGTAAATATATTTACGCTCTGTTTATAATTATGGTTTAAAGTAGGCAAGGTCTACAAAGTGTTCAAGGTCTATAAAAAACAATTAGAAAAACAGTGTAATAGTTTGTAGTTACAGGTGATTTGTTTATTCCTTTTCTTCTGATTTTAATGTTATTTATGTAAGAAATAAAAATTCAGAGGGGGAAAAATACACCTTTTCCTTGAAAGTTATATCTGACATCCTAGAAATGTGATTGGGTTTCATTATGTTCCTAAAAAACACTACCCAACCAAAAAACATAACAGCAGATGCCTCTTATCCTATAGAATTGAAGTTCACATTGTATTACATTCTCCCCAATGTAAATGTGCCCAATGCATCAGCAGCTCTAAAGAATGGTATATCACAATAATTATTGCCTAATTTTGATGTAAGAAACAATTTCTCCTCTCAACAAACTGCACTCCTTCCTCAGGTTAGAGGAAACCAGAAAGGCTGCCTATACTGATACAAATGCTGAGAATGCTGAGGTAACTGAAGACGCACATGGGGAAGTGCTTGCTGTACCTGGTAGAAGCACCAGGCTCTGCCTGGTTCTTCCCAGAGCTACTTGACCTCATCTTGGAGTCTGTCCATGACTTCCAAACCAACCCTAACCTCAGAAAGGAAGAATGTCAGTAGCTCTGGCCAAACTCTCCAGTGCTTGAGATTAAGTCCCATTTGCTGTTACACTGGCTCTTCATTTCTTCAGACTCAGCCTGTAGACTGCTGAGGCAAAATATGATTCCCAGATTTTTGTATAATGGGGATCTTATCTTTATAAACCTATCTATTATTATAGATACTCAAGAATTTGTTCTTGCCAGGAACTCAAGCCCCGTCTCCAAGGCCAGCCTTATAGCCTGGCTCCCCATGACAGAACTCCCAAAAGGTGCCTCCTCTAGTCCACACTGCCTGCCTTGCCCCCCTCCTCCCACAAAACACCTGCTTTATTTTTCTCCCAACTTGTTTTATGCCAGTTAAGGGGGACAGAAACATCTACAAGCAGGTCCACTCATCTGCACCTCTCCCACAAGCTCACTCCCTTCCAATGAAGGAATTGGATCACACCCAGTTTTGCCCTACATGTGACAGTAAAAATGCTGGACAGTCTATTTTGAATCTAAACTCTTTCAGTTCTAAGATACAGACATCAAGGAACATTCATTGAAATCTATTTTTAAGTATAGATACATTGAAAAAGATCAAATGTAGGTGATACCAAATACAAGTGACACTATGATAAAAGGAACACATATCTCACTTTAAAAAGTTTTCCTCTTCAAGTTTCCCACACATAAAATTCTAACCACTTACGGGTAGTCATCATTTCAATGAATTGTGTCAAATGAAAAGAGAAAAAGAAAGATACGTTCACTATGAGGCTAATTTATGATCTCACTAAATCCAGCAGACTGAAGGATTTCATTTAGTCTATCATGAATTCTTAGACCAAAGCAATTCTATTAAAAGCCCTTGGGGGCGGCGGCGGGGAGGGGGGGAACCAAAGAAAACCCTGAACTTGTCAGGTCAGCCAACAAAAACTTTCTCTAAATATTGTACTTATATCAGATACCACCTTCTTCCCACAATTTTAAAAAGCTAAAACCAAGGAATTTGTCTAAGTAGAACAGCATAATTAGTTTTTAATTTTTTTTTCAGAAATTAAAACAATAATATAGATATAATACTTTACAATTTCACATATATTCTTGAAACAATACTGGGTATCTGTTGGACAGACTGGTATTACTCTATTTAGACTGCTGTATGCAGCTTAGAAAATATAGGCTTAGAAAAAAGTTACCAAAACATATACAGAAGCATCTAGTTCCTAAAGGAGAGAGCTTCTTACAACTCAGTCCTGTGACTCCAAGTCCTTGAGACTCAGCTATTCCCAACTTTCCACTATGACTAAACTGTGGGTCCTGTCCTTTGACTAAGAGAGTGGCTTCTGCATTCCAGACAATGAGATGAAGAAAGAATCTAGATCATGCTGCTTACATTTTCCTACACACATATTCATTTTCCTTTTCTGATGGTTTCTCTTCCTTTTATCTCACTGCTCCAGTGTTAGACTCTGTGGAAACACCACAAAGGAAAGTTCTCCTTCAGAATTACTTTTAGAATAACAAATAGAGAGGATACCTGGGAATTTCCAAAATACCTACATTAAAACAGAACTGTACCAGAATACTGACAATTATACAATGTCCCAAGAAGACAACCTGAGGAAAAACTTGGCTTCAAACAAACAACCCCACTATAGATACTCAAAAATTAATAATTTTAATTATTAATAAACATACTTGGAAGGCTTTTTCATTGGCTGTTGGACACTGGCACTGCAGTTTCAAAGGCTCTCAATAGAATTGCTTTGGTCTAAGAGTTCATGAAACCCTTCAGACTTCTGGATTTAGTAAGCCCGTAAATAAGTCTTTTGTTGAATTTTAATTTAAAGTATTCTTCCTTTCATTTGCTTATTTCAGTACTGTTAATTCTTTAAGGCAGAGGTTCATTTTACCTTTATATCTTTTTAACTTTACATCACCAACATTTAGCACAGGGTCTTGAACATAGTAGCCTTTCAAATAATGACTTACATGAAGGATAACCTTTCCCTTCCTCCCATTCCTTAATATGCACACACCCCATACCCAACACACATGTGCATTCTAAGGGAAAATGAAAAAGTATTGCAACACACAGACACACAGAGTAAATAGTCATTAAGACAACAGGTGAACACATGACAGAGATAACATTGTTAAAGAAGATTTTTAGCTTCCAAAAACTGTGGTGCCTCATAACGATTTTAAGCTTTACCTCCCCCCAAAAAATTTATTTATACACACACACACACACACACACACACACACACACACACACGCTACTAATTTTTAAACCCTAGAAACTTTAGCCACCTAAAATACAACAGAAACTTTAAGAACTATAATATCACAAAGTTCATAACCAACTATTTTTTTTTTAAAGATATCAATAAATAGTGAGATCAATTACCTCAGGAAAAAGATGTTCATGGCCAGACTACAAATAAGGATGCCTGGAAAAGCACCATGATCTGTTCCTTGTATCAGCCGCCATCCCACCCTAACCCAGCCCTCTTTCTTTACAACATCCAGAAAGAAAATGCAAACAAGTCATTGCAGAAAAATTGTGAAAGCCATGTCTGAGCCTTGCCTTAATCAGACCAGATCAAGAAACAAGAAAGTAGAGAAACTAAGTGTTATAAAAGTGCCAACCTTACAGAAATGCTACATAACGCACCAGGCACACACTTTGAAATACCTCTGAACATGGTGAGAAATTTGATCAGATGCACTTATACTCTGACCTCATACTCCAAGAGTCCAATCTTATAAAACCCAACATCTCTATCTCTACATCAGATGGGGCAAGGTTTAGCTGAAAGGGATAGAATATCCAAAAGAACTGTGGATTAAACTGGGCAAAAATTGTTTTTTCTAGCATAGCAATTCTGCTATAGGAAGTCCTTAGGACCCCGTTAACTCAATAGTCATAAACTAAGATGCTACAATAATTAACAATGCAACATGGCCAAAAGCTGCCTCGATTTTTCTAACTCTTCTGTAATAAATCCAAGCCATTTAAAACTCTTGATGTATCTGTTTCTTTGAAATGGCTCTCAATCATTATGAAATAAATTTCATTTCTTGAACGCCATTTGTGAGCAACAATATTTAGGGTCGGAGATACCACCAATTAAACAATTCGCTTATTCATTTGATAAAAAGCAAAAGCTACTCTGATATTTTCAGTAGGAGACATGGTACTTTTAGTATAATATTTACTTTCTTTAAGAATGAAGTAGTTGATTCCCAAAACACAAACCTTTTTCCTTCTAAGATAATAATAATACCGAGAAAATTAAAAAGTGAACTAAAAGACTTTATGAGACATGGATATTTCATTTCAAAAGAGAAGTATGTATACCTGGATTCATTCAACCAAACCATCAGAATTTTATGTAAATCTCCTCAGTTTCTCTCCATTTCATTAAATACCCATTTAGAAGCCGCTCCTGCAAAGTGATCAGTTCATTTATTCAGTGACTCAGCAAATATTTGTTAAGTACCTATTTGTTGACATACTACATGTGTTAGAGAGTGAGTCTCAAAGACTGTGCTGCATAAGACTCAGCCACCCCAAGAGTTTTATATTTAAAGGCTTTTGCTAGGCAGAAAAACAGTTATCCTCAGAAATGAAGAACTCTCTATTATTTCAGTATAGTGAATAATACAAATCATGTTCAGAGTACAGATTCTCCAACCATATCTCTATGAATTTCCAAGAAGTGATGTAACAACAACAAAAAAAATCTTACAGCAAGTTCTTTCAAATGACTTGATTAAAGTATCTTGGTACAAAATGGTATGCAGATAATTTGGGTAACATAATTTTAAAAGAATGAGTCAGAAGTATCATCACTCTTATAACCTTGACCCTGAATTAGGTCTAAAACTTCTATACATTTTTAGCAGCATGGGAGAACAGATGATACTGTAACACACGCAAATGGCAACATTTAAAATTCATAGTAGCACAGAACCATTACTTTTCCCATTGGACCCCTCGAACTTTAATAATGCCTGACCTAGTTGGCCAATAAGTTCTAAAAGCAGACAGAGGAAAATTGCCAATATTTGATACTGCTGGAATGATTTCTCATTTAGAAAGATGTTATAAGTTCTCTTAAAAACAGATCACAAATTCTGTACAAACTCGGTTTTCTCGAGAGGGTAGCTATTGAAGAGAGCAGGTAACTTAGGACATGCAAAATAGAATCCAGCTAAAAACTAGACTTTATATATTCTTATTATCCTTACATACAAAGTACAAATAAATGCATACCCACTCCTCCACACATAGTTATATATGAATCAATCCAAATTAAAGAAAGTGTGGCAAAAGGAGATATGAAAGAACATTATTCATTTATTCCCCAGGACAAATGACCCAAAAGCCAGCATCTCATTAACTGTCCAAAGGAAACAATATACTAACTACACTGCTGAGACTGGATAAAGACACTGGGTAATCACACATTTATAATTTTCACATTACATAAATGAAAAGATTTATAAAGGCACAATTTAAGAGTCTACCTTACTTAAGTCACTTAAAAGAATCAAAGTGACAAGAGAAGCAAGCAATTAGCTGCTTCTCCACAACACCACAATTCCAAGTGGCTTTCTACGTGCCCCCTTGTTTTAGTCAAATATCACTTCAGCATGCAATTATCCCTGTGCTTTGATGTAGTAGCCATTTGTTTTGTTTTAAATGCAGATACCTGCTTACTGATTGAAAATTTCCCATGTTATGGTTTGTGAACTGTTAGCCTAGATGTTGCTTATAAATGACTTGAGCAATAAATTCACTCTTTAGGACCCCTGAAATGATATTCAGCCAGAGTAAGCTCTAGGATTCATGCCTTATTTGGAAAAGTCAGAGGGCTAGTGTGCAGTCACACTGAGAGCTGCACAAGGGAGAAGCTCTCATTTCTCCCAGAGACTATTAAACATTTCCTTTCACAGCTTTACAAAAACACCAGCCTCCAGATTGGCAGGGCATTACCATGGCAATACAACTCCCTTAAAGCTTTCATGCAGCCCTCATTTATCTTCACAGGATCCTTATGCAAAAAGCAGAAGCTCTTGCTATCCATGTGGGCAAACTGAGGCTCCAAGATAGTAAGTCACTTGCCCAAGGCCATGCCTTCAAGATGGCTGCAAAACTGGCTCTGGAAGCCAGACCTGCTATCTGGTCTCAGATATGCAGGCCTGGATTTTGTGGCTGGGTGAAAGGTGAAGGATTCTTCCCGATGTTCATCTAAAGAAACACAACTAATAAACCATATCTGCTTCATTACATTTTAAAAGCAATGAAATTCAGTTCAAGTTTTTGCATTTCAAGTCAATGGGGCCCTGATTCTTTACAATCATACTTATTTTTTAAATTATATTTTCAATGATTGCATAATCTCTTATTTTTAGCATTTTACTGACATAGCTCATATCAAACTGTTACTTAATTTAGTGATGTGGTCAAGACAGAGTCGTCCCTCCTTTTCCAAGGTTTTGCTTACCATGGTTTCAGTTATCCACGGTCAACCACAATCCAAAAATATTAAATGGAAATTCTAGAAATAAACTTCATAAGTTTTAAATTTAGTGCCATTTTGAGTACCTCAGTTCATCTCATCAGGTAGGTACTGCATCATCTCACATCACAAGAAGGTTGCATACAGTATATGTAAAATATGTGAGATATTTTGAGAGACAGACCACATTAACATTCACATGACTTTCATTACAGTACATTATAACAACTGTTCTGATCTATTATTGGTTGTTGTTGTTAATCTCTTACTGTGCCTCATTCATAAATTAAACATTATCATAGGTATCTACGTATAGGAAAAAGCACTGTGTATATACGATTCAGTAGTCTTAGAACATATAACCCACAAAAAAAGGAGGACTGCTGTACACTTATGTGTACAATTTTAAAAGGCACAGTAAAAAGGAAACTATTATAACCTCTATTTAAGTTATATTCAAGAAATTGCCAATTTTTTAAAACGAATATATTATCTAAAGGAAAACAACTTTTCACCAAAACAGTGTTTTATTAAACAAAAGAACATTATGAAAGACCAGTAATATTTTCCTTACAGGAAGGTTGTAGATATTTCTATATTGGCTTTTTGTGCCCTCCTTCTTGAAGAATGATCCCCCGCCCAAAAAAAAACCCTCAAGAATACCATTAAGAAAGTAAAAAGAGAACCAACAAACTAGGAGAAAATATTTGCAAATCACCTACCTGATAAAAAGACTTGTATCAAGATCATGTAAAGTACTCTTACAACTCAATAATAATAATAAGACAACCCAAGCAGGCAAAGCTCCAAAGAAGATATACAGATAGGCAATAAGCACATGAAAAGATTCTCAACATCATTAGTCAGTGAGGAAATGGAAATCAAAAGCACAATGAGATACCACTTCATAACCAGTAGTATGGCTATAATCAAAAAGACAGACAATACACAAGTGTTGGCAAGGACATTGAGAAATTGGAACCTCATGCATTGCTGTTAGGAATGTAAAATGGTGCAGACACTTTGAAAAACAGTTTGACAGTTCCTCAAAATGTTAAACTATATTACCCAGAAATTCTACTCCTAGGTAGACACCAAAGAGAAATAAAACATATGTCAACACAAAAACTTATATACAAATGTCCTTAGAAGTATATTTATAATAGTCCCAAAGTGAAAACAACCGAATATCCACAAACTGATGAATGGATAAACAAAATGTGATATAATCATATGACAGATTATACAGCAATAAAAAAGAATACAACAACATGAATGAACCTTAAAAACATTATGCTAAGTTAAAGAAGCCTGTCATATGGTATTATAATACTTAAAACATTCAGATAGGCAAATCTATAAAGACAGAGAACAAATTAGCAGTTGCCTAGGGCTGGGGTAAGCAGGAGTGGGAATATGGAGTGACTGCTAATGGGTATCTAGTTTCTTTCTGGGTGATGAAATGTTCTGGAATTAGATGACAATGGTTGCACAACTTTGTGAATATACTAACATCGGTTATGTTTAATCCACTGAATTGTACACTTTAAAAGAGTGAATGTTATGGTATATGAAAATTTCAATAAGAAAAAGTCCAATTAAAAATTAATATTTATACAACATATAATAAATTATAGTCTTGTGCTGCATAATGACATTGTAGAGAACGATGGACCACAAATACAACAGTGGTCCCACAAGATTATAAGGGAGCTGAACATTTCCTATGGCCTAGTGGCATTGTAACTTTGGTAACATCGTAGCAATGCATTGCTCTCATGTTTGTGGTGATCTGGTGTAAACAGCAGTGCTGCCAGTCCTATAAAAGTATAGCACATACAATTATACACAGAACATAATACTTGATAATGATAATAAATAATTTTTACTGGATTGTGTATTTACTATACTACACTTTTGTTGTTTTAGGGTATACTCTTTCTACTTAGAAAAGTTTGCTGTAAAACAGTATGTTGTGTTATGCTGGCAGCAGGCTCATATATCTTGTGCTTACACATCCCTTAATTCATTTTCTCTTGTGTTTGATTTAATCTCATGCTGTTCTGTACACATGCTATACAGGTTTGCAGCTTAGGAGCAATAGGCTACCCCATACAGCCTAGGTGTGTAGTAGACTACACCATCTGGGTTTGTGTAAGGACATTATATGACTATATGATGTTCAAACAACAACAAAATCACCTAACAATGCATTTCTCAGTATGTATCCCCGTCATTAACTGGCACATGACTGGAATTTAATTCCAAATTAGGAAAGAAGGAAGAAAAAAAAAAGAAATGAAATCTATATCAATCTCAAAGAAGTTGGTAATGATCATGCACATCTCATAGCAGGACCAGGCCCCAGATACAATGCAGGAATATACACATTAGGTCATATGAGGTTATATTATTTTATTCTACATACTGTATTGGAAACCTTTTAAGCAATGCATGCTGTTCAAACTAATACATTATATTTCTCCCACAGCTTATTTTAAATACTCTAAAAATATATCCTCAAATTCTTCTGTGAAATACATAATTAATTCTCATCATGTTTCATTTCTCTGAAATACCAGATAAGATAATATTTCCATTGAACACCATCCTGGTCCTCAAACTGTTTTTGAGAAGGATGTCACTTCTCATCCATCCAACAATTTGTTAAGGGAAAAGAGGAAACAATAGAAATGTGTAGACAATCCTTCTAGTTTATTTTACTATACACAAATTTCCAGTAACACTTGTAATTTTAACTTATATAATTGATTAACTCAGAAAATGCCACCAAAATAGCAGTATGGAGTTAAGAAATCAACTCCTACTGCTTTAAACCTAAATTCAAAAGTCTCTGACTTCCAATCTGTTGTGGTAATCACCTAGACCAGTGGCAACTGTAGAGTAAATTAACTATTCCCTAATTGTACAAAAAAAAGCTTGCTGGTAATTGGTAATAAATATGATTATGCCTGTTGAAAATATAAAATTTACAAATAATCCTTAGAGATTAAGGAAATAGTGACTTCTATAAACAAAGATTTTAATTTAGCAGAAAACATTCAAAAATCAAAAATAAAGCTTAGGTATAAAAAGGAATTGAAACAGGCATCATAAGCAGGTAAATACAGAAATATTGTAAGAGGAAATTAGATTACTCCAGACTGATTTTACTCAGAAGCTGTTTAAACCTTAATCCTTTATGGCTTATTTTGGATGATTTTCCAACCAGATAATAAAAAGCAATTTCATTTAAGTGCTACAGCCACAGGGTTACTGCATGAGTCCCTTCTGTGCTCCATTTCCATATCTCATGGCAGGGCATCTCTATGATTTGTTCATTCTTTGGGAAGCATGCTTTCCTCCATATGTGTACAGAATCCCTCAGGATAAAACCCAAATTTCTTTTTCCTATTCTCACCAATATCTAAAAGCAGTACACCTCATGGAAGTGTAGAAGTTGAACTGTCTGCCTTCTTTATCACTCAAGAAGTGTATTTGCATATTTTCCATTAAAAAGGATAGAAATTACACAAAGCCAGTATTTTTTAAATAATTTTAAAAATTGTTTATATAGTTAGCATATGATATTCTATTCTACCATCTTGACCGGAAGCCTCATAAGGCCGGTATTTCTAAAATAATATAATAAAAAAACTGAAATACCATGCTCAAATAAGATTTAATTATGAGTATATTATATACAATGATATGTGATATATATTAAGAGTCTATATATTTACACATAAGGTATATATGTAAGACTACACAATACACAACATGCTTTGGAAAAACCAGCATCAAGGTTATCTGCTATGACTTCCTATCAGCACAGAGAAGGAGGTGGATGGAATTCTGGAACATAAGATAACACTCATGTCAAAAAAAAAAAAAAAAAAAAAGTCCTTGTCCTCAAGCAAGCTAATGAAGCAAATGATAAGCCACAGGTCAAATTCCCACTTCTACAATCAAAACTTATCATAGCAGCCCTTGAAAAGGGAGTGCATCTGTCATATGTTAATGACTTCAAGCCATTCACTGAACTTCTAGGTGTACAGGAAAACTTAAAAGCACTTCACCACTCCTTGTGGGTATAATTAGACTATTGCAATTGTTGGCAATTTTCATCTTGGGACTTTAAAAGGTCACTCCACTCTTTAAGATACCAAATTTGGAATCACTCTTCCCTCTGGACAGATTAAAAGCACCCTACAATTAGTATACAGCTGCACCTGTTGCAAAGCTTCTCTCTTCAGTGATGTAAATGGGGACAGTCAACAACATTCTAAATTCTTGAGGGATTATTAAACCTCCGAAACCAAGCAACAAACAACTCTAATGTCTGCTGTTGAGGTGATGGATGGTGGTCACACCCTGACCACATACAGAAGCCATGATCTTTTTTCTTTATAGACCATCCCAGCTAGCACAGGCACCACAGTGACTTGACTCTCTCAATCTCATAAGCAGTCCACGTGCAATTGTGTATTTAAGTTCTAGGTTTTCATGATCTAATTGGGTTTCTACAAAGAACAAAAAGAGTTTAAATAAAATGTTTTAAGTCCAATTAATTAAAATTGCAGTATTGATATCTGAACTTGACTAAATAACGGTGAAGGAAAAATGCCACTTGTCACATGTGAAGGTAAATTCTTCTATTTTATAACACTTATAGCTCGAAGATATAAATTCTCCTGTAACTTAATCCTTTATAAAAGTTCTCTACACGTTTCATAAACTGTCAGTGATAGTGATTTCATGCTATAGTACAAAATAACAATATAGATATTTAAAGGATATAGCTTTTAGTGAAAATGTAATTAGGAAAAGAAACATTAATTTAAAAAACAGATTTATAAAGTTCAAGAAAATTTGACATAAATGTTAATAAACTGTCTTAAAGCCATAAACTAAGTTCTTCCTTCCTCCTTTGTATCTTTCCTTTCCTTTTTTTTTTTTTAATGAAAAAGAAGTAGAGAGGACAGAATTCTAAAGCCACCCTTTTCTTTAAGCCATTAAAACACTGGTATTTTCTACTACATCAAAAAAAAATGTTTTTGGTAGCTGATACATGAGTACATTAAAAAAAAAACTGTAACACCTTCTTAAACTTATGATACAGTAAATCCATTAAGCAAACCTCTTATTACCACAACAGTACATATCATCACATGTACTTAAGTATATTTTCCTTATATACAAATTCTTTTCAAAATATAATAGAAATTTTACAAAATAAGGAAAAACTTTTTCCAATAGTTTTACTACATCATTAAGTAGGTATACTTTCTTCTGTATTAAATTATATGTACAAGTATTTTTTAAAAGCTAATATAAAAGTTCAATCAGTGAACTATTTGAAAATTAGCATTCCAACTAGAATAAACCTAGTTTAACTAGATTACATTCTTACCATTTCACTCTGAATAAATAAACAAATATATTTCCCAGTGAAATTATTTCCTAAAAGGATATATGTGCACGTGTGTGTACAGACACACACGCGCACATATATGTAATTTTAAATATATCTCCGTTTAAAAGTCATTGAATGACATTAAAGAATTGCCAGTTGTTTATTTTATTTTATTTTTTAGGATTGCTGTTGGGTCCATATAGTAATCAAATTTAGAAAACTATAAATTATATTTAAATTTATTATTTACAAGCAATTAATTATAAAAAAACAGCCAGGTGGCTTTCATTACATAAATTACTGTTAATGACAGAGACCTCATGCTGCTACCATATTTAGCATTTGCATGTGTCAAGTGCACAGAGTGCTGTGTAACTACCCTCTTCAGGGTAGAACTGATCACTGAAGCACAAGGCAGGCTGCCTAAGTTTCAGATCACACCTCAACTAGCTGCTTGAATCCCAAATATTATCAAGGTTTAACGATGTTTGCTACAAGAACTTGTAACAATATTTTGCTTTAAAACCAGATATACAATTATTGATCATCAAAAAAATATTTAATTACAGTTAACTCCTTAAAGTCCTATCTCTATGATTTAAATATTACCAAAAAATTTCAATCAATTCTTGCTGAACCAAGTAAGGGATTTACTGTTGTCTCACAAATGCAGTTTTTAAAATGTATGACGTGTTTCCTCCCATCATGAAACTAAGCAAGAGAAGCAGACAATAACTCTTTTTTCGGACTCTGTCTCCCTTTCTATTTAGCCTATTATAGTGACTCTTCCAATTCTCCAGTAAGTGTAATTCCCTTCCAAAGAGAATGAAGAATTTGACCTCTTTATTCTGAGATAAAGCATGAGTTTCAATGACATTACAGGTGAAAAGGACCTCATATTGTTACTCTGAATTAAATGCAATTTTTGAACAAATAGTCGGTACCAAACATGGAAAGAACATAAAAATAATTTCATCCTATTTCAAATCTATCCCAACTAGAGGCCTAAATAAGTAATTCCATCCCACTCCAACACTACCACCAGGAAAAGGACAAAGTTTTATGAAAATGCTTCTTAAGCTGTAGGATAAAATTCTGGAATTACTATATTTTTTCTAAAATACATGTATTATAATAATTTAATTAAATAGGTTTTAAAAATTAACTGAAAATCCCATATTGACCTAACTTTGATTTTCAGAAGCTTGAGAGTTAACAGATTATCATCTAACCCTTCACTTTCCTCTACCTCAAGAAGTCTGCCTTTTAAAATTTCACCACTTATTAACATAAGCAGAAAAGTGGGTAATGGAAATGAATTAAAAGAAAATTTAAGTGTCTTTAGCCACTCAGTAGATACATTTGATGAGTATAGAGAAAAGGAGGGACATAAAATAATGGCTAATAGTTTAAGAGAGGATACATACTTAAGCAATATGAGGATAAAGTAACGAAATGAACATTTTCAGCTGGCAGTCAAGAACTAATTTATTCAATTATTTTTGGCCAAAGTAGTCATCCCGGAGAAGAAGTGGGATTTGTACATTCACCGCCAGTGATGTTACCTTTACTCAAAATAGAACTTATCTTTAGGAATCACTTCAGAACTACTTTACAAGTTACAAAGGAAGTCAAATTCATAGTGATATCTGGTATCTTACCAAAAATACAGGGTTGCCACCAAGCCTGGAAACGTAGTCAAATATATAATAAAGGGTTTATTATTATTGAATTGCAACATATGGCAAAATAAATGTCTCCAGACTTAATGATTACCTTGTAGCATCAGCCACTTTATTTATCAAATCTAATGATAATTGCCAGTCTCTAAATATCAGATCCATTCTCAAAACACCAAAGTGTGTCATCACTGAAGATATTTAAAAGACTGTGACACATGCTCTAAAAATACTTAACAAGGAGTCTCAAAAGCGTTTTGGCTATGGTTAGATTGTGTGTCTGGTAAGAACCAATAGTCATTCTAGCACTTTTTTTTTTTTAATGAGCCATTACTGTGTAGTTGCAACACATGGGAGTTGAAGAGGAAAGCTCAGTTATCTGTGAGCATTACAAGAGTTAAGTGGAAGACAAGAGATAGAGGGACTGATACCTTGGTAGGCTCTGGAGGATACCACCTATCAAAACCATCAGCACCTCCCACTGGAGATTTGGGAAGAATTCATGTGAACACATTGTTAAGAATGAACAGTATCTGAAACAGATACTTCTCCAAAGAGGAAATAAAGATGGCTAATAGACATAGGAAAAAATGTTCAAGGTCATTATCAGAGGAATGCAAATTAAATGAGATATCACCTCACACCTGTCAGAATGGCTATCATCGATAGATCAAAGAACAAGTGTTAGCTAGAATGAGAAGAAAAGGGAACCTTCATATATTGTTGGTGGGATTACAAACTGGTATAGCTGCTATATATAAAAAAAAAAAACTGTGCAGGTTTCTCAAAAAATTAAATATGGATATACCTTTCGACCCAGCAATTGCACTTCTGGGTATTTATCCAAAGAAAACCAAAACAATAATTCATAAAGATCTACACACTTAAATATTCACGGCAGCACACAATTTACAATAGCCAAGATATGGAAGCAACCTAAATGCCCATCAATAGATAACTAGATAAAAAAGTTATGGTTCATATATATAATGGAATATTACTCAGCCCTTAAAAAAAAATGGAATCCTACCATTTGCCACAACACAGATGGACCTAGAGTTTATTATGCTGAGTGAAATAAGTCAGAAGGAGAAAGATAAATACCATATGATTTCACTTATATGTGGAATCTGAGAAACAAAAAGAACAAACTAATCAAAAACAGACTCACAAATATAGTGTACAATTTGGTGATGAACAGAGGGGAAATGGGTATTGGAGGACTGGGAGAATGGGGTGAGGTGTTAAAGAAGTACAAATTAGTAGTTGATAGATGGTCACAGGGATGGGGAGCATGGCATAGGGAAAACAGTTAGCATTAATGTAATGGCTGGCTAGAGAGCCAAAGGAGAGAAGGCTCAATTAGGGGAATTGTTTTATAAACTAATAAATGCCTAACCAATGTACTGCATACTTGAAACTAATTAAAATAAATAAATAAATAAATAATAAATAAATAAGAAGAGAGAAAGAAATCTATTGGTGGTTGCCAGAAGTGAGGGATGGGCAAAAGAGAGGAAGGGGTCAAAAAGTACAACTTCTAGTTATAAAATAAATAAGTCTAGGGATGTACTGTACCACATGGTGACTATAGTTAATAACATTTGTATTGCGTATTTAAAAGTTGCTAATAACGTAGATCTTAAAAGTTCAAGAAGCATCTGAAATCTTGCTTCTCAGCATGTTGTTTGCCTCAAATAAGCTCTTATAAATTTAAAAAAAATCTCATCATGAGAAAAAAAATTTACTGTGTTGTGATGGAAGTTAACTAGACTTACTGTGGTGATCCTTCAGCAATGTATAGAAATATCAAACAATTATGTTATATGTCTGAAATTAATATAACATCATATTTCAATTATATCTCATAAAAAGTATATATCTATATATATAAAGAAATGAGAAAAAACGGAAAGACATAAAGCTTAATATTAATAGCAATTAAATCTTAATGGTATCAAAATTTTTTTCTGTATATCTGGACTTTCTATTAAACAGCACATATGGAAAGAAAAAGAATTAACAGTATTTGAAATTCATAGTTTTTCTCCTATTATATTACACTATTACTACTATTAATAATTTCAACAATGCAACAAGATTTTTTATGTCTGTCTAATCTAAACTAGGAACAAGAGCCTATCACAATAAACAGAAAATAAATTTGAGAGCTGTGTATCAATAACAGCCTAAATGTTTTGGTGTATGATGTAAGTAAATGATTCAGTGATGCTGTGGTCAGGGCATGGTATAATGAGCTTTCAGAGGGAAGCCTAGAAAAGCCAGTCAGCAGTGCTATCTATTTTTATGATGCTGGAAACTCTGCAGTGGCAGAGTTCATTGGCATTGTGTACCAGGAGGGACATGAGGAATGTACTAAGAGGGTTGAGTACAAGCCCAGAGAAGGCCCAGAACAAAGGCCTCCCTCCAGGAGACGGTAAAGAAGTAGAAGCTGAAGACTTTCTGCTTTGGAAATTGCCATAATATTTGAGACACTGTAGTAGGCTAAGAAAATCAAAAAAGAGCCCTCCAGAAGCCACCTAGGCAGCTAGTTCGTAGGGTGAATACCCTATGGCTGCCCAGTTGTAAATCCCCTGAAGGGAAAGTTAACTGAGGTTTAAAAATAGGGGGCAGATCACTTCAGGAGGTCCAGTTTTACAGAAAGATCATGCCAAAAATCATAAAGGCATTTACTTCACATGGTCTGGGTTGGTAAGGATTGTACTGGTCTCCATCTGATTCATATGAGCCACATGGCTAAGATTATGAGAATAAAATGGAGACTCGGAAAAGAAAAAGGCCAGATTTGACTACAAGTCTGCCTTGATTCCAGACACTGCAGTTTCACACACAGACTCCCTTTCGGTGCAATCTACACTCTCCTCAAGGATAGGACTTTTAAATGTGGTACTAATGTGTCAACCTTTAATGAAATCCCAGTGGGAAGGCCATCCACATTCTGAGGGAAAGCTACTCCTCACACCACGAAATGTTAGCACTCCTCAAAAATTTGCAGCTGATTAACTGCTAAAAAGGATCTTTTGATCAACTTATACCTGGAATATCATGTAGTTTTGCTTCCTAAAAATAATAGAAAGAAATTACTTTGAACCACAAGAAGCAAATCTGCTTACTGTCTCAAGAATAAAAATCAGTAACCAAATTAGAATTAACCACTGAAATTAGTGGTGAGGAAACAAAAATAAAAGTAGATCGAAACTCTTTCTACAAATGTTAATAGGTCAGAATTCTTCCAGAATCTAATATCTTTCACTCACATCAAAGTTTCATAAACTACCAAAAACTATATGTAGATAGAAACTATAATACCATTACTAGCTCTTTTGGTGTTAATATCTTTGGTGCATGGCCACAGATTTTTATACCACCACCAAAGTATTCAGTTAATATCTAAATTTCTACTAAACCAAGCCATAAACAAATCTTCAACTGAAAAGCTCTGTCTGCTTGTTTATAATCTGTTACCTGGAAAAAAAGCAGAAGGTCTCTCTAGCCACCTAATCACCATATCAATGACACACGCCACAAGAGAGAAGCACTAGTTTATTTGATTGATCATGGTAGATAAACTCCAAATAACAGAGAAATTAACAAATGCTTGACATTTGCTCAACATCCATTATTCTGACACTGCTTTCAGAATTTCAAAGCCTGGGAGTATGCTTAATCAACATTCATATTCCCTTGTGAGCTACAGGCACCATATTGCACCCCGCCTTCATACTGATGAAAACTGCATATTGGCCATTTCCAAAATGTTCTGGGACTCCACACAGGGGCCCCTTTCTCTCTTGTTCCTGCTCTGCAGTTTTCTTTTAAACACTTCCAAGACAAAAGCATCTGCCAGTTTTTCTCTCTAGGGATGTATGCAAAATGAACTTAACAGTTTTAAGGCAGGAGTAACCCTCACATCTAAATTCATTCATAGGACAGAAAAGGGCCTAAGAGGCCTCTCCAGGGACAAAACCCTGCTGAAATTCTCCCCACACACAACAGTGGGAGCTTTATAAAATGTAAGTCCAGACAATTTCCAATTCAAATGCCCAACATAGCATGACCTTTGTCAGATCTCTGAGCCCAAGATGCACCCATGATTTTTTATTCTAACCAGCACAGACATTAGACAGGGCACTACTGCTAAGCAGGAGGTTCAATATTTGCATGCTCTTCTATTGTGAAAATGTAACAGTGACAGCACTGTGTCAAATTCTTTTCCCTCTAGAACTTTAACTCCATAGGAGAGGCATGGCTGACAGATGACTCCCCAACATCTGTGTTATGTACACTGCACAGCTGAGGAGCCCCGATCACTGTCAGAACATCGCAAAAATGACCCGTGCCTTTCTTATGCTTTCTTCTGATCCCTGCCCCAGATATATACATATACACATGTGTGTGTATATATAGATATATTACAAATAGTGCAATTTTTAACAAAATGTAAAAATGGCAACACAGATTAACATAATTCATAGTCATTAAGCTGTTCATGTAGCAGCTCAACATATGTTGTATAAATGTCCTATACCGAATAATTTATCAGATCTGACACAGTGCACATCATATTGTTTTATTTAATATACTTACTAAAATTTCATGGATCAAGCATCACTTCTGAAAGCACAGAGAAAGCACTAGAAAATATTTATTCATCTCCCATGATTTATTTTGATTACCCTTACAGCTACATGATAAAGTGGAACTCACAAAATTACAAGGTTAAGGTTTACACAGCCATTGCTTCATCTACTAAAATATAACAAATGGCTCCATGTCTGTGTTATATTTTACTTTCATTTAGTGTTAAGTAGCACATCAGGCTAAGCACTTAGCTGCCTACTGAATATTTTAATATTTTTAAATAGGACTTAAACATCCTGACCCAGAGAGTGAGAGCTTAAAAAACAACCTTAGGAAAGAATAGCAAGTCTTTTGCACGTACTACATGGAATAATACTGGGCAAAAAGAAGAAACATGATTTTTGATTCATCTTCTCAGAAAAGACTTTATAAAAATAAGCATTGGCTAGTATTAGAAAGTTCACAAAAATCCACTGAATGCACAAAAGTCCACAATAATGTGCTACTCACTAAAGGGAGGAGGTAGAAGATATAATCTCAGCAAAACACGTGGCTCCTATCCTTGAGGAATTCACAGTCAGTTGAAAGCAAAAGATAGGGATGCATACGTTCCAAATGAACAGGTAAAACTAACTACAATCGTCAAAGCAAAAAAAAAAGAAAAAAATTGTAGTGGATCTAAACCAATATCCAAATATTCAAGAGACCAATATAAGCGGGGGGTGTTGGAGGGGGGATAGGGAGTAAAGAAAGAGAGACAGAGTAATTGGCACTTGAGACTCTTTTTTTTCATCCATTTTCCTTTACAGTGTTTTATCTGGAGGCACGTCTCTCAAACAAGGGAGATGAAAAGGATAATATAAAGAGTAGAAATGGTAGGTGAGAACCCAAAGTAGAAAAGGTCAATATAGCTTTTCAAGAAAAACACAAATGTTTGTGGCCTGTTCATTTTTGAGAGAACCATTAGACTTTATCAGATCAACTGCCTTGGGAAAGAATACTAAGGGGAAAAAAAAGTTTTAATTTCCAATGAACTATTTTGTTCAAGATGCAGTAAAAGTGAGATGAAGACAAGGAACAGGTCTTTCTCAGGAACTAAGTTTTGTTTCCATTTATGGTTGATAATCATCCCAAGATAATTACAAAACAATAATCTTCCCACAAGTATTACCCTCGGGTACCCACAGAGTCTCCACATGTTTCAAGGTGTAAACACTGCAGTCCAGAAGCAAGGCTTAAGCTTTTCAAAAACTCTGCCTTACCATCAGATGACAGGAGAGCTGACAGTCAATGAGATGCCTCATGTGGAGCAAGAAAACCACAAAGCCATGTTATATGTATTGCAGGTCAGGCAGCAGAGTGACTTCAGATGAATAACAGGTTACTGTAAAAATACTGAAGGGTCTATCATACTGCACCCTCAGAAAGAAAAGATAAAGACTAGGAAGTCAAAAAGAGTTAATTACAAAAACAGTAAAGTTCCAATCTCCCAAAAGAAAAGAACTAAAAATAGGAAAATAATCTTGCTTAGTCTAATGCATAGTGGTAATGGCATCTGAAAAATCCTTAGTAAAGAACCATTTAACCCTTGCAGCTTTATGTCAGAGCAAAACCACTTTACTCATTTTTAAGGGTTTACAGAAAGATGAGCATTACAAGATAGCCTTAAGAGTTGAGGTGGTGGTGGGGAGGCTGTGCATCAAAAAAACTCAACATGAGTTAACTGAGAGCACTGAAGAAAAAAACAAATTTGAGTGTTGCAAAATCTTTCTCGGACCCCTATCATCACCATCACTCTGGCATTTTATTTCCACTCAAGAAATACATTTTACCTTTCTGAGATTATTTTCTGGTTACAAGCCAACCATTATGAACCTTTCAGTGAATCACTGAATAGGCCACTTAAAGGGATAAACAATTATAAAAATAACTGTGTCATAAGTGCATACATTTTATTTTATTTAGTGATGTAATAAGCTTAAGGGCATATATCAGGTCCAAAATGGCCTTGGTCATTAATTTAAGCAATAAATCATAGGTCTTGCCAACAATGACGGCAAACAGATGCTAACAAGGAAATGTATTATTTAATATTGCCATGTGTTATAAAAATGTAAGTGTGTTTAAGACATGTCTTAAATTTTTATAATAATATGCATTTAATACATTACAGTTTTGACACGTGCAGGAATCAGATTTATAGGTCCCATTCCGTAGCTTCTTCTGTGAACATGAGAGCATATTCTGGATTTTTTTTTTTTTAAAGGGAAATCTTTAAAGTGCATGCTTGCAACAATATCTAATCGATTGTCTTGCCGTTTTGAAGTAAATAACGTCAACACTGAAACTCATTAAAAAAGAATGAATTTACACACTTTGCTGGAATATAAAAATAGAATGTTTTAAAATTACAATTTTTAAAGAAAACTTAAAATCTAAGAAAGTATAAGAGCACTTTTTAACTAAGTTAGCAACTAATTTTTCACATTCATTTTGAGCTGTTCTGCATGACATCAGACAAAAATACTTGATTAATGAGTACAGTTCAACATTCACAAATGTAGAAACAACTAGGCAAGAAGAATTCTCTTTATATCTTCATTCAAAAATCCTAAGAATCAAACAGTATCTTGAAACACACACTAATTTGAAATGGAGTCTTTTTATTCGAATTATGTCAAACCTCAATATTCCCCTTTTAATATTTCCTTTCACATCAGTAGGCTTATATCTCTCACTGGCAGGTACAAACCCTCTAGGGAAAGGGCTTGTGAGAGAAGGGAATGAGGGCCTAAGGAACTAACCCAAAACCTCTTTTTATGTAAAAAAAAAAAAAAAAAAAATTGATCTCTTTAACATCAACAAGATGCCAACTCTGCTAAAATACCTTTTTATTTGCACATTATTTTGTCTGAGTGTCCTTTTCAAAAAACTCCCTATAACTGCCAGCATGGTCTTCCCCCTTTCTTGCATAGGCAAGAGTCTATGTTTTAGAACACTTGAAGAAGCAGTACTTGGAGTATGAAAACTAAATTTTCTTCATTAAATCTACTGAAGCAGATATTAAAAATGCATTTAATATACTGGCAATGGTCGGTGGGCACCGCTGACTGTGACAGGCCAGTTACTGATGATGTGCCGTCAGATGGCCTTCTCAGCAGGCGCCTGGGTCTCAGGCTGCTGAAGGACAGCAATATCTTCCCTTGTGTGTAAGCTCTATTCATCTCCCAAGTATTTACTAAATCACAGGCCTCTGCACACATAGCCCACGTTTCAGTGTATGCTAACAAATGATGGATGGCCTCGTCAATTCGTTATGTCCTGAAAGCATGGTTTCTTGCCATTCCAATCATCAAACCTCAGTGCTTCAGAGCTGATCAGTCCCTGCGAATATATTTTGCAGGCTCGATTAAAAGAGTAGAGTTCTTTCCATTAGTGTCTCTGACACCCTCCCCCAAACGTTTGTTGTTTCAACCAATTATATGGGCAGAGAATTCAGTAAGTGTTCAGATAATTACAACACCAGCAAGTTTGCTTCTGATATTTGCTAAAGTGTAATTTCATCTACGACAAACCAGTTGAGGCATTTGATAGTGAAATTTATGTTTTAAGACAATTTTCCATCTATGTAAAACAGGCAAAACCTTAAAAATATTTTATGTCGTATTATAATGTAAACAAATTAGCAGATGCATTTCAAAGGAACATTCAAGGGAATGACCAGTCAGTGAATCATCTAAATCCTTAAGGCAATATTCAGGAAAGTTCTCTTAATTATAATCTAGGTAAAGTAACAAACTACTTAAACATTCTTCTGACAGTTCCAAAGTTAGATAACAAAAGTTCAACTTGTCAAAAAAATAAACCTCTTAAAAGGAGGTATATTTTCAGTTCCAAGGTTATATATGTCAGTTGTCTTTCTAATAAACCATAAGAACATTTTTATTTTTAGCTACTGATTATCTGTGGAACTGAAAAAATAGCATACTCATATCTTTCACTCAGAAACCATAAACTTTATACAAACAAACTTACCACAACTAAACAGATAGTTGAGCTCTGAGGAAATGGGGTGTTGTTAAAGAGCTAAACAACATGCTATAAATAAACTCCTGGAAATGCTAAAAAAAAATTTTTTTAAAGTGCCAGTCTCCACTTGAGCCAATAGCTAGGTAGGCACTGAAGTACCCACAATCAGTATAAGCTCTACCACATTGCCCTGCCTTTCACCTCAACCTTGACCTCAAGATTAAGCCCACTTTTATTGCACACAAAGGTCGCCTGTATTAGGTCAAAATTCAAAGTCCCTTGTCAGAAAAGGTTGATATATTCCAACCTTTCCTTCTCCATGCATCAAATTTTTCATGGTAAAGTCATATTCAGCAGACAGTATATTCAGCAATTTATTTTGCCATTGTAATACAGTGCAGAATACAATTGCCCAAAAAGCTATCACATGAATAAAATATTTTCATAATGATGTCCCAAATCTAGACTCCTTACACATATCTAACAGATGAAATAACACTAATCAAGTCTTGTTTTTCATACTTCAGGAGAGTTACATGGTAAATAATTGTCCTCAAAATGCCATTTACAGTATAATTATGACTTCTACTTCCATAAAACTTGGCTATAAGTAACTATATTTTAGAACGTCCCTTAAATTTTTAAGTTTTTTTTTTTTAACACAAAGATCTCCACTCAGGTTTGTTACTTTTATTCAAATCTGGCTTCAGCAGCCTAAGTGAAGTAGGTCTAAAACTGAAAGCCTCTCTTCGACCTAGGATGCAGAGAAAGATATGCTCTATAACAAACAAAACAGAAAAGGAGAAAAAATTATTGTTTTCCCAACTATTATTGCAACTATATGATCAGCAGAACTGCACAAATAAGATAAATTAAACAAATTCTTTGCAGGCAGCATTCTGAAACACACTGTAATTAATAAAAACCAAAGCCTTGAGGAACAATAAATCTATTTTCTTTAAAAAGTTTATGCAATTTCTTTGTGTTTACCACAAGGTATGTTCATAATCATTATTAGTACCATGACTAGATTTAAAGAGTGTTTAAAAAGAGTGTGCATTCTTAAAATTTATTAATACCTATGTTAAACACTACAGTGTTCATACTCATGTAATGATCTGGAGTGTCCCTACAAAATCTCCAGACTTACACCTGAACTCACATAATTATTGGACTCAAGCTACTTCCGGGTGGCAGAACCCAGCTCCAAAACTGGTATTCACACAAATATCTTTAATAAATTTTAAACCACCTTGTTATCAAGGCGAGGCAAGAATGTAAAACAGCTTCCAGAATATGGGGCATTGCATTTGAAAAAAGTTATTAGAAGGAAAATACTTTAAAATTCTCAGGTTTTAACTGTCCCAATTGTTATTTCTTAGGCAGTGGTCTTGTTATATAACCATTTTCTATTACGGAAGTAAGGATGGGAGGAATCAACCTAAACCTCAATATGCCCATTTATTAACAGAATATCATATCTTGGTTCCCAGTACAATCTAAGGACTCCACTACAATTTACTAAAAGTGGGTTTACTATTATCCTGGGGGTAAAAGAACACCTCGGAAACCTCGAAAATAAAGGGGCTGGTCTTAGTAAAAATCTTTTCAGTTCTAAATAATCAAATTATTATAAGCATAAATACCACTGCAATGAGCATCCTTAAGTCAATCATGGTAACAAGAGCAGAAGCAGCAAAAACTTATTCAGCACAGCATCAAGAACTGTAGTCATCATTTTATATGTCCTATCTCATTTCAAGTTCATAATAATCCCACTTTATAAATAAGAATACAAAGGCACCAAGAAGTGCAGAAAGTTACCCAAGGTCACCCAGTGAGCAAGTCATGAAGCCTGAATTCGTATGTTAATTTCCAGAATCAAGTTCCTTAAACCAATATTTAAAACTGCCTTTAGAACAACAACAAAAAAATGAACAGACTCCTGGAGTTCTCAAAGATAGGGTTCTGCTTCCTATCAATTTATAAAATAATTAACCATAAACAGAGAGAGCTAAATAAACCACCCCAAGTCAAGCACAGGCTATGACAACTCTGCCAAACTCAATACCACCTGGACAGCTGACTCATATAACAGGCTCATCCCCACACAGAATTTCACTTGTCACTCTAAAATGCACATATTCCAGCCTAATGTTGTTAATATTTTCCATTTTTGTTTTAGTTCCACATGGTCATGTTATTTTATTACTGATACTTTTAATATAGAAAAAAAAACATGATAATTGAGTCTTTATAAAATCATACTAATTTAAATTATAATGTGATCAGTTGGTATCTTCTCATTGTTTTTCATTATAATTGTAGAGATGCTTTATTTGCTTTTTACAATAGAGTAACTGCCAATTGAAGATGTAACACCTAAGCTTAAAGTTTCTCTAAAAATAACTTCTGACATGATAACCCCTCAGGTATAACACTGAAGCATTTTTAAATTCCTACAGAGTGAATGAAGTATCATGGCAATGTTCCTAAATTTAACTAATTAATCTATTTTGAAAGGAATTAATTTTCCTAAATGAGACATATGTATACAGCTGTTTTTTTAACCAACCAGCATTTACTTCACATCAGTTCAGTCAGATGTCCATCATAATATATAGTATAATACCTATTATACACTAGGTACTGCTATAGCTCAAGACTAGAATTCTAGCTTCTGCACTAACTACAGTAGGAAAAGAAATATGTATCCTCTCTTTGGGAAAAGAAAAAAAGAAAGGAGAAAGCCCAACACATAAAAATACTGTAAGAATAAATGAGATATAGATGTAAGTATTTTGGGCCCCTTTTAGGAAAAAAGCTATGAAAATCAGATAACTGGGTTAAGAAAATTCTGGAAAAGACATGCCACAGGGCTATAACATAAAATGCATGTCTCAAACTGCAGGGGTGTAGGGAGGCTTAACAAATATCTCTGGCGATGGTGGGGAAGGGTGGGGGGAACCCAGGTTTGTAGCATTTGCCAATTTCTGTGGTATAAACACTATCAACATGGCTGATTTTAAGGTACTGATTCGTGATCACAATTCGAAGACTTGGGAAAAAATGCTCAAGATCAGCTCTCACAAGCTGGAGAGGGCCAGCTCCAGTACCCATTGGCTGTTGCCAAATTCAGTCTACAGACTTGTTCTGTTTGGCCAGGAAACTAATGACACTCACAATGTTTTAAAAATTCAAATAAATTGACAACATTTAAAACTCAGGGTATTTTTTCTAAAAAAGCAGATCTCAAGCTGCTTTCTAGAGAACAGAAGACCTGGTAGCAATGGGCCCACATTCCTTCATGGCAATACATGGCTGGCATAAAATAGCAACTGCTCTCTTAGTACACACAACTGTACTTCCACTTTGCCACAATCCTAGCCAGGCCAGCTTCATTTACTCACAACTTGTTGATACCTCCTGGCCCCCAAGAACAATGGGAGTCTGTGATCTCTACTTAAAGAGCATGAATAGAGAGTTCTGCCTTCAAATGTGGAACCTTAGTCAAATTGCAGGGCAACATTCTTCCCTCAGTTTCTGTATCTATAACGTTAACCGATTTGACTAAATGATCTCTAATTGCAACCTCGATCCAACACTCTATCAGCCATTAAATCTGAAATAACAAGAGGGATTCAGTTCCCTCTAGGGAAGCTTTTGGGATCAGAACGTGAAGAATTCCAAACACACCTACCAAAGAGCAAACGACAATTCAGAATGTTATAAATTAGAGGATAAATGTGTTTTTACCTTAATATATATTTTAGTTGGCTACACAAAATAAGAATTCAAATAATGTTAACTTCATCAGTTAAGAAATGATGTTTGTGAGCTGTGCGTCCTATCTAGGCTATAAGAGTCTGCGGGGTTTTTAATGTTCTATAGCAAAAAGTCTCTCTCATAGCCCGAGTCCATTTTCTATTTAGCTAAATGGGGCTTGAAGTGCAAGTTAATTTCAAATTTTATTAGCTTTCCCTACCAATATTACCAGAAAAAAACAAACAGCAGTGTAATATACCTTAAGCAAAAGATGATATTGACTTGAAAGAGCTGTAGACAGAAATAAAACATAGAAAAAATATGAATCGCCAGTCTAATTTCATGTGTGATTACAGGAAGATGCATTTAAACAACAGTTTACCATCTAAGATCCCATCTATGAAGGAGGCCAATGAAGAGCACAGAAGTCTTAGACACCACCTCAAAAGTTACAGAATCTTAGGAGGCTAAGGTGTGGCAAAGGCATGAGTGACAAATCACAGAGAGGTTCACCCTGAATTTCTAGTCATCTGAAAGCTGAAGTTAGGTACTCACAGCATTCTTAGATTAAACTTACCCAATTCTGACTATTTGAGAGTGATTACAAACAGTAATTCATAACTTGTTGAGTATAAAGCTGAATCTTTCATGCCACTAGCCTGACTGGGTAAGCAGCAAGTCTATTAGTTAATAAGTGAGCTTAACCAAACACCCACATCCCAAAGCTTATAGACTGTCCATCCTACAGAGTACTAGCTGCATATTTTGGGATTTTCAACAGTCTTGAGTGATAAACCTTGTAAATATCAAAGATCTGGCAGGCTTCCTCTTTCCTAAAGTAGGACTAAAAATGAGATCAGCATTTATTTCATCACTTTTTGGTCCTGGAGCAAAGGATAGATCTCAACAATAACCAAAAAATTTACAATTAAAAATAAGTATAAGTATTGTGGGGAAGGAGAGAACATGGTAACAATGCACCATATATTTTGCCTCGGTATAGTTATAAGACTACTGCTCTCAGGACAACCTCAGAAAAAGACTGGGATTCACACAGAATGGCTTCAATTACCAGAGGTAATATTTGGTCAAGGAAAGACTCAGTACTTTCATATTTGACTGAGCAACAGTATCAAGATCCATGAATCCACTTTACTTTTTTCTCTATCTGCATGGCTTTCTTTGTTTCAAAATATTTATTCCTATGGTCCTGACATTATTACCCTAAGTTTAAAAGTTGTCAAACATTTTTAGCAGCTGAATCTCAATATTTAAAATACATACAAGAAATAGTTTCTGAGATATTTTTACATTCAGTTATCTCAATAAGGTTTCAGGTATTTTGTCAGGTCACAGATGCAAAGACATACTAAACTAAAAAACAAACAAACAAACAAAACTTTATTTGCTGTCCTAAAGCCAGAAGGGGAAAAAAAATAAAGATCCCTCTCAGCTAACAGCATTTTAAAAAGCTGATACTATCAAACATGTCACTGTCTTTTGGTATGAAGGAAGCATTGGGTTATGAGGAAGAACTAGTAACTCAAAATATATGTTATCAAGATGCCTCCTAAAAGGTAGGGATGGAAAGAGAGAGAAAAGAAAAAAAGGGGCAGGTATTTCATTCCCTGACGTGGCCAGGAAAAGGCTGGATTCATGACCAGCCATATGCCACTTTCAATACATGAGGCACAGATTGCTCCATGCTGGTTTCATACCAATGAACCAAACCATGATGGATCCATTTGTCTGTACTGTTCCCATAAGAAATGGAGACTTGTCATTCAGTAAGACGCTGCACCCCAGCACTTTTAGTGTGTCCACTCTATAGCAGCTCACTGTATAAGCAATTTGAGAGCAGAAAGAGAAAATTATCTTGAATCAGACTTTGAAAAAATGTCCTTTCAAGAAAAAGACAATTGAAAATAAAATAAGGAAATTTATTTTTACCCATCTCCCACGTGGTTTTCATACCAGTATATGACTTTCACATATTAAGGTCACTTTTCATACTTACTCTGGAAAAGTTCTTGTATATTGGTTGTTTTGTTTTTAAGGAAAATTCAACCAATATGGTAAAACTGCACAAAATGTGTAATAAAAACATAACAGTGAATTCAGTCAACATTTGTTTAAAGTCAAATAATAAAATATTATTACTCTATACATCTATTGAACATTTTTCTCCTAGGGAAATATATAATTCCTCTTTATTGTACCAGCAAACATTCTGGTATGGGTTATGACTTAGTAAAGTTGGGTGTCTGAATATAGACTTTTAAATGAAATTGATAATCTAATAACAAAAATTTTCCCCTCAAACTAATAGAAAATACAGTCAGCATGTGGGTTTTCTCTATATAACATTATCTGAGGTTTTCTTCAAACACTGTGCTCCTTTGCAGGAACTCAGGCTCATCTCACTTTTGCAACTATGCAAATTCAAAGGAGCACAAATGTCTGGTAAAAGTTAAGCAGCTCTTTTAGAAAGAAAAGGTGCCATATAACAAAAAAACTCACTAGTAGAGTCTTTAAGGCTAGACTACAAATACAGCAACCAAACAAAAACTTGAGTTCTTATGGAATAAAAAACCGTTTTAAATCATAAGTTAAGGAATTATATAAAATAACCATATTCTTTTCTTAGACCACTTTTTAGATCAATTTCTTTTAGACCTATTTCTTTTCCAATTAGCACTAATGATAAAACAGAAATAGTCCTAGATATATTTCCTGAGTATATGAATATTATTTTTGAAGGTCATGTAAACTAATTATATTTCTTTGGCAAAACCACTATAAATTTCCAGTTCAAGAAAAAGACTGACATTCTCTCCCTTTATAAAAGTTATTCTCACTCATTTTTCTGTACTCAGGTCCACCACAATATTATCATAAGTATAGAAAACTGACCACAAATTGAAAACCAACTCTCAATTCAATCAAGAGAACAAGGCAAATAGAAATAACCTGACAATTTAACTTAAATCAAGCCCTACATTATTCTTTCTGTACTCCTATGTGCTACTAAGATTCTTAAAAAGCAGTGAATCTAGGTTAAATAGTTTTAAAAAACTGGCATTGTATAGAACTATGAAAGATTTAAGGCAAATTTTGATTATCCGAGCCATATTCAATTAATGATCAAATCTACGTGTTCTCAGCCATATGATGATCCACATGTATTTTCTGCAAATCTACAGACCTTTCAAAAGGTTATTCCTCAGAAATTTCTTTTATAGGCCACACACTAAATTCTAATAATAATCATACTTACAGTTATTAAATACATACCAGAACCTCTACACTATGTTAGCTGCTTTATATGCCTTATTTCTCTTAATCTTCAGCCTTAAAGAACTGAACAGCAACACGCAAAAGAGAGTAATAGTACAAATCTGGAGCAAGACTCTACCTGAGTTTGAATACTGCTTTTTTCTATGTCCTACCTATGGAGCTTCATCCTTCCTTTTACAAATGGTACAACTATGAGTCAGATAAAAAGAGGCAGAGTCAAGGCTTTCCCAAGAACAAATTGTTACATAAAGCAAAAACAATAGAATAAAAAACAACCTCTGGGAAAAGTGGACAGAATAAAAGGAACCGTGATACTAATAGTGGCACTAAATTAAACTGAGCCACCCTAAATAAATAGAAATTTAAGTAACATTGCTGTGCTTTGGCCAAATAAGTCTCTTAGCTACCCTACTCCTAACTAGACTAGATTCCTAGGTCCATCACCAGGAACCAGTAAGTTCAACACTGGCAAACTGACAGTAGAGCCAGCCCTAACTCCTGTTCTCAAGGTAAAGGTAGGTGAGGATCTCAAGAAAATGAACCCCATATATTCATTTGAGCACAAAGAGCCCAGCCAAATGAGTTTTTAACTACTCCTTTTGAGATTTCTCTAGGAATAGGGTCATATGAGTGCATAATTTCCTGTATTGTGATCCGAGAGTGGGAAAACATGTTGTAAGCCAAGACAGAAAATCATGCTTAGAAATGTGGAAGGCACCGTTAGAAAGCCTGATGCAGGATTCCTAAGGGAAAAGATATACCAGTGGAGTAAAGACACTTATTTGCTTAGAGATTTATGTTATCTAGAGTTTAATTTATGACTCATTAGTACAGGCATAAATAGTAACCAAATGACTAATGTATGGCAAGGGAACTCAGAGGAAAAAAATCAACTAAAGGGTTAGTTTACCAACAAAAGAATTTTCAACAAAGGTGTATCTCCTCTAAGAATCCCACTTCACTAACTATATCTGAACTAACTGTCCAACAAATTCTTTGGTTTCTAACATTCCATGATTATAATAAGTTACAGCTACACGATGAATCTTAAACTCTTTCCTCAGACTACAAGTTATTCAAAATTAACTGCATTATTCTATCTGTTTTCTAAAAAATTCCCAAATAGTGCCACAAACATACTGAGCACACAGTGAATTATTATAGACCAAATGCTGTAAGAGGTGGATAAATTGCAAGGACCAGTGAAAATCATGTGCTGACTGTAGGATGGGTTGTTTCACATAGCGTGGTGATAGTGGATAATATTAGTTGAAAAGTATTCCAGTGAGAGAATTAGGCAAACATCAGTAATAATTGTTTCATGTAAGAACTATTGATGGATGCTAAAATCAGTGGAGAAAACTGTGATGTGAGAAACAGGATATCTGCAAAATCTCAAAGGATATCCCTACAAAGTAATTATTGTAAAGTGAACAGTAGTAACTTTACAGTAGAGAAACCTGGCGGACATCACACCTTACCAAGTGAACAAGGTTAATCTCACCAGCATTAAGACATATGAAGTTGTGCATCCCATGACAGGATGCACTGAGAAGGGCACAACATCATTTCTGAGGTATTCTTGCCAAGCATGGTTACCCTCCATCTAACCATGAAAAAACATTACATACAAATTTAGGGATGTTCTACAAAATAACGGACTGGCACTCTTCAAAAGTGTCAAGATTGTAAGGATCAGTCACAAGTTTGAGGTGACTAAGAAGACATTACAAATAAATCTGATTTGTGATCCTGGGACAGAACAAGAATATTAGTGAACAAAAGAGCAATGCTCAAAAAAGGTCTGTAGATTAATCAACTGTATTGCATAAAAATTAATTTCCTGATTTTGATAATTGCACTATGGTTATGAAAGATAATAACATTATGGTAAGCAAGATGAAAAGTATATAGGACTTCTTGTCCTATTTCTGCAACTTTTTCGTAAGTTTAAAATTATTTCAAAATAATTTTGTTTTTATAATTATTTTATAATTTTTTCAAATAATTTTATGATTATTTCAAAATAAAATTATATATTATTTTGAAATGAAGAGAGAGACCACATATGTTAGTTTAAGCATAGAGAGCCCAGCCAAATGAGTTTTTAACTACTCCCTTTGAGATTTCTCTAGAAATAGCCTCATATGAACAATATACATGCATACAGATACATATAGTCAAATACATTTTAATATTTAGTATTTGGGTAGGAAATGTAATGTTAAAATAATAGCCTGATAAGTAACAGCCAATTAGGCTGGGAGCTTCTACCTCAATAAGAAGGTTTAGGAAATAATCAGAAGATGCAGATCAATAAATGTGTCCCCAGCAAGTACTTAAATACAGTATGTCTTGCGTTCTTAGGGTCAAAGGGCCCATTACTGAAAAACTGCAGAACAGAAAATAAGAGAGAGTGAATTTTGGAGTTGTAAGATATTAGAAATCACAAAGTCCTACCCCTTCGTTTTTAATTGGAGGATTCTGAGACCAGAGTAGCCACCAGGTTCAATGTGATGATTAGAAAGACATAAATTTGTAATTTTAGTGAAAACAAAGAAGCCACGGGGAAAGGCAAGCATGTGGAAGCCACAGTGTAAAATAAAAATTAAGGTACATATTTATTTCTGAGCATATACTAAAATAAATTTCAGCTAGAAAGTTTAAAAAATTAAGAGTAAGAAAGAAAGTCATAAAGAACATAGAAGAAAATTTAAGTGAAAGATTTATTCTTCATATCTTAGAATAAAAAAGGGGTTCCTCAGCATAAAAGTGAAAGTGCAAAAACCCCATAAATTTAAAGTTAAGCATTTCAAAAATAGAAAGATATCTAAAAGCAAACAAGTGGGATAATATCTGCAACAAATATGACATATAAAAGATCAACTTCCTTAACATATGCAGATCAATAAACAATAACAAACAAACAATAATACTAACACTCCAATAGAAAACAGGCAAAGGACATCAGACAGGTAATTCAAAAAGAAAACTAAATGGTCAATAAACATTTGAGGAAACATACAATGTATTGTAATAAAAAATGCAAATTATGAGATATCATTCTTGATCCATCATATTAAAAATTAAATGATAACCCCTTTCATAGCTGGCAAAAGTTGCAGAGACAGATACTCTCATGCTTTGTTGGTAATAGGATTAGTACAATCTTTTTGAGAGTAATTTGCCAATACACATCGAAAACCTTCAAAACATAAATATCCTTTGATTTGAGATAGCTAGTGGTTGCCAAAGTATGGTCAACAGACTCCTGGAGTCCCTGAAACCCAGTCAGGGGTCTACAAGGTCAAAGCTATCTTTATAGAAATAATAAGACATGATTTGCCTTTTCTCCTATGTGAGTGACATCTGCACTGATGGTGAACAAACAATGGCAGGTAAAGTTGCCAGTTCATGAGTACAAATCAAGGCCAGGAACATCTATCCAAGGGGTCACTGTATTCTTCACCACCACATACTTCCAGAAAAAAAAAGCTGGTTTCACTTAAGTTTTACTTATTAAATCTCAACCCTTGAATACACATCCTTTTAACATTCTATTTGACACAATAAGAAGCAAACACAAAGTATGTCTACCGTATACAGAAGTCTGATGGCTTTCTCAAGGAAAAGCACTTACATGATCGAAAGCTGACCAGGTCGATTTTTCCATGAAAACACCATTTTTACTTAAATAAACAATGAACAAAGTATGATTATTCAGATTTGGGTATCTGGCAGACATTTTCTCAAACATAAACAATGTAAGACTATTACTTCACGAAAAACAAGTGATAGTATTTGTTGCCAATGATAAAATTTGAGCTTTCAAGGAAAAATTCAAATATTGGAAAACTCTATATCCATCACCATAAGCTTGAAAGCTTCAAATCTTACAGACTTTCCTGATGAAATCTGTGGGGATATTACCAAATGTGAATTTTTCTGATACTGTATAATGAAAGGTGACATTTGGAAGATATGCATAACTCACAACCAACATTTTGTAAGAGAACAATGCATGATGACAAAAATCATGCATAGGTAAAAGATCCACTCAAAGTTCAAGGTATGTCAATGGATTATAGTATAATAGTGAAAAGATCCGTGATATAGTTTCACACTCCACATGGCAATTAACCACTCAGAAAATGCCACTTGTTGGGTTGTACGCAGTAACAAATATATCCAGAATTATCTGAAAAGCCTATTAAATTACTCTTCCCTTTCTAACTACATATTTGTCTGAGGCCAGAGTTTCTTCATATTCTTTAATCAAAACAACAACATAACACAACAGGTTGAATGCAGAAGCAGATACGTCTTCCTTATATTAAGGCAGGCGTTAAAATAGTTTGCAGAAGTGTAAACAAGGCCATTTCCTCATTATTTTTTTGAAATGGTTATTAATAATGTTATGTTAAACATAACATGTTAACAAGTAATAAGTTTATTATTATTTTAAAATAAATCAGTAAGTAAATTTTTAAATTTTCTGTTTTAATTTATATCTTGGTAAATACCAACAGATAGAACCCATATAAACAAAAGTTCTCTGGGGTCCTCAGAACTTTTTAGAGTGTAAGGAGATCTGGAGACTAAAAGTTTGAAAACTGCTCATATATGGTCATTCCCAAGTTCTAGGAATATAAAGAAAATAAGCAGACTTGGCATCACATATGTAAACATATAATATCATAAAATTAGGAAAGCAAAACCCTTGATGTCAAATAATAAGAAATAGATGGTACATATAGAATGACATATTATTGGTTATTTGAAACAAACTGCAAAGAATTTTTGAAGATGAGGAATATTCACAATATGTTGAGGGAGAAAAGCAAGATCTACAACGTGCATTGACAGAGACAATATTGCACTAGGAAAAAAAAAAGACAAGAAGGAAATATGTAAAATGTTAACAAAAATTTTCTAGCCTATAGGATAACAAATAATTTATTTTTTCTTTACTGAGCATGTAAAACTCTTAAAATCAGGAAAATTAAATTTAGCAACTTTTCAAAACATTTCAATATTTTAATTTGTTAGAACTCAATGTAGGTAAATGCCACCCCCCCCAAAATTTGCTGCTATTATTATTATTAATATTAAAACTAATCAAGGCAGCTTAATATAGAACTCTAAAATGAAAATTACAAAACCTGTTTTCAAGACACTATTTGGTCATTAAACATCTCTGGGATTTTTGACAAGTCACTTAACCTCTTTGAACCACCAGAAATTATCTCTGAGGCCCTGGCCCGAACAACTCTCTGATAAAATAAACTATCATATCTAAAGGTTAAGTCCTTTGCAATGAACATCTAAAGTAAAACAGTGCTATAGTGAAAACTGTGACACCAGCTCCAAAATCACACTCTTTATACAATTCCCACCCATGCTACTAAATGGCTCTTCAATTCCTTCTTTTGCAAATTAGTAGTACAAACTCTTTAAATAAAGTTTCCAGTGTAAGAAGAGTTTGTTATTCTCTGAGTAGAATTTAAGAGAAGTGAAAACTATTTGGGCATATCATGAATAAAAAGAAAAAGGGCATATGAGAATAAGTAGGACAGCATGGTGCCTCAAATGAAGAGAATCCTTCGTAAGTGTACTTCATAAACCATTCATAAGAGTATGGCGAGGTTACCTCTTATGGCGAGAACAAAGCATTTACTATAGAAACAAAAGAAGAAAAACAGAGAGAAAGAGAAGACAGAGAGGAAAAGAAAAGCAAAAATATAGAGGTAATATTAGTACATAATGAGAGAAGAGTATCTAAAATGCATGTTCTATTTTAAAAACTCCCAGAAAAAATCTACCTGGTCTCTTAGCGGACCAGCTTTCACCCATTTCACTGCTCATTGGCAGAATTGGCAACAGTTAAAGACAGAAAATTTAATGACAATTTGTCAATTTTATTCCTAGATAGGAAGTCTGAGTAATATGTTAAGACTCTATAAAGGATAAATGTTGCCTTAAATTAAATCTAGATGATATTAGAAAGAGATACTACATTTCACAGATGAGGAAAACTGAAGTCATAAAACTGAGATCATAAAAGACCTTGAACTTATGCTTCAATTTATACTTTATTAATACTAACTATCCAATAATCTCTCTTTTTCAGAAAATACTTCTATGATGATATCTGTTTAAGGGTTACACATCAAGGGCAAGGAAGTTCTCCATTAGGGGCTAATGGTGCTCAGTGCCACAAAAAAACATTCGTACAAGTTTGAATTTGATTTTGAAATAAAAGTAAACATTCTAATCTTTTAACATGTCGCCAATACAATAATATTTTTGTCCTGAACTGGTTTGTAGTGTAATGCTTGGGCCTCAGTTCACACATCTTTAAATGAACTATATAGTATACAGTTCCTAAAGTCCTTTCTTAGAAAGTTACAGTCCTAAAATCACTGAAAAAAGACATGTATGGGGGAAGAGAGAAGGATGAAATACACCTGGAATATGTGTGTATGTGTGTACATATATAAAATACATACATATGTATATGTGTGTATATATACACATATACATACATATATGTGTATATATATATACATATATGTGTGTGTGTCTGTGTGTATATATGTGTGTGTGTATATATATATACACATATATATATACGTTTTTCCAGTGGCCAATCTTGACACAAGATTGGGATCCATAGGGTATCAGTCTCTCTGAATGGCGAGGGAACACCTGAGGTCGCTTAATTGTAGCAGAGAGCCATAGTCCAACAGGAGGCCCCTTTAGGCCAGTGCTCCCTTGCTTGTTCCCATGGGCCAACTGAAAACGGTCCTCCATTTCCTCCTTCGGAATCTATTTTTTACTTTGAGAGGGTCCTGTCACCTGTCATCCATTCCTAGTACCTTCCAGTTAATCTAGAGATGCATGGGGCACCTACTCTGTGCACCCATCACCTAGCACGTGCCGAGTTTTCCATAAACACCTGTTCACTTGATTTTAATCGCAAGGCCTTGGGCAGCTGCCTGGAAATGCATCCACTGAGGACGTCCTCGGGAAGGCAGGAGAAACACGAAGCCTCTGCCATCCTTGACCTCCTCACACTGACACGTGTGACCCGGGGGTCCTCCGAGCTGGCTCGGCTGCCCCGGCACAGCTGCTGCGGGCAGAGGGCCGTGAGTGGGCGGAGATGGCCACTTACCTGGGGAACCTCTGCTTCAGCTTCCTCAGGCTCTGCCTTGTGGGAGGTACAGACACTAGGCACTGGGCTATCTCGTCGTACTGGGCTTTAGTCAGTATCATGTTGGGCCAGAGCCTGGGAGATGGCGGGGACAAGTCAAAGACCCTGAGCTCGAGCAGCCTTGGTGCCGGGTGAGGCGGGGTGGGCACCAAGCAGCCCTGCGCTGGGCCTCGGGCTCCTCGGCTCCCCCGGTCCCCCTCCCACCTTGGCTGCACAGCCGGGGTTCGAGCCGGCAGCTCGGCGGCGGCGTGGGGCGGGCTGCAGCCCCGATCGCCGGCCCGGTCCCCCCGGGCAGCCGCAGGGAGCCAGGCTGAAGCCGCCCGGCCGCCATGTTGGTTGAGGGCACCCGACCCGGAAGTGGCGGCCGCGGGCCGAGGCGACGGGAGCGCGAGCCTCCGCCTGGGCATCGCCGACCCGGCGTCAGCCCGGGGTGCTCGGCGCGGGCTCAGGCTCCCAGCTGTCGGAAGCCAGGGAGTCCTGTCGCGCAGACCCGGCGTCGGGGCACACGGTGTCCCTCGATCCTAAAGCTCGGACCCCGGAAAGCCACGGCCGGGGCGCGCGATTTGAATCCGCTTCCGCTGCAGCTCCCATTGGAGACTGACCTGCTTGCTTACAAAGCCAGTACACCTTCCCTGCAGCCCCTCTGCACTCTGCGAGCAGGAGGCGAGCGAGAAGACCCCAGGCCGCTGCGGACGCTGCACAAGCTTGGGAGGAAACCGACGGCTCCTGCAGCTTGCGCGGAAAGCAGTCCCTCCCCCCATGCCCCGCGCCCCAAACTTGGGCTGGGAAAAAAAAAAAAAACTAGAAAAATCCCACATCATCAGACAGCAGTCAAGAATATATCGCTCAAGGACCGAAATCATTTCTTACTCGTCTTTGTATCCCCAGCTCTCAGGAAACGGGCGCTCAATAACTGTTTGGAGAAATGAGTTAATGAATGAATCAACCTGTTTTCCCTGGTGCTGTGAGCGGATCTTATATCTCCTGAGGCGATTTCTTAGGACATCAGCCCCTCCCCCCCCTTTTTTAAACCCTTTTTTAAAAACCTATTTTGTGCTTAGAAGGCCATGTATTGTGTTTCTTTTCAAATTTTCACATTTTAAGCAAAGGAAGGAAAAAGGGTTTAGATGAAAGAGAATGTGTAAGTGGTTATTATTATTATTATTATTATTATTATTATTATTTTTAATCTGGAATAGGTCTGGGTTGGAATTTTAGCTTAGATATACCTCCTCTTATAAATTCCTTAATCCATCTAAAGCCTCAGTTCCTTAGTCTGTAAAACTGATTTCTAACTCATGAGGTAGTTGTTAAGATTAAATAGGATAGTACAAGGATTCCTCAGCATAGCATCCGGCAGCTACGCTATGTGAGATAAATAACCTATGTAAGGCTGCTTGATAATGATAATTCACATGGACATGGCACTTACCAGCTATTGTTTTACAGGCTCCCTGCACTTTGACTCACTTAATCCTTGTAACTTCCTGTGAAGCAGGTATGATTGCCATTATCACCTTCCTCCTCCCTTTGTACAGGGTGAATAAACTGAGGCATGAAAAGGTTAAGTAACTTCCCAGAGGTCATGAGAACAAGTAAGCAGCAGGCATAAAGTTTAAACTGCTGAAATTTGGTTCCAGAGTCTGTGCTCTTGCCAATTCTCAGTAATGCTTAATTACGGCACCAAATAGTCACACTCTCTTAGGCCAAAGGTTAAGGATTTCTTGAAAGAGAATAATCTACATTTCAAAGAATCTTTTAGTCCAGGTTTTAAAAAAAAGCTCCACCACTTTATTTTCCCAGGCGTCTCAAAGTCCAGTAACAACAGTGGATCCTAAATTCAGAAACCATGTTTTTTCTGAATATTTACATCAGAATGTTTTCTTGCCATATGCTTTGCATCTAGCTCTGGTTGTGTGACATTAGTACATAACTATTTATTTATGGCAGCGTGGCCTGGAGTTGCCACCTGGCTAGTTTGTTGCTGACCCTGCCATGACTTTTACATGAAAGCTAGCTGACGATAAGCAGACACCACTTGATCCCCCCATTCCTTTATCCCTCCCACTTTACCCTTTTCCAATTCACAGCCAACAGATTTTTATAGAAAACATCAGTTCAAGGATGTTTGCACTAGTTATTTTTTATAGGAACTCTTCTTTCTGGCTCCTGTCCTGCATTCACCCTCACAACCCTTAAGGAAAAGGCCAGGTTTGTTTTGTTTTTATTTTTAACATGCTGGCAGTTTACAATTTTGACCCAAATCCAGTAGATTGTTTACAGTTAGTGCCAGGGAAAAAGCACAGTGATGCTGCTGTTTTTGTTGGCAATGACAGTGTATTGTTTATTAAGCACAAAATAGAAGCAAAGCAGAAATGTGGTCTTCTTCTTGTTGTTGTTCAGGTGTTTTTAAATTTTCTTTTCATGTGAAATGCTTGGAGTAAGCCAATTATTCCTTTGAGGCACACTTTCTCCCTACCTTACCCTCCTCTGTCTTGCCCTATCTTCTGCATTACACTTCATGGCCCTCATCTGCTTCTTCCAGAGCTGCCTTTCCATGCCTGAAGCTCCCCCCGCTCTTTCTCAGTCAGTTAGTAGTACTAGCCATTTCCCTGCTAAGTAGGGTCATGAAACAAAAACAATATCAAACTAAATACCCAAAGAACTAGCTACCTGTTTAAAATCAGTCATAAACTGTGTGGCCTTGAACAAGAGACAGCCTCACTGATTCTGAATGTATTCAGTGTAATCCCAAGAAATGGAACTTTATAGTACCAAAAGGGAGAAAGAAGCTATGAGTGTGAAAATAGTATAGAACATTATAGCAAGAAAATGTGTCAAAGTGAGGACTACAGCATCCTGGAAGTACCTAGAGTCTTGAAAGTTGGGCTGGAGTGAATCACTTGACCAGATTTCTTTCTTCTAACTCCTGGACAACGTGAATGAATGATGAACGATTTAACAGGAGTGTGCGGTTTGGCAGAGAGGCATCAGAAGGTCATTTCAAGAAGTGTGCTAAACACAAAGGACTAAAAATAAGAATGAGACAAGTCACGCGCATGGGAAAGTTATTCTGGCTGGAGCAAAGAGTTCTAAGCAGAGCAAAAAGGAGTTGAAGATGCTTGACCTTGGAAAGCGTCAGTCACATTTTTAAACAGTCTGTTGTTCATTGAGGCAGCCAAATCCAATGCATGCTTTTAAAAATAAATACTGACATTATTTTTATTATACTTTAATGTCTGATTCTATTAATGGAATCTTGTTAAAGTCAACTCATTGATTATTTTAAAGAAAAGCAATTGAAGTTTACTAACTGAATAAAGAGAGTTAACATTATTTAAGCACCTACTATGCTCAAACATAATCTCATTAGCTCCTGATTTATAGATTAGAAAACTGAGACTCAAAGGGAGTAAAGGATTTGGCTGATGGATCTAGTTAAGTTGCAATGCCATGATTTGGATGCAAGTCAGTCTGACAATAAAGCCTCATGTTCTCTACTACAGTGTACTATAATTCAAAAAGGAAAAAAACTCTTTGGTTGAGCTATCCTCAGTTAAGCATCTATGCTCTGAAATAGCCAGCTACTCTCTTTGGCCATTACCAATGCCTGCTGAAGAGGCATGCAAACTTTAATTTTGACATTTAGCCAAAACAGACTTTTGAAAAAATTGGCCTCTTGACGAAAAGAGATTGCATATTTTTCTCTTTGTTCTATGAAATACCATCTAAAGTGATGCATATTTTGAAACTGAAGTTTACATCTATATTCTTGCAATCCATATGTGACAAATCATTTTATCCTGGTCCCAAAATAATACAACTGCTTAGTGAACAATAAAGAGTAAAATAATTTACTTCTTGAGGCTTGCAGCAATTACTCAAATTAATGACTTTGGGGAAAAAACGGAAGATATAGAAGGGCATTCTACGCTATGAGGGTGGAATGATTACATTGAATAGTAGGGAAAGACCAAAAAAGAAATGTGGTTTCTTCATGCAAGTCAACAGTGAATAAATTTCTATTCTGTCAAACCAGTTGATTTGATTCCAGAGGGAGATTACAAGTTGATGGAGATATTCACCTAAGGCCTATTACAAGCAGAAACTGTGTCTCACATACATATAATTCCAAATGGTACCTCCTCCAGTCTGTTGGTCAATGTTGGGGTGGGGGGGCACTAACTAAGGGCAGGCAGCATGTTAAGCTCCTTAAAGATATCAGTTTTCCTTTAATTTTCAGATCCAGCTTCGAGAGGTAAGTGCTATTATTAAATCCACTTTTTAGGTGAAAAACCTAAGGCTTAAACAGGTGGTTTCTTTTTATCTCATCAATTACTTTATAACATTCTAGAGTAGTGTTTCTCAAACTATTTGTATTGAGGGCCCAGTTTTCCCCCAAAGTGTCATGAACAAATGTTTCTGTAAAATAAGATAAAAAAATGAATTACTAAAAAACAAAATTTAAAAAACAAAGACAGGAAATTCAAGGCCTTGATTTGTTACTATGCAATTCAACAGATGTACAATTAAATCATTCTGTCGAATTGAAATAAAAGGTTCTAAATAGTTATTCTCAATTTCTGTACTTATTGCATCAAGACATGTACAAAAATTTGAGGATCAACAGTGGTTTGCCCATCACATTTTGAATATTGCTGTATTAATATCTTAGAAAGCCAATATTGTAAGCCAGGTAGGTGCAGAGTCTAGGATATCACATTTCCATGTACTCTTAGTTAGAAAAGAAGGATAACCTGTTCATTTTAGATTTCTGAGTATCAATCATCATTATTATTACTATTATTCTACTGTATTTAGTTCTTCTCAAGTGATGCATATTTATTAAGACCAGCAGTGCAAATCCTTGCAGGCTATTTCATTATGCACCCTATAAAGTTAACACCATGTGTTTTGATGGCATAAAACTTAATATCTTCTTTAGATTATAAACCCATCAGTCAGAGCTCATATACCACTTCTGAATTACACATGGAAAACTATTGGCTCATGAGAAAGGCTATTAATTGGCATTTATACATTTACTATTATGACATTTGACAAGGGTAAAAAACAAAAGTAGTGATTTTACAGGGACATTTTCTCTTGGGTGTTATTGCGTTATAGCAAAAGGAGATATGTGAACATGTTTGTTGAAGAAAGCCTGAAGCCTCTTAAATTTTCTCCTCAGGCTCATCAGGGACTCATGGATAATTTGCAGGCAATTTGTATCCCCTTTTCCTGCAGGACTAAACCTCAGATGTAATTTCTGCAGTTGTCAATCACTCTTCTTGTCCCACCAACCATTCTGAGGGCTTTCTCACATTTATAAATTCAGGAATTGAAAGGAACTATTCTGGTGGAGTAGAGGGTTTCCACTGGGGGTAAGGGAGAAATGAAAGGCAAGGAATCGAGTATGTCTGTAATAAGCAGTTCTTTCATCATAAGTTAGAGTTGGAAGCACATGTCAAATGGAGATTAGCTCTAAGTCTCTTCATTTAAAAAATTAGTCTCTTCTGCCATCCCACTGGGGTAGACTTCCAAAAGAGCAGGCAAGATGCCGGTTAGGATTTATAACCCCCTCCCTCTCCATGATGGATAGAAGGAAAAAGTTAAAGAAAGAAATTTCAAGATAAGTATAGAGGTTATACAATAATAATAGGAGCTTTTCTTTTGAGAAAATGAAAGCACATTGCATAGTTATCTGATGTATTGTCATTACAAAATGTCTAACAGCTATTATTATACTCACTTGGCATATGGGGAAACTGAGGTACAAAATGACTTAAAACTTTAACCAGTTTCTTTGGATTTCACTTTTAAATGTGAGGCTATAAAAATACATTTTTATTTTTATACTTAGTTTCTTTTTATACTTATTTTTTCTCATGATCATCAAAGAAACATATGTTCCTTGAAGCCAACAACAGACGATCAGATACTATAAATTATCCATAGTCCCATCACTTGGAAGCCACTTCTCTAACCACTTTGGCATGATTCCTTCCAGTCATTTTTCTATAAAGTTTTCTTTTCATAGATAAAATCAAACTGTATTACAACTTGAGTCCTGCTCTGTTCACTTTACATTACACCATGAGCCAAAGATATTCTTATCAACACTTGGCAATTTTGACCATGGTTTATATTAAGAGTAGAGCAGTAGGTTTCTGAAGTTAGGACATGAACTATCACAAGCCAGTCCTTGAAAGGAGGGCCTTGGCATAGCTTGCAGGAGGCTGGACCATCTTTCGGTTCCAGCAATGAGCTGCAATTCGACAATGTGGAAATGAATGATGTAATGGACCCCCTGGAACAAGGCAGAAATTTCTGTGACGGATGAACAGCTTTCCCGGGTATTCCATTCACAGAACTATGATTGAAATCATTGTCAGTGAGCTTCCTACCATGTGGGCATTCTGTCAATCAACATGTTGACACAGGAGCCAGCATGGTTTTTTTGTTTGTTTGTTTTTGTTTTGTTTTGCTTTTATTTTAAAGGGTTATATCTGAATATTCAGATTAATTACAGCCCTTGATGCTGGGAACAAATGTATTGCATTACTCAGAGGACAGTCACACTGAATGCCAATTCTCATGTCAGTGGATCTTGGGTTTTCATTTCACTTTCAAACAACACGAAAGGTTTAAGTTGGTAAATTGATGAAAAGGAATTTGGGTAATGGTGTAGGCACAGAGTAACAGAGGTGGGGACTTGAGAAACACTTAAACTTTACACAAACTAACACACATAGACACACACAAATCTAGTTTTATGAAACAACACTGGAATTATTTACATAGAATAAAAATCTTTTAAAAAAACATAATATAAATACTCTTAAAATGCAAAGGCCAATGTAATTCATTATGCCAGCTTCTCTTAGAAAATTATGAACATCTATGGAAAACTCATTCATTCATTCAACAGATATTTACTTAGTGCTACCATGCACCAGACATTGTTTTAGATCATTTGAGTAAACAATATACCAAGTCCCCTTCTCAAAAATTATATTCTTAATAAATTATATTTCTTTTATCAAAAGATTATTTTATGTTTCAAATTAAAAGAAGCTAAAGAGACATGACAACTTAATAAAATACCTGACCATAGGAAGGATTCTCTACTAGAAGGAAAAAAGTGCAATAAAGGACATTATTGGACAAACTCACAAAATTTGAATACAAATGATATATTTTAAAAATATATATGTATGTGTATGTTGCCCTTAATGATGCAGAAAAAAAAATAATCAAGGACAATGAGAGCATAAATGATAAATCAAATGGGGTAAATATCAACAGTAGGTGATTTTAGATATAGGCATGTGGACATTTATTGTACTCTATATTTTGTATTATTTTTACATTTTTCTTATTTTATTTTGTAATTTTTTGACAAATTTGAAATAATTCCCAAATAATGTTTTTAAAAATCTACTTTACATTGTAAAATGAGTGATAACACAATGTCCTTAAATCATGTGACAAGCTCTCCTCAGTCACACATGATTTACAGACATTTGATTTACATGCTTATTTTCTCAGGATTTCAAAGATAGAATGGTATTTTATAATCAGACCCACAGGAAAACTGAGGCATAACTTTCAAAATCTCTATCTGATACCTACAACATGGACCATGGATGTTTTTTGTCTTGTCCAGGAACCCAGTGATTTCCTCTTATATCTATATAAAATATATCATTAATAGCCAATTAAGCCACTCACTATGTAATTGATGGGGCCAAGGGCAGGCTGCCCCAAAATATCCCACAATGGCATACTGACTGACTACTTTGAATTAAAGTTATGTGACAAGCAGCTCATGCAAGAAGGGTACATTGACCTTACGTAGCCTCCTAGAATGCAGAAAATAAAACTTTCCTATGAAAAGTGCCCTCTTTGCTGCAGGTAGTCTAAGAGAGATACTCTTGTTATTAGAGTTAAGGCTTCCATGGTCAAAAAGCTCGCATAAGCAAACCTTGTTACTCCTTTACTAATTTCCTACTCAAGCCTAAACTTTGTTTAGATTCCTCAGTAATGAGCACCCAAACTTAAGTGTCTTTGTCTTGTTCTTCACAAATTTATTGTTCCTTTGTGTAAAATATTTAAAAAGCTGGTAACCATCCTTTCAGAGAGCATCATCATTTATGATCTGTGCGCATGTAATTTTCCCCTTGTTAATCTGATCTTATGTTGATTTTATTTTTAATCCTGGCATAAGAATCAAAGAAGGGTAGAAGGAGGGAATTTTCCCCCTCCCCAACATAATTATAATTCGTACTCTCTGTGATGATAAATGCCATAAAGATTTCAACTACATGATGAAAACAAGAAATGCCACCAAACAATTGCTGCGAACACATCCTCCTTCCCTTCCTTCCTTCCCTTTTTCCTTCTCAGGGGTCAGATAGCATTCACAACTTCCTACCACTCTTGCCACTATTTCCTTCACAGGTGTTTACACCAATAAATCTCTTGCATTTCAAATTCTTTCCTGGCAAGTCCTTCTCAGAGGACCTAGACTGACAGCTCCCTATCTTCAGAAGCATACAGAGAGAACTAGAGGTTACATCCTAGTCATCTTATTATATTTGGATATTCACAAGTCTTTATCAGCAGTACATTAAAAATGATCTCCCAAAAAGTCAATCTAATCTAATGTTTATGAAAAATGTCTTTAAACTCAAAAGAACTCATGTGGAAGAACGAGTTGGATTATTTTAATATTTAATTGAATCAGATTTCTACCATGGTGATATAAATATTAGGTAGTAATAGAAACAAATTTCTGGTTTTTTGGTACCATGCAGAATTTCCTCATTTTGAAGACAGACATCAAAATAACTAGATGCAAACTCCCTTAGTTGAAATCAAAATTCCTATTTGCTTTCTGGAGGATACCTAAACTTATACTCATATGACCCTAATTGTATTTTAGCTATTTCTGTAATTCTCCGGGGTCAAATTTACCAGTACTATCTTGGATTTCTTTATTTCCACAAATGACTAATCCCATTTTGGTTCTCCCTTGAATAGTAATGTTTATTTCAGTCTTGCTCAATATATACATGGCGTCCTGAGCCATGTATCCATTTGTGTACCAGCTATGCCCATCTTGGAAACCTGAAGGCATCTCAAACACAGTTTAAAATAAACAAACAAAAAAAACCCCTCTCATTTCATGGTCCTTTAAGTCTGCTTCCTTTCTTGTGGAAAATGGCACTATCAAAGATCCTTTCCTGCATACCCAATACCATTTTCTACATGTTTCTCTGCCACTATTCAGGACCTTTCTTTCTTTACTCTATTAGTCTCCTGATAAAATTCCTGCCATAATCTGTCTCTATTCCAGTTCTCCACACTGAAATCAAGGTGATTTTTCTTTGAGATGCTCTTGCCTACTTTGCAGGTTTCATTTATTTCTTATATTTTCTGATTAACTCAACATCCATTCAGGTTGATATATTTCATTTACTAGTTATCTACTACATGCTAAGCACCAGAAAGAGTCTTCTGCAGACCTATGGGAGAGGTATTATCATTTCCAATCAGAAAATTTAGAAAAAATAAGTCACTTGTTCTATATCATAAAACTGGCAAGGGACAAGGACAGATCTTTATGACTCGAGGTTGGTTGGTTCCTTCCTTCCTTTCCTTTCCTTTCCTTTTCTTTTTTTTCCTTTCTCTTTCTCTCTTTCTCTCTCTCTTTCTTTCTTTCTTTCTTTCTTTCTTTCTTTCTTTCTTTCTTTCTTTCTTTCTTTCTTATATAATGTACATAAAATAATGAGTGCAGATTTCAGGTATACATAGTAACAAATTTGTGTAAATACATATGTCCCAGTCAAGACATAGAACTCTTTCATCGTTCCCCAAATTTTTCTTTAATCTAAAAATAAAAGACTTGTAATTTACATACAATGAAAATACAAATTTTAAGTGCACAATTCTCAAAGGTCTTGTTTTAACTCTTCTGATTCACCAAACTTGTCTTATTTTTTTATGCTTTTATACAAAAGAACATGCATTTTACCCTTGTTGTGACACCCTTACTTCCACTGTAACCTTGTGGCTTAAGTGTGTTCACATTCTCTAGTTTGTACTCTTAACTTAGCATCTAGTGTCTTGACAGGCACATGTTAGTGTTCAGGACATATTTGTTGAATGAACGAGTTCATGATGCTAAAGGTATAGGTTAGTGCGTTGTAAGTCATGTGTGTAGTTTAGCTTTTCTGTCAAGGCAGCAAAGATCTGTTAGAGGTTTTACATAAAGGAATGCCGTGATTATCTGTGTTTTCGGAAGACATCCGATAACACTGTAAAGGCTATAAAAGAGTAGTGGAAAGTAGTTACAGGGAATTAGGTTGGTAAATCATTGCCAAGAAAGAAGTCCAGAAAAGAGAATATAAAAATGTTGGTTCAAGTAATGGGATTTGAAAAGAGACCTGAGACTTCAAAAAACATTTTTGAGAAATACTGTCCAGACCTCAATGGGGGAGGTAAAGGAAGGAAGATTCAAGAAGACTCATGGTCTTTGGTTAAAGAAAATAGATAGCTGTCTCAGTAACCGAGAAAAATTCTATAGGAAAAACAAAATAATTTGGAAAATAAATTTTAAGGTATATAGGTGTAATACAAATATATTGGACATGTAATGGAAACATCAGCCAAGATCTCAGAAGAGCAATCAGGACTACAGATGTAGCAGCTGTGCTAGGTATTTTTCATTTGTTTCTCTAGATACTTTCCAACCTTCTCTGTGCTCTTGAATCATTATCTTTTGTGATACCATCACTGCACTTGGCTTTCAGTTGAATTTAGGCAATTAGAGACACCAGCAAAAAATCAAAGGGCAGGAGGAGAGTGAGTTTTGGATGTTTATTCCATGAATCTTTTCTTCAGGTCACCACAGGCTACCTACATCCCTCTTCCAAAGGACATAGCTCTTGCTCAGTCACCTGCTCTAGGTAGCTATTCTCCTAGAGCTACTCTGCCTACTCTGAACATTCCAGTAAGAACTAGGAGCAATAAGGCCTGGAATACTAACCACTCCTTGCTGGTTTCTCTTGAACCTGCCCACACTAAGATAAGCAGTCTTTATTAAAATCTTCTTAATTATCCCATTTGAGAGTTTTTATCCAATCTATTTCCTAACTGACAGATACAAATGGTACCTAAAGTCCTGGGAGACAAAAATCACCCAAAGGAAAAAAAAAAACAAAAACAAAAAACAAAAAACAGAAGTGAATTTAAATTTCTTACTCAAGGCATTTGCAAAGAAATTAGTCTGAGTGGCATCAAGCAGAATAGAGCCAAGGAAGGAAAAATTTTCAAGAAGGAGTAACAGTTTCAGATGCTGCAAGAAATGTAACAGATTGAGAAGTGAAAGTAGACTCTGTGTTAGCATTTAGGATGCCATTGGTAACTTTATCAAGAGTAGTTTCAGTATAGTGGTAGGGCTAGAGGTGTGACTGCAGTGTGCTGAGATGGGAATGGGAGTTGAGAAAAAGAGTAGATGGGAGTATAGACAATTTATTCAAGAGTTTGAAAGGAGAGGAGAAGAGAGGAGAGGAGTATGGTAAAAACTTTATAGGATGAGGGGGGAAATTGTACTTGTTTGTCTAAAGGGTGCAGAGAAAGAATCAGTGGAGAAAGTAAGATTAAAGATATAGGAAAGAGGGAGATTAGGTGGATAACTTTGTGGAGGAGGAATGATGAGATGAGCTTTCCATAGCAGGGAGCATCTTTCCCTCAAACATCAATGAAGGATGTAAAAATTCAATAAGCTATCTATATTTTCCCATAACCACCCACACACATCCCTACACGACTGCCATGGTTAACTTTGCAAGTATGTTTACCTTTGTCTTATACAAACTTATACTCCAGGACAGAGTATATATTTTGCATATAAGAAGTAACTGTGTGTATGTGTGTGTGTGTGTGTGTGTGTGTGTGCGTGCTTGTAATTTTTTAAGTTGAAAATTTGCCAGTACCTTAGGTTTAAAGGTAGAGTAGTTGAAGGATGTGCTAACAGATGGTTTTATTTTCTCTGTGAAATAAGGGGTTCAGTCTGGCTGAAATTGGGGAACAAAAAAAATAAAAAGTTTGAGGAAAGAGGTAACAGTTTAAAACAGCTACAGTCAGGAATAGTCTGATTTTTACCCAGCAAGTAAATTTGGATATTGATTTGAGTTCCCATGTCTCGACTACAAAGAATGTGAGTTAATGAGTTGATAGGAGAGTTCTGGTCCTGTTTGTTTTCTTGCCTATGAACCTTTAATTTCATTAAGATGAGTAAGTCTCTCTGAGCCTTATCAATTTGGGCATTCTAAACTCGAAAACCAGTCTCTGAGCCAGGGACACACACTCCGACAGTCCTGCTGCTCTGAAAAACATGGCTTCAACAGCTGACGGATGACATTTAAGAGAGATTCCCTTCACTGAGCATCAGTTTCTTTTAGTTCTCAGGTAGTGCATACACTGTATGACAATGAGATCAAGGTTCACATGTGGCCAATTGAATCAGTTTCTTTTCAGGGTGGTGAAATCATGTAAAATCATTTTCTATATTGCCAGGGGGAGTATGGAATTTTAACATGTTCTCTCTGTGTGTATATATGTGTGTGTATATTTATAATGTATAAATAATTTATAATTATTTACAATAATTTACAATTTATTGCTTAGCTGCTCTCAAAGAGGCTTTGAGGTGACAACTCTTTTATTTCACCAGTGTTTTTTTTTTTTGTATGGGCAGAAATTAGATCTTTTTAGGCCATCTAACCTGCATCAAGAAGAGGCAATATAATATAGTGGCAAAAAATACAGATGTTGGATCCAGTTTAAACCATACATGCATTCAGATCCCCGCTGTCCAATTAAAGGATTGCATGTGTTTGGGTACATTAGTTAACTCTCCTGTGTTATAGTGTGTGGCTCCAGCTGTAAAGTGAGGTAATGACAGTATTTACTTCATAGATTATCATGAAGATTAAAAATTAGAATACAGAAAGTACTTTAACTAGTAACTGGAACATGGCTACATGCTGAAATTATTAAGTCGATTAACTCTTACAATTTCTTTAAAATAAATGGCTGTAAAATGGTCTACAAAAGTATATTATACTATGAAAGAGTATTCACTTAATAACATAGGTAATTATATATATATATACACATACATACATACATACATACATACATACATACATACATGCTATTTTGCCTGCTAGATGTTATGCTGAGAGAAGATTGAACAACAGTTTGGTAAGTGAGATTTGAACCACGTAGGTTGACTACAAGCCTAGATACTTAACAACAAAACTACATTTCCTTTTTTCACACAACTATTTTCCTCATTAGGCAAAAATATCAGTCAAGATATATTTAGGCTTAGTTAAAACTTACATACAAACCTGACAACACTCCAAGTAGAAATCACTACAGAATAGTAACTGTTTTTCTCAGTATTTTATTTTTCTGAGGAATGTTAGTATACTTTATCAGCTTTATTTGATTTAAGATTCAGATGTTTGAAGAAATATTTATTTGCCTTCACTTTAGAACACACATAGCTCCCTGAACCAAGTTACAAACTATATGCCATTAACATATGCTAGACACGTTAGAATATATTCTAGCATTTCTTCATCACAACAATGTATGTAAGAAGTAAATAATAATGCCCCCATTTAAGCCAGAGGAAACTGAGAGTCCAACAGGTTAATAGAGAATTTTTCTTTGCATAAGGTGATAGATGACAAGTAGTAAGGCCAGAAGTGAAACCCAGGCCTATCTGTAATCAAAGTTAATAATGTCTTTCCTCTATCCCAGCATTTCCCCACCCCTAGTTCCCCAGCTCCTTTGTAGCTTTAAAAACAATAGCCTGAATTTCTAGTACTGAAGCAAAACAGACCTGAATTTCTAGTACTGAAGCAAAACAGACCTGACTTTGAATTTGCGAGACAGATTCTATTCCAAAATTCTTATATCATGGCAGAAAGCTTTTAGAAAAGTAAAGATGGTGGCTATAAAGCCACTTGAATATCAAACCTGAATATCAGAAACTATTAATAATTTGCATTGTTATTTGTATTTTGCCACTCTCTGGAGAAGGGTATTAACTAGAAACTTGTATAATTATTTACAAATGCTGAACATGTTAAATACATATATATTTTTTTCTGAAGTGCTTTTCTTTTACAAAGTGGAATGTGAAAAAAAAGTTACTACAGCTACTTCTTCATAATATGCAATGGATCCAAAGTGATCTAGAGTATAACATAACTTATAAAAGATGAATTTCTTTTAAAGGTAAATACATTAGAGATATGGAGCAATGAGAACATTGAAGGTTTTTTCCTCCTCCTTTGCACGAGCAAACTAATTGCTGTTTAAATTTTTTAAATCTAATGTCATCCTGAGTTGAAAATTTCAACCTGGAGACAGTGTTTATGACTACCTTGTAAATCTCTACTTTAAAAAAGTAATTCATGTACGCTAAATCAGTAGAAATTTTGATTCACAGAGAAAAAAAATCAGGTTTGCAACTTGTATCATTTCCCTCAACCAACAGTAAATTCCTAGAGAGGAGGGGCACCATTACAGACCATTCTATCTACCTGGAGTACTTTTCGCTTTCCATGTAAGAAAATTTAATGATCTCACGAAACAACATATCTAGATATACATGGCACCAGAGTAGTAGTTTAATACTTTCATAAAAGGTCCAAGCTCCACCATATTTAATGTATTAGATTTTTATTTTCTTACCTGTTACAGATCCTGGCATCTGGTTATTGTTCAAGGTAAGAAGAGAGGAAAGGGCAGCACCACTGGGTTGCCTACTCATGCCTGTCCTTTATAAGACAAAAAAAAAAAAAAAAACCCTCCCAGGAGATTCCTGGTGAACTTACTCTTATTTCCCATTCCAGTAGTGGATTCCTTTGTAGATCTTCAAGTGTATAAACACTACTATAGCTCCCAAACTTCCCCAAATGTAGTGATTTATAACTGAAGAATTTAAAGGCTTATTTAGAGCTTTAATACAATTATATGTGATAGCAAGTAGAGGGCCAGAAAGCAAAGGACATACAAGAACATACTTGCACGGATGGTAAGGGGCCCTTCTATGGAGTTGTGTCCATTTTCATACAACAACTTCATAGCACCTGAAATTTAAACTCATGCCTCAGCAAAGTCACAAATTATAAGATGGTGCAGTCCTTTAGGTTTCCATGCAATTGATCAAGCCCTTAAATAAGTCTCTGAATACCAAGGGTCTACTTTAACCACCGATTTTGTGATGAACAAAGTGAATTGTGTCTGTTTTCCTACTGAATTATCACTCCTTACATTCTTGAGAGAGTCTTTGTTGATACCTGACTTGTAGACCCAAGAATATGTTTAGTTATAGTTCCCTCAGTTCCAACAATAGGTAAAATAAACTTTAAAGATGTTTCAGGTGAATAGCATTTTACCCTTTACCTCGGCACAAATTGTGTGTCAATTATTTATGAGTAGAGCCCAATTTGTTTAAACCTCATTGACCTTTAATACAGTTATGACATGTGCCTTGACTTGATTCTTCTCTCTATTGATTTGGTCTGGAAAAGTAAAACAAGAGGTAAAATGGCCCCTCAGGGTAAGTTAAAATTGTAGGTTACGGCCATGTTAAATTGCTTTAGTATACTTTGTGTCTCTTATAGTCAGAAAATGAAGCAATAAAGTAAGTTGATGTAAGTAATTCTAGTTTTTAAAAGGACCTTGAAGTGCTCTTAACAATATCATGGATTTGATAAGATCTGCTTTAGACTTCATAATTTAAAATGAACATAAAGATGGTAAAGCCAAAGGAATGTTGAAATACTAGTGTTTGCTAACAGCTTTGAAAGTGAATTCATGGGAGAGGACTGATAGGAATTCTTCACTATTGTCTGCCATACTTGGGGAAAATTAAAGCAGCATTCACCGCTAGGAATTTCCTGGGGGGCATATCCAGGTGTACAAAATATTTAGGAGATTTTCAAATGCTTTTGCTTACATCAAGTTCAGACAGTGTTTAAAACCCAGGCGATCTTCAAGTTTAAAAGTTAATTTTTGTGACAGGCTGACCTATTAAATCTGAGAGTTCACAACTCTGTTCTCTCCCTGACCCCATCCCCTACTTGTCTGTGATTATTGTGGTATTTATGGGCTAAGAAGAGGGTTAGAGAAGACATAAAGTAAACATTGATTCACATAGAAAACGAGAGAGTGTCATTAGTTGGAGGAAAGAATAGACTGGAAAGTAAAAGTTGAGAAAGAGGACAGGAGCCAACATAAGAACATGAGCTGGGTTTGGAACAGAAGATTATGATGTTTAGAGACAGATGAGAAAAAGTTGAGGTATGGTTTATACAGAGAGAAATAAAAAATACTGATTTCAAAATATATTGTTATGTATGATGAATAATGATACTTTGAGAAAATTAGATATTAAGTTGTTCTTTCAAGGTAAGAATAAGCTGGTTTGGCTTTATGCTGGTTCCTATTATTATCCTTGAAATTGTTATCTTTTTGCTTTTTAAAGCCTTTTTTCTTTTATGTCAATAATAACAGTTCTATTGATTGATTACCCATAAAGGAAGCACATAATTAAGAGAAAGAGATACTAACCTTGAGCTGGGTGAGATGGGATTACCAGGTGAACCAGAAGATATGGAGTAGATTTAGAGTGCACTAAAGCTGGACTAGAATTGGAGACTTTTGAGATAAAAGGGCAATTTTAGGAAGAAGTTGTCATTCTTAAGACCTCAGATATTGCTTAAACTTGACTTCTTTGTTTTCAGCTTATGCTTCTATGCATTTGATTCTAGAGCTCTGTTTGTGCCACTAATAATCAGGAGGTAGTTTAAGCCCACTAGAACTCTGGATCACATGATGTGCTGATTCAGAAATTTCATGCTCTGAAGGTGATAAGTGAACCACATAGCTTGAGAGACTATGTGTAATTATGCCTGAATTAGAGTTTGTGGAATTAGAGTTTGTGGAAAACCAAGAACTGACAACTACTGTTTTGGAACCAGGAATGGGGTGGCAAATTTGAACAAAAAATAATATTATGTAATTCTTTTGATCAAGAACTTCAAATTCCATTGTTGTCATAAAAAATAACATGACAAAATAGCATGGGAAGGAGTCAGTCCCACTTGTAGGTCAGTCTTTCTAGCTCCCTATTCTAAAGAATCATTCCATGGGATCCATTTTAGCTCTGTTGGTCAGTGTCTCTCCTTTCTGTGTTTGCCCACCATCTCCTCTATTTAAACACATAGGAAACATTTCTTGACAGCTAATGATGTAAATTTTCTGTACTAGAAGCAATGGTGTCTACTCTCAAAGTTCATTCTCTAATCAGTGATAAGCATAAAACCACTAAGAGCAGTTCATAACAATAATTTTTAAATTGCTGCAGCTCTTTGGAGTTTTACATATATTATCTGAATTGTTTTAATAACTCTGAAATGCTGATGATGTGTACACATTTGTTGCTATTATTTCAATTTATAAAAACAGAAAATTTAGATTGATTGAGGTTGAGAAACTTGTCTAAGAACCTTACAACCTACATCTTCTGATGTCAACTCCCATGTTTTTTAAAATTGAATTGTATTAAATTGAAATGAATGAAAACTTAGATCATTTTAAAAGGTACAGTAATAATTTCAAATATAATTGTAAAGTAGCAATCAGAATCATGTGTGTCTGTTCTTGAAAGTATAAAATTTATTACAGATTCCAAAGAGCGATGTAGATTTAGAAGAAGATACTTATGGAAAATAAAAAGTAATGAACAGTTATAAATTGATGGCATATTCAACATACATTTGCATGTATATTTATAATTTAATTCAAAATATATATTAGAGTAATGGCCCATATTTAGTCAGTATTTACTATTTATCAGACATCTGATATGTACCATGTTGTTCAGTAGTTACATCCATCCGAGACAGGAATTATTCAACTTTGATTTTCATTTGAGGAAATGAATGCTCAAAGAGGTTCCAGGCATCCTCAGGATCATAGGTCCTAGAAATGGGACTCATGTTCCTGGTTTCTCTGATACCACTTTGCAGAACCATGGGGTCCAGCTTGGGACTACATTATGGTTAAGATAGTTATTCTAGATAGTAAGAGCCTTGCTCAGCATGGGGCAAGAACAGTTTCAGGGAAAGTTTAGTATCATTTAGAAGGTTTCCCTAAATCTTCTATTATCCTGGTTCAAATGTTTTATCCCTGCCATTCCCACCAAGACTCTGTGCAAAACCTTAATCTCAGTAAATATGAAACAAGTTTAATGACATACTTTTTTTTCAAAGAACATCTTTGAAAGAATATCTCTAGTGCAACTGCAATTCACACACCCCCTCCCTATAGTTTCCTTAATGTGGGAAATCCTCTTGAAGATTTTATATAATCTTACATTTGCCTCCAGGAATTAATCTCCCACATTCACTCATCTCTTAAATTTACCTTTTTAGTTCCAGATTTCTCCTGGACCTCAGTATAACCCTCAGTAATTTCCTTTTGTCGTTATCAAACTCAGTATGACTCAAACTGAGCTCATTGGCTACGCCTGGCCCTGCAAAAGATCACCGAAAGATAAATTTGTTTCTCACTGTCTGCCCTTCTTTAGTTACACTGGACAGTTTCTATAAAGACCTGGTTATAAGATGATTGGCCTTTTATTGTTGACTTCTTAGTTCCCCAAATGCTCCTAAGTCAGAATCCTATTGCATATGGCTAAAAAGTATTGTTTATTCCTTAGTATTATTTTCTTTAGATTATATATTTCTGTTAATAATGACTCCTAATGACTTCTTTATTAGATATTAATTTTTTTGAAGCTTCTCTATTAGCTAGTTTCATCCACTAAGCCTATTATCTCTCTTAGGTAAGCCTATTATCTCTTATTAACTCAAGTCATGTATCTTTTAGCTGGCCAATCAAGACAGAATTTGTTTTGTTCTAATTTTGTTTTTCTCCTTTGTTTAATCTCAAAAATTCTTAACTGAGGCTTTCCTGAAGGTTTCAGATAAAATAAATCTCTTCTTCCTGTTGTCACGTTGTATCTCTACGTTTAAAAACAACCCCTCCAAAAATAAAAAACATAAACAAACAAACAAACAAACCAATTCAAACCAACAAATAAAAAACCCCTCAAAGTCCAACTTTTAGGCTTGTCCTGATTTATTAGTGCCACATTTTCCAATGTGTTAAGAAAAATCCCCAACTCAAATTTCCTAATTTCCCTTTTGTTGTTTTTATTAATAACTATCCATTTTAAAGGATAGTTATTACTTTTGTTGGATTATAAATCTCCTTGAGGGCAGGAGACTGTGTCTAACCACTAATAGGTACCCAAGCATTTATTAGAGAGCAGTGCAACCTCTAGGGTGTCAATAAATACTTGTTGACTCACTGACTCTATAAATATAAATGGCAAAATAATCAGACATTCTGCTAGCACATAATTTGCTCCCTGTAGGTAAGTTTGTCTCTTCGTAGCATCGATTCTTTTAGGTCACCAGGGTTCCATTTAGTGAATTACAACAGCCATGTGTTAACTGGTACCCTGGTGGCCTGAATGAGTTTAAGAGTCTCCCCAAATGAAAGACATCTCCTGAGAGGGGCTCTGAATCTGGTTGAATACCTAACCCAACCTTATTTTCTTCCACAGCTCTTTCCCTGTAAGCCTTTTTAGCTTTCTCACAAGGCAGAAACTCTCAAGTCATAAACAAATAAAAATGCACTTTGTTTACCATATTCTTGCTGTTTTACATTTTTAAAGGAAAGTATTGCTAAATTACAGTGAATGCCAACAGGAAACTCACAATTTTCCTTGCAGCATTTTTCATAAGTGAGCAACTTTCCAACAGATCCAGCTGTCAACAGTGTCCTCCTACGTTTTGACTCAATTCAGAATTCATTTCCATGTATGCCACAATACAAAAATTTTGCAAAGCATTGAAGGAGCATGTAGAGTACTCTCCAGGAGTTTCTTCCTTGGGCTCACGCTCCCAAAGATTTTGTTTTACTTACTGTTCTCTACCAGACAATGATCCTGTATGCAATTTTAGAAAACCTTCCATGGGATACAGTTAATAGATGATTTAGTTGCATTCCAGCAGGACTCTCTGTCTTGGATCCTGAGGAATTTGTTCTCTTTTGTTGTGTAGTGAGCTAAAAATTGTAAGTAGAGTCTTAAAAAGTGGTTAGAGTCTTCTGGACTGCAAAGACGCCAAGTTTCCAATTCCCATCACAGGACTGAGATGATTAGGAATTCAAGAGATTTACGAACAATTCTTAATGGTGAGTTAAAACGTGCCATATGTAAATCATGTGAAAGGTACTGCCGTGCTCTAAATACCACTACCTCCTTCCACATACCAGTTGCATAGGTCATTCCTATGTGTCTTGAAAAGGCATCCACACAGGCTGCAGAGCCAAAAGATTACAGCTACTCCCAGTGACACACCCTTCATTCTGCTGGGGAATTCTGTTACCTACTTATTTTACCTGAAGATTTCCTCAGCTCCTGACCTAGCTTCATTCCTTTGATTTGGGGATTTCTTGGTTTCTCTCACTCTGTATTATTTTATTTGCTCACTTGTTTCTTACCAGCCTGGTCTGCCCCCTTCTTCTTTTAGACCTCAGCCAGAGATAATGCTCTGTAGTCACTCCTTGCTGACCTGTGGAGAAACTGCAAACTGCACAATACCCAGTGCCCAACATAATTTGTCTATTAAACCCCTATTTGTGGGAAACCTGTCTTCATAGGAATAATTACTCTTTATTGGGCACCTTCTGTGGGCCAGACACAGTACTAGGTGCTTTTTATATTCTTATTTAATGTCCAGACACAGAAATCTAGTCCCAGTGACAGATAATAACTTACCAAGATGCCAGAGCTAGTGAGAAGTAGAACCAGGAGTCAAAGCCCAGTATTTCTGGAGCCAGAATTTGTTTTGCCACAGTGCCATATTGCCTACTGACACTTTTCTCCCATTAAAATTGTGTTCTTTACTGTTTTGTCATTGTATTTACACACACACACACACACTCACACTCACACACTCACACACTCACACACTCATGCATGTCTGTGGTCTGTGTATATAATAGCATTTGTCATTTTTGTTATAGATAGCTATTAATATTTTAAGTTCTCCTCAAAACTAATTTTAGAGAGCAGAGATTGAATCTTAATTATCTTTATGTCCTTCCCCTTTTACTCTAAGCCTGGCATCAAGTAATTGCTCAATAAATGGTAAGGATACTATTGGTTTGGTGGAGACATCATTAGGAAACAAATTTTAATTTATAGAAGTTTATTCAAGTTTCCATCACTATTGTTGTATTATAGCTTGTAATTTTGGCACTCCTAAGGGGGAATATTTATAGACTACCTTGGCAATTTATAATTATTCTTTCTTTATGAGCAATAATAGCTAATCAGTTGCATTTTAAAGAGTTTTATAAATAGGCTGGCTTAACATATTTCTGTGTTGCACACATCACTACAACGCAAACATGCAAACATCATTTTTAGCAAATATTCTGAAGTGAGGCTTCATTTTGTAAGGCAGTGCTGTCAATAAAAGTCAAGGGTCAGACTAGTGCTCCTAAAACTCCTTCCCTCTGCCTTTTGACTTGGCTTCAAATACTTCTTAGGGATATGACATGTATGTAGATGAATTCTCTGAAGTGACTAATATAGTATTTTTTAGAAGACACTACTATTAGGGCAAAGTGGTGTGTTAATTTAGTACAAGAAAATTGTATTTTTAATCCTAATCCCCTTGGTTATAAGGACATGATAGGACAATGCTCATGGCCCAATATAACCCATCACTTCTGCTATAAAAAGCACCACACGAAAGGAATGTCATTGGTATAATTCTCATTTTTACAAAAAAATCACAGACTTCTTAAATGTGCCATGTGATGTGGATTTTGTCTGAATTACTGCTCTTTCTGAATGTTTATGTTGCTCTTTGTTCTAATTCCCATCTCCAGGTTTTTCTCTTTTATGCATGCTAACTTTAAGTGTAAAAAAAAAAAAAAAAACCCAAATCCAAAATAATAGATGGAGGATGGGAAAACATAGGATGATTATTGCAAGACTACATCATATATAAAGATAGTCTCAGTCATTTATTTGGCTGTGTCTGCGTGCTTGCTTAGGGAGCTAGAGATCTAGTCTTTCATTCTATCAACAGCTCTTGCTGTCAATTAATTAGAATATATATTCCTATTAATTCAAGGCTGTGCAAAGCCTTATGTACACGACAAGCATTTCCATGAAATTACATCTGTCCTCAGTTATAACATGCAGCACCCCTGCCCTAAATTTGACTGTTTCTTTCTCAATCTACATATCGTATGCTTGCCAAACTGTACAGATGCTTTTTGGATTAGAAAGATATTGCTGCTTTTAATAGTATTTTAAAATGTTGAGAGTGTGGATTTAAACTTGATCTCTTTACAAACATGGGTAAGCAAAACCCATTTAACAGATCAGGAAATTAGAACACCTGTGATTTGGCGGTAATAGGCAAACCAAATGGTTAAATATCTTTCAACAACGGATTTACCCCAATGGGTATAGCTATCTCACAGAAGATAAAGCCCCACGTCCACTTCTGAAATAATCTAGACAGTTTGAAAATAAAAGTGCTAAACCCATTATCTTCATCAAACCAGAATTTCCTTATGGAATTCCGTACCTCAGCTAATGGCATTTCAATACACTCCGTTGCCTCAGAACTCTTAAAGTCATCCTTGACTTATATCCCTTATTTTCCATGTCCAATTGATCATCAGACCTGTCTGTTCTCCCTGAGAAGTGTCCTCTGGCTAAAGTCCTTTTTTATCATCCTCATGGCCACTGGCTTAAGCCCTCATCATTTTTGCTTGGAGTATTAATACAGCCTTCTATCTGATTCCCCTGGCATCTATCTTTCTCCCCTCAAGTCCATTCTTCACACAGACAACAGAACAATCTTCCTGAAAACAATTCTCATCAAGTTACTTCCCTTCTTAAAGGTCTCAGCAGGAGTCCAGTTGTTCACAGAATGAACTCTAATCTCCTAAACTGGGCTCTTAGAGCTTTGGCAATTGAGCATCAACTTACTCCACCAGTTTCAGTTCTTGCTGTGTTCTGTGTGGACTCTACTTTATGGCTGTATTCCTAAACACTCACATTATATTCTTACATTAATTAATTATATTAATTGATGCCTTTGCACATGCCATTCTTCTGCCTATGATGCTTTTTTTCTCTTTCACCACTTAGCAAACTCTTGGTTTTAAGACCTTGCTGGTATCACTTCCTCTTGAAGTCTTTCCTGACACTGGCAAAGTTATTCTTACTCTGCTCTAGAGTAAGAATAATTATGCCAATGATGCTTCTATTATAATATTTATTGCTTTGTATTTTAACTACATATTAGTTCTTGAAAACTCTTTAGGGAGAGGAGTCTCCCTATACCTGATTCATACTTAAATTTTCCAAGTATGAAGACATTTAATAAATGCTGCAGGAATGAATGAATGATCCATATTGATCTTTTCCCCATATCATAGTGCTTTGTAACTAAATCAAATGATATTTTTACTATAAGTGCTTCTACTATAACATGATATATGCTTTCCTAAAATATTTCATCTCCTGCAAAAACAACACACACACACACACACACACACAAACAAAAAAACAAAAAAAAAAACAATAGAAAGAGTTCATTGGACAGACCACTCAAATCATCATGCACTTGTAATCAGAGCACGAATAAAAATAGTATTTGGTATCTGAGCTAAGTTGAATCTCCCTGGAAGTCCTCCTCAGTGTGGATGGACATTGCCACAGTAGGTCTCAATAATAAACAGTAAACATAGAATCAAGATGCTGATTACACTTTAATTAGGGGGAGTTGCTGAGATAATGTAGAAGGAAATGGAGTATACGCCTGTGGGGTTGTTATTAAGGTGGGCACTGGGCTGTGCAACCTGCTACAAGCCTAGAGTCTCTGTAGGAAGCACCTCTATGGGAAAGGAAACCTAGAATGTAACCATTCATTTTTAATTTTCTAAAAGTAGATACTGCAGACTAAAAGGGTTGTTGCAACCAATGCAACAGCCACGCTGGGGGACTTTTTCTTGCAGAGAGTTATAAATACCCTCTTGTTATATTTTGGTTCCTATATTAACTTGCATATTAAAACAATGTGACTTCCACATTGCACTGATGTTCTCCATTTATTATGTTTCCCTGTCTGTCAATTATGTATAGGCTAAATCACATTATAAATGTGAGCAGTCCGGCAAAGCAGATTGTATTCATATCTTGGCGTTGTTTAATTATCTAATGCCTACAGCTTGTCTTTTCAGTGAAATGCTGTAGCTAATTCTTTCAAGATGGGACTATACGTAATACTAAGAGAATTTTCAGCTTTGATGTGAACTTCTCAGAGTAGTAGACACTATTTTTGCCAGTCATTTGTTTGTTTGTTCTCAAGTCCATTCTCTGCCCTTCCCCTCTCCAGTTTGTGTTGTAGGGACCTACACTTCTCAAACTTTCTTCCCAAGTGGCTTCTGGGTAGTTTTGGCCAATGATAGGCACAGGTGGAAGGATGGCAAGTAGTAGAAGAGGAGACAGATAGTTCTTGTCTGGTTTTTGTCTCAGGCTGCTGGCTAACTTTGTTCTATGGCTCTGGTTCCTGCGGGGGTGAGTGCCCCTTTGTCCATACTTCCAGTTCCTACTGGACAATCCTCTGCTGGGATTCTAGCTCCCACTAGGCAGCCCTGGCTTTTGAGCTGAGGGAACAACACCTCCTCCCCTTGATTCTTAAAGTTAGTAGAGGCTTCCTGCTATTGCTCATTTTGAGGTTGCTTCATTGTACTTCATCTGGCTTTTCAGTTCTTCCTTCACCATGTTACCATTTTCTTGTACTCAATTTCCTCTGTTTAAAAGATCTAAAGTGTGTTTCCCTTACTGGACTCCGATATGCTAGTAAAAGCAGAACAGGGTAAAATCAGATCTACTATGGGTTCCCACTGCCCAATATGTAGGCCAGTCTGCAAGAAGACAAGGGTAGCCTACAGCTCTATTATGTCATTGCAAATATTAAAAGAGGTCTTGTGAATAATTCCTGAAATATTAAGAAAGCCCACAAACTGTTTTCATAGCACCTTGATTATGTACTTGAAATCTGACTGACATTTTTATTTACAGAAGAGGTTGTAGTGCTATGTCATTGATGGTACTTGAGGACACAGCTCTGGTGACTATGCCCAAAAGTATGACATTTAATGACTCATTTCCCCAGTTTTCTTTTTCAGTAGACACTTAACAGGGGAAGTAATTATAATGTCCTGAAAATCTCAAAATTTCTGTTGCCTTATTTCTGAGTAATTTATAAGAAACTAACAAAAATAAACCTTCAATGAAACCTGGAAATAAGCAAGTTCCAAACCCTTTGAGGACAGCTGCAATAAAAGTACCATACCAATTAATAAAAGAACTGGCTCAGTAAGTACACACTGCAAAAATCTTGTGCTGGTACCTCCTGTAAAAGATGGGTTTTGATGTTTCCAGGAGAATAGGATGGGCTGTTCTTCATAGCCCCATCTAACATCTGTTATTGTGACTAATCAAACTTTTATTGACAAAAATGGTACTGAAGCTGTAATCATACAGGATGACTAAGGAAAGAATAATGCAGCTCTTTTGAGTCAGGATTAAGTTGTGTTGGTTGATGTGTTCGGAAAAAAACAATATTATACTTGGCTTCTAGATAAATACTGCAGAAACTTCTTGTAAATACTCCAGTAATTTTTTGTAATCCTTCACAAGTAGTAAAATCATTGCTGTGAGGCAGACAGGAGAGGAATCCACAAATAAGACATCTGTTATTGTTATATCAATGATGATATATGCCCAACTCTGAAATAACAACATTTAACAAGAAATGGAACCTTATCCAAAATGAGATCTCACTCACTTCCATGACTTCATTTGCTACATTAATAAGAGTAAACTGAAGTTTATAATTGGGTGATCTTATCTATTAGCATTAGTAATATATCACAGGTATAGGGTTTTATATTTTAGATTAATGGAATTTAAAATGTTGGAAAAGTCCTATGCTAACATAGAGCATTCCTTGACAGATGAGGTTGGTAATACATTGAATAAACAGAAATGTAATAGGCTTTTTTGCCTTTTGTGCTATATTTTTTAAAAAAATTTGCACCTCCCTCAGATTTTTGGTTTATTTGTTACAAGTTTAAGGTATTCTTACAATATATTAAAACAAAAATGAAAGACTGTTGAGGTTTACAATGCTTTCATGAGATACTTAACATTATGAACCTTGAATTTTAGAGAAATACTTTATCATATGAATCTAACACATTTTTTCCAACATACAGGTGAAAAACAAATTAAATTTTAAACTCTAAAGTCTATGTCACCATATGTTTGGAAAAATTTTGCTCATAGAATAATCAATTATTTGCCAGCACCAGATTTATGTGCAAATCAAAGGAATCTTAAACATGCTCTTTCAAAATGCCTTCAAATGATATCCAGGAATCTCTTGATTTTTACTTATCTTTCTATTGATTTCATTTGAATCCTATACTATATGTTCTATTAAAACAAACATTTTGCTCAGCCCTTGAATTTGAAAGGCAGCAACTCTATACATCCCCCCCAAATGCCCCCTAGTCTTATGCTTTGCGATGCATACAGAAGAAAAGCCCTGCTCTGCTCTCCTGTGGATTTTCAACTCAAACTTTGTTTAATCCTTTTCCAGCTTTTGCTGAAACTGGTGACTACTAGAGCCAAAGTTGGAATTTGTGAATTTGCTTAGAAAGTAGGTGTTAGAGTCAAGTGGGAAACAATTAAGCTTCTCAATATTTGCCACCAATGACTAAAATAGACTTTTTGAAACTTTGGGCTTCCATCACTCTCTTCTCCTAGCTCTTCTACTTCTTTGGCCTGATCTTTCCTACTCAGTTTACTATATTAACTCTAATTCCTCTTTTTTTTATCTTCATATGTAGAGGCTTCAACAGCTCTGTTTCTGATCGTCTTCTCTACTATTATTATTTCATCTATGATACTCATTTTTGAAATGTATTGAAGTATAATTTCCACATAGAAATTGTGTGTGTGTGTGTGTGTGTGTGTGTACATGTGTATTTGTGTGTGTGTATTTGTTGTGAGGTCACTTAAGCTTTTAGCAAATTTCAAGTATACAATACAATATTACTAGCCATAGTCAGCACATTGTGTGTTAGAGCCTAGAACTTACTTATCTTATATAACTAAAATTTTGTGCCCTTTGACCAACATTTTTTCATTTCTCCTTCCTCCATCTACCACACTTGATACCCAAAATGAATGATTAACTCGTACGAAGGAGTGGTCTGGCAGATATTGTGAGCTCTACTTAAGACCCTTGTCATATTTCTAAGGCAGACTATGTTATATCTTGGAGAAGAAATAATTTTCTCACTGTATGAACTCATGAAGAACATCCAGTCTGGACTCCTATTAGGTATGATTTTCGAACTGCAAGTTGAACTATTTCTTCTTTATGTGTGTATGCGTTTCTTAATATTAAAAATAATTAGCTTCACTGTTTTTTTAAAAAGGCATTTAACCATAACTGAAAAGATTCAGAGTATATATGATAAAGGTATCTAATCACTCCTCGACAGATAAATTATTAGCCTTCAGCTTGGTCAGTCTTGTTAGGCCTGTGATATATGTAAGCACCAAAGCCTTTCTTCTCTAAAATTAGTCCTCCTCAATCCTGGGGCTCAAATCTTAAGACTGGAAGAAAACATTCGATTTTGCCTCACCAGGGAGAGAGATCTAGAATTAGTCTTGCTTCTATAAGATCTCTAAGACCTGCTGTTCTAAGATTAGTTCTGGTACTCACATATCCCCTAAAGTGAAGTCTTCCTTCATCTTTCTTTATATATCCAGTGAGTACAAATACATATCTTCTTGAGTTTTCAGGTAAGCTTCATAATCCTCTGGTCATTGGCTTTTTGCCCTAGATCCCAGACCACTGACAGACATACCTTGCTTACCTGCCAGCCACCTTTCCCAGGGGCTAGAGACCTTGTCTCTGATACCTATAGTTCCTAGACAGATACTGATTCTAAATTGACTGAAACCCCAAAATAGGGCACTCTCACACTCAGACTTTTGAGGGCCACAAAAGTTTGGACACTCCAGCAAATGTCTTCACTGACCAGATAAACTGTATAAATCCTGGTACTAATTTGCATGGCTGAGCAGTTCCCTCAGTGGCCAGCTCCACTCCACTATTGGATCAGCTTTTCAGCTTCAAAATTTACCTACTCCTGCTTCCTCCTTTTTACCTATCTCCCACTGAAGTCTCAGTATGCTCCATAGACCAGGCTACACAAATTTGACATTTTTTTACTGGTTAGGTCAGTCTTAATGAGACAAAATCATTAATTATTAAAAGAGGGGGTCTGATAGGTTATATTACTATCCCCTCTAAAATAATGTTTATTGAATATTCAAAGGGTATTGTCTCATTCAGTGTGAGGAGACAGAGAACTATCAGACCTTGTTTTTGTCCTCACAGTGTTTACATTCTAATTAGACATTCATATTTGTGTACACACCACACACACACACACACACACACACATTACACACACACACACCTACACAGGCAATATAAATGTTAAGTGAATCAAACCAATCAGAAGTGCCAGAGGTGCTCACGTAAGAGAGATGACTCTGGTGTAGGGTGGCTGAGAAGATGTTATGAAGGAGGTGGGATTCAGAATATTGAAAAAAGATTCAGAGACAGCTGTGTAAGGGGAAAGGAAAAGAGCAGCAAAAGCTAGAGAAACACTGTGAATAAAAGTCTGAAGGCAAGCCAGCATCACTGGAATAGAAAATGTAGGAAGAATTTTATGAGGAAATGATGACTTGTATTTTTTAATCACTCTCAGTTTGCAATGGGTGGAAGCTCCCCAAGCTACAGAAAAACTGGGAAGAGCTCTCTGGCTTCTAAGCTTTGGGAGTAACATGCCACATTAGTAGTGGCCATCAGTGAGAGAAAGAGGTTGCTCTACTAATGACACTAAAATGAACCCTAAAAAATGATGCTTTTAATTAATTCATAATTCTATAAAGAAAAAAATTGTCCCTTTCTCACTTTTGCTCAAACCCCCGAGCCTCCTCTGAGAGGCTTGCTTTTCCCAGCAAGGCCCTCCTTATAGATTGCAATTGTTTTTGTACGTACAATAGAAATATTGTAGAAATGGGGAAAGGGATTTGTCTTGGCTATGGTATCTGCACTTAACTTAATGCTTATCTTATGATTGTTTATCTTAGTAGTACAAAATTGGGTTTTGGAAAATAGCTCAGAGCAGGAGCTCTGGAACTATAGTATTAGGTGCAGTGTTTAGTGAACTAGGTACCGAGTGAAGAGGTAGAGGTTTTTGTACCCTCTTTCCTACTTACCTTCTGCTCATCACTCCTCCCTCAGCTGCTCTAAATTCTGTAATAGTGTCTCACTCACATCTTTCTCTTCCAAGAGTCCTATAACTTAAAATTTTCCTTTCTACCTCCCCCATTCATAATGCCTGTAGTATCAAAAGGAGTATTAATATAGGCCATTTGTCAAATGTTTAAATGTACTTGGCACATACATTATTTTATTCAGTGTTTCCCTTCTCATAGGGAAATATCAGTGATTAAAATGCAAATGTAAAGTAACTAGTCCAGCTTCTCTGACCATCAGTTTCTTAATTTATAGAACAGGGATAAGTATTTACCTCATAGATCAGTTTCAAAATTATAGATGAGGAAACTGAGGCTCAGAAACTTGACCTCAGTTAATACACAGTAAAACTATTCTAAGCCAGAGTTCAAACTCATGGGGTCTGACAAGAGTTTGTGCTTATCTTGTTCCACTGTGCTTCCTCATGAGAATTTCAAACTCTGGTTGAGAGGTGAGGGCCATGAGACTTTCTTCGTTCCTAGGGTTGCCAGATAAAATACAAGATGACACTTAAGTTGGAATTTCAGGTAAACAACAAATAAATTTTTAGTTTAAGTACATACAAAAAATTGCATGGGACATGCTTATACTGCATTCATTGTTTACCTGAAGTTCAAATTTAACTGAACTTTACCTGGACATTCTGAATTTTTTTCCCCTAAATACAGCTCTTCCAGTACTACATAAATCACACCCTATAGACAACTGCTAAAGTGTAAAGAATGTGCTCCTTGAGGCTAAAAGGAAGTCAACTTTTATTATCGAGCTGTAGCCTGTCAGAACTGGAAAGGAGCTTAAAGGTCACCCGGTCCTCATTTTACCAAGGAGTAAACTAAAGATTAGGGTGTGGAAATTGCATCAACTCACAGTGCTTATAAAGAGTCAACACTTGAAGTCAGGGGCCCATTGTCCTTGTTGAATGCTGAATCCACCACACTTGGAGCTTTTGGAAAGTTTAGAATCAACCTGAGGTTTGCTGGTGAAAGAAACACGCTGTCTTGTGCATTGTAGGAGCTGAATAAATAAATATTCTGGCCAACATGATGATTTGACGCTGACCTGGTTTTTGTTACAATGTTTTACATGGAATAGGCACATCAGTAAAGTTTGTTGATAATGATACTTGTCACACACATATACACTAGCGTAATTATGAATACCTGCACACATATTCATTCTTAGGACTCAAGAGACTGTGTTGCTATCTCCCATGTGGATTATTGGATGCCCTTGGTAAATATAACACTCAAGTCAACCAATTTTTTATATTCTTGAAGTCTACAGTGGCTAATAGAGAAATGAGGGCAACATAACATCCAAATTAGGGGAAAGAAGGAAACTTGGAACAATGCTATTCAAAATGGTTGCCACTAGCCACGCATGATTATTAAGCACGTGAAAAGTGGCTAGTCCTGAGATGTATTGTAATTACAATTAGCACACTATATTTCAAAGACTTAGATAAAAAAGTATAAAATATCACAATAATTTTGATATTATTTGCATTTTGAAACATTTTTGATATATTGAATTAAATAAAATATTTTATTAAAGTTTATCTTTTTTTTCACATTTTACTATGGCTACTATAAAATTTTAAATAATATAAGTGTATCAGATTATATTTCTATTGGATAGTACTTTTCCAAAGAATTTATTATTTGTTTAAACAGAAAAAAAATAGAGATTAGGATCTACACACACACACACACACACACACACACATCATTTATTTGCTTCACTGAAAATTTATGAAATTGTTTTGGAACGTACAAACCATTATAAAAATATAAAACATCTTTGTATTATTGTTAAAAAGAAAAATAGGTAGCTATTGGATTTTCTTTTCAGAACTCAGCCAACATTTACTGATCTCAGGCTGCTCACCTCTTTGGGTCAAGTCATTTGGGCTTAGTTCAATTAAATGCCTTAGTTTCCTCATCTACAACCAGAGATCTCTGAAGGGGCAGGCCTGTTCCCAACACACATGCAGCACAGGACTGCAACAATGAATGATGTGGCCCCATTGTTGCTGAGATGGGAATCATTCACTTTTCAGTGTTCATTTTTTGAAATGCTTTTGAGTTCACACTCCCATTGCAGTTATTGCCATGGTCCTTCCTATGCTTTATGATGTTAGTCCACTGCCCCTTATTCTGCCTTCTTAGAAAAGAGAGAGCCTTGCTGAAAATTTCACAATTGTAAAAATATTTTACTAGTCAGTGCCTTTGCAGTTTCTTCTTGTATTTTTCATTAAACTTGGGTGATTCACAGATACAGATAATAAAAGCCATCAGATATAAGAGAGGCACAAACTGATTCCATTTCATTAGAAAGTGCCCTAAGAAAGTCTCCTGCATTTGGGAGCTGCAATCTGAAGTCCTCTCTTATTCTGACAATTGTAAATTTTAAACTCTTGCTTTGGGCATGGAGGTTCTTTTGCATTGTGGTTAGTGGCAAAAGCCAAAATGTCTTCCTATGATGTCAGCTTATGCCTGATAGAAGAAAATATAAGTATTTTGGAGAATATTTTTTTTTTTGCCTTTTCAACCTAATCTTTGTTAGTGCATCTGCACTCCACCTGACCTTTCTTGGTTCTGTTTTTAATTCTCCTCATATACCAGCTTTTAGTGGAGACTGTGTGCTTTAAGAACGAAGGTCAAATTTCTGAGCCCTTGTATGCTCACCCAATGATTTCTAGCCCTCTTTAATCCTTCCCTACACCAACTGCTGCAGTAATGAGGGGCAAGGGGTAGCTGAAGATTGAGGTCATGAGCTTTCAGTTTATAGTTATATATTTCTCTGGTGCTTACACGGAACAGGTCCTCTTAGTTTCCTAGAGGTGGATAAAAAAAAAAGAAAAAGAAAAAGAAAGAAAGAAAGAAAAAAGAAAGAAAGAAAGAAAAAAGAAAGAAAGAAAAAGAAAAAGAAAGAAATCACTGAATTCTATTGTAATTGTATTGATATTACTTGTCTGGGTTTTTCCCTGCACATTATGCATCCTTGTTAGAAAGAGAAGGAGAGGTCTTGTGAGTCATAAAGAGAAATGCACGAGAGTGTGTGTACACAATAAATACTGCCACTTGGCCATCCAGGAGAAGCTGTGGACTCTTGCCCAGAAGTGTCAAAGTACAGGGGACTTTCGTGGTGACAAATGACTCACTGAGCCTCCTGTTCTCTTCGAAGGCATTTCTTCTGCCTATAACTTCTCGAGATGTTCATGTTATTATAAACACTCTATCTTTAAATCTCTGCAAATTTGTATAAAGACAGAATTCTAAAGATAATAAATTACTAATCCAGAACTCATTAAGCATATTTGTAATTATTCTACAGCTTTTATTGTAAAATAGAACAAATTTAAACTCTAAGGGTATAAGAGTTAGTCCTAAAAATCTAAATGAAAACTAGATGTTGAATTATGGACCCTGTATAAAGCTGTTATTATCGTTTTAGATTATAATACCAAAGGCTGCTGTTTTTGATGAAATGCCATGAAGGGATTTTAACATTATTTATGATATACCATAATAAACATTTTCCCTCCTGGAGTAGACAAACGGGAGAAAGAAAAAAAATTTGCTTCACGTATGTGTTCCTGTGTCTGTTTGTTCATTTATTTATTCATATGCATTCAACACATTTATTGAGTACCTACTACATGCTAGATACTCTAGTAGATGTTGGAGATGCTCTGTCTAGAGATAGCTAAATATGGACACAAACTGTTGAACAATTATTCAAACAATTCAGTTACTCTTTTAATCTGGTGAATTATTAGTTCATTTTTTTAAAAATTTTCTTCTTGCTATATGATAAGCACTCTACTTGGTCTCATGGGCATTTTGGTATCAGTCTCAAACTTTAAGGAGCTTAAAGTTATTAGGGAATTAGGAGTCATACATGGAGATCTGTAATACAATAGCATATGTGGCACATGCCACAGAGGCACAAATAAACTAATGAAAGTACAGTGATAGCAAAAATGACTTTTAATAGGAAAGGCAACTCATAGGATACCAGGGAGAATTGCCAGAGGAAATGACATTTAGGATGGACCTTGAGGGACCCTGACAAGTGGAAAGTAGTGGAGAGCAGCAAAGAGACTCTAGGACAAAAAACTATCAAAAAAACATTGCCAACTCTGAATGGTGCGTATGAAACATTAAATCAAGTAGCAAGACACAAAACTTCACAGCCAAAGAACCTTTAATGCAAGGCCCAAAGATTTGGACTGCACTTTGGAGGCATTATCAGAAATAACATGATGAAATGGTGGGTCTCCACTTTTCGGCTCCTTTAATTTTCCAAGCTCTGGAGACCAAGTGGTGTGTGCGAAGTGGTGAAGAGAAGCCTGCATCAGAAAATATACACCCAAGACTTTAAAGTTCTGCTTTGCTTCTCAGTTAACCAGTATTTTTTCCATGTTAAGTCCTTTTACATGCTATTATGATTCTGAGTTTGATAAAATAGGCTGTGCCATTGCATTTCAGAGAGGTAATCTTCACTAATGTTGGACATAACTCTGAACTCCAGATTCTCTAGAATGGGTGGCTTTGCCTCAGGGTTCCTGTTAGAGGGATTCTATAAAGACACTAAGTGCCCCCCTGAAGCTGCTTTATGAGAATTCAACTCTCCCAAAATGTCTGGCACTGATATGTAACAGAAGGAAATGAAAATAATAAGGTAGGAGCAGACAGTTGGGTGTCAAAAAGAGAAAACTTCCAGATTGTAAAATCCCACTTCATTTTTAGATTTCTGTGAAACTCTCTTCTAGCTCATGTTCTGAGGAGCTATCAGAGGAAGATATCTGGGAAATTATTGGTGCTGTGTGTGTGTGTGAGGGGAGCAGTGTTTAATACCACAGTATGGCTCTTAATATTTAAGTTCCACACATATCAACTTCAAAAAGTTACATGTAATACACAAATATAGTTTTACTAAAAACAAACAAACAAAAAAACAACTTGATCCTACTGTGTATTGAGTAATAAGAGGAAGTCTTCTTTCCTGCCCTGAGATTCTCTTCCCACCTTTCCCCTCAACAACTCTCCTCAGCTCACCATTGCTATCAGTTTTTGGATTCTTCCAGAACTTTTTCCATGCACTCACACACATACAAACCCATGCATGCACACTCAGACGTCAACCTTGTACATTCATATAGTATATGTTGCCCAACAACTTGCTTTTTGGGAAAATTTTATATTGCACACATGGATTTACTCTCTGCTCCCCATTTCTACATAGGACTACATAATATGGATTTCTATACTTTATTAACCATTCCTTCAATGATGAGCACTTTTTTCACTATTAAAAACAAAGCTATTTTCTTAACTCTCTCTGCACTGTCAGAGTATTTCCTCAAGTCAAATACTTAGAGTATATAAAATATAAAAAAAATATTAAAAAGAAGACAATAATAAGATTTTCCCAATGCATTTATGTAAGATTTTTTTAAATCTTTATTCTTTGACAAAGACCTGAATCCAATTGATATCCTAAATCCAGATGCCTATCAAAATCATCCCCAAAGTTTTTAATTTATTTCAGATAATGCTCAAAATCCACTCTAGAAGCAAAATGTTGTTTGTAATGAGATATGTCAGTCACAAATATTTAGATTTATATGCTGCTGTTCCATTTGCGAATGCTGAGTGCTAAAGAGGGATTTACAAGGCATAGTATACCTTTACTACATAAAATCGCTATAGACTTGATAAAACAGAGTATGGACTTCAGGTGTATATAAGACAATTAGTTAAGTAGACATTTGTCTTTGGGTAATATAGATTATTCAGAGCTCCAGTCAAGTGATGGAAAAGCTTGAAATGCAAGCCTTTATTTGGAATGTCCGATATTGGTTTTTCTCTGGCATAATTGTCAACAATAATATTTTACATTTTTTCTTTCTCAAATGGCCCAAACATACTAATAGCTATGCACATATTAGGAAAATCAGATGTTTACAAGTTCATTTCTTTAACCCTCACAGAGTAACTTGTTCAGAGTGCGCAGTGTCCCTTAAAATATGACTTCTCATTCAATGTGCTATATTGTCTTTAAACAAGCTGCCTCCAGTGTTGGCAGGGGGTGGGGGAGTGAGGGGGGTGTCGGGAAGTAAGCCAAAATCCTGACCGGGTTTTGAGATTGAACCTGATAGAAATATTCTCCAGAACCCAGCACAAGTGGAATGCCTCCCTGTTCTGTTGGTCAGTGGCCTTTATAATGTGGACATGGGAAAGAGCCGATTGGGCATCTGGGCCATGCAGGTGGAAACAATTAAGATTCAAAATGGATTTTGAAAACTGATTTGTTTTTCTCTTTATTTGCCACATAAAAAGTAGTTCTAGGTTCCTAAAATCTCTCAGCCACTCATTAAGTTATGCATTTGTAGAATATTTGATGTTTTATTGCTTCAGATTTAAAATCTACCTTATATAATGTATGGGATATGTATACATATATATCTATAAACACACATATATAGACAGATCTGTGTTTCACATCAAACATCTACTGTATATTTCACCAGGGAGACAAGACCCATGTGTTTTGCAGAAGCTTTTAAAGCTGTTTCATTTATTTTATTAGCCTTTAATGAATGTAATTAGAACCCAAGTAATTAAATGCAATTGTGCTCAGTATGTTCTTGTTGTAAATTGCCCTAAACAATGTGCATCGTGTGAACAAATTTGTGGGATTAATCGAGGATAGATAATGTTTTTGGATAGTATTTCACACTAAACGGCCGCAGAGAGAAACAAAGAAGCTGGCGCAGTGTCATTAATCTTAGTCAACTGGCAGCTCTGGTGTAATTTGCATGACTTAGGCAGTGACACAGGATGAGGCTTGCTTGGGATGGGTGTTAGATCACTATGATACGTAGGTATTTATTCGCCGTTAGTCTCCTGATTTATAAGCAGAAAGAAGTTTGCATGTGAAAACGGACAGAAAAAACAGTGTTAACAGAAGGAGTTGTAGAGCACTCAAATTATTACTGACAATATACATATTCTTTTGTTTTCATATTGTGTATGTCTGTTTTATGGTTGTTGAAAAGACATCTGTGAATCCCTGTCAAGATAAAAAAAAAAAAAGCAGATATATTATGGCTGAGTAGTGTGATACCAGTGGAAGAAGTTTGGCTTTTTTTTCTCCTTCCATATCTAATATATATTGATTCATTGCTTTAGGAATCTATCCTTTTTTGGGAGAGGCACTTTTGAATTGCATTATAGAAAACCTTCAAACTCTACTTATGAAAACATCATTTGGAAATAAGTGCTTGGGAACATGGATATCGAATGCAAATGCTTTCTTTTATCATCATAAAATGTAGAATGCAACTATGAATTATAGGAAAAATTAGATAAGACATTCTAAGAAAAGCACACAAATCGAGCTTCAAATGTCATAACAGATGACAAATAAAAGGTAAATGAATTTGGGGAGTTTTGAACTGAAATGACCATGCCCTTGTGACCTAACGGACATGCTAATCTCAGTTTGCACAAGTGTATTTGACATTTATGAGCACATGGGCCAGGCCATTGTGTTCTTTTTCTTCTGATTGAGATTAAGTTGCTCTCATAGTACCTGTTATGTAGCCAAATAATCTTGAGGACAGCACATAAAACTATATTGTCTTTGCAAATGTTGTGATATGCATAAGCTATATTTAAATATTTGAGAGGAAGACTTATGTACTAAGAGATGTATTAACTCTAAAGCAATTAAAGAATATTCATTAATCAAAAACTACACTTCATAATATATTTTAGATTAAACTTTATATAGTCTTTTATTCTACATACAATTGTTTTATTTTGATACTGATTTCTTCTAACTTTTCAAAAATTATATATTGCATCCTTCTGCTGTTCAATTAAAAATATAAACTTTAGTGAGTTTTACTCTCAGCAAAAATAAAAAATAAAAACTTCCTTTGCTTTAGTGAATATATAGATTAAAAAAAAATTCCTGTACCATAGAAATTTAGTTTCTCTCTTTCTTAAATCTATGCAGGCACTGTAGTGTGTGTGTATGTGTGTGTGTGTGTGTGTGTGTGTGTGTGTGTGAGAGAGAGAGAGAGAGAGAGAGAAAGTATCTTATTTTATATTCTTATTTCATGAACATTTGAAACAACAAAATAATTAACAATTCATGAGCATAGATGACTCCTATTAATATGCCATTGACCTGCATATCCCTGTTCAACATTTAAAGACCTAGGAAGGCAGTATCTATTATGAGGTTAGGCCTATCGATATAGCATTAAAATTAATCATATTTAATACAGTGCCTAGAAATGATTGTGTTAATGCAAAAACTAGCATGGCAGTACAGCTATAGTTAAAATAATGCAGGATACTGCAAAGTTCAAATATTATACACACAACTTGGAATGAGAAGCAGCACAGAAACAGTTTAATGCTAAAATCATGCTTATTGTTCCAGACTAGTTGGACATAGGCATGAGGGGGAGGAAAATGTTTTCCACTAAAACATTTTGTGGAAAGAAGTCAACTTTTCTTTTCACGAATGTTATAGTCACTTGAGGACCATTTGATTTAATAGATCAAAAGGCAGTTTTTCCAACCCTGGCAGAAATATTATTCTAAAAAGGATGTAAACTGGTGGTTACTCAGTTGGGCATCATAACTGATTATCACATGATTCAGTCAATGTGTTGCCTGAGCAATCATCACCATTTCTATGTAATCTCTTGTCCAAGTCAAAAATACATGTGTGGCAGAAGTAATTTGTCCAGAGTACGAAGAGAGAAGTATTTCTATTCAGCTGTGCAGAGTAAATGGAAGTAATTTACTGACAGTTCTTGCCTGATACTATTTTGGTATGCAGTCCAAAACATGATTAGGGGAACCTATACATGCCAGATATGCCATTAATTGCTATGTCAAGTATTCAATGAAATCATGATTGATGCTGCAAGGTTGCAGAATATGACTTCCCTCAGAGCATTCAGTATCTTTTTGTACATATTGCAATATTCAACTTTAAAATTTACACAACATTTTGTCTATTATCGACTTAAATATTACTCACAGATTATTGTCTTTACAACCTATGAGGGGTTTCTGAAATTAAACCCCTAAAGGCTTACACATAGAATATATACCCTTGGAAGGAATAAATTATTTTAGAAAATCTGAGTTGCATCTACATTAAGACTCATTATGGAGATAAAAATATAGACACACTAACACTATTGAAGTATCTATCCTATAAAACTCCTGTTAAGATACTGAGAAAAAGAGATAAGCCTGTAAAAAAAAAAGTCCATGCATTATAAACAAGTGGGTTTGGTTGGTAAGACAGAGATCACATTTTTAGAAGAAACCTAGAAAATAATTGCTCTGAAACCTATCTTTCATTACTGGTAGTCTCTGTAACTCTTTAAACTTCCTTCCTTTTTTGGTTCCGTTGACAAAATAAATTTTAATAATTACTTCCAATGAATTTAGAAACATGCATAAGAGAAAGGAAATAAATATCTAGAGACTAGGGTTCAAGAAGAAGTAGTATTTTTAATGAACCTTGAGTGGAAGCTTTTGATGTTTCCTGTTTGTCGATGTATGGTAGAAATTGCCTTGGACTGGGTTTGAATATTAGCTGCATGCAAGATGTACGATCTTAAGTAATTCATTTACATGTTTTCATCCCTTGCAAAGGATAGAACTGACTCTAAACCAGATTTTTGTACAGAGAAGTTTAGTTAGTCTCAGGGCCTGAAACTTAGATGCTTTACACATTGGAGGTGTATTACAACTTTCCCAGCAAAGCTATTGTATTTAGAGCTTGAATACTCCCAAGAGGAACTGAGCAGTTTATCAGTGAGGGTAAAATATCTGTGGTGACAAGAAGAGACAAGCATGTAACAGCTGAATACTCTGGAAGTTTGTCAGTCCTGGGTAGGTGCTCAGGGAACTCTTCTCCACATGGTCATTCGGTGACCCAAGGTCCTTTACCCTTTAACTCTGTTACCTACAAATGACCACATTGCCATCTGAAACTGGCTGGCAGAAAGGGAGATAGCATAAAGGATCATACAGGGAGATTGTTATGGGCTAAGTCTTAAAGTGTTGCACATCATTTCTGCTCAAATTCCACTGGTAAGAACTTGGTTATGGGACCCAAGCCTAACTTCAAGGGAGGTTGTAAAATGTTGTAACTATAGTTTAAAAAACAAGAAAAGAAAAGAAAAAAAGAAATGTTAACGAATTGCAGTGGTCCCTGACCAAGTAATAGCTCTTCTACATATCTACATACCTGCATTTATAAATTTACGTAAGGGTGGAGCAGTCTTCTGAATGAAAAGGATCTTGGATCTGAGCATTTTACACTCAAGCCTCAACTAAACTTATAGATTATTAAAAACACATTTAATGAACAGCAGAGGCTCAGATCAAGGCCACATTTCGCAAAGTACAATAGATTCTCTCAGAGAAAACCCTCATGAGGACTTCAACTCCAGAAGCCAGAAGTTCTTGCTGTTGGGCTCAATGTTGCAGGTCTCAACTGGAACAGCTCTTTCCATTTCTACATACGCAGCCCTTGTCCTCATAGTGTGTACAAGGCACTCATTGGCTGGGTCTGCAAGGGTTTTGGCATCAAACATAAAGTGCCTAGATTTAGTCACCTCCATGAACCTCTTGGTATAAAGTGCATGGGAAACAGGCTCAGGGGTCTTGTAATTAGGAGTATTAATGCACATTAACATCATTTAAAACTATATAGAAGTAAGTGTTGGGAATACATGTAACATCTTTAACCATTGAGTAACTGAAAAAAAAATTTTAACAGGTATTTGAAATATTGGTCTTTTAGTGACATAAAATTTTTACATGTGATGAAGCAATTTTCTATAACCTGTGTTGTATATGTGTGTGTGTGACTATGCAGGAAACTATAAAATTGGTCCCCATCTATATGAGTCCTGTTTCAAAAGTTTGTTTCTGACATGCCAAAGTATGAGAGGTAATGAAGACTTGCACCTTTCTTGACACATGGGAAGTGCTCAAAAATAATAACTTTCTTTTATTGAGCAGCTATTGTGTCTAAATCACTTTAGGCATATTCTCTCATGTAAGCCTCTAAGCAACCTGATGAAGTAGATATGAGTACTGCCATTTTACAGGTGAAGAAATAGGTTGTGATATTCAGTAAACCATACAAAATGCCAGAGTTATGAAGCATCAGAGCCAATATTAAAATTCTGTCAATCAAAATTCAAACTCCTCACTTATAACTACTACGTGATATGGTTTGGTGAAAGAGTATTGACTTGTATGAGGCCAAGACTGGATGCCCAGAGAAACAGACTGAATCTGGCAGATGTTGCAGGACTTGCTGGGCAAGTGACCAAGGTCAGTGAGATAACCCAGGCCAGTGAGGAGGAGTGGCCACAGGCCCAAGTAAGCAATGTAGAATAGCAGTAGTATAATTGGAGCGATATCCAGGCATAAATACAGAAAGCAAGTTAAGCTTTCTGAGTCTCAGTGTCCTTATCCATAAAACAGGGTGATAGAACTATTTAACTTTTAAGGATGTTGTGAAAGTTGGATGAACCCTAGAACCGTTCTGGCGCTAAAGACAACAATGATTAGTATTTATTAAATAACCTTTAAGTCCTCTTAAATTCTGTAATTTTTCAATGATTAAGGCTTTACAGAGTGGTTGGAGAGTTTGAAGAGGAACTACTAGGCAGGAGAATCATTACAGTTGCAACCTAGGACAGTTCTGATTCAGATGAGATAAAGATGAATTAGGTAGAGATGGGGGTGGTGGTGAACATGATGGTAGCCTAGTGCTGCCGTCCAGAGACAGAAACAGTGAATCAGAGTCCTTTCAGGATGGATTTTTGGCAAGAGATATGCACAGAGAAGTATGAACAAAGATATAAGATTGATCAAACAAGGCAGGGTCATGGTTTTAGTAGCACCAGGGAGAGCTCCCAAGATTCTTGTAATCCTTGGAAGACAGTAAACAGGTACTTCCATCTTTTCCTGATCTTCTCTGGTTATCCCTGTTCACCCCCCCACCCCCCTCCCCAGCCTACTTAAAACATAAACCTTTTAGTTGTTTAAGTGCCCAGGTATATTAAGGTAGTTCCTGATCCAAGAGGAAGAAGACTGCATTTTCATTAACTCAGGAACACTTAAGACCCTTCTGTAATCAAGGCCATATGTCCATGGACTTCTGCTTAGATGGCATTCAAACCCCCTATGAACTCTGTGAAAAATAACTTCAGTGTATTCTTTGCTTCAGTATCTTCCTGGAGCATGAACAGGAGTCCCAGCAGCATAAACATCGACAAACAATGCTTTCTCTCTTTTTTGTTTTATGCTCTTTGGAGCAAGTGGGCTTCCATGGGCCCAAAAATATGAACTGAAGACAGGATCAGAGACTCACAGGAGAATCTGCCCTACATGAAATGAATTTCAAACATATTTTCCCAGGGAGAAAGGATTTAAATGGTGGTTTTAGTCCAAGCTAAGCCAAATAAACCTATTTGACCTAAAATTCAATTTAATGGTTGTTTCCTATAGTGCTTCTGTGCCGAATTCCTTACCACCAATGTGGGCAGCAGTGACCAAAGAACACACATGCCTTCTCACCATCCTCAAGAAAGTAAACAGCTCCCTCTGCGTCTCTGGTTATAGAAGGGCATTCCCTTCCCTCACCCTGCTTTTTTTGGCAATAGGGAGAATTCCTCTCCTGCTCTCCTCCTATCCATAGGGGAAAGGCAGTAAAAAAGAGAGTCCCCCACAACTCTGTGGTGGCCATTGCTTAGTAAGGGGCAATCTTAAGTACAGAATTCCTGTTTGTAGGCCTATCTAAACTTTTACACAATGTAGGCCTGTCTTTTGTATAACTCTAAAGCACTTCGGTTATTTTAATGAAATATTTTAGGGGCTTGAAGGAATAATTTTCTTTGTTCTTTTGAGTTGGTGCTTCTGAAGTTGCAGAAGCTTGTCAGTAATGGAAGGCTATTTTAAATCCAGCAGTGGTTCCTTTTTACAGCTTTCTCTTTTCTGGACTTCTTTAACACACAGTCCTTTTACCACGCAGGACATTCAAACTTGGATTTTTTTTTTTTTCAAGCATATGCTTTTATTACTGGGGCATTAGGCTTTGAAATTCCTCAAAACTGGCTCTAAATTTGCCTCTCCCCCCACCCCTGCCTTTTCCCCCTGTATTTCTTACTGGTAGTCTTGTCCACCCCTATAGCACCAAACGCTTTGTTAAAGTCAACTGTCTCCCATGTTTACATTTCCATCACAGACCTCTCTTCTGGGTTCAACATCCATATATCAAACCATCTACTCTGCTTTCCTAAGCGGATCCATCAAAAGCACCTCAAACTCAAGGCAATTAAGACAATTCAGAATCCAGCCTTCCTCCTGTACCTATTCCTTCCCTAGCGTTTCACATCTCAGGGAACTTATAACCAGTGGGTATAAAAAAACGGAGGTCATCCTTCGTACCTCAGTTTCTGCCCGCCCTCCTTATCCCATTCATCCCTGAATCTGTCAATGACCTCCTAAATATTTCTCAGATCCCCCACTTCTTTTCATCTCTATTATCATCTCTGACACCCTGATAGTTGATAACTCTGTTGTGCACTCTCATCCCCAAATCTTTAACATTTTGCCACATTATGGCCTGTGTGACCTTTACAAATTACATATATTCTTGATTCTACTCTGCTGAAAACCATTCAGTGATTTTTCACTGCTCTTGAGATGAAAACTATCATCCCTAACAGAGATGATCTGCAACACCCACTATTTCTAGCCTTGTCTGGTAGCACTTGCCTCCTTCCTCATTACACACTACTCATGTGTCTTTTCTATACTTAAGTTCCGTTCTTTCTCCTGCCTCAGGATGTTCTGGAACATCCTTTTGCCTCCAACTCATCGTTAGGCTAAATATCTCCTACTGGCTCTTCATATTCCTGTTTAAATAATACTTATTTTTCATGTAAGTCTTTGCGATACCTTAGTCTGGATAGTCTCTCTGCATTGTAAGTTTGTTGATGGGCAGGTGCTCTAATGTATTTGGCTCATGAATGTATTTCTAGGAAGGATAAAGTAGGGTGGATTGCTCAATACATACCTATTGAGAGAGTAAAAGAGCTTTGCCTGAGACTATCTTTGTCATAGTTGTTTCAATTCTATAAGTCAAAAGACTTTTTTTTTTTTACTTCAAAAAATTCATATATTTTACCTCTTTTTTTCCCCTGGAATTATCTTTATTAAATATTTTTTCCATTGTTTCTGCATTATAAAGATTTCTTTTCTGATTGAGAATTAAGGATTTAAAAAGAAAATGTCAATACTTTCAATTGGTGCATGAATATACACATTCTTTAGTGTCTTCACTCAGCATTACCCCTTAAATTTTAGCTGTCTCACAAAGTTATTATTTCACAGTTTTCTGAAACATCTTCCAACAGAAGTTCTTTCTAAGTCAGTCATTACAAAACATGCTTGCACTTATCTTTCACCCCATGGTACACTTCTTAAATTCATTTAACTGCTTCTAACACTTTTACTCCTACTGCAAGCTGTCTGGGATTATCAGAGATAGTCCTCAAGCAAGTACATTTCTGACTAGTCATTTTGTGCCCAACACCTTGAATAACTGGATCCGCTTTTGTTGAAAGGCTGAAGGCATGTGGTGTTTGGTGACAGAATTTTCAGTTTTATATTAGACCATGCCAGGCAACAGATGGTATGGGTCATCATAAAATTTGTCTTTGATTCTGTTTCATTGTTTGCTAATATCACCATAATATTTGTGAAATGGTTCACCATTATGCTCATTTTTTTCCTTTATTTTAAAAACTGTAAAGTCCTATGATGCTGACATGGAACAATTGTTTCCTGCATATTTATTGGTACAACCCTACTCTCTCTCTCTCTCTCTCTCTCTTTGCTGACAAGACCTTGGAGAATATAGCTGCAAAGAAATTACCTTGTGATGAATGTCTGTCTGTCTGTCTGTCTGTCTATCTATCTATCTACCTACCTACCTACCTACCTACCAACCAACCAATCATGTAGTATCTCTTCTGTCTTATTCTTCTTCACATTCATTTAGAGTAACCATATTCTCTTGTTTCTCACTCACTTCATTGGTTTGCCTGGAACTGACCCTGTGCTCAGTTCTTAAGAGTGGATGGATGGTCTAAAAGCATCAATTAATGAATTTCATACCCTTGACCACAAAGATTGGTTCAGGCAGGTTACAAAGCTCAATTCAGGACAATAATGTTTAGGCCCAGAATTTGTATTTTTTAAAAACTGTTGGAGGCAAAAAATGCTCTGTGTGTGTATTCATGTGCCTATGTGTGTCCGTGTGTGTGTGTCCGTGTTTGTGTGTGTGTGTGTGTGTGTGTGTGTGTGTGTGTGTGTGTGTGTGTTAAGAGGATTGTTGAGAGGAGAGAATTTGGGCCTGGGAGTCATTGAAGCCATCTTGTCACCATAACCTGAAGATGGAGCCAAAATAGAAAGAGGCAGAGCCAAGTGATAGTGTGAACTTGAATCTTGATTTTTAACATTTGAGGTCCTGAATCCAGTTACATCTGAACCAGTTTTACTTCTGAAGTTCTCAATATATGTCTCTATTTTAGTTTTTTGGTAAATCATTTAAAATTTTTCTTTCCTCCATTATATGCAAAAAGAATCCTGGCAAAATGTATTCTTGTCCCTTCCTTCCTTCCTTCTTTCCTTCCTTCCTTCCTTCCTTCCTTCCTTCCTTCCTTCCTTCCTTCCTTCCTTCCTTCCTTCCTTCCTTCCTTCCTTCCTTCCTTCCTTCCTTCCTTCCTTCCTTCCTTCATTCTCTCTCTCTCTCTCTCTCTCTCTCTCTCTCTCTCTCTCTCTCTCTCTCTCCTCTGTCTCTCTCTCCCTTCCTCTCTCTCTCCTCCCCCCTTTCTGTCTTTTAAATCAAGCTAAGATGGTGGTTGCTACACTAAGAATACTGAGGGAGAAAATTCATTCTGTTGAATTTGCCATAGAAGGTAGCAAGTTTCCTAGAAGATTATCTAATTCCAGGCATTTATTTGGCAGTGGCTGACCCCAGGATGGCAGGCATCATATGAATTGCCATACTAGATGGCCCTTTTAAACTTTCATTGGTTCCTGAAAATCTGTGATGCCAAAGGTTGGACTGTTAACTTCTTATATATTGATAACTGGCTTTCAAATATTATTGTAGAGTTGAAATCTAAAGTTTTTGGTACCTCAAGTGTTCTTGGAATTTTAGATTTGTTTTCCCTAGTGTTATTTCAACAATGACGAAGTTCTTTTGGTATACTTCTTCCACTTTGCCTGGGCAATTAGAAGCATTGTGAACTCATGTAGGTGCTTACCAGTACCACTCTTGGGCTCTCTGGGATATATAGGACTGATGCAGCTAAATCCATGAACAATCCATTGGTTTTGTACAACACAGCTTGAAAAGCCACATTTGCTTAAAAAGAATTTTAGATTAAAAGGTATTATAACATTATAAAAATACATACATCTTTTCTAAAATTCTGGGTACACATTTAATTACTCAAAAAAATAACTTTTTATTCTGAATATAAAAGTGTCACGTGTTTATTGAAGAACATTTTCATTAAAAATGAAAATAGCATTTTAAATCCTTTTGCCTAGAGATATCTACTGTTAAAATGTTTTGCACATTTTATCCAGACTCTTTTTCTATTAATATGAAAGCATTCATATCTTACTGTACATGTAGTTTTCCCTGCTTTTACATTTAATGTATTATAATAAGTATTTTCCTACATCCTTACAAGTTATTTAAAATTTTAATGATCACAATTTCCCCCTCTTTGTGTGTTCCACATGTGTTTGGCCATTATCCTACTATCGTACTGTATTAGCTCTCAACTAATTTTAAGAGGTGGTTGTCCATGTTAGGTTCATAATTACTTTTTCAAGTAATTAAATTTATGCCAGACTTTTAGAACAGATACATATATTTTATAAGAATTGCTTTCATAAGTATTCATTTCTTTATTGATTTATCCATTTGTATTTTTTGAGTGCCTACTGTAGGCACAGCATCTTGTTCCTAGACATACTTCACAAACCAGGGAAATCATTCTTTAGAAGATTTGTTTAATGATAGCTAAATTTCACACTTGCGAAATTACAAAAAGCTGTGTAAAGATTCAAGGGTCTTTGAAGCCATCTTTGGTTCCACTTACTTGTCATTATTTAATCAGAAAAGAGCCTTATTGGGACACATATGGTATAAATAGTTCAAAAGATATTTGGATGTCTTTATGAAAGAGGGTTTTCTTACACTTCAACCCTCAAAATGTTGCATTTTATTTTTCCACAGCTATGCATATTTTTTGAAGGCAATATGTCATTCTTTAAACAGAAATTAGCGATGTTTTTTTCTCTTTCCATGGGGAATTTTTCGTTTGTATGGAATTCTTCTGATTTGCAGTATATATGTGTTTGTAAAAGCAATATTCATGTTTTTAATAGTTCCATTACATAAGAAAGAGCTTGTCTCTTCTACTGATTTGAATGGAATTGAACTTTAAAAGAACAGGTTTCCACACACACACAAATTGGAAATCTCAAAACACCGAATGAAAAAAGTCCTGCTTATTCCACTGAACATTTGCTGAAGAGGCTCAACTAGGGGATGGAAGATAACGACAGAAAATATTTGAACTCAGTTTAATACCTATGGAGCTGTCCTGCATTTATTGGAGGCAAGTAAAAGCCAGTTCATTTCATTTTTTAATAGTGGGCTTTATTAATTCTTCACTTATGTGCATAAATTACTCTGAATTTTAATTTCACATTTGGGTTTGATACTTTCTCAGACTAAATATTTTCTTTCTCCTAAAGAGTCTCTTTTGCATATCGTTTGGAGACTCATGAATTACGGATATAAACTAAAAAATAAAAGGTGAGACAAGTTCCTTAATACCCCAAGAGAATTTCTGGCTACTTTGAGATTTTACTGAGAAGAACTTGCTTCTTTCTATCTGGTATCACTGAAACGAAAATGTATACAAAACCTGACTGCACTGCCACTAAATTAACATTTGTTAATAGATTGGAAAGTTGTATGTTCTCACCTTCTTTCTTTCATCCTGTTGAACTTCTCCTCTTGGATCTACCATGGGCTATTTAAAATAAATCCACTTACAGCCTTTATAAAATGCTGTCCTAATACCCAAAGTCACTTTTATTCTCAGCGGTAATCACCTGGCTCCTGTTTGAAGATAGTAAGACTTCTCTACATATTCATTTAGAAGCTGAATTTTGCCCTTGATGTTACATTTTATATTGATTATCAATTAACTTTTATGTTGCAGTTAAGTGTAAATAATTTTTACACATAGGGAATACAGCACTCATTGAATTTTTTAAATAGAAGCTTCCCTGAGGGCAAGAGTTTTATGAAGTTGCAAAATATCAGATGAGCCTTTTATGGCACCTTTATTTTGTGGACAAGTATATCCAATATAATTTGTCCAACTTTACTTATTATGCTATAAAGTTTGTTTTCAATATTTAAAATGCTTTTCTTGATATCTAGGATTTATTGTTGACTATCAGGCTGTCATTGAGAAATCAAAACTTATGGAATAGAAACTAGTTCTGTGTTCTATGTTAACAGATGTGTACTTTCACCACTGGATGGCTTTATAACTTTATTCAAATCAGTTAATTGCACTATGTCCAATATTATTTAAATGAGGCAATATTAGTCTATATTTATAGAGACCTCAAACCTCTCCTGGTGATTATAACTACCTTTATAGATTCTCACTGATTTCTGCCCCAATTTTATGCCTACTGTATGTTCTCAGACTTTTAGTCTATGGAGTACTCTAATTTCATGTTCTAAAATTAGTGGCAACTCAATTTGGGAACTTCTTTTTTTAATCTGCTGACTATGCCTCCTAACAACAATAGAAGTAATAATTAAATAGAAGTAATAATTAAGTAACTATCCAAGCCATATTGCTGTTTCACAGAGTCAGGATTCAGATACCAACTGTTGAGCTCCAGAGTCCAAGTTCTTTACCTATAGTCTGTAACTACTAATGTATAAAGTATATCTACACATTTATAATTTTTAAAGTACTCACTACTTCACTGTTTCCATAAAGGATTTGATGTAACATCATAAAACGTCAACATACAACACAGTTAAAAATGAGGCTAAAACCAGGGGTCATAAATGTAGATAAATGGAGGTGAAATTATAATTCAAAACTAAAATCTGCACTAAGCTAATTACTTCAATATAGTAGTAAATTTAGGAACACTCCCCCCAAATGAGGGAAATAAACAAAATGTGATGAGTTATATGGCTTTTATTTACTAAAAGAAAATATTTACATGTTCCTCAGCAGGGGCAAACTTCAAACTTTGTTCTGACACTAAATTTGAACAATTTGTAAATTTACTCCTTTCTACTCTTTTTTATTTGTTCATTCAACAGCTATTTATTAAATGCCTTTTATGGTCTTAATATTATGCCTGTCACTGTGGACTCAATGCGGAGCAAAATAGTTATCTGCCCTTTGGAGAAATGGTGAAAAGTACAAGAGTGAAGAAAATAGCTATGAACCCATATTTTAGTATGTAACTACAAAGCAAAGTCTTTGCTATGTAGAAAAAAGTACAGTTCTATGAGAGCACACAGCAAAAGAATATGGCCTAGACTTGGGGTTTAGGAGAGGCTTCCCTAAAGAAGTGATGTTAGAGCTGAAATCTTAAGGATAGACAAAAACTATTTAGGACCTTGATTTCAAATGCTGCCCGTAGACTAACAGCACTAGCACCAGTTGAGAGCTTCTTAGAGATGCAGAATCTCAGGCTCCAGCCTAGACCTACTGATTCAGAATCTGTTTTAACAAAATCCACAGGTAATTCCTTTGAACATTAAAGTTGGAGAGGCACTAATCTAGGAGAAAAGGTGAGATAGTACCAAGAGAGCAGTGTGTTCAAAGCCTCTGCGGCAGAAAGGAGTATTGAGAAACTAAAATATAGGCAATGTGGTAGGAGTTTTTGTAGTAAGAGAAGGGACAATCTTGCAAGAGAAGGTAATGGAGATTTATGCATGCTGGGGCTACTTAAGAAGGGCTTTGCAGGCCAGAGAGAAATGGCAATCTTTGGAGATTTCTGAACAGAAGAAGATAGAGTCTATTTGGAAAACATCTCTCTGCAGTGCAGAGAGCAGAGGGTATTCAGAATGGAACCAGGGGGCCGTTGAAGTGGCTATTGTGTCTAAATGAAAGATGACAGTATGCAGATGGTGAGGAGCAGAGATTTGAGAAATGTTTAGGAAATTAAATGAATGGGCCTTGGTAATAAGTTTAAAATTAGGGTGAATTTCAACTACACTTGCTAATTTAATGAAAGCATTTTTATAGAGCACCAAATTAATATAGTCTAGTTCCATTATTTTCTATTGCTTATATTCTGGAATAGATTTTATTTAATCTGAAAGAAATAATATATTTTTAGACTTTCTCAAATATTGCCTTGACCATGCTTTACAGAAGTTGAGTGGAACTCATTTAAAAATTGAATTCCATGTGCCTTAAGCATGGACATTATATGTTGCCAATTGCCTAGTCCATAACAGACCCTCAGTAATATTTGAATTGTTGATTATAGAAGCGAGAGCTATATATTTTAGATATCGGACTTATAGGTGGTAAAGCTAGTATTCTATTATAAAAGTTAATGAGCCTGATAAACCTTCTCAATATCGTGTCATCCTACTTTTATGCAGAGAAGGGCTATAGAGATGCATTTGAGTTGAGCTAAAACCAATTTCTAAATATGTTTGATTCTGCTCAAAAACATAGGCAAATATAGTGTGGAAGATATAGCTTGACCAATGAGAGAAGACATTGGTCATAGTGCTGACGGTGTCCCTTGGAGAACCTGTTGCTCTAGAGGCATTGCTTGAATTAGCTTAGGCATGAGTATTCTGAGAATAAGGAGCCAGCTGGTCTTTATAATAAAGAGCATGGTCGGTCCTCTGACAGTAAGAGCAGTTAGTGGTTTGTGACTATGAATAGCATTTTTTTATTATTTTAACAACCAATATGGCCTATTCTGTTACCTTCTGGCTGAATATGAGCCCTGCCCAGAATTGTGAATTTTAACAACAAGGTATGATGAAAACACTAATCTTTAATTTGAATTTGGTTAATATTTTGCTATTATTTTGACAGCAATTAACCCATAGGTTCATCTGTTTTTTAAGGCTGTAGATAATAAACTAGGTCACCAGTAATAGAATAAATGACTTGTCTTCATTGTCTTTGGCAAGAAGGCAATAATGCAATACATCCTATGGCATTTTTTATTTACAAGTAAGAAAAGAAAGAAAGGGGTAAAATAGAGACCATTTGTACGCCATTATACTTGGAACAAAGACTGTTCTAACCTTTTGATTCTTGGGGTTCTGAGAAAACCTGGAATCAGGACTCATAGCTGAGATTAGATGATTTGGAAGATGAGGCAGCACAGCTTGAAATGATCCTGCCTTACACTTACTTTCCTGACCACCTTCTATCCTGGGGTTAAAATAACAAGAGTCAAATAAGCAAGAAACACCTAGCAGTTGAATTCAGGTACTTGAGGAAATCCATCTTTCTCTTCCTTATAGCTGATGTGCTTCTTGGACCCCATGCTCATTTCTATCTCATCTGTCCATCTTTCTGACTATGTTCTATGTTTCTTACTGTGTTTCTTACATAATATTGTGAATTCACCTCAGTGTCTGAACTGAGCTTCATTTATCTTTAATAATTAAAATAGTCTCAGATTATTTCTTCCACAAGATAGCCAAAGCTTAGATTTGTCACTTGTGAACCTTTCTTGGGCCCAAGCAATCCTACCATGTAAAAGAAGCCACTTTTCCCTTACTCCATCTTAATTACTACTTTGCAACAGCTCCTATATTTAGGGGAAATATCTAATATAAGTGATTCTGTGACATTTTGCACCACATTTAAAACATTAGTTTAACATCAGATTTTAGAGATTACACTTAGTATGAGGTGTTGTCATTTCTTCTCTAAAATGGGTAGGTTGATCCGGTCTGAAAACTTAATTTCCCTGGTTTATAAACACAAATATACTAAATTATGATTTCCAAAAACATATATTGGGAAATGAAATAACTAGGATTGCCACATACATTGCAGTTTAGTGTTTTTCTTTTGTTTGTTTGATGCATGGCGTGGATTCCATGGAGAGGGACAATCTCAGGATAGAGGTTTAAGAAAAAATAGAATCTTATTCCACTTCTTTCACTGAAAAATATTTATTATAGGAGTTTGTATTTTTTCTCCAGCATATCTTATTCCCAATAATATATAATTATGGTCATACTTATCAAGTGCTTATATGCACTTATATCATAATCTCAAATTAATCAGTGTTCAATATTAAAGTCACTAATATTAAAATAGCCTCATAATTTTAATTTCAAACTTCTGTTTTAGGATACAATTGTTGAGATTGTGATCTTTTTGCTCTCCCAAGTTAATACAACCTTATATGAGGGAATATTACAGCTTCTTGAGAACAAAGAGATGAGTGAGAAAATTTCATATGTAAATACATATAAAACTTAATCTTGGAATAATTATTCCATTTGTATGGCATATAGTAGAAAACTATGCCCTTCAGATAATCTTAAAATTGGCTAGAATTTTAACCTTATTCCAAAAATAATGGGAATGGTCGTAAAAATTCTCCTGTTTAGTAAATTCCTATGGGCCATTTGTTGTGGATCTCATGGAGGGATAAATTTAATGTAGTCAAATAGCCAGTTTGGTGTGGCCTTAGAGAGGAAAAAATTCTTATCTCATTCCAGGTATCCTGGTGTCAAAATGTGTAATTACCTCTACTAGGGCTTAATGCACTATTCTTTTTACTGTTGGAAACATTTGAGATTTAAGCTAATTTGTCACATCCTCAACTCTTGTCACCTTTATAAAATCCCGTTGTTACACTTTCTAGATAATTTTTCCTTCTAAAACTTTCTTTCTTTTGTCTCTTAATAAATATGTCCTTTCTAAATCCTTTTTCTTTTAGAATGAAAAGACTAAAAGGACTACTTTTGTAATTAAAAGTCATTTAAAAATAACCTCAGAAGATTGTTTCTAGATATCAAAACATCTTTATGGTCCCATTTCTATGGCAAGAAAGACAAGTGACTGGGATCGTGTACATTTTACTGTAGTCTACATTAATTACCTTCTATTAAAAAGTGACAAAGACCTTTTTGAAAGGGAATCTGGCACTCTTTCTACAGAAATGATGGCAGACACCCTACTTTGCTGATTTCTTGACACTTCTAATTACCTGTATTCATTTGAAATCATTTCCTTTGTAGAGAGTTATTGGCATGATTTTCTGAGAACAAGAGGAAAATGGAAAACATTTTAGCAAGTTAAGGAAAAAAAATCAACAGTATCATTGTTTGCCGCTTTTGTTGAAACTACCTACACGAGTCATTTGAGGGACATGAAGGTAAATGAAAGGTTATACTTTGCCCTGCACGTTGTTGCTGGTATTTGTAATGTCAATAACTGTAGAAGGTTGTCAGGAAATTGGAGAGATAAAGGTCAATAGCAATGACAAATATATCATTGTATGTGTTTGAATATGCAATATCAGCCTAATCTGCCACTGAAGGCTTTCACACCCTGGAAATATCAATCAGGGCTATATAAAACCCACTCATTGTTCTCTAGCCTCCTAGAATGTAATAGGGAGATTTCTTTTGAGCGGTGTTGGTATTGTAGTCATTGCTGAATACACATATAAATGCTCATTATTTCTTTTAAAGATGGTATTAACAAAAACATATTAAAAGTGACACAGTTTTTAAGATTGCTTCATTGGTGGGAAAATAAATTTTTTTTTTATCCAAATGGGAATATACAATTTGATATACAATTTAGCTTTGTATATCATTGCAATGAGGTAGATTCCAGAGTCAGTGTTATGAGCTAAATTAAATATTAACTACACATTTTATACAATCTTGACAAAAACTTAGTTGGGCTAATGGTGAACCCTTACACCAAGTCCTGCCTCCTGTTGATTTTAACATGTTAGAAAATGTGATCATTTGTATTCAATAATAAATTATTTACAAATGAAATGCACAATAGGTTACTTAAACTGTGTCTCTACTTGGAAAAGACTTGTTAAAATGCATTTCGTTGGAGCCAAACCAAAGTATTCAGATTCAGTAAACAAATGCATCTATTTCCCTTTTAATAAATGGTGCTCAAGAAATCACTTAAAACCTTTTGGGAAATGAAGAACAAAAATAAAATAGCAAGAAATGTTTTAAATGAATGTGCTTCAACTTGGTTTTGAAGAACACCTGCAGAATACAAAGGCAGTGTGTTTGAAGCACAGAGGGATCATATTTTACGAATATTACTTTTTAATTTTTGCATCTGCCGATGCTCTCTATTAAAATAAAACATTTTGAAAAATTTCTTCCTGAATTATTCTACATTTCCTTGGGTATTATGACCCCTTTCCCTAATGGTGACCCAATGCATAAGTCATCCTTCGGAAATGCGTACATGGACAACATGGAAAAAGAAGTAAAAACGAGATCTGTTACTGAAGAATGACAGGAAAAAGAGCAGTAAACTCAGCCATACCCTGAGGTGACAGAATAAGAGAAAAGGCTAGAGGAGACAGAGAAGGCCTGAAGGAGAAAAGGGATAGAAAGAAAAATAGAAATGATTTAGGGAGAGGAAAATGAAGAAGGGGCCAACATGAAGGTAAAATATTAATGTAATTTAACAATAAACAGAATTGTTACTGGTGAAAAATGAAATTTATTAAAACTGAGAGAGAGACAAAAGGTAGATTGTGGAAGTTGAGAGAAAAAGGGCTAATATTCAGACAGCTGATCCGAAAAGTCCTAAAGAGAGGGAAAAGAAACAAAAACAGCAGAGTTCCCGATGTTTTCCAGCCAAGGTGTTTTTCCATTCAAGGGACAATGAGTCAGAGAATCTATCTTACCTTTCCTCTGTATATGCCACACATTAAAGAACCTATTAGGAAGCTTTGTGCTCCATCCATTGAAGTGTATCTACAGTGTGCCTGTATATTTCTTGTCACTTTTAAATATTCTATAGACTATATTATGAAAATTTTTGTTTTTTTTCTAAAGCTCTAATTATTTCCAGAGAAATAATAATTTTAAAAGTCCTCAAATGCTAAAAACCCGTCAATGCTTTAAGTAGGACATTTTAAGATTGAATTATTTCCTTTCACTGGTTTCCCTTAGTATTCAGTTAGTTTTGATTACATTTCTGACCTTCAGAGAAGACTCCTGTATTAAGTATATGGTCTGGCTAAATTCACCATGTGCCAAATGACAGCTATAGCACCATTCCAAAGGTTTTATTTATTTTACTTCCTCTTTTTTTTTTTTTTTTTGGTAAATTGAAATTGTATAAACAGAAGTGGACCTTTACTCTTGTCTTCTTACTTGAAGGTAGTATTTTCTTCATGAAGGTAGCTAAGGAGTTTAAGAAATAATAAAAGGGCTCACATGCATTAAACATGTGTTAAATAGAGTTAACTTTCCTTTGCAGCTTGAGCAACTTGAATGCAGGTGCTGGAAATGACAGAATCCTGGATTGTCTGTGTCTCCTTTTTATAGGCTAACATCTGGGTGAGAATAAAATTTCGAAGGTTATATTTTTTCATTTTATTTCTTTCCCTTTCCCCTTTTTTCTGGGTAAAGTTAAGTTTAGAGATGAATGCAGCACAAGTAGTTTCCTATTTATTGTGATTGCTTTTTAAAACAGTTTGTGATGCAGCACAAATAAATAATTATCATTTTGCACAAAGTAATGTTATTCTTTTGTGTTAGATGACTGTTATTGAAAATCAGCTTACTAAATCTACATAAGTTTGCATTTTCCCTTTCTTTTTATAGTATAATATTTGAGCAATAACAAAATTACATATTAATTTTACTTTCTCTCTCCTTTGTTTGTTAATACTGATTATTTTAGTTATCAATGGCCCTCAATGGGAACTACTCAGCATTTGCAGAATTATTCCATAGCTTTTTTTTCTCCAGACTAAAAACTTGTAATTTCTAAGTGTAATAACCTACTCTACAAGGTGAATGTGTTGAAAGATAACTGTAATTCGTAAGTGTTAGAAATGGGACAGATTAGATATAATTTTATTCATATCTATCTTTTCTATCTCTCTATGTAGACAGATAAAGCATTAGACATGACAGAGTGTTCAGTTGAGGAAAATCACAAATCTTGGGTCTCTTCTGAGGTAAAAAAAGGGTGAAGGCCAAATTCCTCTAATGTTCTAGAAGTTACCTTATGCTTACTTACACACACACAAACTCTTTCACACATGCCACTTTAACTAAGTCTTCCTGTTTGAAAGGGAAAGCAATCTAGCTTTTGGTGTAATATATTAATCTTTTTTTTCAGACATTATTTCTTCTTAAAAACACACTAATATTATTTAATGAGCCTGTTTAAGAAAATCAAATACATACAGCATAATTTCAATTATTTTTGCATTGTAGATAAATTGTTGAGATTTTGATAGCTGTCCAAGATTTTGTGATCTGAATTTAAAAAAGAGAGAACAACTAAAGAAAGAAATAATAGAGAAGTAGAAAAAAGTAGAGTGAGGGTTATTGATAAAAAGTAAAAGAAATTAACTAGTAGAGAGAAAATACATCTTCAAGTACAAAAAAAGAAATACTTATTTAATCATAAGAAAAAAAGATACAGGAGGCCACAGTGGATTACAAACTAATTATGGGTTAAAAACAGAGCCCTGTTGTTCAATGACAAAATACTGATAGTCACTGAAGAATTTAGGGAACATAAATAATCATCCACATTTTATGCATTATTAATCAGTTTCTTGTTACCATACTGTGTTCTTTAGGATCCTACTAAGCTGAATGTGAAGAATTTGGAGTAGGTCCAGAGGAAGCAGCAAAGAAACGAGGGCTGGGCAACAGTCCCAATGAAACAAGGGTAAAGGAACTGGCCTTGTTTAGTCTGGAGAAGAAAAGTCTTGGAGGGAATTAATAGCAGTTTTCAAGTTCATGAAGGAACACAGTCCTTTGCAGGTAGAGGTGAACAGCTGGTCTCTGTTTCCTCTGAGGATAGTACTAGACAGCAGGGTCTTAAATGCAGTAGATGGGATTTAGGCAAGATGTTAGGAAGATCAGGGAAAGGATCCTCAGGATTTAGAATGTGTTGAAGGAATTATTATTATTTTTCTGGAGTCATTCCAAATTACAAAATAAAAAGAGAGAATACAATTTATACAACAGGAAGGAACCTATGGAGGAAAGGAGGCAATGAATGAATAGTTGTGATCTAGGAATAAAGGCCATCTGGCATGAAAGAAAGACTAAACTTTAGAAGTGTCTAAGAGTCAGAATACTTGCTAGAAGGGAAAATACATTACAAAAAAAAAAGGAGATTAAGCAGGTAAAGACAAAATCATGCAATTTGGAATATGGCATGTATTTGCAAAAGTGTACACTTTTAATCAAATTTTTATTTTGGTGATGAGACAAGAATTCTAAGTATTCATCTGTATAATACATACTAGCTATTAGTAATTACAAATATTTCATTAGAGTGACATTCTTAAATATTAAAAGTAGAACCAACAAAGAGATTTACCATATTTTATGCCCAGCTTTATAAAATAAATAAATAAATGATGGGGAAAAGAACTAAATAATTTCCCAAATCTTACTCAACCTTTTGATCTTATGACATATGGGAAAATTGAGACTGTTTGCTAAGTAAAAAGTGGTACATATATACCACTCAAAATAAGAATAAAGAATGCATAGAATTCAGAAAGCAATGTTACAATCCAGAAAAATAATAGCAAAATTATCAACCTTATTATAGAAAATGTTAATTGAGTATTCAGTGCTCCAGGTTTTACACAGATCGAACAAAGGAAAGTGATCCAAGAATTTAAGAAATTTAGAGTCTAAGATTGGTTATCATTTCACAGGAATGTTGTATTACAGGCAAATCATCTGAGACCATGGAATCTATTGAACTTTAAATGATGCTTAGGTACATAGGTAGAGAAGTATAAATGACCATTTCAGCAAGTTGAATTGTTAAACAATGTGCATTAGTTTTTAAAATAATCACAGAGGTTAAAATTTCTAGTCTCCTTCAACTATAATTGCAACTCAAACTAATAATCAGAATTGTACTTAGAGATTACGAATATATTACATAATGAGTCTGGATAAGCTGCTTTATTTCCAAATTACTTGGTTTGCTCAGTTTTCTAGTTACTTTTATTTCTTCAGATGGTCATTATACCTCTTTAAAAATGGAATGAATTCTGCTTATGTTTATGTTTGTTGAACAAATTTTCAATATTTCACAGCTATATTTTTGTCATTGAGAGGTTCCATCTAGTATATTTTGCAATGCACAATTTTTTCTGATGTTTAAAACTTTCTTTCACTTTCAAATGCAGAAAATAGAATAGTCCATATTTAAATTTATTTTGCAAGATGATAGTCATGTGTATTTTATAACTATTTTATGTTATTTATATTTTATTCTGGTGCACTGATCTTAGCAATTTAGAAATAGATCCCTGCAAATATTTTTTACTGCTCTTTAAAAATTAGTTACAAACACTTTACTTGTAAAAGATTTGGGTTTGTAAATACATCTTAGTTTCTCTCCCTCTCTCTCTCTTTCTCTCTCGACAAAGAAAAGCCTTTTGTTCTGGTCTCTCTGGCACTACCTTATTTTGTGACTTTCTGCTGTCCCCTAGTGGCATGTTAATCTTCTTGACTACTGTGTGATCGCCTCTGGAACCAATTCTCTACTCTTCTGTGCTTTTTTGAGACTCTCATTAGCAGACATTTAAAATGCTATTAAACAACCCATGAGCTGGCTTTTAGAAGCAATAACCCTGTTTTTAGCCCAAACAGTTTTCCATATATGAATTCTTACCCCAGTAAACATGTCTAGGGAATGCATGCTATCTAGATACATTGTATTACCTCACCACAATAAACATTTCAGGTTTTCAAGTTCTAACACAAAACTGATGAAAGCAAAATGCTATCAGTTTTGACTGGTCTATACATAACATACGGTAGCTAAAAGGTTATTTGTGACAGGTCAGACTATTTATGTCAATGGGTTTACAAACAAAAATTGTACTATTCCTTTCCCTTTGCTTTTCAAAATCCTGGTAGATTACTATAATTGTAGTATTTGCTCTTTTCATGGTGATATTTTTCTATAAAATATTTAGAAAGATATAATAAAACTGTATGTATTTGAAACATTAGGTGTAATTCATTTATGTAAAAGATTTTGCATCAACATATAACGTGATGATTTAAAAAAACATGTTCTTAAATTTTTCTGGGTGTTTTCATTCTAGAGGAGTCAGAATTATTTTTAAAATTTAGAGGTATACTAGTTATTTTATCTTCCTTCTATGTTTTATGTACTTGAGATACAATGGTCAGCTGTAATACAGGGCCAGTAAACTTTTCAGTACATTTTTGTTTTCAGATTAGTAATTTCAAAATGTATGTAATGAGAATGGAATGTAAGAGTTTGTCAATAACAATATTTCAGTTTTTTTTATATTTAACTTATGAAGAATTACTATAAGCCTGGCTTACACAATCCTTTTAAGATATAGCTAACACCAAACTAAGAAGAATTTACAAGAAAAAAAGATCTGATGAAATCTGGCCCATTAACAGAAAGAACATTACAGAAATCCGAGACGTATAGTGAACTAATGATTTCTTGGCACTGTCTTGTTTGGCACTTGTCATGGTTTTGACAATTATCACATGAATAGCAACACTTTTTTCTTTCTGAACTTGGGATTGGAGGGGACAGGCTCTGAGGGGAAAGGAGGCCCAAAGCCCTGGAAACTCCCATTTCTTAGTAATTCGAATGTACAGTTTGGCCATGTGGAAGAAAAAGAACTAAGCTGTAAGGTTCTGTTAAGTGATAATATTCTTGTTTCTTCAAAGAAATGTTGGTATAGTTTTTGAACTGCCTCTCTTCTAAAAGGTCAGACTGCTGCCCACTTTAGTCATTTTGTCTGTTTATACATGCCTCCATTGGGATAAGATATCCAAAAACAAAGCCTTAGATTGCAATCAATCTTGGCTTAAGTGCAAAGCCATCTAACCAATCTAAGAAATCTTATTGACTATCATGTGGAAAGAGAAAAGAAAGAGTTTAAACTTCCTAAACTTTTTCTCAAGAGAAAAGATAAACCACTTTTTAAAACCTCCTTAACATATGAGAGAACTCATGCTTTCCTCCCTTAATTTTTCCCCCGACACCCAATTTCTCAATTTCAAATTATATGGTTTTCTAAAAATACATCTTCCATCAAACACTGTAAATTACAATAGCTATTTTTCACACAGAAATGTCTGTTTTTTCTTTTTAATTTTTTTTTTTAGTTGTCTCTTCAGTTTGTAAATGTTCTAAAAATGTTCTCCTGGAGTTATTTTTAAAAGCTCATGGTTTGTTGGATAATAACTATTGTTGCCTCTGTCCCTGGAAACATTGGAGACAACATATTTGACAAGTTAATAGGAATGAGAATTCCATTTGAAACTTTAATTAATTTCATTTGAGATAAATGTGACTTTCAAAATCTTAGTTCTAATGAATAAACGGGCAGATTTCTTTGCCATGGTAGATTCTATTCAGTTAATTATCTTGCAGACTATTTGGAAAATAAGAACAGGAGAACATTTTCTTTAAAAAAGAGTTAAATCTAGAGACAGTCTTAATAAATCTTTTCTAATGTAACACAGCATTATCAGTGGCCTATTCTCTACAGAATTAGTTTTTCCAAAACAAATAATAAAGCCGAGCAGTCCTACTTTTTACAACTCTGGGGACTATCTAAACAAAATGAACAGATTTATAGGGCTATTTTTAGTGTGTGTCACTTGTATTACAGTTTACATTTGCTTTCGAGCCTTATTTGACATTCTTGGTAGAAAAATACAGGCAGAACACTCATTAAGAATCTTAATAAAGGACAGTCTCTATAGGGTAGTTACCAAAAAAACCAAAGTCGAGGCACGCATAGGAGTGTTCTTTTGGACTTAACTTTATGTCCTGCTGCTTGATTTTCAGTTTTCTAAAATATAAAGGCCTGAACCAAAGAGCAGATTTAATGTTCTGTTTTAAAAAATCTTTAGGCATTTGTATAGCCTACTAATAATAAGTGAAGTAAAAGCACATTTTTGAGGGTAGAAATTTTCACACAGCAATAGGTAAGTGCTTCCATGACTAAATAACTATTATTTTTCTATAAATTGTATATTCACATTAAAGTGAAAATTAACTTGATGGAGAAGTGTAGTGCAATGTTATGATTTTCTGCAAACCATTCTTCCGTGAATAAAAATGCATGGAAAATCTTATGTAATGTTATGAAATATGTCATCACACATAGATTTATGAAAAATGCCATGTTATATTTCAAAATATAGATGCAAGGATTAAATATTTGCATTTTGTCTAAACCAAGTTTCTTTAGCAGTTTGTTCTGTGTGAGAAAGGCCAGTGCCTCCCATAGTGAATGTACCTCATTTCACGTGCATTGACAAATAACAAATAATTTACCTCTTTTTGTTTATTCTGAAAAGATATTACATCAAGAGGAAAATATTATAAAAAAGAGATAAAACCAGATACATATTTAACCACTTTGTTATGTCTTTTTCTTCTGTGGAAAGGGGAGCACTTTGATAAGGTTAGACTGTACAGGAAATCTAATTTGACACCCTGCTCAATGCCTTATGGTTCTTTCTTATTAATCGTGTTCATGTAAAACTCCCTAGTAAGGAAATTCCTTAGCTGTAGACATCATTTAACTGAATCTTATAAATAGAGCTCAATTCAAAGGTAAGAAAACAGACATGAATGTTACACCAACCACCCCTGATAAGATATGTTTTCAAAGCAAAAACATGTCTATGAAGTGTTGTGGTATGGAAATAACCGATTAAACACTTAAGAAAACATGCTTTCCCACACAACAGCCTCTTTATTTGCATGAAAAAATTCCTTAGAGCAACAAAAAAGTAACTTGGCACAACTATTGGAGCTTATTAAAATTCAGTGTACCACAATTAAACCTGAAAGAGATTTCTATAAAATTATAGCTTGACAGATTACTCTTTATGAACTTGAATGAAATTGAAAAGTGAAAATGATACATTTGGACCGATAGTAATGTTTGTCATAACTGCTGAAAAATTACAAATTAAGGCACTTCGGGAAGTTTCACATAGTTTGCTACAGAGGAGTCATCTAAGAAAGTAGTTTTATCACTTGATGAGTGTTTTTAACTAGTTAAAGATGTTAACTACAGCTACTTAAAAAACCACGTTGTAAACAATGACTGATTAAAAGATTGTCACAGATGGGCCTTTTAAAAATTTGAAGCTTTCAATCATCTTACTTCTGAGGCTTTGCAGTGTAAAGGAGTTACATTTCTATAATAAATTTATCAATTACTAATTAGTTTGGTGGTGAGTGCCTAATTTGGGTTTCTGTATAATATAGGGCCAGTTTCAATTTCTTCTAGCACTGGTTTATCCTGGCCTATTTAACATATGGATTAAGCTCAAATATCTTTCACAAAATTGCTGTACTTATTCCTACCAAAATAATAAAAATTAATTTATTGTTATAATCTCAAATTATGGTTTAGTTAGGCAGAGTGAAAATATGACCTCTATAGGAATCCCCATTGCCCCTTAAATTTCAGTTTGTTTATGATGGGTTTGTGTGCTGGTGAAAGTTTGGTGCAACTAATACTTAATATGTTGATTTAAAAATAAGCTGCTTTTGTTTCTAATACAATGTTTAAAGGAGAAGAAAAACCTGAGCCTCTTCAAATAAATTATTTTGCTCCTTGTAACTTTAAATATCCAAAACAAACAAACAAAGAAACAAAAGATAAACCAAGTCATATGACAAATATATTGCAAGCAGGGACAGATGAGGCATTTTTCTAAATTAAACTGCTATGACAAGTAGTTGTAAGGCAGTCTGCTTCCTTAATTTTGATTGGGGGGGTGATGATTAGGAGTATTATAATTGAAAATGCATATTCATAGCAACTAAAATCTTAAGACATTCAAATTCCTTTTCTTTGTATCTTTTATAATTTTGGTAGTCTTTAATTTTTAATATTGGTGGATTTTTTTCAATTACATTAATATATCATAATACAATTACATAAATTTTATAAGATTGCTTTATATATTATATATTTTTATATGTAAAGCATTCTTCGAATGGTAGCGATTTATGTGAATAATAAAAAAACAAAATTATGGCTTTTCTCTTTATTTCATTATTGAAATGGAATATGATCTTTAGCTAGGGCTGAGGTTTAGTAGCAACATTTAGAAAAATAGCCTAAATAAATAGATGTCAAATTAATTAAGAAAGGATTATTGTCATTATTTTCAAAAAAAAGATATACCATCAGGATTTTTTAACTCTGAATAATTGTTATGAAAATAGAAGGTTGCATTTAAAAACTTAGCATACTGAACCTCTTTAAAGTGTTAAAATGATTCAGTACTCAACTTGGATTTGTGAAAATCGTGATTAAGGAACTGTTCATGATCTTAAGAAAATCATATGATTAACCCTGAATTTAGAAGTTGATGATGCAGCAATAGACAATACTGTGACTAACGCAGAGTGTCTGTCTCTCTCTTTTGTAATTTGGAAAAAGTGTTTCTGAATCAGCCTCCTCACCCTCTGTAAAGGTGCCTCACTTTTGAAGCAAAGTAGTTTACTCTATCCCAGTTCTTTCCGGTGCTTTCACTTTGTTACTCAAGTCAAAGAGAAAGAATATTTTCTTAGGTATTGATTTTTTTACCCTCTTGTGGTTAATAAGACTTAATCATTTAGAAGTCTCTCAGTTTGAAATGCATATAAAAATTAGTTTTGATTTCCAAAAACCATTTACAGTGAAAGCAGAAGAAATTTCAATTGTTTTATCATGTGGTTCATATCATCTAGGTATACTTTTAATTAAACACTGCATCATAAATAAGCAAATAATACAAGTTAGCAGAGAAGCAGTTGATCTAAGTCATGACAGTTGCTCATTTATCTTTGTCTTAACTAGACAATAGAAAATGGCATTCCGCTGTTGTTTTCTATGCATTAAGATTTCCTTCTTAAACAAATGCAATCGAGGTGGTTTGTTTTCCGACAGCCCAGCACACACTGCCAGTGGCTAGAGTTTTGTCTTGTCTTCATCCAGAGGAGGATTAATCTTGGTGATGGTGCAAACAAAATGTATGTCTGGGGTCAAAGTGCAGACTGCCTTTTGGGATCTGCATTACATTAATGTCATTTTTGGGTTCCTGACGTTAATCAAAACCAACACCATAAAGCGTCACTTAGCTAATTTGTGTATTATTGTCAATGTTACCATTAATTATGCGTTTGTGAGGAAAAAGAGGATTAATGAGATGTCACAGGTAATTTACAACGATCAGGCTCCCCAGGACATTAAGAAAACACTAGCTGGGTAAGATTACCATGCAATCCTAATAGTATGCAAGAAGCAAAAGTCTTTGTTGAGGGACCACACTAATATAGCCTATTATTATCAAAATCCCTCTTCACTAGAGTAATTTCTAACTTTTAAAAACCTTACTGGAATTAAATGTTTGTTTTCATCTAAAGTGTTATCCACTAATATATTAATTGTGAGACTTCTGTTTAGGTGTGTCTCAAAGTTCTGAGGACAAGCTATTGTTTTTCTTAAAAGGTAGGCAAGTCACAGAGGATTTTCTTCACTATGCCTCATGAACTCAGGTTCACATGGAACATCTCTGCAACACCATTTTAGGAGGTTTGAGTGCTTGTATTTAAACCAGTTTAAGAAAAAGATCTCTTAAATCACTTTATTTTCTTCACTCTAGTTCCCACTCAGAGCCATGGAAAAAATGGCTTTTGCTTTCTGTCATCCCATTTCTGGAGTCTACTCAATGAATAGAGACAGAATAACAATGTAAGAATTATATCAGCACAATGAACATGGGGACAGAAGCACTGAAGCATTGTACTGTACTGTAGTCTAAAGGGCAATGAAGTAACAGGGGTGCTGGGCCTCAGCTTCCCACTGTTGCCATGTGATGTCTTGAGGGTCTGCTTAGAGAACAATCTGGAGCTCCTAGGGAAAATCATATTGGTTGGTTCAACTGTGATTGGAGAATCAAGCCTGATCACTAGGAGCGGAGGATTTAGCAGTGGAGGAACTGAGAGCGAAAGTTGAGGGAGGAGCTAGAGTTAGGAACCAGGAAGTACATTAAAGCATCGGTCCCCAACATTTTTGGAACCAGAGACCTGTGCTCCTATGAGAATCTAATGCCTGATGGCTGAGGTGGAGCTGAGATGCAGCTGCTAGTGCTGGAGAGAAGCTGCAAATACAAATGAAGATGAAGATTCACTCACCCACTGCTCACATTCTTCTATGTGGCCCGGTTCCTAACAGGCCACAGACTGCAACTGGTTCATGGCCTGGGGATTGGTGACACCTGCTTTAAAGGAATCAAGAGTCAGGAAGATGGGACTAGTGGAAACAACAGTGTACTGAATCTGTGACATTTATTTAATAGATATTTGCTGACTCCTCATCATGCAGTAGACACCATGACATGACACTGAGGAGGTAAACCAGACATGATCCAGGGAATTCAGAGCTCAAGGCATGAGTAGCTCAATCAGCTTCCTTTTTGAAGTGATTATGGCATTATAGGGTAGAGAACAGATTAGAGGAGGGTCAGAATGGTTTATAAAAAACCCTGTAAAAGGAGACTATGTGCTACTTTAATTTGAATTTTCATTGACCCATTTTAAGTCTTATTTTTATTTATATGATGAATTATATGATAAAAATTAGAATTACATATTTGCTTCTATATATATACACGTAATTTAGATTTAAGTTCCAGCTCTGGGACACCTTGAACTAGTTATTTAACCTCTCTACATGTCAGTATCTTCATCTGTGAAATGGAAATAATAAAACTTATCCAATATAGTCATGAAGATTAGATGAAATAATGAATGTAAACCAATTAACACAGACCTTAGCACACAGGGAGTGTTTAAGATGTCAGGATTTTTAAATTTTATCAATAGTATCTGGACCTTAAAAAAAGTACAGTGGCTTGGGCTATACCCTAAACCTATCAAATCTGAATATCTGAGTATGATCTCTATGTATAGCCTAGATGAAAATTCTGTAATAAAATTTTAATATTTATTATTATTATTTTTATTAATATGTCATAAAACTTAAAAATAATTTTTATGTAATGCCTTGGTATAGAGACTACGTATGTGGGATCATGCATTTTATCAGGTACTTATACATGCTACTGTAATGTTTGGAGCCATACAATTTGAATTGTGGTGTATAAAAATCTATGAAATACTGTTATACTGCAATTACTGTTTGTGTGTTCATATGTGTATGTGTATAGATCTATTGCCCTGAGGTGAGTGCAAAAGTTTGAGATGGCTAGTGTTATATAAAAGATGTATTTAAGAAACACTGTCCAGGTACTAGAGTAAGGTCAAACCACAAGTGAGCTAAACTTCACCATCTATTAACAAATGAAAATAAAACATTTATTACATTGTCCACTCTCGCTTTTTTATATTTATAGTATATTCCAAAGAGATTTCCCTGTTGAGATAAAATTTCAGAAGCAAAGAGAGAAAAGCAAGGGAAAGTTTAAATAAAAATGTTTTATTATTGATTTGGTTGCTGCTGCGGCTGACCATATAGAATGTGAAAATTATATAGTTTATTTCTTTTCTTTTTATTGGCTCTACAAAGTAATAGCTCGCATAGCTATTAGTTTATCTTGTAACTAACCTTTGAACTATTTTCTGAGTTGGTTTTTTTTCCCCAGAAAGCAGTAAACTCAATAGAATAAACACTGAATGATTTTTAATAATGTTAAATGTACTCAAGGCGAAGATGCTAAAGAAAAGATCTGCTTTTCCTCTCTTCTATGACATTTTATGGATTTGAAATTTCTTACTTTATTATCATGGTCCTCGTAGTGACAAAACCTCCGCTCTGACTAAAATTAGGGTTCTCTCCATGTATAGAGTTTATTATGTTCTGTAATTAAATGGCTAATGTGTTTTGTCTCTTCACTATAATGACATAAAATGAACTAAAAAAGTTTATCAAGAGATTAAATGCAATATTTAAAGGACTAGTCATTGTTCTATGTTTTTTAAATTTAAATGATGATATGTGGGACACAGTATAAAGTCCATTGAAATTATTACTTAAGACATTAGAAATGGGTCTATGTTCACATTCATATATTTTCCATAATGACATTATAGTGATTAGATAACAGAATTGCTAAGACATCCAAGTAAGGAGTAGAAAGTGTTGCTCAGATGACCACAAAAGTTCTTCCTCAATATAATTATGAAAAAACTTCTCAAGATTGAGGTTTCCTTTTTAATATCAAATAAATTGACTAAATAATTGAATAACCATCATGGTAACCTTCTGAATTATTATGGACCTATATTGCCAATCAAGCATAAAAAAAAACCCATAATGTGCTTATGGAGTATAAAATTACACATGATTACCATTTTCAAAAGAAGGATCCTCTCAATGTAAATCTATCAAAAGGGAAGGGTATCCTCACATTCAATACCTTTGAAAAATAATGCATCTATAGCTTCCTCTGTGAGATTCACAGTGTTCATTGACTTATTAAATGCTCCTGTTGTAAATAAAGTTTTTAACTTTGGAAGTCATTTATCCCCAGTGAAACATTAACATTGCTCAGAATTTCTGCTCCATAGAACTAATGATCACGGTTCATGATCTATACATTGCAGTAGATATTTTTTGTCGTTACCAGCTGGGCCAAAAGCAGCCCAGTGGGAGATGGGAATTATTAGAAAGTGTGCCCAAGCAGGCCAGCTTAATGCAGAATAACCAGAGAGAACCCAAGGCTATAGCTGGTACATTAGTGATAATTGTCAGGTCTGCAGGGCTAGATGAAGGCCATGAGGAATGAGACAATTATGTGGGGGTGGGTAGGAAAAACAGAAGTATTGAGAATACAGAATTTAGTGTTGTGGGAAACCAGAGTAGGCCAATTGTTTAGAATCAAACTTCAAGAGAGCTGGAGGTCCTTTTTAATGTGGTGTCTTTTGCAGAGTATGGAGATGGGGAGGAAGAAACCTTTAGGGCTTAGCTGTAGAAAGGTTGAGGAAAAACATAAGAAACAGTGTCATGGTTTGGATATCATCTCCAGTCCTGTATATTTTAAGTAGAGTGGGGCTATGTAAGCAAATTAGATCACCTTGAGAAGTTCTATAACACCTTTTGATGACACAAGTGGGAATCTTAAAATTGGTGGTGCTTCTGTTGCCATTTCCAAAGAATAAATAATGACTGGTGTCAATCAACTGGTTTGCAGACTTATAGTAGGCCATAATAAGGGACATGGAGGTCTTTTGTAAAAATATGTCTTCCAGAAAACTTCATCTCAATAGAACAAGGGATAACAATGAATATAATTTAATGGCTATTCATGAACTTCTATATAGTGACTTCTATATAGTTCTTGAAGCACACATGCTAGGGTTGCTGCCGATTTTCAATGACTTTGGCCTATGGTACAACTTCGGTGAGGTTAGTAGGTAAAGACTGATTCCTAAACAATAAATATTGGTTATTTCCACTATAAGGAAATGTTTTGGGTTTAAGGACATGGTCTGATCCAATTTATCTTTGTAGATTGAGAATTTGACATTCCCAGCACAAAGGCAAGAGCTCAATAGAAGTTTGTATAGATGAATGTTCTATTTGTAAGGTGATCTGAAGTAATACAACTGCAAGTAGGAAAGGCAAAATAAATGTATTAAGATTAGCTTGAGACTATATTTTAAACATTATAACAAAATCATGATGACTACATGTACAAAAAATTAGGTCAGCTTGATAACTTAATATGTACTTGTCAAAAATTTGTACTGCTTTTTTTTGACAACTGACCTCAATTCTGAAAGATGAAAGCAATATAAGATCCTATAAATAGAGACTAAAACAACAAATTAAAGAACAACCTTAATGAACTCACAATGTGCTAAAAAGGATTTTTATTAACTTGTTATTTTCTATAAAGACACTAATATAACCAATATAAACTGATTAGTTTCATCTTTGAAAATGGAAAAAAATCACTAAAACGAATATATCCATATCCCTTATTCTTCAAGATAGCTTACGTGTAAGTAGGGATGAAAATACTTTCAAGTGTATTCATTTCCTTTTTAACTATATAATCTGTCCATACAGAAATCTCTTTATTTCAGAACTTTTTGAGTAACCAGGTAGCCTGAAATGGAAGGGTTTCACCTATGAATTACATTCAAATGGAAACAGAGATACCAACAACACTTAAAATATAAAAAGCTAGTGCAGATAAATATGTGTAAGACCCTCAGACATTCTCTCCATCTTCAAGTAGCTGGAATCACTACTATTCCTGCCCTCTGTAAATTTCCTCTATCTTAGTCACCATTTGTTTCCTCATTCTGAATGTCAGCCAGGCTTCATGTTCCTTTTGTTTGTTTTTAATTCCATTCATGAGTTCTGATTCTGATATACAATAGCATCCTTATTTTATCATTTGGTTTTGTATTATTGAACATGAATTAAACCTAAACTTGATTAACCCTGAAATGACTTTTCACCATGAAAGACCATAGTGCCTTTCCTTGCAAAGACTCCCTCAGCCACTCGTAGTATGTCTCAGGAGCAAAGATGGAACTGTTCATGGAAATATCCTTTTCTTATCCTGTTTCTTTCCTTTACCACTCCTCCTCTCCATGGTCTTCTCCTCTTTTCTCTCTTTTATTTCTCCCTTCCCCTAATCTCCTTCTCCTCCATTTTCTCATTTTTCTTCAGATCACTGGGGCTCCAAACTCATTAAATTTTAGGTTCTTTAATTTATCAAAGTGAACAAATCTATTCTAAAATTAGTTGGATCAGTTAATAAATCAAGGCACAAAAGATGAGCACAAGGAAGAAAAAGTGGTAATTGAGAAACAGATGGAGTTCTGAATATTATTTTTCCTTTTCTGTTTTTTACATTTTTCTGCTCTTTCCTGCATCTGGACCTTCACTCATGTATAGCTAACTACACTATCCTTCAAGTTTAGAAGTCATTTCTTCAGGGACATCTTCCCTTATCGTCTAGACCTAGACTTTTGTATGATTGTATTACACTCAATAGATAGAATGTCTCAGATTTAATTAGTAATCTAGATACAGATAAAAACACAGGTGTAAAATGCCATCCATCCAGAAATTTTGTACAATTCTCAGGCAATTAGAAATATGTGACGATATCCTTCAGTTCAGAAAGCTTTCTGTGGTGGGCAGCCTATAAAAGAGCTCTCTAAGACCCCTGCCTTGTAGAACCCATTCCCTTGTGTAATGCACCCTCACTCACCTTGAGTGTGAGCTGAACATCTTGACTCACTCCTAAAGAATACAATACAGCATAAGTAATGAGATGTTACTTCTGAAATTAAGTTACAGAAAGACTTCCCCTGTTGCCCCACTTCCCACCCTCCCTCTCTCCCCCTGTCCTGAGGGAAATAAGCTACCATATTGTGAGTAGAGCTATGGATAAAACTGCACAGCAAAAAATCTGATGTTTCTAGTATCAGCTAGCAAAAGACCTTAAGCCTACCACCAGCCACGTGAGTGAGCTTGAAAGATTTTCCTCCAGCTCAGGTTTTAGATACAGCCTCTGTTGACACCTTGATTATAACACCGTGAGAAACCTTGAGCTACCAGACCCAGCTAAGCTAAACCTGAATTTCTAAACACGGAATGAGTGAGATAATGTTTATTGCTTTTAGTCACTGAGTTTTGAGTTTTGGGATAAATTTTTACACAAACATAAGTATCTAATACAGATTTGGCATTTAGAAGTTGGGTGCTGTCATGACTGGGTAACGGGTTAAAGCTGGAAGGATTTTGAGGAGTATGTAAGAGAAAGCCTGAATTTCCTTGAAAATCAGGGCCAATTTCATTTGTATCGCCTACAAATTACATCTACAAGAAAGTAGTAACCATAAACTCTATCAAATGCAGTAAAGTACATTTGATAGTGTTCTCACTAAAAATACTGAGAATAGAACCCCTTAAATATCATGGCTATCCAGGCTAGTGATTATCTGTGATTTAACATATTGTTAGCCTTTTATATGCATAATTTCCATTCTTCTCAGACATATACACCATACAGAATGGATGTGTATGGTGATTTGATGTGGGGCAGAATGCTCTTCTACAGCTTTTTATGAGGTTCTGATTTTCCCATTAACTTTTTATAGATATTTTGCTCGAATCTGTGCCTGTGAATAAATGATCACACTTTCGTTTTTCTCTAATGGAGGCAATGCATGACCATCCCACTTCAAATCTTGATTCCATTTACTAAGTATTTTTTATTATACATATATTCTTAGGTCACGCATAATTTCCCAGAGTCTATCTGATCTTAGTGCAAAGGTAAATTCCCTTTTGCAAAGACAAGAACTAAATTAATTTAGTGTTTTTGCTTTACATTAGTGGGGAAAAAAATTGTTACTTAACTCAAAGAATTCTTACTTATGGGTAATGAATTAAGTGATATTCATGGTTTATGCCTAAAGACATTGAGTTGAGACAGCTAAGAGTAATACTGTGCTGCTTTATAGATGGTATTCCTTTGAAAGTAAACATAATTAATTTTTTTGTATTAGCAGATAATGTATATATATGTGGGTCCATCTATCATTTATCTATCATCTGTCTGTCTGTCTGTCTGTCTATCTGTCTATCTATCTATCATCTATTTATCTTAAATCTAATAGTATCTAGTTCTCATTTCATTACACTGGGTAAAAAGGAAATATAAGTCCAAATAATTTATATTTTAAAATAATGTTTTATCTAAATTCGGATATTTGGATAAGACATATTTAGTATGACCTCTCTTTTTCTATGTTTCTTGAGAAACAGGACCTTTGTAAATCCATCAATTAAGTTCCAATGAGAAAAAGATGTAAATGTATGAAAATATTTGTGGTTCCACTGGCATATGATTATTTACTAGGATGTAAGAGATTTAGTGGTAACATACTCTACCTCCTAGAATCAATCATTGCAGCCTCATCATCACATTATATACATACTTTAAAAATTACCTTTATAAATGAAAATTATATACATAACCAATCTTACATGTAAGTAAGCTAGAGTGCTATTTAGGTGGTGCACTTTGAAGAAAAGTTTTTCTGATTAGAAATACCTCTCTTCATGGCATGACACAGAGTTCCAAATTTCAAACCTTCATGTAATCTTAAAAGTCTTTCAAGAAGCAATACATTTTAACTAAGTTAAATCATCATTCTGAGAGAAGTTAACCAGTAGCTAGCTTGTTAGCAGGAATTAATTAGTCTATACGAATAATTACTACTCATTGTTATGCAGCAGAAGAAGGGTTTCTGGCAATTTGACACAGAGTAAGTCAGGTTTGATGACAGTGATTAGAAAAAACAAACTGTATTTAGGGTTACTAAGAGTGGTCATGTCTACCTCTACTCTCCAGACGAGGGCCCCCAAAATCTAGAAATAGTATAATAAAGGAGAGCAAGGTGGTACCAAATAAATGGTGTGGCAAGGTCTTAAAGACGCGTTATAATTTTATCTTCTTTTCTAGAGTGGAATATGTTATGTTTTTTCCTCTTTTGTTTAATATATTCCACTCATAGATGAAGACTATATACTTAAGTTCTGTGTAAGGAAAGGCCCTATTGTCTTAATGACCTAATTATAGTGAAGAACTCTTATTTTCTGGATTGATTTTGAAGATAGTTTTCAAGTGCACATTCTATAATTTCACTACTAAAATCTTTGTAACTTTTTAATGGTTATCAAATACATAAAATTAAATTATACATCATCTTTTGTCATTGTTAGTTTACTTGACCCTCTTCACTCACTCACTCACGTAATGCGTTAGACATTCAGTCCTTAATCAGCATTCAGCGTAAAAGTTGAGACCTCGACAACAACTTCTGTCTGGCTTTGTGCTTCTTCTTATTGCCCTCACCCTGTCTTTTCCACCCAGACAAAATCATTGCAAGTCTTGTGTTCACTGTTTTCTTGCTTTTTATATCACTTTTGTCTGATCTAACTGTATTCCTAAAAAGTATATACCTATGTTTTATTTATTTTTAACTTGTAAAAAATATTTTGCTTTGTGTATTTATCTGTGACATTTTTTAATATAAAATTAACATTATCTGTATTGCTGATTTGTGAATACACAGTGTAGATTCATTCATTTTGATTGCTGTATAATATTTTGCAGATTTTTAAAATATCCAGCTGAAAAATCTCTCTTCTTTTCTCCTTGCCTCTTCCCCTTACCTCTGCTCTCTTTTTTTTCTCCCTTGTCATTCCCATTAGTACTACTCTCTTTCCTGTATTCAGCACTTTTAATGGCAGTTACCTCCTGTACATTTCCATCTGCAAATATTGCAGTCACCTTCAACTACATCCCAAACAGGTTTTTTCTTCTTTTTTCTTCTCTACTCACAACTACCCACTAGAAAATCTTAGGGCAAATGCATTCCAAGAAACAGAATTAGAAAATAACTGTATAAAGCAGTAACCACGTGTATGCATATATTGACTGTTTATTAGTTCACTTCAGAAATTCTCAAACTTCAGTGTACACCCAAATTACGTGGAAGGCTTTTTAAACTACAGATTGCTAGACCCCACCCCAGAGTTTCTGAATCATTAATTTCAGGGTAAAGTCTGATAATTTCATTTATTGCATTTCATACAAGTTCTCAGATGATACTGATGCTACTGATCTCAGAATCACACTTTGAGGACTACTGTAATATTTAAACATATTTTTGAAATGCTCCACACCACAAATCATATTAGTCTCACAGCACTTTTTGAAATGGGTTTGTAAGCTTACACCGTGTGTCCACGGCTAATAATCCAACAATTTTTCAATTATACAGAAAAAAATATTGGTTCTTCCTTTTAATGCTATATGTAAATTTAAATTATTACTTGTCTTTCTTGTATTCTGGCCAAGGATATTTCCTAAAATTAAAAAAATAAACAAGTCTTAAGATAATTTTATTTATTTTTATACTTTTGTGGAACACATTATGATTATATTCTTTATATTCTACTTATGGATATAACCCACTTGGCTTAGTATATATGATTTGTAAATTGCATGTAGGCCACAGTTCTATGTAATAAATAATATTTTAAATGCACAGAATAAGCTACCCATTAAAAATTTTATGTTAAAAAATCCTTCTGGATTGTGAAAAATTATCTTTCAATTTATATCTTCTGTGAATTTAGGATTCTGTGTATAATGTCTTCTTGAACTAGAGCACACATGCACATAAGATACAGAACAATCTTATAGATGCACTAAGAAGGCATGCTGTAAGAGAAATAGCAGCTTCCGTAGATATCCATGTGCAATTTTAGTGGTAAAAGTTGTACGTTTTCATTGTATGTCATGTACAACTGCATGATTATCTTTTTCCAGCTCATAAATGCTATTGATTTGCATCTTCCAGGATGCAACAATATTCCCATAAAGCTCTCTTCTTAAAAAAAAAAATCACAGCTCCTGTCAAAACAAGTCTTTGAAAATATTGACCAAACTGTGATAAACAACACTCCTCAAGTGTGCCATATATATAAACTCTTGAGGGGCAACACTCTTAAGTTTTATTTCTACTCATTAGGCTCTCAACCTTTGCCAACACTAATAAATGATATAGTCAACCTAGCTCATGAAAGCAAAGCTTTTTAAAATTATTTTTTAAGTTTTTTCTTACATATACATCTGAGGAAATGATCTATATTCCCTTCCCTGGTTACTCAGATAGATAAAAATTCATCTTTTCAAGCATTGTTCCCAGTAGACAAGGAGATGTTTATATTTGGCACTGTGAATGAGAATCTATAGTTAAGTAAATGGAAATGTACCAGATCAAATTATACTGCCTTTAGCAAATAATAGCAATGTTAGCCCCTAGGTACTGACCAGGTTGTTAAATTCATTTATTAATTTGTGTTATTTAAAGTAAGAATTCAAAGAGCATAGTAAACATTTTGGCTGGAGTGAGAAATGGATTGCTGCTACACCAGGACTGAGAACAAGTTGAAAGTTTGAGCAATATAGCTATTGGCTAGAAATGGCCATGAACCTAAATGAGTCTGCTAAGAGCAATAGTACATTGACTGTGTTTCGAAAATCAATCTGCTGACCAATCCATGCCACAAAAGTAAAAGAAACCGATACAAGGACAAACAGCAGAAGTAATCTTAATAGGAATTAAGCACATATAATAAAAATAACCATAATAATTTCTGATGATTTACTTTGCATGAATAGGTGCTATTTCATTTATGGATATCTGAAAAACTCTTCCTTTTTTCATCCATAAAAATATTTCAGTTGTCTTGTGTATTTTTCCGATCCATTTCTTTCTTGCCTATCTTCTCACTTGTTTTTATCCCTTTTCTCTTTCTCTACCACATTTTCTATTTCCTATCTTGCTTTTTTCTTTCCTTCCCTTTCTGGCTCCTTCTCCACTTACCTTTCTTCTCATTCTTCCTCCTGTTATACCAAACACTGCCTAAGTACTGAACAGATAAAACAAATTACATACTAGTATCTGTACTAGACTTCCTCAGTGAAGAATAACAAGAAAATACACAATAGTATCAAGGAACAGACACTATAAAAGAGATAGAGGACTAATATAATTTGGCTTTAAGTACATGGCATATTAGCTAACTTAACTTCTTAGCTGGATTTACTCTTTCACAAAGTAGGATTCATCATTTATTTTCTGCTAAATAGTCTCATAATGGTCTCTTCATCTTTCCTACCAGTCCATGCTTCCCACTTTACAGTTTTTGTGAGAAGTAAAAGTAATGACAACTATGTAAATGATGGCACATAGTAGGTGCTCAATACATGTTAGTGTCTTACCTTAAGTTTTCTTCTTTTCTTCATATACAGTTTCTTTGCCAGATGTAAATGTCCACTTACTCTGTTATGGATAACAAGGACATTGCTACAGTTGAAGAAAATGACAGCTACCTTTGTTTTTGCGTAACCTGACAGTCTCCTGGTCATCCAAATAGAGCCTGTAAATAACAATGGTTATCTAGTGGTTTTCAACTACTCTCTCTTTAACAATAATTATCCAGGCCAAATTACTTTTTTCCCCTTTAGTGTACTTTTCATGATACACTGTACTGAAGACAATTTATAAGAAACCTTGACTTTTAGATAACAAACTAAAGAAAAATTAAAATGTAGACAAATAAAAATTAGACATAGGGATCAGAGATTGCATAGCTCCTATAACATGCTAGATAAGGAGGCCAGATATTTAAAAGGTAAGCCAGATTCCCTTTAATTTTTTTAATTATAAAAGCTATTTTCTGTCCACCTTATTTTCATTTTCTGTTTAAGCGTCAGTGGAAAAACAGCTTAAGACCACTTGGTGATTGCTCCTGCTCATTCAGTGGCCTGTGTAGTGGGAGCTTACAAACCAGTCTTCAGTGGCAGGCTGAGGGCTCCAGTTTCCAGTAAGGAACTGCTGAACAGGCACAGGTAACACCTGAATGCCTTCATATCATCAGACTGAATAGTAGTGCAGTCAGCTGTAGCAGGTCATTTACCCTGAAATTCCTCCTTGGTTACATACAGCCTTTTGGGCAGTGGACTGCTCCTCTTTTTCAATCTCTTCGGGAGCTCTACAGAAGTAGAGTTAGGGCGTGACCTCTCGCAAGTGCTCACAGGGGATGGTGCCGCGCATGCGCAGGACCTCCCAGACCCGGCCAGTGTCCACCACCTCAGACTCATGCAATGAGCTTATTAGTGCAGAGGAGAGTCTGTTAGGGAACGATGGTAGGCGGGTTAACTTAAATGTCTCTGTGAGAGGCTGGTGGTGAGCCCTGGGATCTGTAACCACCAGAAGACATAGGTCCCAGACAGCTGCCTGAATTCACTTAGTGAAGGTCCCAGGAGTGAGGCTGTCAGCCATGGGAGTGACTCCAGTGGCAGCAAGAGCAAACTTCAGCACAACTCACTGGCCACTATTCCTGGAGGATATGACACTGGCATCAGCCAGTTTTTCAATGGCAACAACGGTGCAAGCTGCAAGCAGAAGGCTTCTCCCAGGAGCTCTTCAGATTTGAGGTAACACCGTCACTTTTCCTTTTGTAGATGACCATTCCATTTGAAAATCAAGGTTGGTGCCACCTAACTAGGGTCCTGCTGCAAGAAATTTGAGGAAATAAACGGCTCTGGACATTGTGAGTTTCCCTTTAATTTACAATGGGAACCCAGAACAAGTCGTATAGATTAGAAGGCCCTAAACTCCCCGGGTTGTGGTCTGGTACAAGTCCATGGCCTGTTAGAACCCAGGCTGCATAGCAAGAGGTGAGCCAGGGATCAGTGAGTGAAGCTTCATTGGTTATTTGCAGCCGCTCCAGGGTTAGCATCACTGCCTCAGCTCCATCTCAGAACACCAGGCATTAGATTCTCATAGGAGCACTGGTCTTTGGTGCCAAAAAAGGTGGGGGCTATCGATACAGACTTTTCTCTTAGTAGCACAAAAAGGCCCTTTTGGCCTTGTCAGGCTTATTTTATCCATCATAAAAAAATGAGTAATTCTTTTAAAACTCATTTTTTAGGAGGTAGTGCTTGGAAAGGGAGTAAACATTATCTTAGTGATAAACTAAAATCTAATTTCACTTGAAATTATTTTTACTATGTGAAGAATTATATTTGCAGAAAATATAATCCATCCATTCAAACATGTAAGTTATAAAGCAGTGGAAAAAAACAATGCTGTCATTATTTAGTATTCAGAACTAACAGATGAGAACTGATTATTTTATTTTATTTTTAAGTTTATTGGGGTAACGTTGGTTAATACAATTATATAATTTTAAGTGTACATTATAATTTGACATCTATGTATTCTATTGTGTAATTACCACCCAAAGTCCAGTTTCCTTCAGCTACCTTGTATTTGATTCCCTTTACCCATTTCACCCTCTCTCTACCCCCCTATATTTGACCACCTTTACCCCATCTACCTCTTCCCTTCTTCCCCTCCCCCCTACCCTCTGGTAACCACTAGTCCATTGTCCATGTCCCTGAGACTCTGTCCTGGTCATTTGTTTCTTTTAGGTATATATCTCACATATAAGTGATATCATGTGATTTTCTACTTTTTCAGTCTGGCTTATTTTGCTTAGCATGATTATCTTGAGGTCCATCCATGATGTTACAAATGGCAGCACTTTATCTCTTCTTATGGCTGAGTAATATTTCATTGTATGTATGTACCACAGCTTTTTTAGCCAATCATCTCTCGTAGGACACTTTGGTTCCTTCTATGTCCTGGCCACTGTGAATAATGCTGCTATGAACATCAGTGTGCAAATAACTTTTTGGATATGGGTTTTCAAGTTTTGGGGGTAAATACCTAGTAGTGGGATTGCTGGATCATATGGTAGATCAATTCTTAGTTTTCTGAGGAACTTTGATTCTGATTTCCACAGTGGCTGTACCAATTTGCAGTCCCATCAGCAGTGTATGAGGGTTTCTTTTTCTCTGCATCCTCTCCAACATTTGTTATTGTTTGTCCTGTTGATTACAGCTATTCTAACAGGTGTGAGATGATACCTCATTGTGGTTTTGATTTGCATTTCCCTAATAGCTAGCAATGTTGAGCATATTTTTATATGTTTGTAGGTCATTTGCACGTCCTTTAGGGAGAAGTGTCTGTTCAGGTCCTCTGCCCATTTTTTTGATTGGATCGTTTGTTTTTTGTTGTTTTTGAGTCATATGAGTTCTTTGTATATTTTAGATATTAGGTCCTTATCAGAGGCATTGCTTGCAAATGTATTTTCCCATTCAGATGGCTTTCTCTTTACCTGGTTGATGATTTCTTTTGCTGAGCAGAAGCTTTTAAGTTTGATGTAGTCCTATTCATTTATTTTTGCTTTTACTTCCCTTGCCTTTGAGGTCAAATTCATAAAATCCTCTTTAAGTCCAAGGTCCTTGAGTTTAGTTCTTATGTTTTCTTTTATGCATTTTATTGTTTCAGGTCTTATATTAAGGTCCTTAAAATATTTTGAGTAAATTTTGGTGTGTGGTGATAGACAACAGTTTAGTTTCATTCTTTTGTTGGTTGCTTTCCAGGTTTTCCAGCACCATTTATTGAAGAGGCTTTCCTTTCTTCACTGTATGTCTTTGGATTTTTGTCACAAATTATTTGCCCATATAAATAGGGGTTTACTTCTGGACTCTCGATTTTGTTTCACTGGTTAGTGTGTCTGTTTTGCTGCCAATACCGTACTGTTTTTATTACTGTCACTTTGTAGTATAATTTAAAGTCATGCAGAGTGATGCCTCCAGCCTCATTCTTTTTTCTTAGGATGGCTTTGTCAATTCGGGGTCTTTTGTGCTTCCATACAAATCTGATGATTTTTTGTTCTGTTTCTTTAAAAAAATGCCAATGAGATTTGATGGGAACGGCATTAAATCTGTATAATGCTTTAGATAATAAGGTCGTTTTAATTATGTTGATTTCAATACAAGAACATGGAATATCTTTCCTTTGTGTCTTCTTCAATTTCTTTTAATACGGTCTAATAGTTTTCATTAAAGAGATCCTTTGCATGTTTCATTAAATTTATTCCTAGGTATTTTATTCTTTTTGTTGTGATTGCAAAGGAATTATTTTTTCCACTTCTTTTTCTGATGCTTCATTATTACAGTATAGGAACAATATCGATTTTTGAATGTTGATTTTGTATTCAGAAATTTTACTGTATTTGCTTATTGTTTCTAGTAGTGTTCTTCTGGAGTCTTTAGGGTTTTCTATATAGAAAATCATGTCATCCTCAAATAGTGACAGTTTGACTTTTTCATTTCCTATTTGGATGCCTTTTATATCTTTCTCTAGCCTGGTTGCACTTGGTAGGACTGCCAATGTTATATTGAATAACAATGGCGATAGTGGAGAGCCTTGCCTTGTTCCTGATCTTAGAGGGAAGGTTTTAGTTTTTCACCATGAACTATAATGTTGGCTGAGGGTTTGTCATATGTGGCCTTTATTATGTTAAGGTAATGTCCTTCTATACCAATTTTGTTAAGTGTTTTGATCATAAATGGATGCTGTATATTGTCGAAGGCTTTTTCTGCATCTATTGATATGATCATATGATTCTTATTTTTTAATTTGTTTATGTGGTTTATCACATTAATCGACTTGCATATGTTGAACCATGTCTGTGTCCTTGGGATGAAGCCCACTTGATTGTGGTGTATAATCTTTTTAATATGTTGCTGTATTCGGTTTGCTAGTATCTTATTTAAGATTTTTGCATCTGTGTTCATGAGAGATATTGGTCTGTAGTTTTCTTTTTTTGTGTTATCATTACCAGGTTTTGGTATCAGAGTAATAATAGACTCATAAAATGAGTTGGGAAGTATTGCCTCCTCTGATTATTTGGAAGAGTTTGAGGAGAATAGATATTAAATCTTCTTTGAATGTTTTGTAGAATTCACTAGTGAAGACCATCTGGATCTGAAATTTTACTTTTTGGTAGGTTTTTGACAATTGTTTCAATTTTCATACTGCTGATTAGTCAGTCTATTTAGATTTTCCAGATCTTCTTGATTCAGTTTAGAAAGGTTGTATTTTTCTAAGTACTGGTCCATTTCTTCTAGGTTATTAAATTTGATGTTATATACTTTTTCATAGTATTCTTGCATGACACTTTGTATTTCTGCGATGTCAGTTGTAATTTTCCCTCTTTCACCCCTGATTTTGTTTATTTGTGTCTTCTCTTTTTTTTAGTGAGTCTAGACAGGGGTTTGTCCATTTTATTAACCTTCTCAAAAAACCAGCTCTTTGTTGCACTTATTTATTTATTTTTCAATTTCATTTATTTCTGCTCTAGTTTTGATTTTTTCTTTCTGCTGACTCTAGGCCTCATTTGTTCTTCCTTATCTAATTTTTTAAGATGAAACAGTAGGTTGTTTATTTGGTCTTGTTCCTATTTTTGAAGATAGGCCTGTAATGATATGAGCTTTCCTCTTATGACTGTTATGGCCATGTCGCTAAAGTTTTGATATGTTGTAATATCATTATCATTCATTTCTATGTATCTCTTAATCACTTTTTTTTCTTCTCTCACCCAGTTATTCATCAGTAGCATGTTGTTTAATGTCCATGTATTTGTTCTTCCTGATTTCTTTTGGCAGTTGATCTCTAATTTCAAAGCATTATGATTAGAGAATATGGTTGATATGAATTCAGCCCTCATATTTGTTGAGACTATTTCTGTGTCTGAGTATATGGTTGATTCTTGAGAATGTTCCATGTACATTAGGGAAGAATGTATAAGCAGCTGTTTTGGGATGGAAAGCTCTGTATATGTCAATTATGTCCAGTTGCTCTAATGTATCATTTAAGGATATATTTTTTATTGATTTTCTGATTAGATGATCTGTTTATATCCGACAGTGGGGTATTTAGGTCTCCTATTATGATAGTGTTTTGGTCTGTTTCTCCTTTTAGTTCTGTTAGTGATTGCTTTACATATGTAGGGGCTCCCTGATTGGGAGTGTAGATATTAATAAGTGTTATATCTTCTTGGTTCATGATTTTCTTTGTCATTATGAAGTGTCCTCAGTATCTTTCTTTACTATTTTTATTTTGAAGTCTGTTTCATCTGATATTACTGATATTAGTACTGCTACTACCACTTTTCTCTAAATGCCATTTGCTTGAAATGTCATTTTCCACCCTTTCATTTTGAGTCTATATTTGACTTTGGAGCTGAGATGTGTCTCCTGGAGGCAACATATAGTTGGGTTTTGTTTTTTGTTTATTCATTCTTCAACTCTGTACCTTTCTGTTGATGAGTTTAGTCCATTTACATTTAGGGTGATTATTGAAAAAAGGAGGTCTTCTTATAGCCATTTTATCTTTTGCTTTCTGGTAGCTTGGTGTTTCTATTGCTTCCTTTTTCTTATGCTTCTGTTTTCTTTATTTTGGTTGGCTTTTGTGGGTTTTGCCTCTGATTCTTCTTGTCTTATGTTATGTATTTCAGTTCTGGCTCTGTGGTTTGTGGTTAACATTACAAATATGCAGTTCACACACACACACACACACACACACACACACACACACACACACACACACACACTCATCCATTTTCTTCTTTGTGTGCCTTATCTCCTTTCCCCTTTGTGAATTTGGGTATTTGAATCCTGCTCTTTTCAGTCATTGTTATCTCAATTTGTTTCTATGTATGCTGAACAATCATTACTATCTTGTTATAGCAATTCTCTTCTTATTATTTAAGCTTATAATGCCTTGTCCTTAGTAAGGGTTTCACTCCTCTGCTTCTATTTGCCTGATAGTCACTTTACTCCTAATTATGTATTTTTTGTTGTTATTTTGTTTTATGTGACCAATCCCCTGATTCTTTTAGCAAGCACACATTTTGATAAGATTTTCCTGTCAACCCAAAAAGAAGGCTCAATGAGCAGTAGACAATATACTTTTGATCATAAATTCTTTAAGATGTTGTAAACATTTTAGACATTGTATTCCATTCATCTCTCCATCCATTTACCCATTCATCAATTCATTCATTTATCTAGCCATCTAACTAACCATCAACAATGTATACTTTTACATTTAAAAACAAAGTATCTAATAATAATTTTTTGTGCTTTTTTTCTTTTCACGATAAACCTGATGTTCTAGGCAAAGTTATTATTGTTATTTTCTATTGAGAAACCTACATAGGACATAGAGCAAGGTCCCTAAAAAAGTGCTTTTAAATAAAATATGGATACTCTTTAACCAGCAGAAATGAGACAATTCAATTGTTAATTCATATTATCTACTAATAGATATTTTAAAGTGGTTTGCTTCTAAAATTTTTCTATATAGTTTTAAATTCTGTATAATTGCTTGAACTCATATAAATGAAGATACCTTGTTATCATATTTTGGAAGGTATCTTACCATCTTGTTGATGTTACAGAGACACATGGACTAAATATAGTATAGTTAGTAAATCTTTAGCTATTTGAACATGTTCCCAGAGTTTTGATTAATTAGCCAATTTCAAACTGGAGTAGTGTCTTCAGTGTCATGTCAAAGTGTCTATCCTAGAGACTTTCCTCTAAAAGTTCATATAAACAATTTGAATAGAAACTTAGAAACATCATGTTTGGAGAAGTTGCAGAACTGTGAGAAATATATTAAACATTGGGCCCATTGAATCAATATGGGATACAATCAATACAGTAAAGTTTAACAGTTACACACTCATACACACATTCACCCAAAATGTAAGATAAGTTTGTACGCAATCTCATGTTTTGGTTAACAGTATCAACTGCAAGTATATGTATTAGGATTATTTCTTTTTTAATAACACCTGAGCTCTATCTTAATAAAAACTGAAAACAGAGTAATGTTTATGAATAAACATATTTGTTATATAGTAGTTTATATAGTGAACTATTTAAAATAAATGTTCAAATAAGATTAGTTACTACAAACTATATTCATATGATGAAATATTATGCATTCATCAAAATGAAAATTATGAAGTGTTGAATTTCCAACAATATGGTAAGATGTTTGTGCATTAATGCTAAAAACCCAGAAAACAAATTGGGTGGTTCTTAATCTATGTAAATATTTAAAATGCTATGCCAATGAAAATTTCACTGAATACTATCTTTGTCTTTCTACTAAATGTGATCTCTTAATTCTACTTCTGTTTCAATTTTTATACTGAATATATAATGTTTTTATAATGATGTGAATATTTTAAAATAAGTTGCAAAAGTAGTAGATTGAGGATTCCTGACTTTAAAGCAGCTAATGCCAATGGCTAATGAAAGTCACAGTTTGTGGAAAATTCTGTCTTTTTCATACTTTATCTCATTTAATCCTTACAACAAACTTTAATTCACCTAAGCCTCGCAAAAACTGTATGAAGTATATATAATCATCCTTATTTTAAAATTAAAGCTTAAAGGCCACATTATAAGTACATGGTAGAAATCATGCTCTGAAAAGTTAAACATTAACCCACAGTTATATTAATAACGTCATAAGTTATGATGAGATAATATATGTAAAGTACTTGCCTCAGTATTAACAAGTAAAATGTTTTTATGATTAGCTGTACACATGGATGTGTGTGCACACGCACACACACACACACACAGGTGATGGATACAATATTTTAAGAGTTTTGGGGAAAAGAAAGAACACATTTTTAATGGTTTCAAAGTATCAAACTAGAGTAAACACGGTGGAAATTACTGATTGTGGATTTCCATTTGATATAGAATTGCTAAGATATTGGCTTATTTAGATTTTTATTCCCAAAAATATTAAAAATAGAGTTTGAATGATCTTATCAGAAATATTTTATAAGAGAGATTTATGTTGAATGAAGGTTTTTATTAGATCTTCTATTTATTTAAAACTCTGGAGTTCTTTTTAACTCCAAGGTTTTATAATTCAGTTATATTTTATCTACTTTAATTCTTAATTATTTTTCTATGTTCTTCACACATCCTGTTAATAAGTGCATTTCTTTTCCTCTACTAGAGAGTGATTTCAGTGTAGGCATTTGTTATTGGATGACTGTTCTCTTCACCTTTACAGCTAGAACCTTTTAAACATTATTGTAGTTCGGGTTTCAAGTGCCCATTACAAATAAATATGAGTTTTGGATGAACTTGATAAGATGAATGTTGTCCAAAGAAATCAAATAGGATCTCTTTTCCAAGAGATGAGGCAGGTGGTGTCTCAGAGGCCTGATCTGGGCAATGATTTGGAATTTGGAGCCAAAGAAGGAGGAGGCAATTAGCAGAGGCAAATCCTGGGGGTTTCCAAGGTCAGTACACAAGGTAAACAGTCTGGGAATAGTTGCCAAAACCAAACAGAACAAAACAACCACAGCAAGCTCATTCTCAAAGCCAAGAGGATAGAAAGCAAGAGCAGATGATTCTGAAATGGCTTAGAGCAATGGAATTAAGGAAAGAGTGGAAATATTCTCCAATTTGGATTTAAGATTATGCCATATCTACAGCCTCAGTGAGTGTGGCAGTGGCTAGGTGGGGCAGACACTAGAGCTCATACTAAATTGATACCCTCAGGCAATATTAATTTATTAAAAAATGTTTAATGAATGCATCTTATGAGTAAAGAACTTTGCTAAGTACAATGAAAAATATACAAAAGAATAGATTTTGTTTTCAAAGAGCTTACTTTTTAAAGGAATAGAAAAATAAATGGAAATATAATAAAAAGTGAAAAAATATATGTCATACCTAAATTAAGTGGTAAGAGAAAATAGACTTATTTATTTCTTGGTTAGGTAAGTATGTTAGTGGACAAATACGAGAGCAAAAATGGAAAAAATCCAAGAAGAAAACATTTCCAAAACTTTCCAAAGACATTGCACAATTTTTTAGCTTTCTAGTTCAATACAGTCCTATTCTCAATTGAATTCAATTTATGAAAGCAAATATACAAAATAATAGTTCATAAAGCTTTAGTGTTAGGAGGACAGTGGCAATCAACCAATCCATGCCCTCTTCATAAAGTTACTACAAACCAGAGTAGTTGAAGAACTTGCCCAAAGCACACTGCAGTTCTATTCTACTTCTATTTACCTAATTAATAGGCATTCACAAGAAATGGTTGTTCATGTGAGTCTGTATTAACTAGTGGTAAACCACCTTTTATTAAGCATTTTTATATCTTCATTAAATTGCACATGGATATATTCAATAAATCTGTTTTTGTTCAACAGCTGAAATCATTAAAACTGATAAACTTGCTCAAATTGATGCATGAAAATTTACACAACTCCCAGTCCACGTGATGGTTGACTGATAGATACACTAACACTGTGTGAAAATGCCTTTTGGATTCCATATTATTCCTTCTGGCACTTCCTCAGAATGTAGTATCAGGACATGCTTTATTACAAATATTATATCTATCTAATCAAACACTGGTGTGGATCATGCCAGCCATCTCCCTTCTACTGTCTTTAGACCCAGTCGTTAAAGGTTTTCTACTATAACTTAATACCAACTCTACAAAATAATCTTGAAACAGTATTCATCTATAATACTGTCTACATTTTTTCAAAGAATCATTAAAGAAACTAAAAACTTAAATTATGATCTACTTATGGATATGCGATGGTTTTTATTTTACAATATCTAGTCCTAGGTATAACTTTTTTGTAATAAACTTAGAAGACAAATAGCACCATTTGCTTGGGTTTATGTGAGAAATCTCAGACACAGAAAGGTCAGAGTGTGTTAATGACAGAAACATTGAAAAACACAGCTGTGGATTAAATACAAGCCTTTTTGTGAAAAGTTCTTTCTTTTCCAATAAGTATGGAATTTGTGAAGTTCAATAAAGACATAAATTCTTTGTAGCCTTCATTTTAGTTAGTATAAATAACTGCAGAACCAGCAAGGTGTTAAAGGAAAAGAGTTATTAATATTATGGCTGTATCTGCCAATTCAAAATAATCTTGGGATTAAAGTTTTTTTTTTTAATTTCTTATTTTCAGTAATTTTCTTAGACAACACTTCAATATTCAAAAACATATGGTGTTTACAATTTTACCCACAGGCTATTTTTCCAAAATGACTTCACTGATGGGCAATCACAGGATTTTCAGAATAGATTTTCATTTTTTAATTTTATTTCCTCCATCCCTTTTCTGACTTTTAACTCTTTGCTACTATCACATCATCCATTCACCAAGATAAGTTAATAAATTCATTATGTTGTAGGAGTAGTTAAATTTTATCTAACAACTTTGTAAAGTAAAAGTGAGTTAATGTTATTTTATTAATACAAATAAATATATGACACATGTATACATATCATGATTATATATGTACAACTATTTGTTCTCCATCTGTATATATTTATAAATCTACAAACGAATACTTATTCAAAGATATAGGACCAATTTTACTTAGTTTGAAAAGTCTAGAACAACATAGCTATGAAAACTCACAATAACAGAGAAGATTTATATAATAGTTCCATTTTCACATACTTTGAGCAATAGGACATCTACGATACCATTCTGGAGCCAAAAGCATTCTAATCAGTTAATGGACATGAAGTGATTGCTTTGCTAGTAATTTCCAGCTGTACTCTTGTAAGTATGAAATGTATGTCAGACACTTGAAACACACTTTCATTAATTTTTATATTCTGTCATCTCTGAAAGTTCGGCATTATTGGGAACTAAGTCACATGGAAGTAAAGCCATTTGTCCATCATACACATATGAACTACTGGACTGGAATTTGAATCCAGATATGTCTGGCTCCAAGGATCCAATAAAAGGGACTGGGAATGACAAGCTTGTAATGGTATATATCATGGTGATCTGTAAAGGCAGAATATTGATAATTTCTAGTAGATCACTACTGATTACTAGAGTGCTGTTCTAGCCTATTTGTGATTAGAGGGTTGCAAGATCATGTTCACTTACAAGCATGTATTCTGTCTAATTGCCAATAAAGTGGAAAGGCATAGAGTGTAGCTGTTCTGGAGAGAGCACTAGTTCTGCAGTCATTCAGATCGAGGTTGGAGCACAGGTTATGTTGCACTTTAGTTACACAATCATGGGTAGGTTACCTTCTCTATATTTCAATTTTTCTCATCAGTAAAATAAGCTTAGTAACAGTACCTAACAAGTATGATTCTTGAACTTTATTGAGATGATGCATGTGAAGTTTATTGTAAAGATTGCTTAGCATATTTTAAGTATTCAATGGTGTGGTGCTAATTATTATTCATTACTTTATTATAACATGGAAACTTTTATAAAATATTTCTGAATGGTAAGAGAACCCACCAATTACCATAAAGAAAAATTATCATAAAAGATAAATGAGCATTCAGAGTTAGAATATCATAAATGGCAAGTAATAGAGCAGAGCTTAAAATTTACATTTTGAGCTTTATTCAAATGGTAGACACAGCTGCTTTTAGCAGCCCTGCCTGGCACAATGGAAAATTGCTTGATATTCTAAGGTGGTTGGAAGAGAATGAATACTTAAAAAAACTATCCATGTTAAATAATTACAGTATTGTTCCCTTTTCAATAAAAACATGTTTCATATAGGTTTAATAACTGCCCAAAGTTTTGTGAGTGGCAGGGCCATGATTCACCCTTTGGTCTAACCTGCCTCTCAGCCTATATTCTCTCCATGACTCCGTGACTTTAAGTAATTAGTGCATGCTCTTTGAAGGCTACCTGTATCTTTCAACCCAGGACAGTTTTTTAAAGAGTGCTTAGTCTGGCTAGGCAGCAAGGTCTGGTGAGTTAATCTTTCAGGATGAACCCTCATTCAGTGTGGGAGAAGACTGGGTCGATACATAGTTCAGCTTTCTCACATGCAGTGAAAAATTTTAAGGCATGTTCCACATTATTTCAGGGTCCCTAGCTGAGTGGAGCCCCATTTTTGCCAGTGATAACCCCCACACGAACACACCTTTACTAGTTTTCCCCCTCTTCTTTATTTTTCTTCCCCATTTCCTACATAGTACTTCCTTGGTTTCTATTTAAAGTAAAATACTTGCACTCAAATTCAGGTTTTCTTTTGGAGGATTCTAATACCTACTATATGAAACAAATGAAAATGGCACTACTTAGAAACAGCTGTGCATGCTCAGCGTTCTTGTTTTCGTTCTTGTTTTCTTGAGGAGGTTCCTCTGATCTACTTACTCATCTAGTCATTTCATTGAAGATGGTGTATAAATCTCTGCAATGGATGATCCCTGGGTCCCAACCAATTGTAATGCCATCATTTGTGGGTCCTCCCCCCGCCCCTTTCATCTCAATTCTTTGAACTTGTCCTTGGTACTAGAAGAAATCCAAGCTAATGGTGGGTAAATAGAGGTCTTTGAAGTAGCACTGTTAGGCTTTCTTATGATAAGTAAATTGTATTTTTTAAATTACAAAGTAAGTGGGATCTTTGAACTATTCCTTAAGATAAATCAATTAAAATATTTGGGCCTCATCTGAAAACTTTATTGTTTTTATTTTATTATTATTTGTTTATTTGCAATTTGTCATTTTTTTTTTTATTTCTCTGATCTAAATGAATCACAGAAGAGGCTGATAAAACATCTGGTCCTACCCCTACACCTTCCACTCTCATTTTACTTTCTTTTTCTTTTTTATCTATTTTACTTTTTATTTATTTATTAAAAATTATTGGGGTGACATTGATTAATAAAATTACATAATTTTCAAGTGTACAGTTCAACAGTGTGTTGTATATATATTGCATTGTGTCATGCAAAGTGAAATAAGTGAGAAAGAAAAAGTTGAAAAACATATGATTTTACTCCTATGTGGGATATAAAACTGAAAGCGATAAACATGACAGAGACTCATGGACATGGACTGTGGATTAGTGGTTACCAGAAGGCAGTGGGGAAGTGGGGAGGTAGACAGGAATAAAAAGGCTCAAATATTTGGTGATAGAAGAAAATCTAACTTTGGGTGGTGAATATATACTATTTTTGATAAAAATCTAGGCTAGGTGGATTTATTTTAGTTCTAAGATATATGATTTAAAATTTTTTCAGGATATCCAATTTTGTAATTTCTAATATACCTTTTTACCATTCTTTTTTCTAATTTCAACATCAATCTGTTCATTCTAGAAAATTTGGGAATAACAAGCAATGTTGAAGTAGAAAACAAAAATATGTTTTTCTTTCATTCTTAGATTCTATTTGTATACATAAATATAAGCGGCTTGCACATCTAAACACACACACATAAATATATACTTAAATATATATTTAAAGTATAAATATATACTTAAAACATTAGGATTAAGTTTATAAATAGTTTGTACATTTGAAAAACAGCATTGTCTCAGGGTATTTTCCAATATTAATAAATATTCTTTAAGCCAACCTATCCTAAAATTGATTTGATCCTTTTTCTACTTTTGGACAGTGATCCTATTTCTTAGGTGTCATCATTATATTTATAAAAAGTTGCAGAAATCTTAGCTGGAATCTCTGATTTAGAATAAGTTCCTACACATAGAATTACTGGTTCCAAGCCTAGGAGCAACTTTGTCTCTCAGTACATTTTGTCTTTAAGTAAATCAGCATATTCCAACTAGAAGCATATATGACAGTGAATTTTTTGGGAAAAAATCATTTTAATAGCTTTGAAAAAAAGTTACAAATGGACCTTATAATTAACTGAGTTTTAGAAGCTATGTCTAGGATTTTCAAGTACTATATATCCTAAACAGTCACCGTGAAAAAAGGCAGAGCTCATTTTTCTTCACCTTTTCTATTGATGTAGGCCACAATTTAAATTTAACATTCTTTTCTGGGGAGGACCCAATTGGGTTACATATTATAAAAACATCTTGAATTGGTAGAACTATGGTAACAGATTTCTTATTCACATGATTTTGTTCATTGTAGGGGGCTGAGTTGGCACACATTCTTTGTGACAAGGAGCAAAAAGAGCAAATGAGAAATGGAAAAGAGAAATGGAAAGAAATGAAAAGAAAAAAGAAATGAAAGAAAAAGCAAAAGAGCAATAGAAGTGTGACCCTTTCTTTTTGGTAAAAAACAAAACAAAACAAAACAAACCCAAAACAGAAAACCTCACACAACTTAGTGTTTCAATAGCAGGTGGGTGAACATAAACCATGACTATGAGGTTAAAAAAAATTCCTTCACTCTGTAGAAAAAATACTGATATCTCATTTGGATGTTTTCTTTTTTTATTGCAGTATTATGCAAGGAAAGTGGTACTTAAAAAGCCATAATCCATTGCTAAAGGCATTGGTTTCCTTTTACAGTTCAGGTGCAAATGCAATATGCTATGAAAGACATGTTAACATTCTTTAATAAACAGGGTAGAATTGTGGTCCATGTGAATTTTGAATCCTAGAAATTTCAACTAGAAAATGCAGTGAAGATAGAGATTTAAAACCACAGCGGAAACTCAGAAGCCAGCTAACAGTCTATTATTAAAGGAGACACTTTTCTACATGAGAATAAACTTGCTAAATGTTTCTCTCCTTTCAGTTAGATATTTAAGGAACAGTTTAAGTGCATGAAAAAATATTTTGTGATATCAGAAAGTATTTGGATGTTTCGGCTGAGAAATTTAATAGTCACCTTTTCAAAGACACTCAGGGATTTTCAGCTTTGGGTTTGGACCTGAAGGCACATGTCATGTGGTTAAGTGTGCTTTGCAGGCCCCAAGTACTACCCCGTAAACCTCAGCATTTTGTTTCTACCCTCCTTCCCTCTGTCTCTTCTGTTTATATGTGTGGAAGAGGTCTGTTGAGTGTGGCTGATCTCTCCCAGCTGTGGCCTCTCCACTCACCCTAATGTCTTTCTCCATAGCTCATTTGGACCCAAGCAGTGGTGAAATTGCTGACTGGTGAGTGTATCCTGCCACAAAAGCCATAGGCAAGTCATGGCCACAACCAAAGAGCATGAAAGATGGAAAACACCATCTGGACCATGCAATTTAAATAGCATAAACTCCTCTTTTTTCACTTAAGAAAAATCAGCCATGCAGCCTTTTGTCGTTTTCTGCTGTGGCCAGAAAGCACTTAGGTGGCAATCCTCTATTAGTGAAAGAAAAAGTCCGAAAGGACTCCAGAACATACATTACCCTCTTTTCAAGTTTTATGCACAGCTTTTTTTGGCCTGCATCCCTGAGGACTTTTCCCTGCTAGAAGTGTAGAAAGTGGCTCCCAACTGTACATCTGTCATCAATCTCCCTGAGAGTGCTCACTGTGCTTCCTGCGGATTTGTTTTCCAGTTGTTGGGAGGCAAGGAGAGTTTGTTTTCTGTTTATATACCTCAATAATCCAAAAATGAGCAGCATATTTAGAGAGTCCATGTTCATATACATTTAGGAAAAAAATATAAAAACGCCTCTTTCTAATTCTTAACCAGTCCTAGTCATTCTTTGGTTTTACTCAGCAATGAAGATTCATAGAGTTCGGCTGTTATATTTGGTATTAGTATTTTATAATGAACACTGATCTTGTTGCTTTTATTTTCATCGACAATCAATACGCTTTAGCCATGAGGATAACTAAATAATGGCTTTCTCAGTGATTTGGGTTTATCAAAAATAACAGTCATCTCTTGAGGTAGGTCAGAGATGTAGGAACAATACTAGACTAAGGGTTAAAGATCCAGCTTTGTCACTAACTGGCTGTCTGTCTTTAAGCAGATCACCTAACCTCTTTGATTTCAGTGTTCTCATCTGTGAAAGGGTAATTGAAATCTCTATCTCTGCAAACCCAAACTTTTTCCTGAATCTTCAGAATGTAACTTGAGAAAGAAAATAAAAATAAATAGCTTTCATTTAATGATACCTACTAAGTGTCAGCAACATGGAGGAATACATGAAATCCTCTGATGCATAGTTAACTGTAACCATTAAAAGGAGTAGATACCATTATTGCGCCATATTACAGATGATGAATTGAGACAGAACATATAAGAAATTTCCCAATGTCGCAAGAGAGAGAGCTGGAATAAAAGTTCAAATCTCTCATACCAAAGCATGACTCTTTATAATAGTGGAGCATTTATTATGATCACAAAAATTTACACATTATCCCATTTAATCTTTAAAATAACACTGCAAGGCTGGTATTATTCTCATTATGAAGATGAAAGAATTGCAGCTTAACAAATTTGGAAATCTTCTAAAGTGACATGAGGAATGTAGAACAGGAAAGTCAGGATTCATTCCTTAGTATGCCTAATTCCAGGAATGAAGGTTTTTTACTCTGTCAGTTGAATGCCTGGACATACTTAACTTTGTTGGATAATTTGGTAGTGTTTTGTTTACTTTTAAATTTTGGATTTGACTTTAGGTTGGCATGTTCAAATTCTTTAAGCCAAATATTAGGTAATATTATTTATCTCATGATCTTTGAACAAGACAGTAGGACAAGTTTAAGTTAAGTTCCAAACCCCAGACAAAACCTTGGAGGATCTGAAGAGTTGAGGGGTGGCTGGTGGTGAGTGATATCACTCAAATTAGATCCATGCTATTCATTTTGTAAAGTAGACTTAAAAGTCAGATAATTTAAGAGTTTAAAAGTTTTCTTTGGAAAATATAAGTAGACACTATCCTGAAATCTGGAGAATATCATGAAATATCTGATCTCTCTTTTAATTTTACAATATTTTATATACAGCATGAATATAAGTGGGTAGAGCATATTGGAATCTTATCAACTGATAGTTATCAAAGAGAGAAGTTGCAAGAATGGACATGAACCTGAACGTGGCTAGTTTGTCAGTAAGGGAAATAGCACTTACTCAGAACAGTCAAAATCCTGGTTAATCCTTTGGAAAGAATTAACAATTCAGATTCCTGGACCTCTATCCAGTTATATTGAATAAGAATCACTAAGGGCTGTGCCTACGGCACCTGCATTTCTAAAAAGCTCTCCAGATGATACTGATGTGCAACTAGGTTTGGGGAAAACTGAACTAGGGTGGAATTTATCCTTTTAGCCTCTTGAAACAAGTCTATGAAAAGGAGTTGTAATACTGTTTTGAGCTCTTTCTACAAGGACTTTGATGTCCTACAAATGCATGAAAAGAAACATAAGGAAACTAACTTAGATGCTACTCTGTAAGACTGAGGCCTAAATCACAGAAAAATCTCTGAAATTTACTTGTAATTCTTTTTGCCTTGTATACTAGTGTAATTCTAGTGTGCTCCCATTTTTTTTCCTTTTGAGTGAATAGACTCTACATCAATTTAGTCAATGCTTTAGATTTTCTGTGGGTAGAGAACTGAAACAAAACTTTTTGCTTTTATTTTGAAAGTATGGTGGATTCCTTCTATAAAGAAAAAAAAAGAGAGAAACGTGTCAGAAGGCACTGTGTGGAAAATTAGACATTAGTTTTCATGAGTTCTCTTGAGATATATGTTTTAGAAATGTGCACACCATCTATCAGGATATTTTACTTCCTTTAAAGTTATACCATAGATTTTGACATGCTCTCAACAAAATGTATTAGTTCTAAAGGACAAACACTTTGGCATTATTTATTTGCTTTAGATTTATAAATTCTTTTTTTTATTATGTATATGATTTAAGTTTTTTCTGCCCATAATATTCTCTTAGCTTCAATGAATAGGTTTACATTTTTTTTTGAGATGATGGAAAGCGCAAGGATTATATCTGGGTCAGTGTGTACAAAGAAGGAGTAGAAATTTCCTGTGGATTACAAAAAAATATTTTAACAAAATGAGATGAGAAACTAATATTGCAGATGTTCAGGATAAAATCAGTTGCTGGAAAAAATTTTAAATCAAAGATTGTAAGTTCTATAAATTTTTGAAAAACAGTATACTTCATTTACAAAAAAAAACTTATTTTTTGTAGCTAGTTATGGTTAGGGTTATTTCTTATCAATTAAATTAGTCAAGGAAGCACAAAAGGCAGATCTAAGAAAATTTATTTTCCTCCACTTTTCTTATCATGAACATTTGGTTTAGTCGATGTCTATTTAGTTTCTAATAGTTGCATATCCCAAGATCAGTATCTAATTTATATGCAAGAAACATGCATTAGTTTTTTTTTTTTTAAAAAGGCAACGAGAAAATCAGGATGTTATGGGTCTGTTCCATCGATTTCAGAAAAATAAACATGCTCGCAGCAAAAAATGCCACCAGAATGATGGGAGCTAATGGCTGTGGGTCTCTTTGCTTTTAATCATTTAAATTCCATCAGGGAAAAGTCCACTGGAAGGAATATTAAAATCCAAACTGAAATTGTCATTTGAAATCAGATTCTTGGGATAGGGGGCAGGGTAGAGATTGAGCTGTAAATTGTGAATAATGTAAGTTGATTTAAGATTCAGCTGTATTTTATACTTTCCAGGAGGCCATTTGAATCAGAGCATTTCTTTGGATGGATTCTGCTTTGTTTCCAAGGCCTATATTTGTTCGCATTTGGTTTGTGTGGTGATCACAGCACTGCTTTGGGTGTGCTGTGTGTGTGTGTGTGTGTGTGTGTGTGAGAGAGAGAGAGAGAGAGAGAGAGAGAGAGAGAGAGAGAGAGAGAGAGAGAAATGGCTTACTAGTCTGCTCCTGGTTTTTAGCCACTCACAAATGACGTCACTGCAGAGCTCTAAATCAGGAAAGGAGTTTTTACTCTACTTAGAGCAATTTTCTCCTTTATATTCCTGAGCAAAGTGACCTAAAGATAATGTTCATCTTTAGTTTGGCTGAAATATGTCTCTTTACATTAAAGAGCTTCCTTCCCTTGAGCTTAATCAAAATATGTTTTGATATGAGTTCTCACACAAGCCAATTGGCCTCATTTTGTTCTAGGGTCGTGTCTACATCTAAACCATGGCTGGCTTTTTGGAAAATACTTATCGCTGGTCTTTAAAAAGAAGTATTCTAGAGAATGTATTAATCTAAGAATAAATTTATCCCAGCTACTAGAAAAATAACATTAATTTATGTTCTATGACTGTGAATAATACTTTCACATTAGGAGGACAACATGAAAAGGAAATGTTATTATTTAATGAATTCTCATAAGTCTTACAATGAATTACTTACCATAAGCCTGAACACTAAAAAAATAGAATTTGGGGTTACTTGAACTGTTTGGAGAGTATTTTTCCTTTGTGTTGTGGTCTAGGTGACCAGGCACCTTCTATTCTATGCACAAACTTTAGCTACAAGTGAGCGTTTAACACCTTTCTAACTCAACTCACACCCTTTAGATATGTTTAAAGTCCCTAATGAGGATATGGACATTAAGCTAATATCTCAGTGAAATAAGCCAATAAGTTTGTGGGAATGGCAAAATCAACAAGTGCACAATTCGTCAGACTTTGGTGTGTGTCTATTATTAAGTCATTATGAACATTAAAAATCTTCTGAGCTGTGGTGTCAGTAGTGGTTCTTAAGTTTTCTGGGGGATTGGTAATCCCAACAAAATGATTAAAAGTTCAGTTTTGCTAAAAATATCACATATGTATAATTCAAACCATTGCATTACTAAAATTAGATGATAGATAGATAGATAGATAGATAGATAGTTTACACAATTCTCTAGAGAGTTAAGTATATTTGTTGGAAAGAAGAAGAAAAACGAATCTCAGTGCTGGACCCATAGCCTCTAGGAAGGAGTTCAGTATTAACTCAGACCATAGAGCATTTTGAATGTCAAAGATTCTGTCTCCTTGTTTTGTAATTCTACTCTCAGTTTATTCCAAGCTATGTTTTTCTTTCTTTCTTCAAGGCAAGATCTGAAGGGAGTTACTGTGTGTGTAAATGTGTGTGCACATCCTTGTGTATATGAGTTTAAATGAATTAAGAAGGGAATTATTCTATATTAACTGCATAGTTATTAGAAGATGAATGAATCTAAAAAGTGGCTTTTAGATTTAGTGATTAGAAAAAGTTTAAAAAGCTGTAAGTGATAAAGCAGAAAGACATAACATTGAGATGATATGAAGTTTCTGAAAAATTTAGAATTTAATAAAGTTATAGGGGATTCTATCTCTTTAATGGAAATATAAATGAAGCAGGTAGATAATGTGGGCAGATATCCAGGACTATATTTTTCACTTTCAGCATTTTGATTTTCTTAATTTTAGAGTAGCAAATTGTTGTGGTTAATGCTTAAGTGTTGGTATCAATGTTTAATGAAAGTTATGTATTTTTTCTTTTTAAATATGTGATTTTGAAAGACTTGCTGTGTGCTTAGGCACAATCTATATTGAGGAGTCAAATTCTTTTTCAACAGAATACACCCTATGAGGATTATATTCCCTCGATAGGCCTTTCCTATCTTTCAAGAACAACAGATCTACTGTTTGTATAACCTATGATACAGTAGGAGTCTTTCTAGAAACTTGACCACAATTTACTTGTCCTGCTTGTTTGAGTCAAGATGCACTTCTTGACTATCTCTCATTGGTAAGAGAAAGACTCTAAATAGAGACCCGCCTGAAATGATATTCATAAAAATTGCTTATTTAATTAAAAGGAAATAAGTGCTAAATAAATCTTCCAGTCTGGTTCTGAAAATGCTTTCCATGTATATATACCATAATCATACGATGTTTATTCATCCCCTTGTATTTACACCACCAGGATTTGTTTATGAGCAAAGGAAGGTTACAAAATTAACCTGCTCTTTTGGGCCTTTTACATTTGGAAATGTTCCTCAAGTCTGATTTCTGTTTTATAAAAATATGCTTTAGTCTGCTTTGAAATGATCAGTTTCCCTGCTTCCTTTAAAGCTATTTATATTCCAAAATACTCTGTAAAATAAAATTGTTATGCCCGCTCTAAACAGGGCATCAGTTCTGAAGTGAAGTAGCATGTAGCTCTTTTGGTGGTGTGGTTTAAGCAAATTTTATATCTCTTTTTGAAGAACAAATAGAAAAATCAGAATATGTGACTAGGCCTCAGAAGGTTTAGTAGGCAGAATAATGGCCTGCAAAGGTGTCCATGTCTAAATCCCCAAAACCTGTGAATATGTTATCTTACATCGTGAAGGTACATTAAAGTTGCAAATGGCATTAAGATTAATTAGCTGGCTTTAAAAGAGGGAGATGGTCCTAGGTTATCTAGGTGGGTTCAATGGAATAAAAAAGATTTTTAAAGTGGAAGAAGGAAGCAGAAGAAGAGGTCAGAATGATATGATATGGGAAGAAGACTGACCATTACTAGTTTTGAAGATGGAGGAAGAGTTCAGAGTCCAAGGAATGTGGGTGGCCTCTAGAAGCTGAAGACGGAAAGAAAACAGATTCTTCCCCAAAGAAAGCAAACCTTCCCCTAAAGCCTTTAGAAAGAAATATAGCCCTGTTGATGCAGACATTAGCCCGGTGGGACCCATTTTAGACTTCTTACCTAAAGAACTGTAGGATAGCATTTTTTTTGTGTGTTGTTTTATGCACTTTATTAGTAGTACTTTGTTATAGTAACAATAGAAAATGAATACAGGAGGTATTAGACTTGTATCCAGATCTGACTTTAATTCATTTCTCTCAGGTGTGATATGAGTGGATTGTGATTTAGCTAAAGGCAAGGGTATTAGTGTTCATCTTCACCTTCCTAATAACTAGCATATTCTTAGCAGAAAGGTATGCAAATTTAGTGAACATGTGTAGGAGATTTATGTAACTCATTCCTTGGCTACATGTTTGTAAGATTGAGCTGCATGTTCAGTTCCTTAGTAGCTTTTAGAAATATGTTTGGTAGCTTTATACCAAATGCTAAGGACTAGATAAATTATTTTAAAAATGTATTTTAATTAAAAAAATTTTATCCCATTTTATCAACTTATGGTTGACTAATTGGCAAGTAAAAACAGTTCACTTCTAAGAGCAGCAAATTTTCATTTTGTTGTTAGCAATTAAACATAATAGGAAGGGAAGGAGGGAGATAGGAAATAAGGGAGAGGGAGGGAGGGAGAGAAAAAGAGAGAGAGAGGAAAGAACGAGATAGAGAGACAGAGAGAGACAGAGACAGACAGACTTGGAAGATTTGTCAGTAAATATACTAACCCTAGTCAATCTTAGTGGAAAAAAGACTCCATTATCCATTATTGGTTGAAGAATAGTTTTGCTGTCAAAAGTGTTGTATTTGCTCTGATTGAATGTGATTTAAGTAACCCCAATGGGATAGTAAAGTCAGATAAAATTGAGATTTGACTGGGTTTGCATGACCAATAACCTTTCCAATTTAATAGAATAGTGTCCCCATGTGTGCTTAACATATTGACATTATCTATATCAGAATGAATTATTTTTGAAGAAATGGCAAGGTTTTCTGACATCATGGTAAGGAAGACCTATGACATTACAGCATTGTATCATCTGGATTCAAATATACCAAATGCATAGTGCAAAGCCTACTAGGATTAGCCCATGGTACTGGTGATAGTCCTGTCTTGCTGTTTTTGTACAATAAGAAGGTTCTTCTGTGTAGTTCATGGGTGAAATCTAACATAAAACTTTCAGATTTTAAAAAAAGAATGGTCATTTGAATTTTTTCCTCAATTTCTAAGTCATATAGTTCACTATGTGAGTGCAAATATATCAAATATTTTTCTTATGATAGCTTTATTGAATAGATTGATAAGATCTACAAAATATTTTATTTTGTTTTGTTATTACAAAAATAAAAAATATTTTTTAAGTTTTTTAAAGTAGTATTGGAGAAAATGTGTAAGAAACATCAATGATAGTGATTGGAAATATTTTAAAGCATTTTTTAGCATTGCAAAATACAAATTAAGAGAAAGAAAGTAAAAATGTATATTTGCCAAGGATTTTAGCTTTTTCACATAGGCAAAGAAACACAGCTAGGAGCCCTGATTGTCTGAAGGAAGTATGGTTGATGAACCAGAAAATATACTTGAATATTTTGTGGCTCCTGAACTCCTTTGAAATTTTGATAAAAACTATGGTCTTTTTCTTTAAAAAATGCACACACACAATTTTTTATATTTTCTATAATGTCAGAGAGTTTATAGAGCTTCCAAAGTCCATTTGTGAGCTTCCCAAGGTTAAGAACCTGTTGTTCTTTAAACATTGTGGCTTTCTTGTCTGGATTGCACTAATGGAATCCACTTGCACTTTGGTTTCTCAAGAGATTTAGGATTCTGGTACTTCCATATTGTAAGGGATGAATTATTTGGGACAGCATAATTTTGAATTTTAACGAGTTTATAACCTAACCTCAGATGAAATCTAAGTAATTATTTTCACTCAAGTCTAGAATATTAAACACAGCAGAAAGTTTTAGTTAGGAAGTCAATTCTAGGACACAGAGTAAAGAACATAGAGCAAAGAAGCAGATTCTGATTTCACCCAACCAGGCTCACAAGGGAAATTTGAAGTATGTAGGAAAGAAAAAGAGGAGTACCCAGTGGTATTTCCTGCTATATTATCAAGGCTGGTGGGGTTACATGTACAGTAGATCTGGCTGGAGGTTCCAGAGGTACAAGAGGAGGTTCTGAGAATCTGGGCACCAAACTAGTGCACAATGGATTTAGAGAATGGTTGGTCACGAGGGGAGGAGGAAACGACTAAGTTATAAGCATGTGGCTGACTTAATCTTGAATCTTGATCTATGGAGGTAGGCAATTTTCATGTATTTTTACTAGTATTGGGATAAAAAGCAGGCTAGATTGAGTTTACAAATAGAAACAAGCCTGTATATCTGGCCAGGGTAGAAGAGCACTGCTAATTTGGGCTGAAACGTGTGATGGATTCCTTTAGAAAAGCACCTGAATTTTCCTAGGTAGTTTATCTGTATCTAAATGAAGTCATCTATATTAATAGGCAAATTCTGGCATGATCTAATATCACTTACTCTGTAGAAATCTTTCAGGTCACTCTGGTTTTCCTAATCGAAATTATTAGTAATGTGACTGAGAAAGATGATTGAATCCTCAGTAGACCTTTGATGAACTTTGATGACCTTCATATTTGAGGAAGATTTTTGTAAATTCCTGAGTGACTTTATCAGGGTTCATGTTCTCAACTCCAAAACTTTGTGGTTGTTCTTTGATCTTGGTCAGGCACGAGTCCAAATATGGTACTTCACCTCTTTCTTTACTTCCCATGTATGCATACATACACATGCTCAAATATTCACAAAAAAATTTGTCTTTGAAACAAAGCTTTCTGGTGTAGAGCTAATTTTACTGAAGGTTTTGGGATGTGAAGGTTTAAAGTATTTTAGCAATTCAATAGAAAATAAGAGGTGTTAAAAGTCTGTGCAATAGAGACAAATGAGGGCTGAATCTAGCCTTGTTGCTCCATAAACCGAGGCATAAACTGAAGCACGGGACTGTGTATGTCAACAGGAAGGATGACCTTTTAAAATTCATGCAAAGACATCATTCCATCCACTTACCAATGCTTTTGCTGAGCTTATCTAGGTAGCATCTTTTCTGACTTTTCTGACTTTGAACTCAGGCTCCATGTAGGCTAGCAGCAGCTCTGCATGTGTAGAAGAGTCTTGGCAGCTGTGCTATATTACTCAGCCATTCTGAAGAACACTGGAAGCAGACTGCCTAGATTTGAGTCCTAACTCTGACACACACTAACTGTGTGACAGTGGGCAAGTTATTTAATCTATGTGTATCTCATTTTCCTCATCTGTAAAATAGGAATAATAAAAGTGCTATCTACTTTATAGGGTCATTGTGAGGACTAAATGACATATAAGCATGTAAAGTGTTTAGCAACATTGTTAGCACATAGTGCTCAATAAATGCTAACCATTAATATTCTCCTAAATATGTCATTTTAATGCAATAAATGATATTTTATCCATGTGATAAAACTTCTAGTAGTTTCATGTTACTGACAGTTCCAATACCTCAACCTGACATTTAAAGTCTGCTTACCACATTCATTCAGTTATATACCCTCTTCTTTGACATACCATAAAGCTTCCACTTTAGCCACAATGGTTTGCTCATGGACAGCCCCCTCTTGTTATATTCACTCACAATCCTAAGCCTCTTCTCATGTTGTCGAAAATACCTGGTAGTACAATTCATATGATACTGTCTTGAAAGATAGTGGAGAAATGTGTGTAAAGGTAACAAAACAAAACAAAACAAAACAAAACAAAACAAAACAAAACAACAGGTTCTTTAGTGATGAGTAAAAAATAAAGGAAGAAAAAGAGAAAAATCCAAGACAACTTTAGCTGGGAGTCAATGCGAATTTAAATAAAAGACTTTTCTTAGGACATTTCTTACCTTTGAAAACAATCTGCTCACCATAGTATGTCGACTTGTCAACAAAACTACAGGGCAGATGCCTCCTCCAGTTTCTTTCTCTTAAAACTTTTCACTTAAGGAACCAATGTCTCTCAGAGATATTTAACTTTAGTGAGGATTAAAGCCTAAAATATATAATGTGACAAAGAATAACATTTTAGATTGTAACTGAGAAGTGGAGTGAGTAATTTTTTTTTTAAATTGCTTTCAAATATCGCCCTTTGGGCTGTTGCTTAACTTGTAGGAACATGAGCACAGTTTGAATGTTAATTAATGAAAGAAAAAAATGAAAAAGATAAAAGAAGAAGGGAATCCTGACCCCTAGTGTTTACTTTTCTGCTCATATTCACTGGTGGTGGTTGCACTGCTACTTCAGACTATTTAATTGGCCTATTTTCCGTCCATATGACCTAGTTCTTTTTGCTTTGCGACTATCACTTTGGTGTGAGAAAAAGGCTAAAATGCCATTGATTTCTGTCTTTAATTTTGGTGATTATTTCCATGCCTAAAGGAAAACATCATCTGAGAAGCAATTCTAAAAGCTGATAACAATCTGGCAAGGTACTGAAGAGAGCAGAAGCAGCAATGGAGAAGGTTTAAGTGTCCCTGGGTAAATGAAATGGTTGACTTACCTGACCCTTCACATTTGAAACTGGCACCCAGACAACTGAATAGAAGGTCTCTATGTTCTGACCAGGAGAGGCACTGAGCTATGCTACTCCTTCAAAACACTGAAGGAGAACCTATGACTTATTTTCCATTCTGAGCTCTTTCATTAAGGCTTTTTTTAACTGCTTCTGTCTTATAAAGTGACTCCATTTGGATTAGGGGAGTTCTCTCTGAGGAGACTGGCATATAAACTGTACCTGAATTATGAAAATGAATCATTATATAGGATAGCAGTTTCCAGAGACAAGGCCCAGTTGGTGCAAAGAAGGACTTGAAGACAAAAATTGGGTTGTGTCTTAGAGGGACTGGCAAATGCCAGTATGAAGAGAATGAAGGGAGAGTGACAAGAAATGGAATTAAGGAGATGGATAGGAGCCATGGAAGACTGTTGACATTGTAAGAGGTTTGAATTTATTCTTAACATGTAAACTCATTGAAGCAGTGTTGTCTAATAGATATATAATTCAAGCCACATATATAATTTTAAATTTCTTAGTAGCCACATTAAATAAGTAAAAGGAAATAAATTAGATTTAATAACATGTTATTTAACAGAATACATAAAAATATTTTAACATGTGGTCACTATTAAAAATTATTGAGATATTTTATAGTCTCTTCTTGGATTAAGTTTTTGAAATCAGTGTTTATTTTACATTTATATAACATTTCATTTTGGATGACAAGTTTTCATTGGAAATAATTGATCCACACTGCAATTTCATAAAATTTAAAGTGGAGATAGTAGATTCTTATACCCAAGTTGTTCCAAACATTCTTAAATGCTTTTCAATAATTAAATCAGGTATCAATTTTTAAATTTAGAGAAATTGAAATGAAATAAAATTAAAAATCCAGTTGTTCAGTTGCAGTAGACACAAGTGTTTAATAGACACAGGTAGCTAGGGGCTGCCATTTTGGACAGTTCAACATCATTAAAGGATTTTTAAGCAGGGGGGAATAGGATTTGAATTGCTTAAAAAGGACCTCTGATTGCTGTGTGAAGAACTGACTGTGACAGAGGAAGCATGGTATAAAGGACTGAGTACATAGAGGTCAGCAAATTTTCAATAAAGGCCAGATAGTAGAAAGGGGCCAGATAGTAAATATTTTAGGCTTTGTGGGCCATATGGTTTCTGTCTTAATTACTCAACTCTGCAATTGTAAAGTGAAAGCATCCACAGGCAATACATAAAAGAATAAGAATGGCATTGTTCCAATAAAACTTTATTGATGGACACTGGAATTTGAATTTCATATAATTTTACATGTCACGAAATATTACTCTTGATTTTTTTTACAATCATTTAAAAATGTAAAACTATTCTTAGCTTATAGGATGTACAGAAAGAGGCAGCAAGTGGAATTGTGAGCTGAAGTTTTCTGACCCCTAGCTCAGGGGTCTTTGGCAGTATCTCATGTGGGAGTTGAGGGTGCAGTGGTGGGAGAAATATAGTTTCCATAGTAGAGCTGGGTAGATAGGTATCTTGCTGGGTGTTGAGGGTGACAAGTGCAAGTGCTAGGCTTCATTTTGAGCCTTACCAGATGATTTCTAAAGTTTCTTTTAGTTCCAACATTTTGTGATCTATGATTTTTAAATGGAATACATTTTTTAACCAGAATTTGAAGCAATACACTTTGTCCTCCTTGAGCGGATGCATTCCAGTATCTGGACATTGTAAACCTGGGGATTTTCTCTGCTAAAGGAGTGTTGTATATTTTAGTTCTTTACTGACAGCCCCATTAAGCCATTTTATAATTTTCAATTTTTATGTTGTGGAATTTCATGGATCTTAAGGTGGACATTTGAATGTACCAATGATATGCTTCACTTCTGTACAACTATGATCCTGTTTAAATGACTTAAACTTGCTTGTTTCAAAAGAGGGTCTCTGGGAATTCTAGATCATTTCAGTCCTTCCCTCCCCTTTGTTTCATCCTATTGTAGTTCTCTCCTGGTGAGCAAAGGTTTCCTGGATTAAAACAGCAATTGATTTTGTTTTTAGCTTTTATTTGAGTGTATCCTTTCTCCTCAAATACATTATGTGTCCTCAAAGAAACTCATAAATTATAGACTAAGCAAAAGTTAAAATTAGATCTGAGTGTGGTATAATGCCCAAAGGAAACTATCTGAAAAGGTTACAAGCTGTCAAAAACCAATTTGTATGGTTAAAAGCCACACAGTTAGATGCTGTTAATGGAGTATCTGTAATGATTATTTGGGCATTGGTTGCTTATTATGTCTCTGTGGCAACTAATCAGTGTGTTTCTTTGGAAGCCAGAGGGGCCTGGATGAGGCACCTTTAATACCAGGGAAGTGTGTGAAAGAATATGTTGTTTCACATCAAACAAACTGCACCTCTTCTTTCTCTAGATTTTAATAATTCCCCACCCCTCCCAAATTGTCATTGGTGCTGATTGCAGGAATAAAGACTAGTTACTTCAGTGAAAGGATCATAAAGTCAATCATGTGGATGAAATTACTGAGCCATCCAGCCAGCTGGTCTCTATTTGGCTCCACTTTGGTTCATTAGATTATGGGGTGAATTTACTTCATATTTAAGGAAAGCAAAAACGGCATCAAAACTAGTTTGTAATTAATTGCAGCTTTTTAGAAAGGAATGCATTTGCAAATAGAGAATATGCAATGTTAGATTCTGATTTCTGATTATGTTATGAATCTATCTGAGATGTAACTTTCTTGTGTGTTTATTTATGTTAACTCTGGGTACAAGTTAGACACTTTTTCAGACCCTTACCACTATTCTCTGTGTTTTAAGAGTTCCTCTTGCACAACTTTAAAAACTTAAAAATAACATATTATTGGTTGCCTGGAGTCTGTGTAGCTCCAAAATATGTAAGTCATTTGGATGCCTGGCCATATAATTTTGGCAGAGGTCTTGATGTTTTGTCATTCAGGTGATTAGATGGGCTTGTGCAACTGTAAACTGACATTGAAATAACTGTACATCACGAAGACATTGTGGTGTCCATGCTTTGTTAGCATAATGGCTAATGTTAATTACTTGGGCATTTAATGGACCCAGAAATAACAAATACACTATTATCCTGATTTGGAAACCTTTTATATAAGGACATAAAAGCAGTCAAGCAACTCTGAAGCTGTGCTTCTACACATGTAACTCCTCGTAACAATGGCCAAAGTAAGTGCAAAGGACACAAATGTTTTTAAACAAAAGAAACCCAGTGGGTTGGAGCACTAGTATTTAATGCTAACTCTTATAAACACAGAAAGGAAAATCTGTTGAATAAAGGAGCCAAATGTCATAAATATGCCTCCCTGTGTCAAAGACTGGAATTAGTTCTCACAGAACACAACAGGCAAAGGCAAAACAAAACTTCACTTGGCTAGTTATGGTGGAAACAATCTGCCTCAGAGTAAGTCAGCCACTGACAAAAGCATTTCATTGGAAGTGATGAATAGTCAGGATGTAAGCCCTGTGGCTCAAGAGTATAAGCTCAGAAAGCATTTGAGGAGATGTCCAAATATGCAAATCACTACCAGATGCCATGAGATGAAAGGGCCATAGACCTCATCATGGCATTTGGACCACCTTTGGACCACATCTCATCTCCTATATCTCTTCGAGTCCTGCAACACTGAAATAGTAAGGAATTTATCCATAAATTGAAAGTTAAAGTCAGAAACATGTAAATAGACCAATAGGAAAACTGAAATTCAGAGAGGTAGTTTGCCCACAACCATGTAACTAGCCAGCTAAGAAGTCATGATCTCTTCTTGCTAGTTCTTTCTTGACTCTGTGAACTTTGCTTTCTTCTAAATTGCCTCCAGATTTAAGTTCTTTTTCTTCCCATGTAGTGGCCAAGCATACTGAAAAGCAAAAAGAAGGGGAAAAGAAAGAAAGGGTGGGGAAGAAAAAGAGTGGAATTAACTTTGTGTGTAATTCATAGATGATGATTTTCTCAGAGTAGATATGCCGAATACCACCTGAGAAGATTGCTGGAGGACGAAAACCTAGAGCTTCGGTGATGATACTTCACAGATGAGCCAGTTTTTGCACCCTTTGAATCTGTTTTCATCTCTTAAAGTTCCTCAAAATTTCTCCCTCAAATCCTCTCAAAATTAGCGTAGGCTCAGATAAAGTAAAAATGAATTAATTGTTGCTTTAAAAAAATGACATAGGGTTTTAAGAATTGTATTGCATCAGAAATGCAATTTTAATGGTCTGTTATATAAATGACACATAATAAAACATTATAATTACCTGTTATTTACATGTGTGTTCTAAGAATTACTTAAAATTAATTGGGAGCAGTGATTAACAATTTTAATTCACTTTATGAAATATTCATGAACATTTATAAAAACCGCAAGGCATTTCTTTAATGAATTAATGATATTAAATATCTTTTCACAGAATATAAGGGCAGAAAAACTCATTTAGATGATGCAGTGTACGTTTCTGAAATTACTGTCAGTCTCACTGAAGAAATGGCTACCATGTATTGTTCTCAGCTGTCAGATCTATCCATAGTTATATAACCAATTCTTTTCTGCTTTTAATAATGAACTGTATTCTCCCATCATAGTCTATAGACATGAAAACAACTATAACAGTGATGCCTTTGCAGATGGGAAGCACTTATACTTTTCAAACATATATTCTGATATCAAGGGCAGGAAATCCATTGATGGTTTTTCACAGCCACTGTTAGGCCATTCTGAGTGCTAGGTTGAAGGAACACCTAGAATTTAAGGCAAGGTTGGAAATTGCTTCTTCCTGGAATGGAAGTGAATAAGAATTAAGATGAAATGTTTGGGGTTAGTAATCAGCAAGAGGAGCATGCATGATGTGTTTACGGGGGGGATGAAAAACTTCTTAAATCTTAATTATTTGTGTTTTCCATCTTTACCTCCAGCCCCACAACTTTCCTGAAATCCTAAGGGAGATACCATTGTAATGAGAACTAAAGTAAAAAAAACAAGATAATTAAATTTTAAAAGGCTGTCAAGGAAGTATTACTGACAAAATGGGGGAGGTAATAGATGAAAAGGGGATATGAAGAATGAACTAAAACAAAGGCAAAGAAGAATCTGATGCATCAAACTTAGGCACGTAGGGTGCTCAACAAAAACCAGGCTTCACTATTATCCTCAGTGTATTTCTAGAACTGTTTAAGGAGAGGGTATTTGACTTCGCTGATGGCAAATTTGGCAATTTTATTCCTGGTTATGTTATTATTTTTACCTTTTCAAGTTTTGTAACATTCTATTATATATTATATAAGTATAGTTAACTAAATGACTTTGTGCTTTAAGTTGAGGCTAAAATTTTAAAACTTATAAAACAACTTTTATAATTATGTGAATATTATTTATTATAACCAACAAATAAAATATAAATGGATGCACAGAAGAAATATAAAAAACCCTAAGTCACCAAACCCCCATGTAGGAAATTATTCTTATATGCATGAAAAAATGGCAGGTTCTCCTTTAAAATTTTTTTTAGCTTTTTTATTTTCATTTATATTCAATTGATAGTGTTTCTTTTGACCTTAAGTCATCTTCTAGCTTGTAGTCTTTTAAATTTTTCTTATGTATCCTTTTTCATAAATGGTGTTTATAGAAGTAGCTTGGGTAGTAAGTTTTTCAAGTCCTTGCCTGACAATTTTTTTGTTTTGCTTTTACACTTGAGTAAAAAAATTATGAGTTCAAAATCATTTCTTCTCAGACCATTAGAGGAACTACTCCATTGTTTATGGCATAAGACAATGCAAATTATTATTCTTTTGTGCTAATCATGTTTTTGTTGTTGTTGTTCGTTTGTTTTTAATTTTTAGGCTCTTTCAGTTCATAGAATTTTTTCTCTTTAATAAAAGAGAGAAATTTCCTTTACCCCTTTATTTTCTTTACCCCTTCACTCTTCTCTGTCTTTCAGTCTGGCTAGATGGATGTTGTATATTCACATCTTTCAACACTTTACTCATATTTTTCACCTATCTTTTGTTTTGCTTTTAGTTCTAGGAAATTCTTTCAATTCTATACTCCTGACCATTGGTTTGGACATTGGCAATTTTCTTTCTATTGTCTAGTTTTTACAATAACATTTTAATTTTTTCATTCATGTTTCTAATATCTCTTTGTCATCTATGACAATTTAGTGCCTTTTATTGCTCTTCTTTTATTATGACCTATTCTAATTTTATAGATATACCAGCTTCTTTAGTCCTCTGAGGAAATTAATTAGAATGTTTAAAAAGTATTTTCCTATTTTTACAGAAGTCAGATGTTTTTGTTTGCTCATTTTCATTCTTCTCTTTTATCCCATTGGTTTTCCCCAAATGGCTGTTGCTTCCTGATTGTCAATTCATATTTTAAATAATAGACCAATTTAATTGATATAAAAATTATATAATTAAATTTACTCTTAAGTTGTAAATTATAAAATGTAAGTTATATCTTACATTTTATCTTCTTTAGAAGGTTATATCTTCTTTAGTAGATTCCAGGAGGAAACAGAATGGGAGGGTGAAGGATACAAAGAGAAGACAGCACATCTAATGGAACAAACCTTTCAGTAGACAGATTTCTAGAACTTGAGCAGACTTGGAGCTATAGTTAGAACACTACATTGTACAGATAAGGAAATAGGCAGAAAAATTTGTCAAAAACAGCAATTATGATTTTTTGTATCAATAATTATATTTATAAAGAAAGTACATTTTAAATTTCTTTGAAGCCACATCGACTTTGCCTTGCATGTGGATAAATCTTTATAGAAGGTAGTACTGAAATGGCCAAGTACTCTGAGATGAGTGTCAATATGGATTTTTCAACTGGCTATTAACATTTTTTAAATTATTTCATTCATCTAGAGTCTCACTATTTATTCTAATGGTACTCTTTGCCACATTCTCCACTATTATTATGAAAATATATTTCCAAAATAAAATTTAAGAGACATCAATGTCTAGTATAGAACACAATAAAAAATGAACAGGACCTGAACAAATGTCCACCTATTTCACAATTTCTAAATTCATAAAAGTAAATTACTTATGGTAAAGGTCAAGGTTTTCTCAAACTTATATTGCACAATGTTGTGTAATATCAGGTCTCACCCTTAGAAGTAGCAATTTGACATTTTATTTAAAAATTAGGTTAACATTTCTCTAATCAAAGTATAGCCAAAAAGACAAAGAATCTCAGAAACTTTGCATGCAAGACCAAAGCTATAGATTTGAGTCTTAGCTCAGTCATGCATTAACAGATTATTTTCATAAATTTCTTAACTCTTCTGAGTTTTAGTTTTTGTATCTATATAATGATTATTTAACAACACCTACCTTTAGGATTGTTTAAGGTTTAAAATATAATAATTTAATAAATAATAAACTATATTCTTATTAGAATAGTAATTTGGACAGTCATCAAATGTTTACTGAATTTATTATATGACTAGCAATTAATCCTTTCACTGAGATGCATAACTAGCAGAGTTATGGGAAATTGAATCACTTAGAAAATATGATGCTGCCTATAAAATATGTGTATCAACTGCAAAGTTTGGAAGTTTAATAACAATTCTCAAATTGGAGCACTAAGAAAAGACTAATAAAGTGCTATAAGTAATGTTTTATATTCTTATTAATTTAACAAATTGTTAAATGTGGTTTTCTTTTTATCTTGTAGTCTTGGTTAGGTCCTAAATACTGAGGAAATCAGTGAAAATTGCTTCACATTGTAAGGAAAAATGTGAGACTCATCTGTGTACGACTAACCTTTTTCTTCTAGTTTATAGAAAAGAATTCTACAGCTTTTAGAAGGAATAAAATGAAAATATGTTTTTTAACATAGTTCCATGATTGAGCAATAACACATGTAATATACAATTCACCAGTATATAGTATACTATTTAATAGCTTTCAATATATTCACAGAGTTGTGAAACCATCACAGGGATCAATTTTAAACATTTTCATTACCCCCAAACAAAAGCCTCACCTCTTAGCCATCACTTCCTTAATCCTCACCTGTACCTCTAACCCCCCAATCCTAGGCAACCACTAATCTACTTTCTGACTATAAACTTATTTGCCTATTCTGGACATTCTATATGAATGGAATAGTACTATTTGTGATTATTTGTGACTTGCCTTCTTTAACTTCACATAATGTTTTCAAGTTTCATCTATGTTATAGCATATATCAGTACTTCATTTCTTTCTATTAGCTAATAATATATATTGTATAGATTAGTTGATGTACCTTTGAGTTGTTTTTATTTGGGACTATTATGACGAATGCTACTATAAACATTTGTGTGGACACATGTTTTCATTTCTCTGGGTTATATGCCTAGGAATGAAATTGCTGGTTAGTATGGTAACTCTCTGTTTAACCTTTTGAGAAACTGCCAGACTGTTTTCCAAAGTGGCTGAACCATTTGAACTTCCATCAGCCATGTATGAAGATTTCAGTTTTTTCCACCTTGCCAACACTTGCTATTATCTGTTCTATTGGTGATAACCATCCTAGTAGGTATGAAGTGGTATCTCATTGTAATTTTGATTTGCATTTCCAAGATGGCTAATGATGTTGAGCATCTTTTCCTGTGCTAGCCATTTATTTATCTCCTTTGGAGAATTGTCTGTTCCAATCTCTTGCCTATTTTTTAACCGATTATCTCTCCTTTTGTAGTAAAAGAATGTTTGTTATATTCTATTCTTGGTTTCCTTCAGCTATGTGAGACAGCTCCAAAAGAATGATACAGAGGTTGGCAGTGTTTGCAAAAAAAAAGACTGACATTCCCCAGCTGGGATTTTGTAACCTTTAGAAACTTCTAAAAGGTCTAGAACTTTTGTTGAATTGAAGCAGAGCCTGGAGAGAGAGCTGTGGTGGGAGTGGCTTTTCAAGAGACTGAGGGTATATTGAGGCCTAGTTTTACGATGGGCCATGTGGATACTTGTCTTGTTGATGGCTAGGGCCATTTAGATAAGACTCTGAACATTAGTGCTTCCTGCCAACTATGGTCTCAATGTGTATATCCCACCCCACCGCCCCCACACTCAAATTCATGTTGAAATTTCAATGCCCAGTGTGATAGGAGGTAGAGCCTTTGGGAAGTGATTACATCATGAGGGCGGAGCCTTATTAAAGTGTTCCCCTTATAAAAGAGGTCCAAGAAAACTCCCTTGTTCTTTCTACCATGTGTGGATTCACTGAGAAGTCTGTGGCCCAGAAGAAGACCCTCACTAAGCCATACTGACACCCTGAACTTGTACACCTCATACTCCAGAGCTATGAGAAATAAATTTCTATTGTTTATAAGCCATGCAGACTATATACTTTGTTATGGCAACCTGAATGGACTAAGACAGGGACAGGAGTCCAAGGAATATAGCATCGTATTAAAAGCTGAGGCAGAATGAGAAGTAGTTAGTATGAGCATACATTGCCTTTGTAGTACTCAGGGCAGTGCTCAGGTCTCAGCTTTGGGATCTCTGAAGATCCCCCAAAGTAGTCCATGAGACAAAGAGAATGATAAGAAAGTGCCATATTATATAAGAACCTATCAAGTAAATCTTTGTTCTTTCCATCTATCCTCCTCCTCAGGTTGCTTCCTACCCCCAATTTTCCCATTTCTGACACTCAAGTTGCAAGTCTGGTGTGTGTTGGAGTAAGGGAGAAGGCTTTGAAATGATTTGAGTTTTGAATTAGATTGGATTGGATATTTTTACACCTAAAAATAATACTGCTCTAATGCCCAAGAGTGACCACAAAAGCCACAGTGAACTTCTTGAGATATTTTCCAAGAGAGTGGAAAGGAGATCTAACAGAATTCTGAAAATGGTAGTAGGGAAGAAGAAAACTAATTCTTGTTTGTATCCCCATCATGTCTATTCTAATAAATATACACATGCACACACAAATCTGGATCTACATATTTTTACAGCATTGCATTCTTTCTAGGTCAAAGAAATAACAGTAAGCCCTTGGGTCTATGCATCATAGCGTATAGTGAAATGAAATTGTATGTAATTTCCAATCATACAATATTTGGCAATGGTGGAGTCAAGGAGTAGAATTTGTCTGTGACTGACAATTCATAGAGTATGTAGCCCCATGGTTTTGACCCCTGTCTAGGGCTGTTCATATTGTCAGTGACTCTTAGAAGTGACTGTTTAATTCATATTATGTGATTAAGATCTCTGTTCTCCTGGGTGATCTCAGATCTTTTAGTAACAGTTAATTTGATAAATGAAAACATTTAGTAAACAAATGGTTCTTTGAAATAATAGGATAAACAAAAATAATTTTCCAAATTAATATATTAAAAAAACATGTTAATTGTAGAAAGCCAATTATTTAAGTAACAGACTTCTAAATGCAGGATTGGGTCATTCCCTGAGTGCCTGAGCCCCTGCATATTGGCCATGTCAGGCCCAGGATCAAGAGAAAACTCATGTGCTGAAAAGCTGGGCATAACATCTTATAGACCCAGAGCACGGAGGCCCTTTACACAAACAGAACAAATCCTTTTCAGTGCTTTTAGACCTTAACAAACATAGGGTGATGTATAAAACTTCACTTCCCCCACCATACAGCTAGCCCCCACCCTATGAAACCCTGAACTCTTTTCAGCATTTCTTAAATCTGCCCCATTGAACAATCTGCATTCATTGTAACAAATACAATCTCATTGAATTAGATTCTGAAGACTTTATAGTGAGAAAAAAAGAGGACTGATCCTGTATTCTCTTTAGTTTAAACAAGGGATAGAGCACAGCAAATGAGAAATCTTGGGTGAGCTAAGTCCACAGGAATGGGTGGGGAGGGAAGGAGTTGGAGTGAAAATTGGATAGACTTGTGTTAGGTAAGGAATCAATTTTTAGGTGTTCCAGGAATAGAAAACCAGTGTCAATGTCAATACTTTAATTGTGCAACTGTTAGGTGTCATGGTACATTTTTTTTTCTGTATCACAATGTGATACATTTTTTTCAATTTAAATTTCCTTGGATATAAGATAGAGCATGGAGTCAGAATCATCAAAATTACAAAGTGGGAGAGAAAAAACACTCCAGTAGCTATTTGCAGATATAATAGAGGTTCTACTAATCTGCATATTTATAGTTTCTTAACTTACTGGTCATCACAGTCTGATAAAATCTGCACTATCGTTCAAGTGCACACAATTCATTGCCTAATATCATTATGATTATCTGTGGTCCTCTCATTACTCACCCATTGCTTCAGTTGTATCAGAAGTAAAAATAATAAGCCATAAGCTTCCCTGCTGTTTAACTTAACAACAAATCATTCCCAATTCCAAGCCCAATGTCAATTATACAGAGCAAATTAGGATCATGCAGGCAGATTTCTTCTTCCTTCCCTGGGCAGCTGACCTCTCTCCCCTGAAGTTGTTGACCCATGCAAGTGTTATATTTAGAAACTTGTTCCTGATTTTTGGGAGTTATAAATTCCTAATAACTTAACAAGCAAAACATAGAGTTAATTCAGCACACAAATTAGCTAGACAAATAAAAAGAATTGATAATTTTTTGAAAATAGCACTTATCATCAGTCTCCTATTCAGAAATAATAAAGGAAGATAGTTTATACAGATTTAGTAATGACATGATGTAAATGAATATATAACATGTTGTGACCTTTCTTCTGGTGAACAGCAAGTATTTTGTTCATTATTTAGAGCCTCTTTGTTTACAATAAATGCAGTGATGAATTGAAGTTATGACATCGATTAAATCACCAGTTTATATTATTTTCAAACAGAGAAAATGCATATATTTTAAGGTAGGTAGCAAAAATCTTGAGTTACTATCTATTCTTAGTCTCTAAATATATTATACATAATCAAAAAAAGGAACATTAAAGACAATCTACAAAGCCTGCATCATATTTTACTTTACTCTGAACAAAATAACACTTGTAGAATCTCATTTGCAATAAATCTAGATTTTTTTCACTTAAAATCTTATGATTTCAAAGGGAAGAATAGATAATCAGTAAGTAGAACTCTGATATCTGTCAGGAATTTTTCTGAATTAGAAGTAAACTAATTTGACATATTGAGAAAAAGTTACCTTTGGTATTCTGATAAATGTATTTGAATTTTTATTTAAAGGTATTTCTGAAAAGGAAATATAAACACCTTGTCATATTTGAAAAACAAAGCATATATAACATATAATTACCAATTGTATAAAGTAAATACCCTTGGGCAAAGGTATTCACAGACCATAGAATAGTCTAAAAATCTTGAACTTTAATATGCTTTTAGAAGTATTACTTGATAAAGTATAAATGGTTTAGTATTATATAGTTCTCATTTTAGGGATTTCAACATTCCAGAGATAATTAGATTAAATTTGTTTTATGAATCCTCTTTTTTTTACCAACCAATGGTTATATCAGGAAAGAAAAATGTGGGAAAGGATTAAAACTTTCTGGAATATTGTACATAATATATCTAGCAATGCATGGTCATCACTGACTTTTTGGAGAATTGCAGTGTCTGGCACTAAACATGACTTAGTTATGGAACCTCAGTGGATTAAACATCCATTTCCCAGTGCAGTGGAGTTTGGTTATTTCTATCACTTTATTTCTCTGGAGAAAGAGGTTCCTTAAAAATGGAACTACATTTTGAACTACAACCAAGGGACTTTTCTTGAGATGAGAGTTGCCTCATTAAGATCTCTCTATAGAACTCTGCTTGTTATTCTCTTTTACTCATGAACTTGAAGAGTCCACTCCACATTAGCATCCTGGATTCCCTGGAAGACATCAGAAGATAGTGGAACATGGCAGCAGGACTGATGGTGGCAACATCAAAAAAGTTCTCTCTCAAACCAACATGTAACTAGTACCAGAAAAGATCACTTTTTAGAATGGAATCTACTTAAAACTAAAACCAAAATTTCATTGACAATAGTGGAAAAAAGAAAAGTTTAAGTGGAACTTTATCTAGAAATATAAAATAAAAAATAAGGAAAAACATTGAAAACAAAATTTATGTTACAATAAAAAATATTCTCTAATTCTTAGAACAAATGAAGAATTCATTAACTCTTAGATTTTTCAATACTCTTTCCAACATAATTTTAGGATATTCTTTATCTTTGACTTTGTCTTATAAAAGGAATCAATTTTTAAAAAACATTTCTCAGCTTTATTAATTTTCAAATGGGTTTTCCTATCCTTTTGTTTTCAAATTGTTCTTTTAAATCTCGTCTTTTTCATTGTTTTTTTTTTCATTTTTCAATTGTTTGACCTCAAAGATAGAGTCCTTGCCTATGATTTGAACAGGTCTCTAATATTAAAGTACTGAAATCCAGCATTTTGGGAAGGTTTTGTTTAACTTTTAAATTTGTGTTCTGCTTACAAAGAAATTTGTAGACTTCAGATTCTCAGCAGGATTATAACTGATCAAGATGTTGGTTCTATAAATTAATATAGATATTATGTTAATTGCAGAAGGGAGTTCATGTGTGAATTAATTTTACAAGTGGTCGTCAGTTCACTACTGAATATTTTCATGCTATGACAATTTTTGATGTCCTATTGACAACTTCTTAACTGAGAGACTCACAAAATAAATACACAGATGAAGAATCAGATGCCTGTCTCTATTTCACAATCCAATAGAGAGCCAGAGAAAACAATGTAGATGTTAATAACAGCTAAATATCTAATAATTTTTTGAAAGCGAACTATGTTATAAGCACTTGGCATATATGGATTTGTGCCCTGGAATTCTTATTGCCCTCTGTAAGAAAGAGGAGCAATTTGACCTGAGTTTGCTCATTTTGCTTTTAAATCCCTTAGCTTTCTTTACAGAAGATTCTCCGTTCTATCCATCTATTATATTAGTATACATGGATGCTCATTGTCACTCTGCTCGGCTCTGGAGATATGAAGATGGATCATGTGTCTCTTTCCAACAGGAGCTCAGGATCTAATAGGAAAACCATCTGAACAGAGAAGTATAGCAGAGTGCATTTCAAAAAAAAAAAAATAACGAATCATCATAATATATTTGTGATATACTGTATTGAACTAGATGATTTACTTACACCATTTCACTTAATGCTAACAATCTAGCTGATGGCTGAATCTTGTACCCAGGTCTTTCCGAGACCAAAGCTGTATTCTTTACTACTGTACCTCACTGCTTTCTCATGGTAAGGGCTAAGACAAAGGTCTATGCCCAGGGACTATGAGATTATCCTGGTGCATCTCCTAACCTAGTCTGTGGGTGTTTAGGAAAGCCTACTTGGGGGGGTGGGGACGGTGAGCTAGAATGCTGGAGAACAGACACACAACCCCTTGGTAAAGAAGAGAAAATGGAGGTGTGGTAGAGGGACAGGTTGGGTTCAGGAAATTATTCTGTCTTTGTTTTCTTCAGTATTATAAGCATAGTTATAGTATAGACCATTTTACACTACATTACCTGGAATATAACAATGTAATTTCATTTACAATCATACTTAGTGTTCCTAACACCAGAAAATTCTAAAGAAAATCTTCTGTCTAATCATTGTTCCCATTTTTGTATTAAAGAATTCAAAAGCCCGTTGCCTCAGGCCGTGTACTTAACAGGGATTGTTACTCAACTGAACATTGCTGCTTCTTATTCCTTCTACCACATATATTTACCAAAAATGTCATATGGGATTTTGCATTTATATAATGCATTTTAGGACAATGAAAACCCAATAAAAATCAATTGACTTATGCAATGTTCAGTGTTTAATAAGCTTTTTTTTTTTTTTGAATGAACCATTTAAACGAGTTTTTTTTTTTCTTTCATTAATTAACTCACCAGTACACCAAATACGTATCAGATAAATGAGTTGATAGGGTCCTCAGTTTAGTAGAAGATGCAGTACGGAAAGCACTAATTAGGCTAGCAAGAGCTCCAGATAATTAAATAGTGATTAATAGATTTTTGTGCTACCAAAATTAAAAGTAACTAATTGGTTGAAAAAATATTTTAAAATTGTGTATTTTCAACTTAAATGTTGTACGTGATTGTGAGGGATACTAAGATTATGTTGGTTTTGTTAACAGTGAAGTTTTTATCTTTTTACTCGTTTTTTTCCCTCCTTCTGACATCTTGTGTCAAAGTGTTCCCGTGTTAATAATAGAATGTAATGGAAGTTTATGCAATTAAATACAGCAAGAGAGTTTATAGACCATTTATCATTGGATATGGGTCATATACTGTGAATTTCAGAAAATAAAAGGGAATTCCATTTGTAGCTCACTCTTGCCTGAAGCTCACCTAATGAAATCTTTCTCACTCATAGAATTAACAGTGTATCCAGCCGAAAAGTATTTAACATTCTCTGTGCATACTAAGCATGCAAAAGTAGAATAAAACCTTGCATACTTACAGGGGATTTTTGTTGCTTTTTCTTCAGACCAAATTAAGCAGCTCTTGTTCATTTAGTGCATTTGAAAGGAGCTGAACTTTTAAAATTCTGAACTGTCAGTCCCCATCATTTCACTTGACAGCTGACACTTTGAGAGTGAAGAACACACAAATCATGTGTGTAGTGAAATGCTGCTAATAAATGCTATTGTTTTTCTTGATGGAAAAGGAGCACCTTAAACAACTGTTTGCAGATCTGATGGGTTTGTTATGATGCAAAATACATGTTTGGCTGTCACCATTTTTGTTTACTACCTGTAGAGCATAAAATTGCTGATGAAAAAAAATTGAAGAAACATAAGACCAGATTCATTAAGAAAAGAACAATGCTTTTTTTCCTCCCTGCCCACCTTTATACCACACCCTCCCATTTTAATATGATAAATGCTGAGTCTTCAATAAGGCATGAAACTAAATAAATAATGTATGGTTTTTGAGATAAATTACAAGATTTCTGTATTTATGGAAAACAGGAATTCTGAAACATTTGTTTGTCTGCTTATACTCTGCTAGCTAAGATAGGAAACTTGAGAAAATTGGCTCTGCCATTTTGGAATTTCATTTGAGGATGTCTGTGATAGCTTTCAAGGCTTTATAGTTTTGTTTTCTACCATAAAACTTTTGAGACCAAAGCGTTTGTTAGTAAGTTGGAAGGAGCCACCTTCCTGATACAGAAAATCTGTGTATATCCTTCAGACTTGTTGATCTGTCAAAACTATATAGAAGAATGCAGCATATTTTATTAAAATCTTTCTTTGCTAATGTTAATTGATAAGCATTCAGCAAGATTCCTCTTTTGTTTTACCTGTACCTATTACAGAGAAAGATAGGCTTGAGAAATAGTGCGCTTTGCCTGCTTTATGGTATATTATCACTCAAAACACTTTTGGCTCTTAAATATTTTATAAATATTGCTGTTAAACTTAATGAATATCTTTGATCATTTTAGTAAACTTTAGTAAGATGTCTAATAGATTGAAATTGGTCTGACCCAAATAATGAACTGGAAAGGTTATAGTGTGGGGTATGATGATTAATTTTATGTGTCAACTTGACTGGGCCACTAGGTGTCAAGATATTTCCTCAAATATCATTTTAGGTGTGTGTGATGATGATGTTTTGAGATAAGATTAACCTTTGAATCAGTAGACTGATTAAAGCAGATTACCCTCTTTAATGTAGGTGGGTTTCATCTAATCAGATGAAAGCCTAAATAGAACAAGAAGTCAGACCCTCCCTTAAGTAAGAGAGAACTCCTCCTGCCTGACTGCTTGAGATGGGACATCAGTTTTTTCTTGCCTCAGACTTGGACTGAAACTTTGGCTTTTCCTGAATCTCAAACCTGCTGGCTTTTGAACTGGATCTTATACTCATCAGCTCTCTTGGTTCTGAGGTCTTTGAACTGAGACTCGCTCTCCTGGTACTTCAGCTTCCAACTGCAGATATTGGGGACTTCTCAGCCTCTATAACTGCATGAACCAATTCTTTATAATAAATCTCTGTATATGTGCATCCTGTTTGTTCTGTTTCTCTAAAGAACTCGGTACTTCATGGGGTTTAAATTCTGAAAAAAAAAATATAGCAGTGCAAAAAATCAGGAGTGACTGTTATTTCTTTTTGTTTTTTACATAATGACTTTTAGTTTTCAGTGCAAATAATAGAAAAAGGAAATTATTTTCAATATTGTTTCTTACTGATGAACCGACAGAGATAACTCCCTTAAGTATCTAGATAGGAAACATACATACGTATACACACATACAAATATTGTGATGAAAACATTAAAAACCTCATCACTACATGGGCTTGAACAATGTTAACATCTCATGCACATATTTATGCATATATACATAGAAAGTACAGTTGATTGAAAAAGTGCTCAATAGAGAGTTCAGTAATTTAGTTCTAGTGGTGAATTCTACTAAATTAGTTTCATGTCTCAGTATGGCTCTAAACAAGAAAATGCTGTGGACTTTTACAGAAAAGTGCCCTTTAAATTTAAGGAATGTACAGACAAATATTAAGGATATAATCTGCATTGTTTTCATAGGAAGGCATGGAGAGTCTATGTGCCCTACCAGGAAACTAAATGTTCCTTCTGGAGAAACCATTGCTCTGCTTTCTATTTTCACTGCTCTGACCTTTCCTCTAGGTTTTCCTTGAAATATGTTTAGCTTTGAATCACCATCTCTACTGTTTTCTTACTCACCTTCTCAAAACCAACAGGTCAAAAGTCAATGGGTACTTTTTAAAATTCATGACTGTCATAGGATGTATGATTCCCAAGACAGCAGTGGCAAATTACCAGGCTTACAGATGGATACTACCCAGAATGTTCTTCTGTGGCTAAGATTTTACCGGAGTCGCTCCTTATGCCCACAACAGGCAGTTTGCTTGGTTTGTCATTCCCTTCCAAAGGTACTTAAGGAAGGTGGAAGCCTAAAGTGAGCAGTTAGGTTCATACATGTGAGAGCACAAGTGAATTAAAGTTCCAGTGACTCAAGTCTCAAAGGCAATTACAGAGGTTTTCAGTAGTTAAACCAAGGTAACTTGCAAAGAACCCAATTCCATTGCTGACTTGATCTTTAAATCAATATTTTCCACAGACATTATATATGATAGCATAGGTAGGCTGTGAAACTAGGAATTGAAGCCCTGGAACAGATTTAAAGGGGAGAAAGTGAGTCTTTATATGAGGCTGAATTTTCAAGTATTATCAAGGGCAAAAGTTTTTAAAATCTTAAATTACCTGTCACTCTATAGCAGAGAATAGTTCCAGAGACTTGATTTTGCTCTTACATAGTCACTCCACATAATGTCAGAGACCCCTGAAAGGGTACTTTGAAAGATATATTGCAATATGTTATGCAATTCCCTATTCCTCCCGCCAGAAAAATTAGGAATTTGGGAGGTTTTTATGTGGGGTAAGGGATAGAGAGGGTAAAGAATTGACATGGAAATTGATTTTTAAAGATACTAAAATCTGAGCAGTTTTTACTGCATAGCCACAGGATACTGGCTAAAACAATTTGAAGGAAGGCAGTAGAGAGACTGAACTAAAGGCTACAGTGAATAGGTTCTGGAAAAACCCTTTCTATACAATTTAAATGGAGGAGGACATCACTGATCTGATTCTTTCCACTTTCACTGGAAGGCCTGAGGAGCAAGGAGGTCAGATACAGCGATTGACAAATGACCACTGTAGTTGGTGTAACTATTACTTGGATTGTGCACAAAGGAAAATCAGTCAGTGACCTCTGAACCCTGACTGGAACAGAATGTCCTTCTTACACAGTATTGCAGATGGGTCAACGTCTTGGTAAGCAGTTCATGGGTTAAAAGCTTGGGCTTTGGAGACAGAAACACCTGATTTCAAATCCCAGCTCCACAGTTCCTGACTGGGTTTCATGAAAATTTTACTAAATTTCTTTAGGCTCAATTCCTTCACCTGTTAAGTGAGTTTAATAATAATATCCAGCTCACACTAAAACAGATTCTATGTGGAACATGCTTACCAGAGCTCCTGGCACTTCACACGTGCACAGTACAGTTTAGCTAATTAGTTACATAAAGAAACTAATAAATGGAAGCTGATATGATCATGGTTAACATAATACAAAGTGGGTAGAGTAAGGTAGTCCTGAAAATCAGAGTTGGCTTCCTGCAACTGAACACCCTATTGGTAGAGTGTTGGGCTGGAAAAAACCCAACTTGGTTCACCCTATTTTCATCACCAGTGAAAACACTGCAGAGAGGCCACACTCTAAACACTTTCTAATGGGGGCAGCTGAAACCTTATGATTAAAACTGGGCAAATATAAAATATTGAATATTCTTGGACAAGGGTGATTTACTAAGTGTTCCTCTAATGTGAGCATGGTTTTGAATCTTTATCAATTCAGACAGAATTGATAACAATACTTGAAAATAAGACAAAGACTCATTTTCAAATGACTTTAAGTTGTGTAAAAGAACCTTTTGTCAGTGAAAGAACTAAAGGGATGTCATATCATTCTACCATTCACAAAGCCTAAAGTCTGAAATGTTGGAAACATATGGTTTTAAAGTTCTATGTCTGAGTCGGCAATGTCGATGGAGTTTTATGTAAAGAGATAAAAATCTGTGCATAGACTGTCACAAGCTGTTTCAGTGAACAGAGTCACTGTTGCTAAACCAATGTTGATATTCTTAAATGGGTTACAATGAAAACCACCTGTAAGCCAGACAGGTTTGAGAGTGGTAAAAATCATCAAGGGATTCAGGTCAAAAATAATGTAAATAAGATGGCAAGAGAGGTTGACTAGTATCAAGGAGTCACATGGTGATGAAAACCTCCCGAATAAAGAATGCAGAAACAGGTGTGACTTATGTCAGAAGTATGGGAGGAGTGTGTTTCTGAGGAATGAGATTGTGATTCACTAAATGGTGGTCTGGTATTCCTGATCTATTTGTCTTTTTTTTTTTTTTAATATTATTTACCCTACTTATGATACACATAAAGTGGACAGGAGACTCCACAGCTCCAGTAAAGACACATGATATTGACAAATAGAGTGCAAATTTTGAAGTGGAGAACTTCCTGGGAGAAGTACTTGACAGTCTCCATGACTCTCTTGTTGGAGCAGGACAAGTTGGGAGGAGGGTGATAGAAATTTGTCAGCTGTTTTATACTTGCCTAGATTAATTTCCATACCTTATCTCATTTAACCATTTGACCTTCATGCAGTAGGCAAGGTGAAGGAAGTCTTAATCAGTGAACAGCCTTTATGAAATATTTTGTTCTAGATGAATTTGATGAGGCAAAGTAAAAATAAAGATAAATAGAGATCTAATAAATTAAGTTGAAACTCTTCCAAACATTTGGTTTTCAAAGAGTCTGACCTCATTTTTGGTCAACTCACATTAATGAATTTCCTAGATATTTTCAAGTGCTTGAAGCGTCATGAGTATTTATGTGATGGTAGTGGTCAGGTGTGATCTGAGAAGGTTCTTAAACCCAAAGGGTTTTAGACTAGAGAAAGAAATGCATGTTAACAGTTAAAATAAGCAAAGCAAATTAATAGCCAGGTAGAGAGGAATTATTGCATAAGGATCAGGCACATGAGCTCAGCAGTCAATTGCCTGATTCTACCATGTGTTAGCTGATAACCTCAGGCAAGTTCTTTTACTACTCTAAACTTCAGGCTCCTCCTTGCTAGGTAGCACCTATGATAATGTGTCTAAAGCCCTATCATAATGCCTGGCATATATTGAGTATTCAGAACTGGTAGCTATCATTATTAATCATTATAAGCTAAGTGCTACAATTAGGACATTAAAAAGGTTTCTTTTTAAATTTATTTTTTGATTGCATTGGCATACAATATTAGTTTCAGATGTACAACATAATGATAAAAGATTTATATACATTACAAAGTGATTGATCCCCTCAATCATGGTTAGTCTAGTACTAATCTGACACCATACATAGCTATTACATTATTGACTATATTCTCTATGCTGCACTTTATTTACATCCTTGTAAGTACTTTATATCTGGCAATTTGTACTTCTTAAGCTCTTTTACCTTTTTCATTCATTCCCTCAAGACTCCTTCCATCTGGCAATCATCGATTTGTTCTCTGTAGCTATGAGTTGGTATCTGCTTTGTTCGTTTATTTTATTTTTTAGATTCCACATGTAAGTAAAATCACATGGTATTTGTCTTTCTTTGTCTGACTTACTTTGCCTACTACCCTCTAGGTCCATTCATGCAAGATTCCATTCTTTTTTATAGTAGAGTAATATTCCATTGTATATATGTATCACAATTTCTTTTTTTCAGTTGTCTTTTGATGGGTACCTAGGTTTCGTCCATATCTTGACTACTGTAAACACTACTGAACTGGATATAGAAGTATGTATATCTTTCATATAAGTGTTTTGGGTGTCTTCAGATGAATATTCAAAAGTGAAATTGCTGGGCCATATGGTAATTCTATTTTTAATTTTTTTGAGGAAACTCCATATTGTTTTCCATAGTGGCTGCACCAATTTATAATCCCACTAACAGTGTGTGAGGTTTCCCTTTTCTCCACATCCTCACCGGCACTTGTTTGTTGGCTTATTGATGATAGACTTTCTGACACGTGTGAGGTGATATCTCCTTGCAGTTTTAATTTGTATTTCTCTAATGATTAGCGACATTGAGCATATTTTCATATGTCTATTGACCATCTGTATGTCCTTTTAGAGTAACATCTATTCAGATCCTCTGCTCATTTTTTAATTGGATTGTTTAGTATTAAGTTTTATGAGTTTTTAAATATATTTTGGATATTTCCACCTTATTAGATATATCATTGGTGAATATCTTCTCCTGCATTATGAAAAATTTAATGGCATACCATTGGATCTGATTTTTGAAAGATTAAGATTTCAATGTAGGGAAATAGTCTGGTATAGTTAATTAAAACAAAGTGAAACAATTAAAAAAATCTTGGACTTTGATGTTAAAGGACTTGGTTCAGTTTCCTATTTCTGGTCAATTTTTATTGATTTTCTATTATATGTCAGGCATTAACTGTCACAACCTGTGTGGACCTCAGTCTCTGGATCAGGAGTTGAAATGAAAAGGATATCTATTTCTCATGGTTGCTTCCATAAGGAAGAAATGTAAAATGTTGGAGGAAAGCATATTATGATCTGAAAATTGTTGTTGTTGTTATTATTTTAAGGCATACAGAATACATGGGAAAGAACAATTTAGTTTGAGAGACTAGCATGAATTAAAGGCATGGAAGTATAATGACACACACGATGTTTAGGAAATGACCAAAAGATAGGTATGAGTGAAATATAAGGGTATAGAAGGAAATACTTTGATGGAGTACTTTATGGATGCTGAATGCTGGGCTATAGGGTTTGTGCTTTATTCTGTGCCCAGCAGAGAGTCAGGTTTTAGAAAGAGTATTCTAGAATATTCTGGAAAGATTACCCTACACTCTACATTACAATAGGCTGGAAAAGTGCCTATTATTACATTATTAGTGAGGAGTTAATAAGATAGTTTATCTCAATCACTGGTCACCATCTTACTTTTATTCCTTCCCTTTTCCTGGCCCTAGCCTATGTCATTATTTGGCTATTCTCAATAATTCTCAGGCTGAGTAATATATTAATTACTTTTTATGGAACTTTAATACCTAAACTTTGCTGCAGACTATTGAATTAACATCTGGATGGTACAGCCCAGACTATGCATTTGAAAAATCAGTAGAGGTGATTCTAATGTCCAAGCAGGATTGAAAAGTACCTTTTGAACTTCCTTTCAACCCAGTAGCACCTTATGATTTTGTGAGGAGGCTTGTTAAAATGCAAGAAATGCCAGTGTGTTATGGTGGTCTATTGTTAAATTAAGATATCAGTGGGTGTAAGAAAGAAGAATCTTGCCACTTGGCCAAGGCTCAGGGAAACCAACAGCAGGGCACTCAGTATGGGACAAAATGAAACCAGAGCCTGCTTGGGATTCTGGGTGACAGTCAAGTTCAGAGATAGGAAGGTGACTTGAAATTTAGCTACGTAGCTGAGGAATCATCAGGTACTGAGAGATCCCTTTTCATGTTGTGCTGTCCATATGATTCAGCTACTTTCTCAGATGCTGCTATTTTTCTCTGTGAATTTTCACTCCAGCTCCTACTACTACTACTCTTAGTTATATCCTCAACGGAAATACCTGAGGTGGACAATTGAACTCGTCCAGTTATTCGTGATGGATCCACTGCCTTTGGTTAGGTGCTTTCTCTTTGATCAAGTCAGTTGTGATTGGGTGGCAAGCTCTCTTAGGGTGAAATGTGTGTAAGAATTGCTGAAGTAGGGACCTGGGTTTTTCAGAAGGGCGTTGTTGAGTAATAGTATTTATAGTTTATCTGTAGTTAGCTCGTGAAGCACAGGTCTAAGCATTTTACATGTGTAATAGTTTTATTTTTATAACTTATATAATTTGTCTTTATTTAACAAATATAAACTATATATAATTATAAATTTATATAAACACTTATAAATATATATAGTAGTTACTCTGTACCAGGTACTGTTCTAAGTACTCTACAATTTGTTTTGGCACTTTACATTTCTTGACTCATTTAATGAAAACTTTTGAGGTGGTTACTGTTATTTTCTCATTTTACAGACAAAATTCATAGAGTTAACACCTCTTCTGATGTCATATGGCTCAAAGTAGCAAAACTGAGATTTGAACCCATGAACTCTGGGTACATGTTTACCTGTTGTGCCATTTATGGAATTTGTTTCTTCACACAGGCAGATAGCCCAAGGTACAAAAAGTATATTCATTCTTATCATGCATCTCAGATTGACCTGCAGAATGGTACGACGATGGGCATGTAGTCTGGTGCCTGCTGATCTGTGAACTCTGGTTTTTAAGTTTATTATCTTGCGCTCTTTTCTACCTTTCTCTCTTTAAAGTTCTTTATCTCTGGCATTATGTTCTGAATAAATATTTATTAAATAAATGTGGCATAACTGAATGAATGAATGAACGAATGAATACATAAGGGAGTATGATTTCAAAAAATTTTAGGAACAATTGAATTGGAGTTTGAAGGAAGGTGGAAAGATTCTTGGCAGAGTGGAAAATCACATGTGACTGTTTGATAATTTTATATTAACAACAAATGCCACCACTTGACTTTGCCTCATATCTCAAGAGACTCCACTGAGAAAAGTGTTTAAAAGATTTTTGTTCCTAATCTTCTTAGTTTGTAAAATTTGAACAATCCGACACACCAGATTAAGAAGATTGTTGCTGCTTTTTCAGTGAGACTATTATGAGAATTAGTCGTCATTTAGTATTTCGTTGTGAGTCTTGTGCCTTAGTAAATAAAAAACAAGAGGAGAAAAAATTAAGTAAAATCTCAACAACTTCTAGGCATCTTGGCATTTGATGAGGTTTTTATTTTATTCTTGAATTTTTTAAAGGAAAAAAGTAATAAAAAAGAAAACTCAGACACTCTTTTGGATCATTTTCTTCAAGAAAATTTTATGAAGAAAATGCATTTTTAGTTACTCACTAAGATAAGAATGAGGTCATCAGTGAAAGTGGGATGCACACACTGAAAACCAAGAACAACGACAACCCAGTTCTACTTCTTCACTGTGGAAGAAAGGAGCAGACAGAAAGGAAAGAGAGTAACAGCTGCAGATGTGCAATAAACAAACACAAGGGACTAAGTGGGAGCTCAGTGCCAAATTAAACCTGTGCATGAACCTTATTTGTTTTCTTGCAGTTAAGGGGAGAACATCACCATTCAAACAGACAAGCTACATAAGGCAGGCTATGTAGAAACTGAAATCAAGGTATCCAATCAGAAAAGGTTTTTGTGTCTTTTCCTATTAAGACAGCTCTGTAACATTAAAGACATTGGCTCTAATGAGTTAGAGAGGGAGAGCCTAAGAAATGGTCCCATAAAATATTTTTACAATGTCACATGATGCCCGAAGAGTATGCTTTAATTGTAAATGAAAGAAAGAGGACATTTTTCCCATTCAAGAGTTGCTTCTGATCATTCTGTGTATCTGGTGAAATCTTACAAATACAAGATACTCATGTAATACCTGGTATCATATATAGTCATATTCTTTTTTAATAAATCAAGTTCCTTTATGTTTAATTCTGTGAAATGGTGTCATTTCAAATTATTTACTTACATTTTAAATAAGAAAATTAATTCATCCTTGATATATCCCTTGCATGTCTTACAAAACCCCTTCCATTTCTTTCTTCCTTCAGTTTCCTTTTGTCCCCCAACCATTCCACCAACTGTGGCCAAGATGTAGAATATAACAAAATGGAAATATGCTAGAATCTGGTTTTGTAATTGAGATTCTAAAGAGATGTATGTATTCAGACTTAGCAATATTGTAATAACAAAATGCACATTGAGTATAGGAAAAGTCTGGAAGAATAGAAACCTTCAATTAGAATCCCTCATATTTATTTTTAGAAATTAGTTCAGATAGGAAATTATTTAGATTGACTTATTTACTATTACATTTTATAAAGATGCCATGCTTGTTATCTAAATCATTGTTGTAGTCTCATGTATCATGGGGAGGAGTGCTAGTTTTCCAACCACTTTATAACTTGGGAACAGAGGCAGAAAGAAAGTAAATGATATGCTTAAGTTATAAGAGAAAGTAAAAAAAAAGGAGATTTATTTCAGTTAGCTCCATATTTATTGGTTCCCAAAGGCCAGTCTCTCATATCGAGTCCCCTTTCTTTAATAAATTTATTAATCAAAAGCCATCCTCTCTAGGTAGATACAGAATAAGAATGATTTTCTTGGTGATGATTTGTTCTTTTTGTAAGATAAAGCTAGTCTTAATTTGTCAGTAGTCATTGTTACATTATCATTAAGATGGTTAGTTGCAGTGCTGGCAGTCAAGTCCCTAAATCTGAAGGCAATGTTAACGAATGGAGAAATGAGTAAGACATTTGGATGAGTTTCAGCTATAGAAAGAGTTCTGATTTTCTTATTAAAATTTGCAAACTTTCTTATTAAAATTTGCAAAGAGTTCTGATTTTCTTATTAAAATTTGCTTTGAAAATAGAAAATCAATTGACCAGGCTTAGATCCTACTAGTTTACCAAGCCAACATGCTTTGGCTTGGTAAAGTGCCCCTTCATACATTTTCAGTATATGTTGGCTCTTGATTTTCTTGTTGGGTGTAACTATAGAATTGCACAGGTAGAAAATATTCTTGTGACATAACCAAACAACCCAGTCAGGTTAATAAAGCAGAATACAATATTGAAAGAGAAGTGATATTAGTCAATTTTGCTTTTAATTCTCAATGAAGAATCTTTAATGGCAAAACCCAAACCAAATCAAATGAGCAAAAAACAATGACAACAGTCACAACAATGTACTGTAAAGAAAACCAGGCAGACTTTTGATTTGTCATTAGTAACCAAAATGAAATGTCAAACTTTAGAACTTTAGGACAGTTTTATGAAGCTAAAAGAACTATCAAGGTTTGTCATTAATGTGTATTTGTCTTTGTGTGTGTGTGTGTAGATATGGTGCTGGCATAAGTAAACAATTTTAGATCTGTAGGGTCTCTTAAACCTCATGTTTATTATTGACGGGGTCAAAAGAAAATATGAGATAAAGTTTTCTTCCTCATTTAGCAGCTTCATTCAGCAGAGATAAGAGAAGTTGTGAAGTTTAAGATGAAGAGCAGCATCCTCTTAGCCACACTTCACAATGGCTCCAGGGAAAGGGGCAACAAGATGTTTTTGGCCTTTAGCATGGAAACAGCAACACCAGCCCTCAAAGATTTCTGTTTTAAGTAAACAAGAACAATTGGTAAAAACACAAACAAAAATAAACAAACAAAAAAATGTAAAAGAGAAAAAAATCAAAATAAACAAAACACCACCAGTGAGCCAAAACCATCTTAATTCTTCCTACCTGGATTTTTCTTTCTCCTTTTCAATTATTATACTTAGCAAGCCTCTCTATGTCTTCTCACCTTTGCTAAACATAATATTTAGAATAACTAGCCCTTTTAATGTCCCATGCATTAAAACTTATGGATTGTTAAAAGATATTTTGTCTTAACATGACAAAAAATTATTTTTCAAGGTATGAGAAAAAAATTGTCACAAAAGTGCGGTCCCTGCATCCCACTTCACCTCTGATTGCCAGCTTTTCTCTTTCCTTTCCTTGATCTCTCTTCACTTTCCTTCCTTCTTTCTTCTCTCTCTTCCTTCTGTCTTTTATCCTAAAATGCTTATTAAATGTACAAAAAAATCAAGGCATAGATCAATGCTTTATTAATAAATAACATTTCAAAAGTTGATGCATAAATCTAAGTTGGTCATTTGCCATTTATTTGTTCATCTTTTCAATGGGAAATTTGTTTCTTAATATAGAGTTTAATGGCTTTTTAGTTTTTAAATATGTTAAATGCTCTGCTTTTAACAATATATATATATATATATACTTTATGTACACTTTAGCTGGGGTTCTTATGCAGCTTCAGTATAATTTATGATAATACTGATACATAAGATTTTGAATTAAGTTTGAGACTATATTTGTCTTTGGAGCTGAGATGTGTTTCCTGGAGGTAGAATATGGTTGGGTTTTGTTTTTTGAGCCATTCTGAAACTCTGTGCCTTTTTATTGGTGAGTTTGGTCCATTTACATTTAGGATGATTATTGAAATATGAGGTCTTTTGGTAGAAATTATATTTTTTGCTTTCTGGTAGCTCAGTGTTTCCATTGCTTTCTTGTCCTTGTGCTTGTGTTTTCTTTATTTTGGTTGGCTTTTGTAGATTTTGCCTCTAGTTCTTCTTGTTTCATGTTATATATTTCAGTTCTGGCTCTATGGTGTGTGGTTACCATTATAAATATGAAAAAGATAGTTACATACACACACACACACATGTACACAGTCATCCATTTTCTTCTATGTGTGCCTTATCTCCTTTTCCTTTTGTGAATCCGAATCTTTGAATTCTCCCCTTTTCAGTTATTGTTATCTCAATTTGTCCCTATGATGGCTTAATGTTCATTACTATCTTGCTGTAGCCATTCTCTTCTTATTATTTAAGTTTATAATGCCCTGTTCTTAGTAAGGGTTGCATTCCTCTGCTTCTATTTGCCTAATGGTCACTTTACTCCTAATTATGTATTTTTTGTTTTGTTTTGTTATTTTGTTTTAGATGAGCTGACACCTTTCAGTATTTCCTGTAGTGCAGGCCTTATAAGAGGAGAATTCCCTTAATTTTTGCATGTCTGGAAAGGTCTTTTTTCTCCTTCATATCTAAAGGCGAGCTTAGCTGGATACATTATTTTAGATTTAATGTTCCTTTCACTTAATAGTTTAAGTATTTGATTCCATTTCTTTCAGGCTTGTAAGGTTTGCACTGAGAAGCCCGAATGTAATCTAATGGGTTTTCCTTTATAAATTACCATCTTCTTTTCCATGGCTGCCCTGAGAATTCTGTCTTTGTCATTGATTTTTGATAGCTTTAATATAGTGTGTCTTGGTGAAGGCCTTTTTTGGTTCAGATAATTGGGTGTTCTGTTGACTTCTTCCAAGCTCTAGCTCATTTCTTAGATTGGGGAAATTCTTATCCACTATTTGTCTGGAAATACTTTCTAGTCCCTGTTCCTTTTCCTCACCTTTGGTAATGCCCATTATTTTTATGTTTCCTCTCCTGATGGTATCAGCTAGTTCTTGTATTTCTCTTTCATTATTTCTCATTCTTTGGTTTCTTTCTTCTTCCTTCTGATTTATTTCTAGATTTCTGTCTTTGATATCACTGATCCTTTCCTCCGTTTGGCTGACTCCTTGCTCTGCTCATCTAGTTGTTTTTTCAATTCCTGAAATTGTTTATTTGAGTTATTTTGGATCTCACTGAATTTTTTCAGAAGTGCCATCCTGAATTCTCTGTCATTTAAGTCGCATATTTCTATGTCTGTATGTGTGTTTTCTGGAGATTTTTCTTTTCTTTCTGAAATGCCTTGTCACCTTGGTTGTTCATGGTGTTTAATTGACTATTTCTCTGCCTGTGCATTAATGGAAGTGCATTCTGTTGTTTTTCTAGAAAGAAGATTTATTACATAAAGGTCTCTCTTTAGCCTGCTGCAAAGAAGGCGCTTTTCTTTTGGTTTCCAGTAAGTGGCGTCTAAGCCTCTTGGATCCTTGCTTTATATAAAGCCTAAATGTCTTTTTTATTTTCTTGTAGATATTTAATCACACTTGCTACTCTCTGTTTCAGTCCTTGTTAGCAACAGTTTTAGAGTGTTTGTTCAGATTCCCTTGAGGCTCTGTGGTGATCAGTCACAGAAGGTATAGGGGGAGAGGCCCTCTGAGTTGGGAGTTGGGGGCTGTGGCTCAGCTTCAGTTTTGCAACCAGGGCTTTTAAAAATCAACTGTTGTTTCTCTGTGGTCCTGTCCTGCTTCTCTGCTTTCTGCCCTGATGACTGGGCCCTGCTGCTGGCTGCTAGGAGTTCTGCCACTTCTAGGTAGGCTGATCAGGAAAGTCGCCACTCCTTGCCCCTCCTCCTACAAGGAGCTCCAGCAACTGAGGAGCCAGCTTCTTTGTTTCTCCCAGTCCACTGCCTGACACCTGGAGTTCTGACCTATAGTAGCTCTTATGCACAGATCCCATGCTCAGATGTGGTGCTGTGCAATTTGGGTGTGTTTTTTGAGTTTTAGGTGTTCAGCTTATTGTTGTTTCAAGGGAAGAGATCTGGGGACATTTCTCACTCTGCCATGTTTCTGAGAATTCTTGAATAAAGTTTGGAATCGTGAAAGATTAACTTTTATCCAGTGTAGTTATAGTGTTACACTGTTTATTGTAATTATCTGAAAGTTGTGGCATATATAATGATTATGTAAAAGTTGATTAGAATGCTTTATTTTTCATCCATGCCAGACAGTATTTTTCATATGCATATTTTGAGGCACTTTGCAAAATATAGCATTCTCTTATTACTGATAGGTTAAACAGGATACCAAGTCAGATGCCTAAACTAGGTTACATTTTGAGACTATAAAAGCTTTTTTTTTCTTTTTTCCTTTTACCTTAGCTTCGATTATATTCATTACTGTTCTCCTCCCTTGATCTTCATTCTAGATAACAGGTTGTTTTGAATGATATCCTGTTAGATGTTTTGCCATAGCAGAATATGGAGATTTTCACACATAAGAAATGATACTTCTCATGTGTAGGAATTTTGCTATGGCCTTGCTAACAGAATAATTGTAGTCAATATATATGAAAAGTAGACTGATAATGTAAGGAAGAAATATTAAAATTTGTATCTTTAAGGCTACTAATGATAAATTAAATGTATTTCTTTGACAAAATAATTTTTAAATTATTTTATTACTGCAGGCTACACACTTTGTGTTATTGTAATAATTCTATGAGTTTTCATATGTGTATGTGACCTCAGTAGCCCTGCATATTTCCTTGTTTTATGCCTGAAACTAAATTAATTACTTTGTTTAATTTCATGAACATGCCAAGCCAGCAGTTATGAATAGCTACTAATATCAAGTGTTTACAAGGAGAGTGGGGGATGTTACAATAAATATCTACCCAATTACCAAACAAGTGAGGGCAATATTGTTTCCTGGTAAGCTGGACAAATTATAATTTTTTTTTTTACAGGGAATGAAACTATTGCAAAATCAGCAGTGAAGTTTTATTAAAATTCTATGATGTCCACAATGTCAAGTTAAGCTTTATTACGAAACTAATTTGCAAATGCAATGTTTTACTAGACAAAGTTTTTAGCCAAAGAATCTCAGTGAAAATAGACACACTTTGGACATCCATGCAATGCTTTAGAAATATTTTGACAGGCATTGGTGAGGTGAAGGGAAATCATTGTGGGAGTACAGTGTAGCAGTGAACTGTGGCTTTATAAGACGTTAGCCTAGAAAAAGTTAACCGCACATTTGCCAAATACAAAACAATAATAACCACAACAGCAGCAGCAAGAGATTTTTGTATCAATGCTCTAGACTTTGCAAAGTTCACCTTTTTATAGAAATTATTTTATTTAATCCTTAAGCAATCTCATGGAGGAAGTTGGTAAAATTACTGCTTCCTCAAATGATTCTCATTGTACAAATAAGAAAATTAATGCTAAGCTAGGATTAGTGTGCGGGTGAAGATCTGATTGCAGGCTAGAGTATGTTAATACTGAAATTAGTTTGGGCCTCTACTGTTAAATGACGTATATCAGGATTTGCTCCAACTCACCATAACTGTATGTGTTCCCATTTGGAGTGAGGAGGGAGAAACAGCACTCTCTAGGGCTTCAGGTTGTTCTTCCTATTGGGCGTTGAGACGTTAGCCTCAATTTAATCTTGAATTATAGCTCCACTTCTTAGTCTGCATTTCTAACATTCTATCAGATCAGAAGAAAGAAAATGTATGAATACCCATAGGTATGGATCCAATGGTTAATGCTTCATGTTTGGGGAGAAGTTCGACTAACTACTCTGCCTGGCCACACACCTTTTTCCACCCTCACGGAACTTTGTCCTACTTTGTTTTTTGTTTTTGTTTGTCTCAGTCCTTGTTTAACTGCTGGGGGTAAATAGATTTGGTTGTTTACAGGTACTTTCTCTTCCTGTTCCATTTTGAGTTCTGTCTAGGGAGACAAAAATAAAGAAACTGAGCATGTTAAGGCCCTGGTATGACTGACCCTCCTCCCTGCCTCACCTTTTAGATGCCTTCACAAGTCCAGGTTGTTTCTTGTGCTTCTGACCAATTAAACAGAAAGCAGAGGTTTACATAACCCCTTCTTCAGGTTTGATTAATTTGCTAGAATGGCTCACAGAACTCAGAAACACAATATTTGCCAGTTTATTAAAGGATATGATAAAGGATACAAATGAAAAGTCAATGGGGAGTTACATAGGGCAAGGTCTGGGAGGGTCCCAAGTACAGGAATTTTTTTGTCCACAGGGAGTTTGGATATGTCACCCTTCTGGTATGTGGATGTGTTCATCCACCTGGAAGCTCTTCATACTATTGAGATTTTTATGGAGGCTTCATCAGGTAGGTATGACTAATCATTAACTCCATTTCAGCCCTCCCTTTCAAGGGAAAAGGAACAGGGCTGAAAATTTCAAGATTCTTATAATGGCTTGGTCTTTTCAGTGGCCAGCCCTCTTCAGGGAATCAGCTGGTAGTCTACTCAGAGTTGCTTTATTAGAATAAAAGATCTTCTATCACTCAGGAAATTACAAGAATTTCAGAAACTCTGTGCCAGGCACTGGGGCAGAGACCAATATATATATTTTTTCTATCATCTCACACTTATCTATTTCCCTCACACTTATCTATTATATCTTCCATACATTTTGTTAAAAAACAAAATTCAACTAAGTTTGAAAATATAATTGGCTTATTAAGCAATTTATGAATCAGCATCCCATCTAGCAACTAGAAGAGTGCTCTGATATTCACAAAAGAAAAGAAAGGATTATTTTTAGGTTAGAGCATCTTTTGTGGGGAAGAGAATGACAAGGATTTTTATCATGAAGATTTCCTCTTCTTTCTGTAGGGAGAGATGGAGAGGCCCACGTGAGAGGTTACCTTACTGCTTTATTGCTGCTTAACCAGAAAATTCTAGACTGGTTGATTAAGATTATATTCTGTAAAGGTTGATATATTCTGTAAAAATTGAAAGATAGGTCAGGTATTAAATCTGGGTTTTGTGTCATGGGCTTATAGCACCAGTGATGCCATTTTGGTTCTGTGGTTTTCTCTTTAACAATTTAGTGTTTGAACTCTAGGTCTATGACCCACCACTTACTATGTAGTCATCTGAATGTCCCAGAGAAACGTGAAAATTAACGTGTCTCAAGATGTCTCAACATGTCTCAAACTTTATTAATTGTTCCCCCCTTTCCTGCCAACTGTACTTTTTCTATATTTTCATTCCTATATATAGTAAATCATATCACCTTAAACTCCTTTGACCTAAATTTCCCAGGAATCCTTCTTTCTTTTTCCTTATGATCTAAAATCAGTCATTGATCAAGTCCTGTAGATTCCACCTACTGAATAATGCCATGTTTAATGCATTTACTCTGTTTTGCTTATAAGGTTTTCAGCTGCACTTAACAGCAAATCTGATTAAAAGTCTTTTGAAAATCAAGGATTTTGGAAGCTCACATGAAGTTTTTGCCATTAAGCTGTTTCTAGCTCTAGTTCAGCAGTTCAGAACTATCAGAAGTCTCGAATGGCTTTTCTGCAAAGTCTTTGGTGTTCCCCTGGGAGCTGCATACTCTACTGCAGCAATAAGCATCACTCTTTCACAGAACAAAATCCAGAAAACAAAAGAATAGGTTTCTTTCTTGAGGTCATCAATCTTTTTTATCAGGGTGGAAATCGTTTCTAGGAACACTCTGCCAACCCCACTCCCACAAGCTCACACCACCACCACCGTCAGCCCTCCCTCAGTCCCTTGGTCAGTACTGGATCACAGAGCCAGACTCTTTGCCTATCTGTCCCTCTAGACTGCTGTCATCAGGACTGAGCTCTTCCAGGAAAAATGTAGGGTGATAAAATGGCTGTTCAGTATCTGTCATATTCTCCATCTTACCTCCTGTTTCTCTGCTTTTGCTGGAGTTAATGTTTTGATCATGTCTGGCATGGGCTGTTTGAATAGACTTGCGAATTATCTCTCTGTTGCCCTGTTGTCAACATCAAATATGCTAGAGTGAGCTTTCTAAAATATATGGCAAATATTAAGAAAAATATTATTTTAATTTGCCATTCCCACATCTTCCATATTTGGTAAAAAAAAAAGCATTTAAATAAGCTAAAACTACATTAATTCATGAGGAAAGTGATATTCAACGTTAGACCCACAATTAAAGTTTTCATTTAAAAATATGAATAACAAGGTACAATTTTTTGAGAACTGAGGGATGATAGAAAAACATTGCCTGAAATATCATTCCCTTCTCTTGGTCAATAGAAAAAGTATAGACACACTATAACTCTTTGGCTATGGGAGGAGTGACCTCTTCCTAAGTTATTGGCCTTAAATCTAGTCACTATATTTTACAAACAAATAATGTGACACCTAATATATTTTATGTTATGGGTACATCTGATAAATTGAGACAATTTTAATAAAATTATATATTCAGATGGGAATCTACTTTAAAAGAACAGTGCTTTTACTCCTTTATTAAAAAGAAGAAACTCTTATAAATAAGTTCAGATTTAAGAAAAATTGCTTACTGAGAGCAAGGAACATCTGGAATACACACACACACACACACACACACATTTGATGTTCAGTAAAATATAGAAGTGTAACATAGCATGCCTTTATGCAAATAAATATTTCAAAATAATAAACATTTTTGTCTTGGAATCTTTTGAAAAAATTATGATAACCTTATTTTTGGCCTTTTTATGTCATTAGGGGTCATTTTAGTATCACTTTATTTAGAGAACTTAAAATTATTCTAGAATTATTACTTATTCTTGAATTATTTCTTTATGTACAGAGACTAAAAATGATGTTTATGGTATAGTTGTAACAATTATGCCTGTCTGATAATATTTTGGTATAAATATACATGACTTTATCTATAATACCATATTAATAAAAGGTAATATATTTTTGCAGAAATGGGATCATAACGTTCATAGTGTTTTACATCTTACCTTTTTCATTTACAATGTATTATAGACATTAGAATACGTTTTCTACTGTATCACTGTACATGTTAATTTTTTACTGGTGTTTTAAGTTAATTTTAAAATTAACATTTCTTCTTAAAGCATACACATTAATATCCATTCATGGATTAATAGTACAGGTAACTATGCTGGGCTTTTAAATCTATTTTGTAGTATCAATAATATATAATGTATATAATTTATGTTGTAAATGCATCTAATATAAAAAGGGGGGAAGTGTGGGCAGTTTGGAAAGAAAATCAAAGAAGAGGCTGGTTCTTCTTCATTCAGTGAACATTCTCTTCCTCTTTTCTTCCAACCCCCAGTTCACCCATGAACTGTAATAGCTGGGAAAACTTCACAGATGGGGACTGGACTATTAGACCCACATATCAAATGTGGTTTGTGGGTTATTATTTTCCTCTCTGGAGTTCCTAACTACAAACTTTAGAAGAATGAATTTCTGAAAACTTCTTGTCAAAATGCACGTCACCTGCTTAATCTTGATTGAAGCAGGTCACATTTATGACTATTCTAGAGCTACATCTCATGCATCATCCCATTTCCTGTCTATAAGTAAAGTGATTAAGGAAGAGCCTGACATGCAGTAAGCACTCAATAAATATTATTATTCTTATTACTTTAAAGGATGCTCTGGCTTTAGAATCCTACCGAATACCAAAGCCTGGGCCCCACTTCAAGTATTCTAATGTCATTGGTCTGGAATCAGTATTTTTTCATAGCTCCCTGCATTCTTTGAATGTGCATCAACATTGAGAACCAATGATCTCTATAATAGAACATTGCACCAGCTAACTTAAATTGCAAATGTATTTTGTTGTTTCTATATGATTCATACACTCATTTAATTCTCACAGCAATCTATGACAGGGATTATTATCTCCGTTATGAAGATGAGAAAACTGAAGCACAGAGATATTAAGTGGATTGCCCAATGCAACACAGCTGACAAATTGCAGAGCTAGGATTTAAAGCCAAAATAAAAACATGCAATAAAATAGATTATTCAGTCATAAGAGAGGAATGCCGAAAGCTTCCACGTTTCTACCTATAAGAAGTTAACATTATACCATATTAGAACTTAGATTCTAGTATTGAAGGACTACTTAATAGGCTCGTAGAGAGATTGGGGGCTAGAGAGAAATATATGCTGCTGGATGTCATGACCTTCTCATGTTAAGAGGCAAGGCTTAAGCCTTCACTCTATAATTACGTTGTAAGTTAAAGTCAGTTTTGGTAAATTTCTGAAATAAATGATAAATGATCAATAATAAACATTTGGTAAATCTTCAGTTTAGGATTTTGTAGCCTACTAAATATCTGAATAAAAGAGAGTGTTTACTAACATGCTTAGTTAGAAGTAAGGATTTGTCCAAAGTCCTTATTATCTAAAATTTGCCTATTACATTTTCTTAAGTTGATTGCTATTTATACTTTATAAATATTATTTTCTCACTGTTTTTATCAAGAAATTTTGCTTATGATATTTTAAAATATATTTTCAAATAGGCTAAGTCTTGACAATGCTATAAAATATTGTAGTTGCCTGAAATTGCGTGTGTTGCCTGTAGAATATGTTATATAAGTCATAGATATTTTAAGTTTTACATTCAGTGACTAAGAGTCACATTTGAATTTTGATGTTACTCCAATCTATTTACTTAGACAACAGGTATGTGTTGGGGGGAACTAAAGGATGCTAAATTTTTGAGGAAAAAATAGAAAGAGCAAATTTTAGGGAACAGTATACTTTCAGGAGAGGTAAAAGTGTGGTAGAACCTTGCAAAATAAAAGAAGGAACCCAATAGCTTGAGGATATCATCAAGTGCCTGAGTGCTGGCAAATAAGACTGTAATAGAGAGATATGAAGACAAATACCCTCTGATCAACAAATTAGTGTGATCATGGATTTTCCATGATGTACAGACTAAAAGCTTACAGATGATTGAGTTGTATAAAATATAATTGCTCTAAACTTACTAAATAATTAAAGCATATCTCTAATTTTCTTATTTGTGAAGTACTATGAATTTGGAAGAGTCAGTGATTAGAAGCATAATTAAAACCAACTGGCTCTGGTTATTTTATTTTTTTCTATTGATAATTTAAGCCCATAAAAGTGTGATGAATTTTATTTAGTCTTCTAGAATATGAGAATTCTTTGGTCCAGTATGAACTATTCAAACACTTCAATTATTAGGAATACACTTGCAACCACAACTGGCATAGATTTCATTATAGAAATTCCAGAAATGTTGAATGTCATATTAAATGTTTGAATGGCAGAGAGAAGAGAAAAAGAAGCAGTGATTAGGCTAGCCTGTTGATGAGAAGCAGAGTTATTATTTACTTTGATATATTAATAGAATATATGTTTTATTTTATTTAAAAAAATGTTACAGTTGAGATTCAATATTATTTTATATTATTTTTCTAGTGAACAGCATAGTGGTTAGACATTTACATAACTTACAAAGTGATCCCCCCAATAAGTTTAGTACCCACCTGGCACTATACATAGTTATTACAATATTATTAACTATATTTCCTATGCTGTATTTTACATCTCCTCAACTATTTCATAACAACCAATTTGTATTTCTTAATCTCTTCACCATTTTCACCCAGCCTTCTAACTCCCCTCCCATCTGGGAACCATCAGTTTATTCTCTGTATCTATGGATCTATTTCTGTTTTGTTTGTTTTATTCTTTAGATTTCATATGTAAGTGAGATAATTTCATATTTGTCTTTCTCTGTCTGATATCACTTAGCACAATACCCCCTAGGTTCATCTATGTTGTCACAGATGGTAAGATTTTATTCTTTTTAATGGCTGAATAATATTCCATTGTATATATATGTACCACCTTTTCTTTATCCAATCATCTATTGATGGGCATTTAGATTGCCTCCATTTCTTGACTATTGCAAATACTGCTGCAGTCAACATAAGTGTACATATATCTGTGAATTAGTTTTTTTTTTTTTTTCAGATAAATATCCAGAAGTGGGATTGCTGGATTATAAGATAGTTCTAATTTTTTGGAATTTTCGATAGTGGCTATACCAATTTGCAATCTCACCAGCAGTGCACAAGGGTTTCCTTTCTCTACATCTTTGCCAACATTTGTTATTTGTTGATTTATTGGTAATAGTCATTCTGACAGGTATAAGATGATATCTTATTGTGGCTTTAATTTGCATTTCTCTGATGATTAGTGACTTCGAGCACTTTTCATATGTCTATTGGCCATCTGTATGTCTTCTTTACAAAAATGTCTATTCAGATCCTCTGCCCATTTTTTAAATGGATTGTTTGTTTTTATGATGTTGCATTGTATGAGTTTTTATAAATTTTGGATATGAATCCCTTATTGGATATATCATTGGAGAATATCTTCCATTCAGTAGGTTGTCTTTTCATTTCATTGATGGTTTCCTTTGCTGTGAAAAAAACTTTTTAGTTTGTTGTGGTCCTATGTGTTTATTTTTTCTTTTGTTTCTCATGCCTAAGGAGAAATATTAGAACAATGTCAAAGAGTTTATTGCCTATGTTTTCTTCTAAAAGTTTTATGGTTTTGGGTCTTACATTTAAGTTTTTAAGCCATTTTAAGTTTCATTCTGGTATACAGTAGAAGGTAGTACAGTTTCATTTTTTTTGCATGTATTAGCTCAGTTTTCTATACATCATTTATTGAATAGATTGTCTTTATTTCATTGTATATATTCTTGCCTCCTTTGTCATAGATTAAATAGCCACAGAGGTATGGGTTTGTTTCTGGAATCTCTTTTCTGTTCTATTGATATAAGTTGTTTCTATGCTAGTATTATGCTGTTTTATTACTATAGCCTTATTGTATAATTTGATATCAGGTAGCATGACACTTTCAACCTTGTTATTGAAGTAGGCCTGTATTGCTATGAATTTCCCTCTTAGGACTGTGTCCCAATAGATTTTAAATCATTATGTTTTCATTTTCATTTGTCTCAGGTATCTTTTGATTTTTCCTTGATCTCATTGTAAACTCATTCGTTCATTATTCAGTGGCATATTATTTAGCCTCCATGTGTTTGTGCGTTTTTCAGTTTTTTTCTTGTAATTGATTTCTAGTTTCATAACATTATAGTCAGAAAAGACACTTGATATGATTTCAGTCTTCTTAAATTTATTGAGACTTATTTTGTGGCCTAACATGTGGTCTGTTTTGGAAAATGTTTTATGTGTACTTGAAAAAAAACCTGTATTCTGCTGATTTGGGATGAAATTGATATAAGAATGTCAATTAAATCCATTTGGACTTTTGTGTCATTTAAGGCCACTGTTTCATTGTTAATTTTCTATCTAGGAGATCTGTCCATCAGTGTCAATGAGGTGTTAAAGTTTCCTAGTATGATTATTAATGTTGATTTCTTATGTCAGTCAATGTTTGCTTTATATATTTATGTGCTCCTATGTTGGGAGCATAAATATTTACCAGGGTTATACCTTCTTGTTTGATTGGTTCCTTCATCAATATTTAATGTCTTTCTTTGTCTCTTATTATAGTCTTTGTTTTAAAGTCTATTTTGTCTATATGAGTATTGCTACTCAAGCTTTTTTAAAATCTCCATTTGCATGAAATATCTTTTTCCAACACTTTATTTTTAGTTCGTGTGTATCTTTTGATCTGAAGTGGGTCTCTTGTAGCCAGCCAGCATATGCATTCAGCTAACCTATATATTTTGATCAGAGCATTTATATTTAAAGTGATTACTGATACGTACATAGTTATCACCATTTTATTATTCATATTTATGTTCTTTACCCTCCTCCTCTTCTTCTTCTTCTTAAATAACTTCAACATTTCTTGTAATACTGGTTTGATGGTGATGAACTACTGCAGCTTTTTGTTATTTGAGAAGTTCTTTATTGCCCCTTTAATTTTAAATGATAGCCTTGCTGGATAGAAGAGTCTTGGTTTTAGGTCCTTGCTTTTCATCACTTTGAATATTTTATGCCAAGTTCTTCTGGCCTGCAAAGTTTCTGTTGAAAAATTAACTGACAATCTTATATGGGAACTCCCTTGTAAGTAACTACCTGCCTTTCTTTTGCTGCTTTTAGTATTCTCTCCTCATCTTTAACCTTTGGCTTTTGACTACAATGTACCTTGGTGTGAGCCTATTTGGGTTTATCTTATTTGGGACTCTGTGCCTCCTAGACGTATAAGTTTATTTTCTTCACCAGTTAGGGAAGTTTTCCATCATCATTTCTTCAAATAGGTTCTCAATCCCTTGCTCTCTCTCTTCTCCTTCTGAGATCCCTGCAATGTAAATGCCGTTATGCTTGATGCTGTCCCAGAGGCTTCTTAAGCTATCCTATTTTTTTATTCTCTCTCTCTCTTTCCTTCTTTCTTTCTTTCTTTCTTTCTTTCTTTCTTTCTTTCTTTCTTTCTTTCTTTCTTTCTTTCTTTCTTTCTTTCTTTCTTTCTTTCTTTCTTTCTTTCTTTGTCTTTCCTTCCTTCCTTCCTTCCTTCCTTCCTTCCTTCCTTCCTTCCTTCCTTCCTTCCTTCTCTCCCTCCCACCCTCCTTCCCTCCCTACTTCCTTCCCTCTCTCTCTCCCTCTCTCTCTCTTCTTTCCTTTTCCTTTTTCTTTTCCTTTTGTTTCCTTTTGTTTCTTTTCTTTTTTGTCTTTTCTTCTTTCTTTTCTTTTTTTCCTGTTTTGATTGAGTGTTTTCTGCTACCTTGTCTTACAAATCCTCTTCTTCATCTAATCTACTGTTGATTTCTTCTAATATATTTTTCATTTTAGTTATTGTATTCTTTATGACTGTTCTTTTTATGGTTTTTATGTTCTTTTTCTGCTTACTATCTCTATTCCTTGAGCATCTTTTAACCAGTATTTTTAATGCTGTATCTGGTAGATTGCCTGCCTTTATTTTGTTTAGTTGTTTTTTCCTGGAGTTTTTTTCTTGTTCTTTTATTTGGGACATGTTTCTTTATTTCTTAATTTTGGCTGCTTCTCTGTATTTATTTCTATATATTAGGTACATCTAACACATCTTTCAGTCTTGGCCAGTTGGCCTTATGCAGTAGGTGCCCTATGGGGTGTACTGGGTTGTGTCCAGTGCTCCAGGAGTGTCACTTGTATGGATTGTATATGCTTTCTATTTGTAGTTGAACCTTAATTATTCTTTACAAGTCAGTTGGTGGCATTAACCCTCAGATTGTCTGGCTGTGATATTGGCTATTACCATGGTATACGAGCTGCTGTGTGGGGAGCTGACCCCATAGAGCACTATTTGCCCCATCAGACTCTGGTACTTGCCTAGACCACCCTTGGGTACATTTCTTGTGGGATTAATCACCTGGTGTTCTGTTGTGGTCTGAATGTGACCTCTGGGTATATTGGTTCTGAGGCCCCTTTGAAGGCTTCATGAAGGCCAGTGTCAGCTGCTGCCTGTGACCAGCCCAGAGCTACCTGGTAGGAGCTACAAAATAATCTGAGGTTTCCTGATACCTGTGCTGAACCTGGAAATGTGTGGAAAGGCCATGCTTTGAACTGAGGCCAGCTGCCATCAGTACCTAGATTATCTATTTTAAATTATCATTATTAGGGATGCAAATATAATCACTAGTGAAATCAATAAACACAGTTTTATATGCAAATTACCTGAGGAGGGAAGGAAAGAAAGATAATGAAGAGAAACTTAGATAAGCCTGTGAAACTTAAGGAAAGGGAACAGAAGAAACAATAATAAACTATAATAAATACTAAACAAAATCAGATTAAAGGAATAAAAATAAAAGCCAACCATTTCAATAAATATAAATGAACTGAACACCTGGCTATAGGTGCTAATAAAGAATAATGTCTCTTTTACCATTTTTAATATTTACTATCTTAATGTTTAATATTTTAATATTTAATACTTTTAATATTTTAATTTAATGTTTTTAGTTACTTGGCATTGAATGCAATTTAAACTTTAAAATTAGAAGTAATGAAAGAAGGTTGATTTTTATGCATTTAGTTATAGAAAATAACATTTATATGTTAGATTCTACTATTTCCTTATTGCATCCTTACTGATAAATCTTACATAGTTTTCTTCCTCTAAATGTTTAGCTATTACATTTACTTTTGGAGATGTTGAGCACAATGCTAATTTAAATTTTGTTTTACCCAAATACTAAAAATATGAGATTGTTTTCTCAAGGTTCTACCAAAAACTGGCTCTTCACTCAATTTTTATAATGCTACATTTATTCTCATCCCATACAGTTGAACGTTTTTGTATTGATATAATTGTATTTTTATTTATATTTTAAACTTGTTTATGTCTTGTTAAATAAACTACTGAAATCATTTACTTTATCTTTGTGATAATTAAAGAGCTATATTATTTTTTTTAAGAAATGAAGAAGTATAAGGAAGGTAGATATTCTCTTAGTGTATAAATGAGATATATTACAATGTCTTATAATATACATTGTCTTATACATTGATGAAGTTAGATGTGTAAAGTCAAGTTCTAGCTTCAGATTTGTCCTCGTAATGGAATTTTGCAAAGGAATTCCAACAGAGAATTAATAAGTGACCAGTAAGCAGTGATAGTGACCAAGTTCACATGAGTATTTGCTTTTCGGCTTATCTATTCCACGTCTGAGCCTAAATTAGTCTTGTCTTTTCATTGCATTTGACTCACATTTCCACTTTTAAAATCAATCTTTTCTTCCTCCTCTTTTTTTTTAACCTTAAAGAAAAGTTTCTGACGATTTTCAAAATTGATGCCCAGGTTTATAAATTGCTCATGAGTAAGCACTGTCAAAGCAAGAATCTGAACCAAGCTAATCTCTTACCAGTAGCTCAAAACCATTATTTCCTAGCTTTTCAGTCTATTTTTTTTCTGTAATAAAAAAAGGTCAAAATCTATTCTTACATTCCCACTTCTCTCTGATTTTCAGAACACAACACTGAGTCTTTGATTTTTTTCCTCCCTTGTTAGTTGCCATACAAAGAATTATACAGCTCAATAAATGAAAGACTCAGCACTGTATAGTTCATAGAAGTGGCTGAAGGGATTTTGAGATAGGTTAATGGTTCTGATTGTTTTCTCATATTGATTTTTAAGATGATTATATTTTATTTATGGGAGAAAACTTGGACTTCCATGTGAACTGCCTTGAGGGTAAACTAGGCCTCTTACAGGTTAAAAAAAAATTATGTGCATTTGCAATGATTTGCAGAAAAAAAAAGAGAGGAGAATATACTGATAAACACTTCTTCCATTTTAAGAAAAGGTTATGACTTTAGAGAACCTATCTGAACTACGAGGTTGAATTAGTTTAATTGAACTGACTGTTTTTAGTAGACACTAAAAACGGGGAGGAGGAGGAAAGTGTTTCTCTCTGGCTGTAGTCCAAAAAAAGGTCAAGCAGTGGAATGGTATGAAGGTGGGGAAAATACTTTATCTTGCATGGGTGGGAAAGCTGGTCAGCTGCTCCCTGCTTGACTTTTGAGATTACTTACAGCCTTTCAGGTTGTAAGGCTGCTGCAGATGTCCCTCACATAAAGTCAGCATTGCTCTAGTTCTGGAGTCCTGAGATAAATGTATTTCTCTCTTTGTAGCACTGACTTGATTTTTTGGATCTATTTCAAGTGGAGCAGATGACTAATCACCCCCTTCTGCTAGTTGATAATGGGTTGTCTATAAAACCTTGTTTTTGTATGGTTACCTTATTGTGAAGTTCACATCTTTTGAGGAACGTTCACAACTGAAAGGCAAGGAAAATGTCCACTCTAGGGTGTAGTAAAGCTGACAGGAAAAAAAAAAAAGACACAAAATAACTTAGCTCTGTTGTTTTTTAGTTTCCTGAAAGAAAGTGGCCTTGACCCTTCATGCATTACTGCTTTTGAGATTGTAATGGCAGATGGTATGAAATGACAGTCGGCGAAGACAACTAAAAGTGTTTATGACATTGCAGAGTTGTGCAGGTGACTTTAAAAACAAAGGATTTGGAAGTGATAAAAAGTAGAGACTGGCAGTAGAGATGGTAATAAAGCCACTAGCTACTTGAGGCAATATCCTTTTTTATTTATTTTTTTCTTTTATTGCATCTGATTGCAAATTAAAGTGGAAAAAAATATTAACCTCAGGCAGAAAAGAATATTCAGCCTCTGCCTCAGTGGTATTTCAGAACAAAAAAACATAGTCTTTGATTTTTAGATTTGATTTTTTCTTTCTTTTGCCTGCTGGTTGCCATACAAAGAGATATGGCTCAATAAAATGAAAGATCCACAGCGCTGTGTTTCATAGCAAGGGCCTGGAGGGATTCTGAGCCAGGTTAATGGATATGATAGTTTTTCCTTCATTGATTTTTAAGGTGATTATATTTTATTTATGGGTGAGAAAATAATAGTTAATCTTAGATTTATTGAAAACTTATTGCAAGGCTGCATGAATTGATAACAATAACAGTACATTTAGGGCAACAAAACTAGACTTGTCTTTAATCCCGTTAAGTGCTGATGTGCAGGGAATATATTGGCTTGAAATTAAATATGCTCTAACCCATGACTGAATCCAGGTGGAGAAGAGTTATATATTTCGGGCTGTTCTGAAAGATTTCATTACACAAAGCTTTGGTACAGTAGAGGTGTTTCTTTTGTAAAAACTATGTGAAAAGTCTAGGTGCTAAAAGCTCAGGGTATCAGCATGTTGTTCTCTGAAGGATTTAAGAACTGATTACCACATCACTCAGTCATTTGTCAGCTAAAAAGCCTACTGGTCAGCCATAATATTGTCTAGCAGTTTGAATTTTAAATCAGGACGTGTGGGTTCTAAGATGCAGCAAAAACTTGAAATATTAGTGTATTGCATCTCAGAATTCCATAGCCTTAAAGTTATTATGGTATTTTTTATGTCCAAACTGAGTTCAGGGGCCTTTTGGATTAGGAACAAATGAATTCATATTAGCCAAACATGGACAGTAATTTTGCCCAATAAAGATAGAACGTTGTGTCTTTGTCTGTCAAAAGATTGAATTATTGTCAATATAGTCACTTCATATCTGTGGCTCAAAATGCCAGCTCGTAGCCCTTGATAAGCAGCGTTTAGCAGAGATCAGGGATGGAGAGGCAAAAACATACTTTTCAGTGACTTTGACTACTGTAGTCACTCAAAATAACAATGTGGCATCGTTTTAAAGTATTTCAAAGTTGGCTTTTATTGAAACTGCCATATTGAAAGTTATAGATATTTACTGTCAAAAATTTGGAAAGTCTAAATGAACAAAAAGAAAAAAAAAGGCCACTACTCATGAATCTCTAAAATGGAGATAATCTCTCTTAACATATAAACACATGGTTTGAATTATACATATTGCTTAATTACCTGTTTTTTTCTTAACTATTTATACAGATATTCCCTGCTTTCCAAAAGTTTACATTATACCATTTTGCTTTATGAAATAGGTACATTAGTATAGTAACAGTTTTTTCAGTAAAAGCAAAAATCCTCTTTGAATTTCTTTTATTTAGTGAAACCAGGTGCTAATTAACTTTCACAAAGTGGAGAATTCTCTTCGCTTTACACCATTTGGGCTCAAGAAAGGTTTTGTATAAATGCTCTACTTTCAGATAGTAGGAAAACCTGTAATAAGAAAAGTTTTTTTAAACAGCAAAAATAAATATAGACAGTTTTTTCAAATGATTTAAGTATTTTTAATAATAGTGAGTTAGAATCTACATATTTTTGGTCTTTTTGGTCAAATCATATTTCTGTTAAATTTTGCTGTTTTCCATTCTCCATATGTGTATTTGTTTTTATCCCCAGCTCTTGACTAGAGCACCTAAAATCCTTGTAATTTATGAATTGATAATAGCAATAGGAACACCTTCTGTTGCAATATTTGGTTTTTGTCTCTGTCTCCTGAAACAGCTCTGTAAAGGAACCTCTTTTCTTTTTCATAACAAGTTCCTTTCGATTAAACTTAAATTTCTATTAATGAGGTGATTTTTGGAAATCCTCTAAGAATGGGGGGCTAATTTCCAGGGGAACCAATCATATGATTAGTTGGAACTTTCAGCCCCTTACCTCCCACCTTCAGGGAGGAAAGCGGCAGGGTAGAAGTTGAGTTAATTACCAGTAGCCAATGATTTAATCAAGCATGACTGTGTAATGAAGACTCCATAAAAAACTGAAGAGATTCAGAGAGTTTCTGGGTTGGTGAACACATTGATGTGCTGGAAGGGTGATGTGCCCAGAGAGGGTATGGGAAGCTCTGTACCCCTTTACACATACCTTGTCCAATACATCTCTTTCATTTGACTGTTCCTGAATTATATTCTTTACAACAAATGAGTAATAATAAGTAAAGTGCTTTCCTGAGTTTTGTGAGCCATTTTATCAAATTATAAAACCCAAGTAGGGCACAGGGAAACTCTCAGTTTGGAGCTGGTCAGTCTCATGTACAGAAGAAGTACATGTGATAACCTGGGGTTTGTGATTACCATATAAAGTGTGGGAAATTTTATGGAACTGAGCCCTTGACTTGTGGAATTTGCACTGATTCTGGGGTAATTAGTGTCAGAGTTGTCTAATATGAGGGGAAAAACCTTATACATTTGGTGTCAGAGTTGTTGTGAGTAGGGAAAGCATTTTTTTTTTCTTTAATTCCTATTTTGAGTATGTCTTATTCTCAGCCAGCAGGTTTTCCAATCTGGCATATTTTTTATACTTGATAAATCTAATAAAGTTTGTAAGTTAGTGTTATGAAAATGCGTGACCATTCAGAGTAATCCTTACAGCTCTCGGAAGCCTCATTTTAACTCTAAGTTGACATAGACTTTAATATTTTGAGAAAAATAAATTTTTAAAATTCTGGTGTACGTATTTATAAATTTCTTGATAAAGCACTATTCTTTCCTTAATCCTTATGTATCTAAACACCTATCTTACTGATTTAGCATAATCAAGAATTATAATCACTAAAATCATCATTATAAAATATAATATTAGTAAACACTGGCAATTTATGACAACTTTTTCTCTTCAACTGGATTCTGTAATCAAGTTCAAACAACACTCTTTATATCATAAGATAAGGCATCAAATATACGTATATACTTTTATTCACTTTTATAATACACTTCTTACCAGATTTCTGGTATGTGGGGTAAAATGGAGAATTGAGATTATAATACATGTGATTTGGGTTAAGAATATTTCTATATATGAGCGTAATGTTGGAACTTGGATAAAAGTGGGATTTATCCCTGAATCATCTTGATAATTGCCTTAGCAGTTTACACTAATAGAACCTATTTTGAATTTGGATATGCTCTTGCTTTTAGAATATATGGTGCCTCCCGTGAAGAATTGTATTAGATGAGCTGCATAGCAATGAACAAAACTCTTTGCTTTGAAATGTTTAGTTCATGTTTAGGTGATGGTGCCAAGTTGTTTCCTTTGTTACACTGTTTACAGAATCCAGGAAAACATGAGGTTATATATTACCCAAGTTAAGTGTACAAATAACTGATTTGGAGGGCAATAAGAGATTAGGCAAATAAAATAAGAATGCTATTTTATAAAATGTAATATCCTGAAACATACATGATTACATACTTACTATCTTAAATAGATTGAACCAATATAATCCAAGAAGCATTTTATTTTTACAGTGTATGTGTGCAGCAAACCCTAAGTGATCATTTTAAGAGTCTCGTGGTACCTGACCAGTTTTACTTTATCTCTGTCATTATTCCATAGAGACATCACAATAAAAACAGACACTCCTAATCAGATTTTTATTCACAATTTCATGATATTTGTGCATTTGAGGGAAAGTACTGCTTACTTCAGTAAGCCCATAAGAATTTACCATTTCAATAAGAAATAATTACAGTAGCATTTAGCTGAGGTGTTCACTACCTTACTACTGAGATATGCCATTTCTTCCTTTTTTTTTTAGCATCTCCCTTTCCCCAATCACCTGTAAATCATCAAAAGGATGCAATTACAAAATATCCTTCCTGATTTTTCTCTACTCTCTTTATCCTCATAAGAAATACTAAGAAATTTAGGCCAGCAGCTTAATTATTTCTTCACTTTTCTCCTTCACTTTATAGTTACCTTTAACTGTAAACCTTCAAAGTCATTTTTGAGCTGTAAAATCCCTGTGTTCATATTGATACTAATGGCTAACCCTAGAAGGTATGGAAATTTTGCCTTACTCTTCCAGCATAAAATATCCTATTTAAGACACTCAGAGCTGCGTTCATGAATTGTGATTGGTGACAAAATCAGTTTTCAATTACTGTATAGAAGTGGGCAGTTGTGCTTTCTTTACAAATTTGAGATCTTTCTACGTTCAGGGGTAAAGTTATAGGTAACCAAATTTTACTTTATATTTGTTAATTCCCTGGCTTCAATATAGAATTATGAAATCTCTTGGTTTTTGACTTTTAAAAGGCAAAAAGTTCTGTGGCTCTGTTAGAGAGGCAGCATCCCTGTCTTCTGGGGAGTCCTTGCTATGACCATAAAGGTTCTCTTTACTCATTCATTCTGTTTTTTTTTCCCATTTTGATGGCTCCTTGTTCTGGAAACTTTGCCAAAGACTCCTTACATTCCCCAATATTTGTCTCCTTCTTTCATCATCATATAAAATGTTTATATACTGCCTATATCTGTGACTGTCTATATACCTACCTAGCTAACATCTATTTATGTATTTTATCTGTGAAACATAATAATGTTGACACTAAATTCTAAACACAGCAATCTGTGCTTAACACACATTTTCTAATTTAATTTAATCCTTAAAAGAATCCTATAAGATAGATATTACCACATTTTAACTTATCTACTTATAATAATAATAAATAATTATTTAATACCTAATGTATAGTAAGTATTGTACCAGGAGCCTTACTTAGTTTTATGTGGTTATTTATTGCCTTGTTTGAAACTAGATTTGGATAAGCTTAATTTAACTATTCTCTAATTTTTGTAGCAGCTCTGAAATGGAAATCTCATTTTAGCAATGATGAAAAGATCTTCTAATTTATTTATAAAGCTCTATTTATTCATTTTATATTTACATAAACAGTCCATTAAATGACACATTTGGGGAAGCCTTGTCCTGATTGCCTCCTCTTGCCTTGTTTCATTTATCATAGGCTCTAATAGTAGACAGAATTCTTATTTATAGCATTCGTTCCACTTTATATATTTACTTGCTTTAAAAATGTTACTCTCCATATGAAACTAGAAAATATAGCTAAATGAAACATTTTTAAAAAAGATCCATTCCCTCTTCTTGGACTACTTTTTCCTTGCTTTATCATTTGCATCCTTGAGCTAAAGAGTCAGTCACTTGTTAGGGGAACTTTCTGATCCCCAGATTAGGTCTCTCTTTTAAATATTACTTTAGCTCTGTGGAATCTTCTTTAAAAAATTTAACAGAGTTTAGATAAAGTAATTGCTTTCTTTTAAATTAAGACTGCAATTTTAGAGCAGTTTTAGGTTCACAACGAAACCAAGGGGAAGGTAAAAAGATTCCTCATGTACTCTCTGCCCCAGACGTGCATAGCTTCTACCACTAGCAACATCCCCCACCAGTGTAGTACATTTGTTATAATCAATAAACCTGCATTAATACATGATTATCACCCCAAATGCATAGTTTACATTAAGGTTCACTCTTTCCATTTTACATTGTACGAATCTGGATAAATGTATAATGGCATATGCCTACCAGTATAATATTAGATAGTATATTTTTACTGTCCTAAATATTCTCTGTACTCCTCCTATTCATTCTTCTCTTCTCTTTAACTCCTGGCAACCACTGATCTTTCTACTGTCTCCATAGTTTTGTCTTTACCAGGATATTATATAGTTGGAATCGTTCACTATGTAGCCTTTTCAAATTGAATTCCTTCACTTAGTAATAACATGCATTTAAGTTTCTTCCATGTTTTTTATGACTTGTCAGCTCATTTCTTTTTAGAGCTAAGTAATGTTCAATTGTCTTATGTACCACTATTAATTTATCTATTTACCTCTTAAAATACATCTTGGTTGCTTCCAAGTTTTGACAATTTATGATTAAAGCTTCTATAAACATCCACATGCAAAATCTTGTGTAGACATAAGTTTTTATTTTGTTAGTAATTAATTTTTTAAAAACAAGTTCATTCAGTCAATATATATTTATTCTTACTTTCTTATGTGCCAGGGGTGAAGCAGTGCCTGCCTTTATGTCTATAGTCCCTGGAGAACTTAGAGTCCATGAAGACAGGCATGTGTCTCGTGTTTTCATCACTGTATTCACAGATTTCAACATGTTTCTTGATGTATAACTGTATAAAAGACACATCTGTGTTAAAGTAACTGAGAAACGTTGAAATAAAAAGGATAAGTAACAGGCATCTTCAAACAAAAACAAACCAGGAGATGGTATAGTTGGTCTTCTGTATCCATAGCTATCAGGGAATTCAGCTAACCACAGATAAAAAATGTTCAGAAAAAATTTACATTATTGCCATGTTGGCCCTATAATGAATGCACCTATACTGAAGATGTATAGACTTTTTTTTTGACATTATTCCCTAAGCAATAGAGTATAATGACTATTTACATTTTATTATGTATTACAAGTAAGCTAGCGATGATTTTAAGTGTGAAGGAGAATGTGCAAGTACAACACAATTTTATAAAAGGACCATCAGCATCTGTGAATTTTGGTATTCACAGGGGTTCCCTAGGACCAAACAGTTCTCCATGGATACCAAAGGATGACTGTATAATAGTATTAGACAACATTGAATTAACTGCAAAGCATCTTGTAATGATAAAGTTATGGTCTTCAGAGAAAATCTCATGTCAACACGTATGTGCTGTATAGCAGAGCAACAAAATTTATATTCACTAAATAACAAACCCATGAATAAATATTTCTTAATTTTTGTATGTATAATTTTTTAGTTTCTTTTGCTACAAAGTCCCTAGATATAAGTCATGTGAAACACCTGGATCTGACCATCATCTCCTGAAATTCAGATGGATTCTTGAATGTAACTCATGATTATAGTGAGGAGAGGCATGAGTTATCATAACATATTGAAAAACTGCGGGTGTTTTCCTCCCTGAGTTAACAATCCCAGGTCTCTGCCCTAGTTTGTGCTTGTTATTGTTGTTGTTCTCTTTTGGTAACGCTGTTATCTTCAACTAAAATCCATGTCTCTGTGACCTTAAAGTATGTGTTCCTTATACCCTATGTGCTCTCCCCCTCCACCTCACCCTTACCCGTTCTTTGTTTTCTCCTGTATTTCTGTGGGTCAGTTAGGCTTTCTGTGGCAAGTAATAGAAAAAGCTAAACTAAGATATGCAAAGGCAAAAGAGACCCTATCTAAAAATGTTGAAGTTAAATAACTTTAAAACTGGACTTTAAAAAAACTCTCATTTAAATGTAAAGGTATAATAAATATACTCTAATGCATACAAGAAATCAGAAAATATATCACACAAAGACATTCTTTGTGACTGTCCTAGAAGTTGTACAGCAATAATAAGAGAAATAAATATAGGAGATAGTATCAACATAAGTGGAAAGTAAAAGAGTGTATGAATAACTTACCAACTGCTAGTTTTACTTTTTTAAAAACCATGACAAATAAAGCAAATAAAAGTAGTATCTGAACAATACAAAATTAAAAATCTAGACATGCTATTTTGGAGAGAGAATGGAGGAGGAGATCACATATATATCTTATTTTAAGGGGGAGAGGAAGGAATAGATTTAGGAAATTATTAGAGAAAGATAAACATAATATGAACAAGCAATGACCAGAACAATAGAAATTGAGTGCATGCTTTTAAGTCTAGAAGAAACTTTGTACTAGCTAATGGAAAAGAGAAAGAAAATGAAAATAAAAAGGATTAGAAATATGAAAATAATGGGGAAGAAATATTCTAATGCAACAATGAATGGATAAAATCCACCAATTAAACATAGAAACACTTATTGGATTAAAATTTATGATATATGATAAATGAACACCCCAAAGAAAGGATAGGCAGCTGTTGTTCAGGAAATTAGCTCACTGAATGCAGAAATTTAAAGCTGGGTTTGTAACTTATATCATATATATAGGTGGATGCCAAATAAATTAAGGACCTAAGTGTAAATGTTGGAACAGTACAACAAAGAGTAAAATGTAGGAGGATATCTTTGTGACCAAGGGATTAAGAAAAAAATAATTCTTCATATAAGATTCAAAAATAAGAAGCCAAAATTTAAAAAAGAAAAAAATAAGAGAGAGAAATATGACAATGTCAAAATGAAGGATTTCTACCAAATGAAGAATACAATAAACAAATTTCGCATGCTGTGCAAAGATGTTTGAAACATCTGTAACAAGGAATTTATATCTACAAGAGAAAACTGAAAATCCCCAAGAAAAAGACATAAAATCCAGTTGGAAAATGTACAGAGTCAATACACAATTTCACAGGGAAGATAACTCAAAATCTAACAGATGTTTGAAAAAATGCTCACTATCAATAGTTATCAGAGAAACGTTAATTAGAACAATAATGATATGGCATCTAACACTTGATGGCATATGGAATATTAGAAAAGGGAAGCAGTAGGTTTTAGTGAGTAGTGAGGGACTCTCATGATCTGTCGAGGGAGGGCCACTCTGCATAGCAGTTTGGTAGTGTTTGGTAAGATTATGTCCGTGTATATTCAAATCCAGCTACTACCTCAGAGAACTCTCCCTTGACTCCAAGTTGATATGCAACAATTTTTTTTTTGATGGAGAGTTTCATTTATCAATAGAAGAATTAATATGTAAAATATAGCATATTAATTTATAGTATAGAATCATATGCACATAAAAAGAAGCCAAATAGATGTAGAAATAAAAATGTGGATAGGTTTTTAAGAACAGTGTTATTAAGAGAAAAGTAAGAAGCACAATATGATTTATAGCATAATACCATCGATGTAACTTAAACACGTATGCACAATGAATAATACTACAGATTTTATGAGAATATGTGCATACTTGAAGAAGTGCAGTAAACATATTTAAGTAGATGTCTAGGAAGGCAAAGTAATGGAAGCAGGATTTTGGCATGAAGGGGTAAAATAAACAAGAGATCTTGGGCAGACTGGTGTCCCGAGATGGGAGAGGGATGGAGAAAGCAGAGGGAGAGAAGTGGCTAAAGATAAGCAAAATGGGTAGGAATCTAGATTACCAGCTATCTCTTCACATGCAGCAGTTCTCTTTCTTGTGCTCTATAATGAGGCAAGATTTCAATTTAAAAATATTCTGTTGCTAAAAACCAGTTTTAAAGATATACACCTAGTGGATAAAGTACTGGCAGAAGCAGGTAACCTAAATTCCACAACCTGCCCCAACACATTCTGGTGCCTTAGGGTAAAATCCTGAAAACTTCTCTTTTTGTTTCCCCAACTATACACTAAGAGTAAAACATCACTGTTTTTCTTAATTTCTCAAGATTATTATGATGAGGGAAAAGAACCTGAAGACCCTTGAAATTATATCTAAAATCAATGAGTCGTGAAAGAGAATACCTGTTGCTGTCCCATATTAATGTATAGGATTGTTCTTGCCCATAGGTTTCTCTGTAGCACCTGCATGCTGAGGAATTACATAGGATCAGGTTTAAAATATGCCTCTGAAAGTTTCTGTACTCACCCCAGACTCCCCTTTTAACCCTACCCCAAGTGAATAATGAGATGAGGTCTTCAGATATTCTGACAGTCAGATACTCCCTTATTAGAAGCAGGTCTAGGCTAGGTTCCCTTAGGACCAAATAAATAGTATGATTTATAAAATGTCTTAAGTCTGTTGTTTTCCTTCTCTTTTGCTGATTTATCTCTTTAATTAATCCAGTGGTTCTCAAACTTTTTGGTCCCAGAGACACTTTACACTCTTAAAGATTATTGAAAACTCCACAGAGCTTTGGTGTTCCAGGTTATATCTATTGATATTTACTATTTTATAGAGGAATACTGAAAAGGTAAAAAGATATTTATCCATTAATTCATTTAAAACTAATAACAAACCCATTGTGGTTAACATAAAAACATATTTTTCAAAGCAAATAACTATATATTTCAAAATAAACAATGATGTTTTTCAAAAGCAAAATAAATTGAATAGTGATTTTTTTTGTAGTTTTGCAAATATCTTTAGATTCTTATGAATGCTTCCAGAAAAATATGTTCAGTAAAATGTTAAGTTGAGACATCAAATATTATACAGAAAATTTTAAAGCATAGAATATACAACTCCCACAGTTTAAAATGAGCCTAAAATTAAACCTGTTTTGTTATTAAAGGAATTGCATTTTTTATTTTAAACCTAATGAAGGAATCCATAAAAAAAATGACTTCAACATATTTGTCTCATGAATGGCTTTTATAAGAAAAATTAAACCTATCTAGAATAATATTAGGTTGAACTGTGTGAAATTCCTAATATTTGACCATTTTTTGACCTAAAAAACAGAAATTTCATATGGTTTTTAAAAATATGGATAGGAGTGTACAGCCTATTTGTGTTATTTTTAAAGATTACTTTAAGTAGAATATTTATTTTCTTTAAGGAAGACATTAGGTTATACTTCAAGATGCATCATAGTCTTGGAGCAAGTTCCTGAAAAAGTTTGGACAAGTGTTTTATGGGTTGTCTTGAATAACAATGGAAGATTCAAGTTTATCTTTTGTTTGTGATGAGATTTGATATTAAATTTTTTAAAACAAAATACTAGATATCAGGAGCAGGATTAGTAATAGAAATCTTAAAACTGCATTTTTATTATTGATAAGTATTCTTTTTAGAATTCACCATTATGGTATCAGTACAGCAAAAATACTTTTGTTTGACTAAGAAGCAAGAACATAGTTATAAGTTTACCTATTCAAACACTGTGAGATATGTGTCTATTATTTAATCATATAAATATATATCCATGCAGTAATACTTTTTATTTACAATGTATTCCTTCCTAGACCAAAGCCCATCCTATCAAACCCAAGAATTACATAAAGATATTGTTTGGCATTGATGGTTCATATTTTAAAATACAGATAATTACTGTGTTTCTGATATTTTAATGTACTACAACCAAAGCAATCACATTTTAATTTATGGTGAATCTAAATTTTAATTATTATTTTTCTTGAACTGTGTACTAGTTATAAATTATTTGAAAGACAGTGTGCAATGTCAACAAATCTTATTTGACAGTATAGCTTATTTAGTGTCTTAAATCAATGATGTTTTATTCTGGAAGCTAGGGAATCAGGATTTGGGGCCAAAATAAAGCACAGGAAAATATAGAAAGGCTTTCTCTTTTTCCGACATAATTGTACAGATAATTCAAAGTTCTTTTGCCATTATCACTCAGTTCTGTAGATGTCCAGGTTCATTGCTAGTTAAGACAAGATGCCTGCATTTACTGAATACCTAATCAAAGACTGCTCAGAGCTTTCTACCACCAATCTAAAGCATACCCATAAAGTAGAATTCCTAAATAAAAATATAGGATATCAGAAATGAAAGTAATATAATACAGAACATAATTTTCAGTGGAGAGGTCAGGGTCAGGAAGAATAATAGCCATTCAGTTACTGGCATCAAGGAAGCAATAAATGGAGTCCAAAGGAAAGACCAGAACTGCAGTGGTTTCTGCCACAGCCTGGTATTTCCAAATCCTATGTCCTACTTACCGTCCTATCCAGTGTATATCCCACTAACCAGGCCACCTCTGATACATCTCGGGGAAACTGGAGAACTGAGACATTGATATTGGCTATGGAATGAGCTCTGGGAGTTTGTCAAAGATTCATAAATCAATCAAAGAGAAGTCAGTCTTTTCTCTAATAAGTCATGTTCCTTTCCCTTTGGAAAACAATAGCAGAGGCTTTAAAAATACTCAGGCAAAAGGGCATAAATCAAATAATTGCTAAATTTTCTTTTATTCTTTCGGGGAAGAACTAACCCCAACTCTTTAGCTTCTTCTCTTAGGAAGTATTTCTATCCAAACCATTTTGAATCTCTGTTTCCTGACTCCTGGAAAATAGTATGTGTATGTGTATACATATATATTTGGAATCTGAAACAAAGTCTTGCTAAATATTTTAAGTAGAAGTCTTGTTTACCATTTGAGTTCTTTTGATGTCACTGATTGCATGAAATGGTGATTCAGGTAATATACTTTCCATAGAAATGCTGTGGCAAGCAGGCATGTTACATTGCCTGTAATAAGAATTTTTAAGTAACTATTTAAAGTAACTATTACCAAAATCAGAAATAATATCACATGGATTTCCATGCTTCAGACAGCATTTATTTTCAGAAATTTCCTTCAAAAACATGTTGAGTCTCACTTTCCTGGCATTCTCGTGTGCAATTCTCTGACACTATCTCAATAATGGGACAGCTCTACTCTATAAATAGCTTCAGAAAATAACTTCATAAACACAATGCAATTATACAAATAAGATTTAAAACTACTTTGAGAAAGAGAGTTTCAACTTAATTTGATTAAAGCCATAAATTATTCTTTATCTATTTCCTCGTTACCATTCAACGTTTGACACTTGTGGAGTAAACTGATATTAATATAATGCATTAGGAAGAATCCCCCTCCTGAGAGCCAGTGTAGCTTAGCAAAGTGATATTTAATGTTTTCTATGATATTTATTTAACTAAAATGGCTGATTAGATGTTAAACAGAACAGAGGTTAATGATCTTTGTTATTGGTATTATAAAAAATTAAAAAAGAATGAAATAGGGTTAATGATGTATGCCATTATTGTTATTATGGAGATTAAAAACATGCAGTCATCTGCTGCCATGAAAAAATGTGCACCAAGCTGTGAGTAATTAGCAAAAGTATATTATCTTCCAACCTTATAATTAATTAATTTGTTTGGCTGTAGTACTTTTTAATTTGGTCTTCATTGGCTTCATATAAATATAAAAATTTGTATATAATTTTAAATATAAGTGTTGAATGCAAACTTGTGATTACTTTCTGCACCTGAAAAAGAACCAGTGAAACTTATAGGCAATATCAAAGAAAATACATGGGGAGAGATGAGATAACCACCAACTTCTGGATATGGTGAAGTCAGTGGAGACCGATTGGAAGAAGCTTTGGGAGCAATCAAAACTTTTGACTCTCTGACCACCTCCAACAAACCAGGAATGCTCTTTTGTTCTTTGAATTGTGCAATAAAAAGACTTATGTGTTTCTTTACTACATGTGCTATTTTGGGTTTGCCAGATTAAGGACATAAAAATACTGGATGCCCAGTTATATTTGAATTTCAGATAAACTTTAAATAATATTTTAGTATTATTTAGTAACATTCCATGCAATGTTTGACATCTGCTTACTAACAGATTATATATTATTTATCTGAAATTCAAATTTTACTGGGAATCCTATATTTTATCCAGGCACCCTAATTATTTTAAGTTTTTTTGAATTTTATTACTGTAGCACTGATTAATAAATTTAGATATTAGATTTGAAATGGAATATTCTCAAAGGCATACAGATGCAAGTATTCTTCCCTTGCAATTAAATTCAAACTTGTAATGTTTTTTCTAAACTATACCATCATTTGTTTATACAGAATTCACAAGAACATTTTCATCTATATATAGAATGTCTCTATACTGTTGGCCTACATAAATTTCTAAATAAAGTTGCCTTTTCCTAGTTCTTTATGTCACTGGCGTCATAGTTAGAAATTCTATGCTAGAGGGTATAAATAGATTGAGTGTAGTAAACAAGGGTTGAAGCCATATGATAATGAAAAGCGTGTCAAAATCTATTTATCTGTTGCTGACTTTTGTCTTCCTTCCACATTCCCTCTACCCCACATTCTTAACACTAATCGAAACATGGCAAGTAATTTCCAAAGAATTATAGATTTCCAAGGAGATTACTAATACATAGTTTTTTTGTTCGTTTAAAAAGACTAATAAGAGATTGCTAAGAAAGGTTGGGATATTTTGATTCTGGTAAAGTTTTCAAAGCTAATTTTTAAAGTTAGTTTATTAAAGTAAATTTTTTACAACATTACATTGTTTTGTGCTCAGTGCCTAAAGCAAGAAAAAATTGGGGAATATGCTAGATTCAGTCTTCAGAAGTTGTTTTTTAGATTTTGATCATTTGCTTGTTATTTTAGAGGAAAAGACACATAGGCACTGAATTTTTCTTTTTTTTACTTACTTTGTTAGGCTCCATATCTTTAGAGAAAATGGAGAAATAAATTTATCCTTGATCTTGATCCAATTGGATGCAGATCAACAAAGGTGTGAGTTCCTAGGAGGGATAATCATTTATTTTTGTGTTGCTATCAGAGAAGAGTGTTGTGTAAAAAAAATTCATATATCTTTAATATTTACATATGAGTTAAACATGTTGACTTATATCCTTATGTTTCAGTTGGCATTTGTTTATAGGCAAGTTTTCTTAAACTTGATATATTTTGTATCCATACAGAGGCTTATGAAAAATTCAAAGTTTTTGTGTCAAATCCATTCATTCAATCAAAGTTTAATTATTATTTAATATCTTTTAGACATTGAATACTGTGCAGTTGCAGAGACACATTAAGGTCGAACGATGTGAAATTGCCAATATTTGTCTGTTTCTTATGAATTAAAACAATAATTTCAAATGGTACATTCAAATGTAAGCTCTTTGGCTCCCTTGGAGAAACTTGGAAATATAAGCAATACAGTAAATGACAATACTTGGAAAGTTGTAGTCATTTCAACCAGTATTTTTCACACTTTCATTGTCCATGTGAGTGCCATCTGCATTTTTATCTACTTAACTTTTTAAAAATGAGTCACTTTTTAAAACAAGTAAATTTAACTGTTTTAAGCAATATTATTCATTAAAGCACATTAGTTTAAAATTCTAGCTACATATTTTAAAATAGTTCTCATGTTTATTACCTTACCTATGGAATGGGACTCACATCAGACCTTAGAAAAATACTGGTATTGATAGAAAATCCTATAGAAAAAAATACATTGGTCATTTTTCAAATGTTTCTTGAAATTCAGGCAGAGATGAAGGCCACCAGAAAAAAAATTCTGTTTTCAACAACAGAAATCTGAGAAAAATGGAGATGACAATTTTTTCCCTAAATTTTATATTAGATTTTAGGATATATTAGGTTGAACTGCAAGAAATAAGCATTTTTATGTATCAAAATATTTGCATATTGGCAATTTCACATAAGTTAATCTAGTATGTGGTGAAAAACATTCTTTTTTTTAAAGAGAATTCAACCAACAGTATAGTTGGATTATCCATGAAGACATTTAGTACATTTCTTAGAAAGGATTTCCTATTGTTCTTTGCTACAGGGAACTTGTAGAAGCGATGCATTCCTTGGGCCATTTCACAGCAGTATTTGCAGTGACCTTTTATATAAGGCAAGTGAAAGCTGTGCAGGTAGTAGTGAGACTAGATAAAGTAGCATACCTGCTTGTGTTTACCAGTATCCTACTCTGATTAAGTGAGACATCTACAAAGAAGATCACCTTTTAACAGATCATTTGCCTCCTATACACAGCCAGTCAAGTGGATGGAAGTGTATCAACATAGCTGGGAGCCATCATCATCCTGCTAAGTATATGGAAGGCAGACAGGCATGAGATATGTGCACATGAATAGTCCTATTTCAAAGGTCAGGTCTCTACATTGCTAGTGTATGCTTGGATGCAGTGTGCCCAAAAGTCCTGAGTTTAATTTTTCTGATGTCACCACTTGGATCTCATAATATGTGATGACAGTGGAAGATAGTAAGATGATAACATGAGATTTCAGTAGCATGAAAGACCTCTGCAAAGCCAAAATATCTATGAATACATGCCAGAATCTTTTTATGTAATTAATTTATTCTGTTTAACAGGTGTTTATCATTATTTCTTTTTAAAAAGAATATTTTGAAGGAAATAGAGCTGTCATTATGAATGCAGTGAACTAAATGCAATGCATTACAGAGAGAAATTCATGCAGTGCTAGCTATGTAAAATACTTAATTTGTGTTTGGAAGAGATACTGTTTCACCATATTCTACAATTCCCTTTAGAAAGGGGATGGTACTCAGGGTACTTTTCCAGTGAGAAGACATAATTGTGGTTAGAGGGTAGAAGTAGTGATTAAGATGTGTTAAAACAAGTATTAAATTGTTTAATTTAAATTGCTGAACACATGAAAAGTATCCCATAAAAATTGCTTTATTTAAATACATATTTCAAAATTTGAAAGTGATAAAGTCAACTTTAATGATTTCTTTATTTTTATCTAATACCTTTATCAACTTTTCTAAAATTTTCCCTTTCAAAGTTTAGGCACAGCTCCATCTCAGACATAATGTTTTGAACAATTTTAATTCATTTGTATACAATGAATACAAATGACTTGACTAACATTAAATATTTTATATACCACAGAATTTTAGTATAACATAATTGAGTAGGGGTTCTTAACTATTGTACCTAAGAATTCTTGATTATAATATTTTTTATTATTACTTTAACATAACCTCTTTGAAATATCAAATTTTAACCAGTACAGTTCTCATGTAGTTCATAACATAATGTACCACTGAGTGAGGAATGCTTCTTTCATAAATATACCTAGAAAGAAAACAAGAAAGTTGTATATTTAATGTTAAAAAAGCTTTTATGGACACTATTTAATATCTATACTAAGTCTATTTTACTCAAGATATTCTCTTAGAAGTTCATGTGAATGAATGAACATTTTTTTTGAATGTAACATCCTATAGTTATCAAAATGTTGTCCAAAAGGAGCTGAAGTATCTTTATTAACTATTCCAAGAGTTCTATAGAATATCAGTAGTTTCAGAACTACTATAATGCTGTTTTTCATCTCCTGTTAGACAAAAGCATGGGTGCTTTATGCCATGATTGTTCACCTGTAGATCTATTTCAATTGATATTAGCTATGTAGGATTGTTTATTTAGTAATTTAGAATTAAATCTGAGTTTTTAGATAATGAATTTTTTATTCTGCTTTATTTATTAAGATGCATTAAAATTCTGCTATAATGTAAAAATAAAAAAATAAAAAATAAAAAATAAAATTCTCTTATAATGGTCTTAAAAATGTAATAAAAATGAACACATATAAGTGTTTTGGTATAAATGTATTTATCACTCATCTAACAAAAAATTTGTAACATTTATGTGATAACATTTATGAAGGTGTGGTAGTAGAAGTACAACATTTGCTCATAATTTTTTTCAGTCATTCATATAAATGTTTTTTTCAAAACATTAGGTTAATGTAAAATTTGGCAGAAAAATTTGTACTAGTTCCACCCATATTAGCTATGGTGAGTTCCTTTGGTTAAGATCTTAATATTTTCATTTTCGTTGTTATGTTAGAAGGTGATTGCATAATTTCAAAATAGTCAGAATAAACATGCATAACAGAAATTCAAATATGTTGAAAATTTTGAGAAAGTTTTACATTCTTCACAGGATGGAAATGGGCTAGCAAGTTATTCTTTCAAAACAGAGATTTATTTTTGCATAATATATTTAAAAGCTATAACTCAGAGACCAATTATTTTGTTTTCTTTCACTATTAAAAGTAACCTTAAAAATCTTTAGCCTTTTATAGTACAGTATCAGTATTATCTGTCAGATAATATGTTTTACTGGTTAATTTTTCTTTTGGATTGTATACTTTCATCAGTGATCTAGACATTATAACTTTAATTTCTTCCAGGAAGTCCAATGTCAAAAGTAAATTATTTCTTGTCTGGACTTGCGTTTTTTAACAACTTGCCTATATAATACATTCTCATATATAATACTAGGATTATACTTTGTATATAATAGTTATTAAATGTATATAATTTAGAATGCAGGGTTCATCCTGGCTTATTTTCTTTATCATGAATCTTGTATGTCTATGTTTTCATATTTCTTCCTTTCATTTAATTATTAAGTAGAAAATCTTGATATAAATAGTACATAAGAAAATGCTATCTTAAATTTAAGATAATTTAGAGATAACTAGAGTTGTTCATATAATTTTCAACACAATTCAATTTATAAACCTGTTCCTATGTTTATGTGTATATATAAAGTACTTTAATACTGCTATAATGTCAAAAAGCATTGCCTTGAAGAAAAAGGCTTCACCTCTATCACATGCCTTGACAGAAAATATTAATCTTTATAAAGAAGGCAATTGAGAGTCACTAGTTATTTTATCAAGAAAATAACATAGAAATGACTTTAATTAAATTCAGATGTCAGCAGTAACATACTTTCAGGAAAGAAGTAATTTCTAAGGTTAACTTCAGCATATAGTATAGTTATATAAAATAATTATTCAAGAACAGTAAAAGAAATATGGTACTTCCATTTTTGGCAATATTAAACACAAGAAACTTAAATTTATCATTTGTATAGAATATCTTATTTGGAACAGTGTCTTTGAAAGAGACTGTGTGTTTAGAAATTTATGTAACTTGACACAACTTCAATATTTTAAATGTGTCTAACTAAATTATTCACTGCAAAGGATAGAAAAATAAAAACAAAACAAAACAAACAATTTTTTGGGTTTACAAAAAATTGAAAGATCATATCTGATATTCTTGCAAAGGTGATATGTTCAGATAAACAATGGCACAACAACAAAAAGCAAACAATGAAAAATAAACAACGTTAACAAAAAACACGCTCTGCAGAGGATGACTGTGGGGATATTTCAGCTCTGGGTGAATGGAAAAAGTCTCTCATGAGAATCTCTAGCAATTCTTTTCTACTACCAGGTTGAGGTCCCAATTCATATTACCTATGTGGTCCCACAAAAAAGAAAAAATTTAAGCATAGAGTATTGTGTGAAGTTTGATAGACATTACCTTCTCTTCAAATACTGCAAGGATCTAAGATTGCTTTATTCCAATTAGCTGCCTCCCAATTTAAATGCTATTATTGTTCGAATTAATGGTACCAACCTTAGAACATTTTATGTAACATAAATTAAATATGTAGGTAACCACTAAAGAAATAGAAATTAAAGACTGAGCTGTGAAACTAGTAGATGAAAATGTAATAAGAAATAGAGAGAGAAAACAAGGTGATATTTAGAAATAATTCTAAATATTTAATATGAACATCACAACATGTAAGTAGACTAAATATTTCAATAAAATACAAGATTAGAAAAATGGAAATAAAAAGAAAATCTGGCTATATGTTCTTTATAAGAAACACATTTGAAATATAAAGACAAAGAAAGGTTCAAAGTTAGAGGTTAAAAAAATCTATACAAGGCACATTCTAAACAAACCAATGTGTATAGCTGTATTCAAAGAAGATGAAATAGATTATAATGTTTGAACATCCTAGAAATGAACAGTTTAACAACATGTTGCCTTCTATCTCTGAACAATGTTAAACCTAGGCTTTAGGATATATTAAGACTTGAAATAAACCATAGTAAGATAGTTGATATCTGTGCAGAGAGGAACAACTAGACTGATGAATCAGATTACAGAGCCAAGAAATGGATCTGTATATATATTAGGAATGATGTAGAGCAGAGTTTACATTTAAAAAATATGGCTTATTATATAAAAGGACATTAGACCCATAGTTCAAAGTATATAGAAAGTCAATTTTGAATGGATAAAAACTTAACTTTGAAAACCAGCACTTCAAACTTTTAGCATCAATCATAGACTACCTTTATGCAAGTGAAGTAGAGGATGATTTCTCAATATAAAAAAAGCCCAAAACATAAAATAAATTATTGATAGCTTTGTCTACATTAAAATTAAAAACTGTGTTAATTAAAAAATGTGAAAAGACAAGTAAGTAGGTTTAGTATCATTAGTGTATATATGCACATACAGTATCATATATATTAGTATTATATATGTGTGTAGATATATATTCCCATAAATCAAAAAGAAATAGAGAGCCCAGCAATACAGTGAAAAGATGTGAAAAAGTTATGAACAGTTATATCTTGGAAGGGAAACACAACTTTGAACAACAGTGGGAACCCTAACACACTGCTGTGAGCATTATAGATCGGTGTTTTAGAAAATTTGTCTTTCCAAGTGAAGTTTGAAATGCACATAACCTATGACCCCCAGCAATAGATCTCCTAGAGTCCTTCTCATATTGCAAGTGGAGTTCAAACGAGAACATAATCCTCAACATATTCACCAGCAGTCCTAAATAAATATTGATATATGCAGATAATGGAATAGTATAAAGATTGAATGATGCACAACTCTAGACATGAGCACCGCTCAAAACTTATTATTGAATGTCAAATTATGTCGCAGAAAAGCTTCTTCAGTATAATTTCATTTATGCTGAAGTTCAAATTCAAGCCAAAAGAAATAGGTTGTACTGTTATTACTTAGTATATGTGTACCTCTTTCTAGATCTTTTTGTCTATGTCTGCATTTAGGTATGTATATTTTATTAAAATGAGGTGGTACTGTACATAAAATTTGTAAGCAAATTTTTTTTAGTTAATGGTGTCTACCTCTTCTGGTTAATTAATTTTTCCCCCTTTTTTCAAGAAATAAGTTGTATAAGTATATAGACATATATGGAAAAACTCATAAAGAAAAAAGAGAATGAATAATACAAAATATATTGATTATCTCCCATAGGGGAGTAGCTATTGCAAGCAACCCTGACAAAATAGGAAGCTTTAGAGATAAAGGTCCCAACTACATAAAATGGTTAATGGGAATGCTGGTATTCATTTTATTACTACTCTTAATTTAGCCATGTGTAATACATATACTCTTCTTTATAAATATTTAATAATGAAATCTGGTTAAAATAAATATCTGCATCATGATCTAATTGATATTTTGAAATTACTATACAATGTCTTATCGGATCATTGGGTACATTAAAGGAACTAATCAAATGGAAAGTGAAAGGGCAAAATAAAAATAAAGGGCATAGCTGGGTCTTAGTTGTCATAGAAACTATGCCTTAAATGATAATCAGAATTCTATTTTCTGTTTATAGGGCAATATCCTGAATTATCAGTGCTACACACTGAATCTGAGATTTTAAAAAACATTTTTGACAACTTGTTATGCTATTTTAACTGGTAAATATATAGATGATGAGGTTACTATTTCAAAAATACCTTCACAGGGTTGGGCTATAAATATTTGAACACTGAAATAAACATATAAAATTTTAATGTTTAGATAATAAATAGTTTAGAACAATATGTAAGAAAGCTTATAAAAAAAATAAGTAAAGAATATTTAGTTTCAGACCAGGCAGAATTGACCAAGTGACAAGCTCACTGTGTGTAATATATTTTGCCATGAGCTCTTTGGGATTATTTCTAAATATATACCCTGTTAGACTATATTGATTAAACTTTTTTTAAAACTACAAGGACAATAGCAATTATTTGAGCCATAATGACTGGAAAGGTACATGTGGAAAAAGAATTAGAATTACGATGGTATATTTAGATGTAGCTTGACAAAATTTGCCATCAGAACTTGATAAAAAAATGTTCCCTCTCACATTTTATATGAGATAACAAGTGGAAATAGTCTTGTAGATTTTCATTTTTGAGTGTTTTTTTCTTTAAATGATTGCAGGTATTATTTTTGTTTGAAAAAAATGTTTAATGGCAGAAAATTTTCTTAAAAGAAACGGTGAATAATTGCTGGTGAAAATATAAAAGTATGACATCTCTTCATCTCACATAACCATTATTCTTGGCATTTTTTGTGCTTTTGATTTTCAAATGTTCTGAACTTTTGGTTTGCCATAAGTCTTCAACAATGTCAAAAGGATAAAGTATGACACAAAAGACGGTTGCACCCATAGTTCATGATTTCCATGTATTATTCTGTTTCAGACAAGAAACCAAATTCATAGCTTGTTTCTTTATTGAAATTCTTTTCCTTTTCTAATAATAAGAATTTAATTTTATCTCACAACTTCATTTGAGATTAATCAAGACTTTATATTTTAGACTATAATAACATTTGAATCATCTATAATATTTGGAAAGTTTTTTTTTATCATCTAATTATTTTATTTGTTAAATTTAAAATGGACATATTCAGAAAACAAAGACTTATATGCCAGATATTGTGCCGAATGTGTAACTTTTTATTTTCATGTCATACTTACAAGCATAAGTTTTAGTTTTTACTGATAGAAAAAATGGGTTTAAAGAGGTTAAATGACCTGCCTAAGATCACATATCTAAAAAGTGGTCTGAAACCTATTTTAGAACACCAAAACCACACTCTCTAAGATTGCATTGCAATAATTTTCAGGAAGTTTTCTAAATATTCATCTGTAATTTTCTTTCTTCTTTTATGTTTGTTTCCACCATTTATTATCCATTTTACAACTGTTCTTTTTAGCAAACCAATTTTTACCATCCTGTAATAGTAATGGTTCTGCCATTCTTCACCATTGCTCAAGGTCTATGAAGCAATATTTTGAAGGCTTGAGACCACTGAATTTAAGTTTATACTTATAATATACTCAGAAATTGCTCATTTTATTTTCCTAATATATATATAAACAAGTTTTATTGTCAAAATGTGTTGCTTTATCTGCATTTGTCTGTTTTCTAAAATTTTAGTAAGAATCCACCATGGTTTTAACTATTAAAATGTTTTTATATTAATACATCTACATCTATCCATCCATACTGAAAATCACTTACTTAATTGTAGTGATACCATGTAAAATTTTCCCTCAGGAAGAATTAGTACAGAGAAATATTTCACTCTGAAAAATTATTGAAGTCAAAAAGTTACTAGATATTTTTTCTTAAACTTTACAATTAAAGATAAGCAAAAGTAGATATATGCAAATATATCAAAAGTTGTAAATGTTTTGTTGCTTGAGCTAATTATATATTTTCAGGTACATCCCATTCCAAAGTTTGTCTACTGAAATGCAGCACTATAAATCCTATAAGGTATAGTTTTAAAATTAGGGTCAGAAGAAGGTGAAGACAGGGAGTAATACACTTGTTGACCCTTCACAGGAATTCCAGATAAAACCCCAGAAGTTGAGTCAGAGATAATCACAAGATCTGGAATTTACAATAACAAACTCTCCATATATCTACCTGTCAGACCTCTTCCTCTTAGGGAGTACAAAAGGTCACTAAAATAGCTTTTTTCCATGAAAATTTTTTACTCTTCTTGAGGGGGTACTGAGAAATTATAGTATAAATTAAATATGGTATTAAGATTCTTTTTTCAATGTGTGTTCTTAAAGACCCAAATATTAAGAAACATTTCTCTTTCAGGAAGACTGTAGTAATATTTGATAGTTATAAAAGCAACAATAAAAAAAGGGAAACAAAGATCAATTGCTCATCCTGTAACACGTAAGAAAATTTTAATTTGAATTAAATTTAAATTTATAACAAAACTCACACAATTTTATCAATCCAAATGCAGCCATAGGCTAAGGTGAGGTAGTGTGGTATTAAAATAAAGGCTTCATGTACTCAATTCTTTTTTATATTTTTTATCTTAGTAAGTAGAATAAATCATGAAAACACTGTTAGTTATGACTATAATTTTCCTAGCAATAATTCTGTTGATCATATTCTGTTTTCCTAGGGCTTCATGGTCAACAGAAAATAATCAAATAGTATTATTTTAAATTTGTTCCATTTTATAATATTAACATCATGATTTTATTTGCTTTTAGCTAAGTATCAAAGAAATATATCATGCTCTTATTTCTCATCCCTCTCCTCCCTGAGTTTTGGTTTAAGAGACAAATATTATAGAACATTCCATTTATTTTCATGAATTAAAGCATAGATATGTCTTAAGATGAACATATACAGTATACTTTAACTTTATAATATACCTTAGTAATGTTTAGTGTTTCTCTAGCATTTCTAAAAATATATATAGGTTCCCTCTAGCTTTTATTTTCCTACAAATCTTTAAGTTTTTAACCAACAGTTGAGTTATTCAGTAGAAAAAGATTATTTTTTCATATGACTGTGTGAGTTGAAATCATGTGAGAGTGTTTTTGATTAATAATTTTATATATCTTTTGGTGGTTAAAACAATGGTTAAAATCACCACAATCAAATAACTATATTATTCAAGAACATGTTACACCTAAGCTTAATTCAATAATATTTTTAAAGAGAAAAATGCAATAATATTTCATTTTTATATCTTATATGAATAGAACTAGAGACAATATTGTTAGAGGCAATAAACATTTTCAAAAGCCAACAACAGAACAACAGGCACATCTTATCACTTACCTGAATGGTCTTACCTATCTGGTGTTCATTCTGTATGGCCTTCAACTTTCCAACAACACGCGATGAAGAGGAAATGGGAAAGGAACTAACATTAATTGAGATGCTATCTTAATGCTATTTCTTATTTTTACAGATGAAGCTGCGGGCATGGGCCATGCTTCTTTTTCTTACCATTTATCCTCATCAGCCAGAACAGTATTAGGCACTTGGTGCTCAGTACATGAATTTTCTGAGACACAACTGGTAACATTGGATTTAAGCTGAAGTTATCCTAATCCAGGCTAGGGACTTTCCACTTTATCTTTAAATAAAAAGAAGTCATTAAAAACAGTTATATGGAAGAGAATGATGTCTGTAACATATAACTGTAGATATAGGAAAACCTGATAAAATAGAATTAAAAAAAAACATCAACTTTCTACATTATTTTTGAAGTAAGCATTTTATTAGTATTAATATTTAAAATGTTACAGAAAGAATATTTTTATTTAAAAAGGTAAATTTTTCAAATCCTCTGACTAATCAATTTTCATGAAACAGTTAGAAATGCCCATTGTAACTATTTGAGACTTAACAATTCTTGCTTAGCTTAGGACAGTTTTTCCCAATTATTTTCTGTTTCTTTCAAAAACGTGGAAACTTGATTGGTATTGACACCGTAGTATGTGTCAACCAACTATCAAGTTTAGAAAGTGTTGCTTCCTGGTTTATAACATGTACATTCTTTTTGGTTGGTTTATGAATCATCAGGTTATGTGACAAAAAATAAATAGATGACTTCATTTATTTCCAAGTTTTACTTATAAGTTAAATACATCTTTTCTCTAAAGCTAAGTGAAATTTCTTACTCAAATTCCTGTGTTTATTTTAGGAAATCTGAATTAACAAGAAATTAAATAATATCACTTCTTTTTATCTCATACTTTCTTTTTGGAATCAAGTTTGTTTTGGGATCATTTTTATGATCTCTTATTGGTTTGTGTGGCATTTTTAACTGTTGCATGTGATTAAAGGCATGCTCTCCTTTTTACCTTTTAAAAATTATTTTTTATTTGGAATTCAGATTAGAAAGGATGCAGTAATTTTCTGATTGCCTGCCATAATATAAAATGCAGTAAAATGTACAGCTGGTGATAGTCTATTTAGAATTTTTTAATGAAATATAAAGGAAAAGACCAGGTGCTTAATTTTTACATGCTGCATTTCATTTTAAAAATTCATGGTATCTTTTTGAATAATTTTTACTCATGCAGATGTTCTGAATATTGGAGACAGACGTTTATTTTATTTCCTTGGTTCCCATTTCTCACTAAGCTTATGCACAAAGAAGATGGTTGAATGGCTAAATTATTTGTGAGTCAGGATTCCAAGGATAATTATTCTCAGATAATTACCAAATGACTCATGGCAAGACTTTCAATGATGTATACCTTGGTTTTCCTAGTCCAGTTCTAGAGAATAATGGTTGTTTAACATAATGGAAAATAACTTTAGGCTATTTAAGAAGAAATTCATGTCAGTAGAAATGTATTAATCTTAAAATAATAGACAATTTCATTTATATTTTTTTTAGAAAATGAGTTATTGTTATAACTACTGTATTTGACAAATTTCAGAATTTTAAAATTCCCAAATATCAAAGGTACACATGAGAAATTCAGTATGAGTCATTTAAAATTAAGTGACTAGAAATTGTAATGATGATTTAAACTTTGCCCCCCAAATTACCAGTATATAAAAATCTCAACCAAAGTCCTCCTACCTTTTAGATAACATATTGGATCCATAGCTGAATAACTTACAGAGTTATATGCCTGATATTCATGGATAACCCATGTGTTTAAGTGAGAATTTGCCAGCTTAGTTAATGCATGAATATTCAAAGGACATCAGAATATGTTTTATGAATGATTATCATTATCAGTAATGATGAGGATGAATTCATTGTGAATTAGGTTACTTCCTATATTTAATAATCTTCATTTTTCAAAGTTGTATCATTCTGGAAAGAAAAATTACTAGTAGATTTCTATTAGAGAAATCCTTCGTTAGTATTAAATTATAATACATATGATTCTTTTAAAAAGAATTATTTTCTCACTGCTGTTTTATTCTCTCCACATTGACCCCGTTAACAGCAAGAATATATCTGCCTGAGAAAAAGAAATCTACAAATCTAAGCTTTGTTCTACCTGTTTCCCATTAATTGATTCAAGTAGATGTAAAAACAATAATAACAACAACAACAAATAAAAAAATAACCCAAAAAATTTCTTAAAAAAGAAAGGCCATTGTCTTGAGTGACTACTTATTCTTGCTATTCATAAATTTCATTCTGTTTTCCTGATTTACCCAAAATAAGGCAGCTTTCCTGTCGAGGTTAATTTGGGATATGTAAAATAACCCCAGTCCTCTAAAAAACAAGATTCAAACATTTTATCCTGATTATCAGTGACAGTCATTTGTTTTTTACTATATTTAGATTGTGTCATTATTCTTCTTAAGTCACAAGTTGATCAAGATTGTGATTTCACTTTGGTATACTGTAAGGTTGCTAGGAGGGAAAAGATTAAAAAGCAAAACCTAAACAAAATTAAAAAAAAAAATACGCACAGAGCATTCACTGTTTGGTCCCAGCTACCACATTGTGGCTACAAGCAACTTTGTTTGATCTATCACTCTGATCACTTTTCCTTTGGTTGTAAATTATATCCTAAACATTCTTGGGCATACAACAAAACAGTACATGCTAAAAAAATTGAAATGTGTAAGTGTGCAGAATTGAATTAATTCTGTGCTTTGGGAAAAATTTGACATCTGCACCAAACACGACATGCTTTCATCATTTTCAGTATGAGCCCAGGAAGGATAATAGTTCTGCAGGTTTCCGTCTTTTGGTGAAAAAAAATTTTTTGTTGTTTTCTATCATGAATTGCTTCTTTCATTTCTCAATGATAGTGCTATCTTGCAGGGTGGAAAGGAAAGTGGTCACAGTGAAATAGTAGAGCGGCGCGTCATGTTGTCTTGATGTCAATGGTAAGGTGCAAGGTCTCTCATTGAGAACCAAGTAAAAAAGGCTAGGAGGGCCATACACACTCACAGAAACACACAGGAGCCAAATAAAGGATCAAAAGCAGTGAAAAGAAAATTCTGCCATCACAGTTCTCAATTTTCAATTTTTTCTTGAAAAAGAATGGATATATGAGAGGGTGTTTTAAAAATGGTAAGTGCTCAAAATTTCAACAATGGAAAATTACATAATTATAAAAATTGTGAAATATTTGGCTTATGAAATCAATATTATAGCAAGACATCTATATTGCTAATGTTTGTGTGTTGGAGAGCAGGAATAGAACAGAAAATTATGTGAAAGAAACGGAGACTGTAAAAAAGTACAGGTATTTGCCTTCTTGCCAAATAACAAAATGGGTTTTGGCCAGTTTTTAGCATGACCAAATGGATTTTGCTTTTAAAACAAAAATTAAGAGTAGAATTTCATCTTAAGATAGGAAAGATAGGAAACTGATCCAGTAAATCTAGTTTAGCTGACACATTTGACTCTTGATATGTTCTTTGTACTGTGCCCTTCCTTGTGAGCAAGAGTTCAAATTGGGATTCAACTGGCAGATTTTTGTTTCTCTCACTTTTTTGTCTTCACACAAGTGGTGATCTCTCTGTACCTTTATTTCTAACATTGTGACTAAACTGCTGTGTCTTCCACCAACTCCTTTGTAAGCACAAATCAGTTAACACCTGTAAATCACTTTGTGTCATTCAGGGAAATATGCCACATAAATACAAGGTAGTTGTGAGGGGAAAAAAAACCCCACAAAACCAGAAGTTAATTTTCTTCAAAAAGCACTGATATTTAAGGAACATAATGCTAGCTTTGTCAAGCTGAGTTGCCAATATTTTGGAAACAAAGTTTTATTGTGCCAGAGGCAACAAGTGAAGGTGAGCTCTTTCCTAATGAAATAAAGTGAAAAGGAAACATTGAAGCGTTTACAACCCTAAAGGTACAGGAGCAAAAATGTGGGAAGAGAAGGCAAAGACAGCCAGGATTACCCTGATGATATTTAAGTTTAATTATCCTATTGTGATATCTTAATATTGTAAATATAAGAAAATAAATTTTTAGGTTTTAGACTTGACTTTCCCATTAGTACTATAAAATCAGAGAGTTCTTAGGAATGAGTCGTTGTATGCACCCTTTTATCTTCTTAAGCATATATAGGTTGTTTGTATATTAATGTTATGGAGTAGAGAAATCTTACAGATTAGTTTTTAAAAAACGGATAGAAGTCAAGCGCTTCAGTTACTAATTTGGTTTCTGTCTTTGAAATGCCTGTTTAGATATTTAAAATAACAACAAATGGAATATCTTTCAAAAAGAAAATGTATATATTCACTCAATAAGGACTAAGGAAATATGCTTCACAGTGAGTAAGTTAATTCAAGATATTTGCTAGCTTTGCCCCAGATCCTCTTTGTAAGGTTGATCCATATTGGAAAATACTGAAATGCTGCCTCAATGATAACTATCTTGTATTAAAAAAAATAGTTTCAGAAAGAAAAGGGAGAGAGAAGGAGACAGAAGGGAAGGACGGATGGAAGAAGGTGAGGAAGTAGGAAAAAATAACAAATATCTGCCTATTTTAATGTTATTGGGAGGGGAAGGGACAGAAGTTACCTCAAACATTTTTCATTGTCTCGTTTAAGAAAGATTTTAAGGGGCAATTGTTAATAAAAGGAGTTGGAGATGGCAAAATTCTACAAAAAAATGGTAAAATGTGAAAATTGTATTTCTACCAGATGGAATTATGGAGAGAAATATAGGTTCTTTATTTTCTTACTGGCATTATCTATATTGTCCTCCACAAAGATAGGAAAATAGAGTAATGGATAGGCAAAAGGGGGTAAATTTAGCCCAATCTGGTAATTTCATTCTCACATGGGTAAATGCCTAATCTTTCATTTCTATTTCTTTTTCTTTTCCTAAGATGTCATCTGGGTGTATGAGGTGGCCTAACATAGTCTCAAGGAGAAGTGGACCTTGAATCCATGATGTCCTCCAACTCCTCTGGCCTCTGTGAAAACTTTTATGTCTGGTGACTGGTTGTCAGGCTGGCTGTCTTGGCTAAAGAAGTGGTCCACAGGTCTGCAGGTGTGGCCCTTCTTATACAGTTTCCCTCTGATTCTCAGCCTGGCCTCACTCTACTGTAGCCAATTCCCATAATGAGCCTTACTGAGGACCTTGCTGGCTTTCAACTCAGCTATTATCTGAGTTCCTTGTTCTGTAGACGTCTGGGTTCCATCCATAGCATATAGGAAACAAATGGTTCAAGAAAGCTAAACTAACAACCCCTGTGCCTAATTACTGTGCAACCACTATCAAATTAATGTTTCTATGGCCATTCCATTGGTATGCTCAGGCAGGGGCACCTGTGAACCAATATTCCTCCCAGAGTTCTTCAGGCTGGATAGTCTCCTCAATTCATCTAATACACTGTCCTCTTCCCAGGTTGAATTCAGAGAAGGGAATTCACTTTTATCATCCTCAGCTTCTGATGCTCCCTCTCCCTTTTTATTTTCATAGCCCTCTAGGGTTAAACGTTAATGAGGTAAGATTTTTTAAAAATATATTTTCTCTTTGTAGCTCTGACTTTTCTTATATAATAGTCTACTCTTTCAGGACTTAAGGCTTTTTGCTACATATTATTCATGGATGGGGATGAAAAAGAGGGAAAGAAGACATTTTAAAGTTATTTCCAAAATTTCTGACCCATTTCAGAAAGCAGAGCTGCCAAGAAATTGCAGAATGTAGATCCTGGAAGCGTGAGATAAGAAAGGGCTTTCAAGACACAGGCAACAATGGGCTTAAGAAAGAAGTTGGATGATAAGAAATTCCACCAAGAGGGTTGGCCGAAAAAAAACTTAAACTGATTTTATACTGTTCTCCATTCTTTGCAAACTTGTAATACAATTTTATCAGATGCAATAGCTATAGTGAAGCAGAATTCCATGCTTTGCATAGACTAAGGTAAGGACGGAATCAGACTCCTGGAATCAACTCCAGGAATCAGATCGAATAAAGTTCTAGAAAATGAAACTGAGGACAATAGCTGACTGATCTCATTCAGGAGAATTAAAGCCATTTAGCTTTCTCTTTCCACTACCATTTCATACGGAATTCCCAGAAATGAAAAGGTTGAACAAGAAATCCCTTAGTGGTAACGTTCTTGTTCCTCCTTCTCCCCCAAATTTCCTCTATAATCAAAACACACAATATGGTGAGAAACAATTCAAGCACATTTAATTACAGGAATACCTCGGAGGTATTGCAGGTGGGGTTCCAGACCACCGCAATAAAGTGAGTGTCACAATAAAGTGAGTTGTAATCTTTTTTGTAGTAGAGGGTCTTGCCCTCAGTTTGCAAAAAATGCAACATCTGTAAAGTGCAATAAAACAAGGTATGCCTATACATAGTTTTCTTGAGAGCAGAATTTGGATTAGGATGTGTACATTTTTACTTTACCTAAAAAGTTTCTATTTGCTTTATCCGAATGTATTTCTGAATCAAGTGCTATAAAGGGGTACTAGAATAGTACTTTAAAGGTCAGCATAAACCATAATCTTAGAAAAATACAATTCCTGAAGGTCATCTGATATAAAGAGAAATTACTTTTAGGTCTCCTGATATTCTACCTGTATCTTAAAATAAGATTTTAAAAGTCTACTAATTTTGCCAAGTGTGTTTTGGTATCACTGTAAACACACTTGGCTGGTGTTCATCTGTATCATTTAATACCCCATTTATTTTTTCTTTCTCTGCCTCCACCCTGGGCTCTATGAGGAATTTTTGTTATAAAGTCATTTCCAAGTTATGCTTTTATTATTTTATTTTTTTTGGAGATCATTAATTCCAGCATTTTCGTCTATTTTATAGAAACATAGCACCATTTTCATTAATCATTTTTGTTCTTGCCCTTCTCTGGACCTCCTCTGTGGCTTCTGAAACCTTGCATATTCAAGGGAAACTGCTAGTTATTAATTTATAATTTTTTACAAAGTATAATATCATCCCTCCCTATTTTTAAATTCAGTATAATAACTCATTTGCTTGCTTGATCACTGCATTTTGTGCAATAAAATAGTCATGCGTAAAATGACATTTTAGATGTAAGTTTGAAAGATCTGTATTTCATTAGGACCCCATAATGCGAGTGACTCTGTGGATGTAGCATGGCAGGGAGCCTGTTTTATAATGGTATATTTGAAAGATATATTTATTGTTCCCCCACAAGAAAAAGCCAAGAAGAGGAGGAAAAATAAGTTAAACTATAGTCTTGGGGTAGAATCCCTGGGGTACATTTGGGGCCATCAAAAATCTGACCCCTCTTCCCCAAAGAAAGCAAAACTTCCAGGAGTTCTTAGTCAGCTTATAAACAAAGAGGAGAACATACAGAAGTAATGAAATTTCCAACTGTGGAGAAAAGCACCCATTTATTTATTTATTTTTTAAAAAATCAGGGAATGATTGATGTGGCTGCAATTTGAATGTCTACTTTTAAAGAAATTCTTTATTTCACTGTTCTCCTAACCCCTGCCTTCAGCTATTTTAAAGCAAAGCAATACTCATCTTATTCAGACTTCCAGGGTTGGATTAAAAGAATGTTAGTTTATGTTTTCTGTTCTTCCTATTCTTCACTCCCTAGTAATTCCACATTAGTTACAGTAATGCAAACTGTAAAAAGCCATGTCTGTTTTTTACCCCTAACTTTCTCATTGCTTTTGAGGTAGCTGCTAATTTCTCGAGGCATACTCTCCTTTTAGGGAAATCTCTACAACATGGTTGGTTTGGTGTTAGCTGGACCCTGGCGATATCTGAATTTCAATCAAAACTTGAATTAGAAAGAGTGTTTTATTTTGTGAGTGGTGAGACTGAATTTATTAAAAGTGTGGCTAAAGAATTTCTGTGTGGGTGACAACACTGGATTGAAATTCATTTGCCTTTTCTTTAAAAATTTTTTTTATTTGGTTTCTCAAGACAAGTTTGGGAGGACTTTACACAGAAGACAAGTAGGGGCTAAGCAGCTTATAGTTTCCTTCTAGAATGTTCATGTTAAGATCTTTCTAAACTACACATTGGCTCAGGGACACCAGAGAGTCAGAAGCTAACATGCCATTTCGAATTGCATTTTCTTTTGTATCTTTAGGAAGATCCTACAAATATGAGTGTGGAATGTATCACAGCCGATGGACATGAGCCTTCCTCTCATTCCTTGTTTCTTCTTGAAAAGCTTCCTGAGTGATTATAATAAGGGTCTTCAATGAGATTAATGGATGACAACAAATACATGTAAAGTAGCCAAGTCACGCCTGGTATTTCAGGCATTCAGAACTATGCACAGAGGACCTTAGGATTACATGGTTCTTTGAAATAGGAGCCAAATTTAAAATGCCAAAGTGTCAGCCACCAAGCGGGTTCAAAAGTTTGCTCTAATATATGGTGATATCTGTTTGTTTCAGTTACCTGGGAACTGCCGGTGAGGGGTGGCTTCATTTCTACTTCTCTGTGACATCCTTGTCACTGATTTCTACTTAAAACCATTTATGATTCTAGCAGATGTTTTTGATTTAAAGAGAGTACTTTTTGAACCATTTTTTTCTAACGTCCTTCCCCCTCTACTCCCCCTCCCTGCTCCTCAGGAGCTAATTCCAGTCAGGTTGGAAATTACAAGCATGTTGTTTAGTGCCGGGAATGATGTGCTGACTGATGAGCAGAGGTAGGGCTTGAACTGGGGTCCTGAGGAACAGACTTCAATAGATTAGAGTATCAGTCTACAGAGAAATGTGCCATGCAGAAGCTTGATTTCCCTTCAGTCCAACTTAATTTTTCAGAGTCTGTAACTGAGACTGGCAGTTCTGAGCCTCTTGTTCCTTCAGCACAATTTATCAGCACAAGGTCAGGGAATTCTTTGGGGCCTGTTTCTCATGAGCAGTGATAATTATGCATATAGACAGCCCTACTCATATTATGTAATGTACTGAATGAAGCGGGGAGAATGGTTTTGATTTAGAATCAGAAGCACCGTCACCAGACCCAAATCTGTCCAACATCCAACTAACCCAGGAATCACCTCTCATGTTCTGGATCAGATCCATCAACACACCCCCAATGAGGACACATCCTTCTCTTTATGACTATTGATGGGCTTTCAGCCTGACAATTCAGAAATGTGCCATTGACGTAGGCCACATTCAGAGGAGAACGCCTTCTGGGATTTCTCAGTCATCGGCCTAAGTGGGGGTGATTTGGTGGCAGGAAATGTCTCCAGATAATGCATTCTTCTAATTTCTTTTTCGAATACTCTGCATCTTAGCCATTAATCAGGGAAGCTCCCACTTTTCCTTGTCAGAGCTATTCACCCATTTGGCCCAGGTTTTGGCTGTGGGAATGGATGAACCATGTTCAGTTCATTTCAAGGCTAAGCAGATCAATGCTCCTGTCACTGTCTGGTTAGATGATATTTAACATCACTCTAAACAAAAGCATTTCCAAGCAGAGAGGAAAAATGGTAGTGAAATAGAGCATTTGAGTACTCTCTACTAGCCTTTCTTACACAAAACACAAAGGATTTTGTTAATATTTAAAGCTCCTTTGACCCTTAGGGAGCTTTTGTACTTCACAAGCTAGATAGAACTGATAGTGGTAGATATTAGATGGAATCATTGTAATCCTTATCCCTAGAAAATAATTAAAGAAATCTAGGAAGATGTTAGGCTTACCTATGACTCATGAGATAGTTAAATGTAGATAAACCGGACAGTCAAAGGTTCATATCACAGAGAAAAATTATTAATAGGACACGTGAGGAAAAGGTAGCTCAGGTGACATTTGCAGGGACAAATTCCCACACATTCATCACACTGGACAAAGCAGTTCACACAGCCTTGGTCACTTTCTCACTTTTCTTCTAGGGTCCATTGCTTTTGCTTTGTTGTTGTTGTTGGAAATAAAGAAACTAACCAAAAATCTACTGTTAGTTGTTGAATGATGTCTTGTATCATATGATAAACAGGCATAGATTTGCAAAACATGCTACCCGTGATATTGCACTGTTATGACACTGATTTGTAAAAATAAGCATCTTAGCCATTTGTTATTTGTACCTTGTTTGCCAGCTCTTCTTTAACAATTTTCCAAGGTTATTTCTTTTTGTGTTTTGCTAAAGAGAAATGTATTTCATTTGAAAACTTTTATTTAGTAACAATGAGAATAAGAGGAGCCCAGTTGTTGTTGTTGTTGTTGTTGTTGGTGGTGGTGGTGGTGGTGGTGGTGGTGGTGTGTGTGTGTAAATTTCCCTGGTTTGTATATTTTCTCTTTTCCTTTATAGCATTTCAGTACAATCAGATGTCTCAAGAAAGTGGATGCCAGGAATGATGAATTACTAAAGCTTGTACTGGAGATCAACATTTAGTGTTGGTGGAGTGTGCCAGAATATTAAGGTATGCCATTGCCTTCCAATAGAGATAATACCTTATGCTTAGCAAACTGAGAACTGACAGCTAATAACTTGGTATGTTGGAAACAAGACTTTAAATAAATGTATGCCTGAGACAAATTTTAAAATTTTATTTTGAATACTAGATAGCAATCTACTCTAGTGGCTCACAATGATGTAACTTAGAGAACATTTACCTTGCTGACCATCTATGGATACCTTATATAACATAATACTGTATTCTGATAGCTACTTATTATTTAAAAAATTTTTAAATCCAAGTGATAAAAAAGTCAAGAACCTATTTTGGTTAATGTCATTACTTTTTTCCTATTTGTGTTTATTTTTATGTGTTTCTGGGTTGTGTAGTTTATATTTGCCATTACCTTCTGTCTTAAGCTTTACCACAAATTCTATATTACATTATGGCTTACTAAAAATATTATTGGGTATGTGATTTTTTAATATCTATGGAACATAAGTATATTCATATATACATTTATTCAAAAAGCTGATTTTACTTTTTTTATTGCTAGAAATATATCTTTTGGTCAGGCATTAAAATAATCTAAATCATTTCAAAAAATATGTTTTAGAAAAGCTATGTGAGCTTAAAGATGTAGTTTGTCTTGAGAAAACCATAGTGGAAATACACTTTTCATAGGTTGTGAAAAAATTCTGAAACACATTTAACAAATAAGCCATAATATAAATAGTTTGTTGATTTCCTGAAACGACCATGTCATCCTTTTCAGGTCTCGCCATTTCATTTTCAACGTTCTTAATTTCTCTTGTGAACAACCAAATTAGAAAACAGCTTTAGTTTCTATTCAGAATTTTGGAGGTGAGGAGGGAAAGTAAATTTGTAATCCTTTGGGTTTGAGATCAGCACAGTTTTGTATTCATATACTAAATATTGAACAAACCATATTTTTCCTCATGTGTAATTCAAATAAGTTCATAGCTCTCCCTCCAACCCCACAGAAGACTATGTGTTAGAGTCTATACAATGGTGTTGAGGAAATTATTTCTGCTCTATCTCCTCATATCGAGGAGGACTTCCAGTAATAAGTGCTCTAAGCAGGCTGATGCTTAGGAACAGAATAGACAGTTACACAAGATTTTCAGAGATAGCAAAAACAGAAACAAGGACCTAAGTGCAAAGGACATGAATTTCAATACAGTGAGGAATGGTTTAAGAAAATATTTGGGGTGGGGGGGGCTGGTACAGTTTGTGTTGCATAAAATTTCAAGAAACTGCCTTAGTCATGTCAATGAAGCAATATTTCCTAAAGAAATAAATGGTTACCAACTGGAGATTTCCAATGTTAATTCTAGTTTTCTGAAATCAGATGCCTTCTAGGAATTTAATCTGTTGTTATTAGGTATATGTCTTTAATGCTATTTTAATTATTTTCTGATTCTCGTCCTTGCCAAATGTAGTTTTGCCAACCTCAGGACTTTTCAATAATGTAACCCTGAGAGATTCCTGTATAGTTGATGTAGAATAGCCAAATGGTACAACAGCAGTTTAGCACTAAATCAAAATAATTTATTTTAAGAAAGCAATAACATCATTTTTCTTTGTTTTTAAAGGGGATGTATATGAAATCAATAAGCACCCTTAGGATTAATTTTTAAGGCTGCAGAGATGAGGCTGTGCTAGATTGTTTTAGTCCTGATAGAGACGATAGGTAGCTGCCAGTCAGCTTGGAACCTCAGAGAGTTGCTAAAGTCCACTAAAAATGCTTACGCTTATGCCGCTGTACAACTGGACCCAAGACTGTTCACCACATGAGAGTGAGCAGACTGAAAGATTATTAGTGATTTCAGCTCATCAGGGAATAGCTGGCCAAAACCCATCCTCATTCTAACTTTCTGGACTCTCCTGCTGTTGGAGACACTCTGCTTGCCGATGAGGTAGGTAAGATTCAGATCTATACCAAATGATGCATAAAAAATGCAGCCCTGCCTACTGGCAACCAACATTTGCCTTTGCTGGGCTCAATCCAGCTATTCCCTGGCTCAGCTGAGTTTGCTCATGGTGAAATGGGGCATAGTGACCACCAAGTCAAACGAAGCTGGGCCTCATCTTCAGCTCTAAAGTTGCCCAGAGGAACTTTGAGCAGAATTCTCATGCTTGCTATTCTTAGTAGTTATCCTTACTCTGCCACTCCCAAGCTTAATGTAGGGAAATTTCTCAAACAACGCTGTATTTTACTTGGTAGCACCTCTCTTTACCTCCCTTTGTTTCAATAGTGGTGTATTCCATCTCCTAAACATCTTAAGTGGTTTGTGTTTCAAGCTTTGATTTTCCAGATAAGAGATTTGAAATCTAGGTATGATGGAACAAAAACTACTAGTGTATTTCTGAAAGCTTCTCTTATTTCCCAGAGTTTGGTTATCCTCCTAGCTATGTTATTAATAATTTTACTCCTTGAATAACAACTCAGACACTTGGAATGTCATCTTATATCTTTATGAGAGACCCAATTAATTTTTATATGTATGTTAATATATACATTTCTTAAAATGCCCAATAATGAACACAAATAAACTAGCTATTGCAATGAATTTCTTTTTAGGGGTGGAGTTGTCCTTTATCTGGTAAAATTCCAGTGGGCAGAGAGCTTGAGCCTGGTGGTTAATTTTATATCAGATTTCAGCCAGCCGGCAGTTACTCTTGTCTGCCGGTAGACTACTTTCTCTGTCACTTGGTATTAGATGAATTACACACCAAGCAGTAATTATCTTTGACACATAATTATTATGGTTTTGATGACAAAGTCTTTTCTTTCCTTGCTTTCATAACATATATTCCTGAAAGTCCAGGCTTGCAAAATGCAGCTAAAAATTAAAAGCACTTGGCTTCAGATTAAACTTGAGGAAAGGGAATAAAACAAAAGATTTGTGTGTGTATGACAGAGAACAGTTTGGGGAGGGCAAAAATTAGAAAAAAGAAAAAATATATACACAGACTATTTGTGAGTTTCCTAGATGATCTCACATAAGTAGATTGCTGAACAGGAATGAAATCTCAGAGGGTCATTAATGCCCTGGAAAAAACCTGCCAGGACACAATCAGTCCAGGTTTCCAGCAGGAAAAGGGTGCCTTTAAAGTAATAAACTGATTAAGGTTTGGATAAAAAGAGAGGAGGGGTGGGGAGGAGGAGGAGGAGGAGGAGGCTCCCGGCAAGGCCACGCAAACCACACAAATGAGTTTCTAATCTTGCCACATGGGTATTTTCCAGCTTTGCACTCTGAGTCAACCCCAGCTGCAGGCCTGGATGAGCAGTTTAACAATCCTTGCCTCTAAACAAAGACGTCCTCCCGACACAAGTGATCAGAATGAGGCATCTTGAGTTTCTTGAGCCTGGGGGCTTTGTGGTATTTAAACAAGCGAGTGCCTGGCTTTCCTCCAGCTGTACCTGCGGCTATATTTCTTGTAAGGCCAGGTGACCAAGCTTCGGTTGCAAAGCTTAGTCTTGGTTCTCTTGGACAATTCCCTGGAACTTCTGCTTAGGAGCATCTGGGGACAGTGAGAGGTGGGGAGGAGGGTAGATGGTCAGGAGACAAGGGGATAGGGAGAAAATAGGGATGTATTGAAGAGACTAGCTAAAGACTGGAATTATAATACATGGATGTAATAATTTAACTCTAGGAAGCTGATGTTATCCAGGATCTGATTAGTGCAAGAGGAAATCTGTTGGGTTGGCTGATGGTGATTGGACTCAGACTGAAGATATTTTTCTTTTCCCTGTTTGGAAGTTAAAAATGTGGGCACTGGGGAGTCACTAATATTCCCAAGGGTGCTTCCTCCCCTCTTGGACACCTCCACTGTAACTCAAATAATAATAATCAAGTGAACGTACTTGAAAGCAACTCCAATTTTAGTTCATTTTATTATTTAGCGATGAGGAGTGGAGGAGGGGAGAAGGTGGAGGCTGCCATCTATGACTAATGCTGTCTTGCAAGCTCTTAAGCCATATTTAGTAACATGGGGTATAAAAATAAGCTTTCGGTTCAATTTTTTTTTTAAGTTGACTTCTGTTTCCTTTCTTCTATTCCCTCTCCCAAAGACGGATTTAACTAATTACACTTTCAGCTGAATGCTGATAGACATGTATTTATTATCGGTGCTGTAAGCCCTGGAATTCTTTTTTCCTCTGTGAGGCCACAGACATATACATTAAGCTCTAGTCCCTGTGAGCTGTCAGAGTTATGGTCCAGCCCAGAGCAGTGCAACATGATAAAGTTTTCAGGCCCTGTTTAGTTAAGACTGAAGAGCTGGGATCCAGCCAATCTCCACCACTCAGGGCTCTTTTCACAGTCCAAAATGATTTGGCTTAAACGTTTCCAACTGTGATGAGGTCCCATTTCAGTGATTATGCAGTCATTCACTTTTCCACATCAACATCAAAGTCATTAACAGCCGAGTATTATTGCATTGGCTGGAATTCAGTTAAGGACTAGAGGGAAGTTGCTCTTTATTAAGATAAATCATTGCCTTGGTTATGTCACCCATGAAATAATCAATTTACTGTGTTGGTTAATTTCCCCCCTCTTTGATCTGTGAATTAAATTCAACAGATCATTGTTTCACACAACTACCACTCAAAAAATGTTTTAAGGGAAAAATGCACTCATATGTTCTGATGGCTGTCGTCTTACAAGTATGATAAACAACATAGCAAACCGAGGGCTCTGTTCATTCTATCATTCATTTCTGCAGTTATCTTATCTCCCTCTTTTCCAAGGTCAGGGTAACACCCTGATCTAGCTGGGTGATCCTCTCTTTGAATTCCTGAGGTGTTCTGCTAAGAAATAAAACGTTAAGCAGAACTAACCTTAATGCTTTGGGGATCATAAGCTTGAACCAAATCCAGCATGGGATATCTTTGTTTGGAATTCAGGATGAAAAAGCAGTGATCTTTACAAGGGTACTCACTTATAAATGTGAGACATCCTTTAGAAGAATTTGTCTCATAAATATAAGGCATTCTTTTCTCCACAATTCATGGCCTCTTATAGGGAAAAGGAGTTGTGTAGGTTTTATTTTTTTCTTGCCTTAGTGATTCCCCGGAGAAATATTCTTGTGCTTGGGTGATTTAAAAATATATATTTTTGTAATGGAATATTTCAAATATGCAGACAAGAATAGAGATTAATATAACAAAAATCCATGAACTCACAACACAACTTTACCAAATCTTAACATTGCACTTCAGTTGTATGCGTATGTGTGTATGTGTGTTTTAAATAAATAAATCTTACAGATACAGTTGAGGCTTCCTAAGTGTCCCTTACCATTCTATCTCAGAGGGAAGAGTTATGAATTTATGCATATAAATGCTTTATTTATTTATTTTACTTTTTTCTTTGACTATATATTTTTGCAATAAAAAGCAACAGATATGTCCTTTTACAGGTTTTTAAACTCTTTGAAGATGATAGTATAACATATACAAACTTTTGCATCTTTCTTGTTTTATATGCATTACATGTTTGGGATTTACCGATGCTGATAAAGTACGTCTAAGTTTCTCATTTTAAATGTGGCATAGTATTTTGTCATAGGAATACATTTAAATCTTAGCCACGTGTCTTTGTTCACAAATATATTTTCTATGGGGCACATACCAAAAAAAATGGGATTTCTAGGTCACTGGGCATGTACATCTTTAGCCCTACTTCACATTGCCAAATTGCCAATTCATATTCCCTCTACTAGAGTATCAGAATCTCTATTTCTCCAAACATTCTGTGCTAGAATGATTATGGATAACATTCTTATTAAAAAATCAGACTGAAGCCACTATTCTCTGGCTTCTGTGGGCTCAATTTCCATACTGAAAATAAAGTAGAAAAGTACAGTCAACATAATTTCAATGAAAGGACCTACCCAATAATTATCACTCACCTCTATTTCAACCTTGACTTTGGAGATCTGGCTCAAGAGATATGTAGTCAAAATACATTGAGGGCTAGACTATGACAAATCATATTTTTAAAAAATGCAGCTGGCTCTTTATAGCCAGCTGAAATGGATGTATATGACAATTTTCCTTATACTTCAGAGACAAAACAACATTTTACAAGGAATGGTTACAACAAACAGATGTGTAGTCTTAGTCCCTTTACACTCAAATTTTCATAAAGATAACTAAAAAAAATTAAAAAAATTTTTAAGTTTCTTAGTACATTAAAACCAAATAGCACTTATTGGGCACTTAAGAGAAAGTGGAGCATGATGACAGCTATATTCTTGTATTTAGGTGAACATGGGGCCCTGCAGCTAAGAATTTATTATAGAAAAAATAGAGTCAACATTAATAAAGAGATGTAGAAGGAACTTAAATGTGCTTAGGGAACCATACCACCAACTGTGGTTAATCCCAAATTTAAAATGCTTTTCTTCTCAAAAAGAGTGGCACAAGTCCACATGGAAGACACAGAAAAGGATTCAGAACTATTCCCTCAGCCACAATGATTAAGGGTTATTCCATAAGCAAGGGGGAATGAGGTTTGACATCAGAACTCATTTAGTGTTTAGTTATATGTATGTATAGATACTGTACAAGGCGTTCTAAAAAAATTATACATTGACATTGTTATGACTTATTTGCAGATCAGACAATGGAAAATTTTCCTTATCATTTCTGTAATTTCTAGATGGACATGAGGCACTAATCAAATGTGTCTTATTGGACCCCATTTCCATTTAGGAGGAGTGGCTATGCCGGTTATTCTCAGTTTGCCCAAATCTCCATCCATCTATCTTTGCTGCTCTGGAGCTGCATTTAATACATTACTCTGTCCCCTGGCTTCTGTTTGGGAACGTGATACTGGTAAAACAAAAGGCAACTGAAAGAAGTTAGATCTTATATAATTGTGCCTTTTAATTATTTTTATAAAGGCAACAGTTCTGCCTTTATATATCAAATTATTAATATTTTATACATATGAATTTTTAGGAACATATCCAAGCCTCAATTTCTTCATCTGTACAATGGAGATAGTATGAGAACCTGCCTTAAGGACTACTGAGAAAGTCTGGTAAACTATTGTGGAAAGTATTTAACACAATATCTGGTACCTAATATGTGTACAGTAAAGTTTAGATTATTCTCATCATTTTCATGTTTGACTGTCTGCTTCCTTTTATCATATCTTCCCAGAGATTATCAAATGATAATTTATAGTTTTAAAATTAATGGAAAAAAATTCCAGGGTAAAGTTGAAACATTATCTTTGCCAATTTCTCTGTAAGCACCTGTAGGCAGGAAAATAGTTTTGAAAGATTGATTTCTTTTTTGCTCTTGTATTTCCTAGTTAAGCCCTTGCAGCCAGATAATCTTGGCTTAAAATCCAGTTCCATCTTTGACTAATACCATGACCTTAGACTAAACTCGTTTTCTTATCTGTAACCTCATAGATTTATAGTGAGGAATCATCAGAAATCTGATTTAAATCACAGCACTAAATGGATATAAGCTCTAATAATATAGTGTCATTATTATTATGTTTAGTTGCTCTTCAGATGGCAAGGATGGAGTGAAGACAACAAAATAATGAACTAAGTGAGCCTACTCCTTCCTGGAGAGCACTGTGCTCCCAAGGGGAACTTTACAAGGAGTTGATTACTGCTCCTCTGAGTTTATCTTCCTTGGGGAATAGCACTTCACCAAATGGGCTTTGTCCTATTTAGGTTTTACTTGATTTTGAGGACCTTTCCAAATTGTATTATTTTGCAATATTCATTAAAAATGAGATGATGGCAGATTTAAAAGATAAACTGAGGCACAGTGACTTCAGATGTCCTGAGTTGCACAGTATTTAACAATTAGGTGTCATTTTCCCAGTAAATCGATTTGTAAGTAGAATAACTTTCAGAGAAGGAGAGAACATAATAAAAATCCTACCCTGGAAAGCCTTTTAAACTAATAATCTTTGACTTCGAAGTTGGTTTCAGACTGGAGGGAAGGTTAAAGGGCTGGAGGGGCAGGCGATGGCGCTACTAGTGGAGTCATCATGTGAAAGCATGAAGCACTTGTCCACTGAGGGTACCTGGGTGAGCAATGAGCCCCGGAGAAATACTTTCTCCTCATTTTCTTTTCTTTCTTTTTTGAATCCTCCACAGAAACACTGTACTAACCTCTTTCTTCCATATGAAACTAGGTCTCAGTGTAACTAACATTAAGATATTCTGTGCACTGACTTCTGAAAAAGCTAAAGATTAAGGGAGGAAAACATGCAGGAATCATGCTGTAGGCTGAGATTGTTGTCGGAATGCTTGATGACCTCAGACACACAGGATTTCACACGTTATAGGTTAAGGTGAATAATATTTAAACATCTCAAAATTTTAGGTGCTTTAGGCCAAAGCACCTAAGTTTTCTCAATCTTATTTAGTAAAATTGGGAAAATGTACATTTTCTCCACAAGGGAAATGTACATTAAGAAAATATAACTTTAGATCCTCTCTGATATTAGCAGTTTCCAAAAAAAGGCAAAAAGAATAACTAAAAATGTATGGATACAATTGGATATAGGTGAGTAATTTTCTTATAATTTATACTACCAAGATAATATTAGCTAGAAAACAGTACAGAAGAAAATATGAACTAAGATTGGATTTTGATTAATACTGCAGTAATTTTAAAAAGTGATTCTTTTTATTTTAAAGATGGTCATTTCTCATGAGAATTTCTCATTCCTACCTGCTATTATATTTAGGGTTAAAAATGTGGAATTTAATGGTAAATAAAATTTTAAACTAATTGCATTTGCTTTTAAATGGCCCCATCAATCAGTATCTAAAATTTACCAGAATTGAACATTAATCCATCAAGTGGTTGGAAATTGCCAGGGTATTCCAGGCTACTTTAGCAGTTCATATTTTATAATATTACTGTCTGCACATTACTAACATTAAGCATAATGTCATGCAGAAGACAATTAGATTAATGAATGACTCTTGTGTTGTCAAATCCCATGAAAGCCATTTCTGCAAAACAAACTGGAAAATCTGTTCTGTATATTAGAAGAGGTGGCAGTTTCTATTAGAGACAAAGGCCAACTTTTGTATTCAGTTACTAACATATAATTCTGGCCTGGAATTCTACCCTCAGAAAAATGGTCCAATAAATTCACGTCCAAAAATAAGTTCAAGCTCAGTGAAGCAGTTCATTATTCATTGGGTAGGATATGAAAGAGAAGCTTAATATTTTACTGATGATTCCAAGCCCAATAAAATTTGTTATTTCTAATTCAGGTAAAAGTCAACTCTCTATTACTCATGATATTTCTGAATTAGAAGTAATTTTCTGTTTGAATTGATGACTATGTATAAAAATCTCAAGGCCCGATTATCTCTCTCCACTGATAAATAAAACCTTGGCCTGTTGCAAAGTTGATTTTCCAGTATTATCATATAATACATGGCTTTAAGAAGCAGAAACTTAGACCTTTGAGTCTCAGTCAGGATTATTTATGCCAGGAATTCTCATTATGTGGGTCATATAATTAGATTATCCTTTCTGTACTTTGGAATATGTTTCCTCTTAGGCCAGATGACAAAGAAGACATAACCTAGCGGTCAGTGAAAAATGTCAGCCTTTGAATGCAGCTGAGAGTCACTGTACCAACCCTTTTATCCTGTAAGAAATGGTGGGTCCAGAAAACTTAAGTTTATGAAACAGGTAGTTGATAGCAGACCAGAATTAGCAGGCGGTTATCTGACTTCTAATTTAGGGCTCTCCCTCCTACACTAAGGTCTGTCTCCATTTCAATGACTTTGCAAAAAATCTGTCAGGTACTTGTCAAAAATGCAGTGACCTAAGGTGAGGGCATGAGACCAATGTTTTGCTGGAAGATGGGATGGGGACAATGGATCCTAAAGTGACACGGGATGTGGTTGTTTTGGCACCAAGGCCTAATGAACTCTGTGGGGAGCTAAAGAGGGAGGATTAAAGAAAGGGAAGAGTGAAAATACTAGCAGACAAACCCTTCTTTTATGATAGTCTGGGGGTGGATAGTGTCTCAAATTGGGGAAGACTGTGGTTCCATTGGAGGCTCAATCAGGGCGGCTGGTGAAAGAACAGGATAAAGAAGAATCTCCAAAATTTAAGGGAAAGGATTTTTAAGGCATGATAACAAAACTAGAAATCATAAAAACAAAAGATGGACAGGATTAAAACTGAAAAGGGAAACTAGGAAAATGCGTTTGCGACATAAAAAAATGAAGAGTTAATAAACATTCTAGCATAGTGTTTATTAACAATGAAAAAATGTAAAATGTATCTATAAAAATCAGACACAATGAGGTTAAACAGAGAAATAAAAATTTTTCAGCAAACATGGAAAATGTTTATTATCCTCACAAAAAATCAAATAAATGAAAAAAAAATTGAAACATCACTGAGACGCCATCTTTGTCATATCAAACTAGTAATGATTAAAAATAACAAAAACACACTAAATTGAAAACCATGAGAGATTTGAGAAACAGGCTATTGCTTATGCTAGTGGGACTTTAATCAGTATGACTTTTTTGGAAAGTAATTTAACATCTATTTCTAAAACCTAAAAGTTCCCCAAGTTTTTGACCTAATGATCCTACCTCTAAAAATAAATTCTAAGGCAATAGTCATTGAGCATAAAATTTAAAAATGGAGAAAAAAATCAAACAATAGAGAGACTGGTTGAATTATATATGCACAACGACGTATAAAGTATAATTTCTTATCTATAAAATATAACCTCATTTTTATGGAGTTTGAGAAAAATGTATATAATATATATAGTAAACACTCTATAGCTGTTTGTTATTATGTACATTGTCTTTTAAGGTTTTAAACTGCTTTTATGTCTTGGAGGAGAATAGTTTAAGTGGAGGAAAGTATCCCGAGGTGCTATGTGCTTGGAAGGCTCATTCATAGACAGACAGGTGGGCAGTGTGGCTGCAGCCCAGTGAATGCAGGGGAGCAGTAGCAGATGATGGTGATGAGTTTGGAGAGGTAGCTAGGGCCAGATCACATGTGGTCCTTTAGGCCATGTTAACAACCTGACATATTTGTTTACTACCTGTTTTCCCACAAGGACAAGAGTTAACTTCCACAAAGGCAACTATTTATTTTGTTCACTGCTGTTCCCATAGCATCTAGAACTGCACAGTTAAATATGGTAGCCATTAACCATATGTGGCTGTGAGCACTTGAAATGTGATGGTCTGAACTATGATGTAAAATATCTCTTTAATATTTATATTGAGTGTGTGTTAAAATGATAAAATATGAATGTATTGAGTTAAATAAAATATATGAAATAAATTTTACTCATTTATTTTACTTTTAAAAGGTGACTATTTGAACATTTAAAGTTCCGTGTGTGGCTCACATTGTATTTATGTTAAAAGCTCAGGCATAAAAGAGACACAGTTGTAAAATATTTGTTGCATGAATAAATGAGTACATGTTATAGTCTACCTTGATTGTTTAGCACAACTCTGGATTTTAAATTTGACTCAAAAACTTTTCTCTGTGGTTAGAAGAGAACTTGTCTCTGGTTAATATTTATCCTAACAACCTCTCTTAGATTTTTGTTTCCTCCTGGCTCTCTCCCAATGGGCCCTTCTGAGATCTGGGAATATATGTACTTGGCTGTAGATAGCTCCTAGTTGAAGCAGGAAGGTCTGCTGCTGTCCATGTAGGTAAACAAAGACGGATCTGACAGGATTGAAGGATAACTCTAGTAGTTGGCAAATTTTAGATCCAATATCATAGTCTTGGTGGATGTTGTCATAAGGATCTGGGCAGTGAATGTAATGTGTTTAATTTATTGAAGAAGTCACTAGCAAACATACATGTAAAAGCAAGTATGATATAAGTTCCTTTTATACTGAAAGACATGTATGTACAGGGTAAAATGAAGTACAGAGGTCGATTTTTGTTTTTAAGAAAACTCATCTTTCTGTGTATATATAATGGGGAAGGAATGAGTATATCTGTGCATTACTTGTAGGGAGTTCATATGCATCTGTGTTGGCCTGGTACATATTTATAGAATCACTTTTTCCTACTATAGAAATGTAGATGAATAAATTTTTAGAATTTATAGGCGGCTATAGAAAGTGTTTTCCAAGTGGATGACAGACACTGGGGCTGAATCCTGCTTCAGGCAGTAGCAAGCAAGTTAAACCATCACTGATTGACTTTTATTAACTCTGATTTGTAAGGCTGATAGGCTCAGACTTGCAGCTGATGGACAGGTTTTTGTCACCCAGCCAAGATAGGAATCCTAGAGAAATGCCACAGAGAAAAGACAGTGTTGTTCCCCCAAATTCGTTGTGCTTTGAACGTTTGCTACTTTGTTTTTTCTATTTTACATACCCAAGCTGAAATGTTTTTACCAATTATTTTGTCATTCTTTATAAAACTTAGTTTAATCAGACGCTGAGTCTGATCTTTGTGCTTTAGGCTATGGCTGTAAATAGCAATGAAGTGGAAATACTGTTTGTTTAAGAAGCTGGAATGCATTGCTCCAGTCAGGAAAAACAGCGAAAAAACAAGGACCCACACACTCTTCTCACTATTCCTAGTTCCCTATAGAGATATCTTTGAAAAAATTGCTGTCTTTTAAATTATCCATAAATAATTCTCTTATGGGCTAGTTAGCTCTGAATTGAAATTCTCACATATAATTAACATATTATTTATTTCTCTCCTTTGATAGGTTGAGCCCTAGGCAGATGTCTTAAGCTTGTTTCAGATATCTATGAGCTGCTTTTTCATCCAGCCAATGTTTGTTGAACATCTGCTAGGATGGACCAAGCCCTTAGCTTGGTAGGTGCTTCGGTGCTTTTGTAAGCATTGCATTTAAACTTCACAAAGATGTGATGATGCAAGTGTTGTTATTCCTATTGTCAGATGAATAAATGCATTCTCTAAAGTTTTTTTTTTTTTTAAACCCCACAGTATCAGTCGTATAATTCTTACGTTCAACAGTTTTTCTCTTTTCGGTACAGTTCCTCCACATCTTTGTATTGCCCTAATTAAAACTTGCCCTCTGAAATGATTTGATAATCTCATTCCCATGAAGATGTAAAGGTAGTTGAGACTTAATGGGCTTTTAATTTCCTTTGAGATTTCTTCTTTGCCTCTTGAGTTTTTAGAAGTGTGTTGTTTAATTTAGAAATATTTGGAGATTTTCTAGATCTTATTGTTAATGAATTTTAATTAAAAGCTGTTGTGATTACAGAATAGACTATTATTTTGATCTTTGCAATTCACTAAGACTTGCTTAATGACTCTGCTATGTTCTGTCTTGGTGAATGACTCATTTGCATTTGGAAAGAATATGTTTTGCTATTGTTGGTTATAGTGTTTTATAAAAGGTATCAGGGCAAATGTTGTTCAAATCTTCTATATAATTTCTAATTTATCTACCTGTTCTATCAATTACCAAAAGAGGGATATTATACCTCCAACTATGGATTTGTCTATTCTTTCATTTCTGTAAAATTTTTTTATATCGGGGACTTAGTTTTTAGGTTCTGGGGCACTTAGTTTTTAGGTTCACACACGTTTAAGATTGTTATGACTTCTTGATAAATCAATGAAAACTCCTTTGTCTTTTAGTACTTTTATACTCAAAGTCTATTTTGGCTGACAATAATAAAACATGTTAACTTTCTTATATTTAATGTTTGTATGATATACTTTTTCAACTTTTTTAACTCTCAATCTGTGTCTTAATCTTTTAAGTATGTTCTGATAAACAGCAAGTAGTTAAGCCTTTTTTTCCCCACCAATCCAACAATCTTTACCTCTAATTATAGTGATTAGCCTATTTATATTAAATTTAATTATTTATATATTTGTACTTAGGTTTTCTATCTTGATGCTTGTTTTCTTTTTGTCTCATCTAGTTTTTGTTTTCTATTTCTTCTTTCCTCCCTTTTTTTGAGTGAAATAGGTATATTTTTATATTCCATTAGATGTCCTCTACTTTTAGGTTATGCCTCTTGGTATTATTTTCTAGTAGTTGCTCTAGGTATTAAAATATTAATCTTTATAATCAGTGTAAGAACTTTAAACCTATGTACTTCCAATAATTGGCAAGTCTGACAATCTTCTCTTGTCATATGCTTTTATGTTGATAGACTATAAACCCCATAGTGTGTTGATGTAATTTTTACTTTAAATAGTCAATGGACTTTTAAAAAGTTTAACATGTCTGTCTTTTTGATAAAGGCATAGATATAGATATATTAGAGTTTTTAAATAATTTTGTTTTATATGTAATAGGAATCATTTTATAGTTTTTAAAATATTTTTACATTATACATATGTGTATGTATGACAGTAATTTTGAAAAATCCTTTACATTTATCCATATGTGTTTTTGCTAGTGTTCTTTGCTAATATTTTTTCATGTAGGACAACTTTTTCTCTGGTGTTTTCTTTTAGACTAAAGAATTTCTTTTAGCATTTGTTGTGCTGCAGGTCAGGAAGGGATGAATTCCTTTAGCCTTTGTTTGTTTGAAACTAATTTTTTCTTTTTTCATAAAGATATTTTCACTGGATATAGAATCTAGGTTGAAAGTTTCTTTTTTTTTCAAAACTTAAAAACATCTTTTCATTTTTTTTTTTCTATTGACCATTTTTTTCTGATGAATAGTCACTTTATTCTGATTGTTGTTACTGATGCATAAGGTGCGATCATTTTTTCTCTGGCTGCTTTCAGCATATCGCCTATGATGTGTATATGTATGATTGTCTTTGTATTTATCCTGTGCAGGGTAAATACAACAAAAATATACTCCTTGTAACTGTGAGTAAATGTCTTTATCAGTTTTGCAAAAGTCTCAATCATTATTCTTCAAATGTTTTTCTACCCCATTTTCTTAGTTTCTCGATGCAAAATTCCAATTATACACATTAAACCATTTGATATTGTTCAACAGACATCAAATGCTGTATCTTTTGTTCAAACTTTCTTTTTGCATTGTCGTTTGGATAATTTTTTTGAGCGTGTCTTTTAGCTCACTTAGTTTTTCCTTCTCTGTTTCTAGTCTGCTAATAAAAATGAATGAAAGAATTCTGATAGGCAATGTTATTATCTTTTTTAGTTTTAGGTTTTCTACTTGGATTTTTTATACAGTTTTCATTTCACTGATGAAATTTTCTATTTGCTCACTTGTGTCTTTTATTTGTAGATTATTTAACATTTTTATCGTATTTATTTATTTTAGAAGCCCTCTGACTATTCCAACATTTGAACTATATCTGGGTCTGGTTCTTTTGACTGTTTTTTTTTTTTTTTTTTTCCCTTAATGGTGGCTCACATTTTTCTGTTTTTTTTTCTTTTTTCTTTCTTTCTTTTTTTTTTTTTTTTTGCATGTCTCAGTTTTTTATTGAATGCTGTGTAACCTGTGTGAGATAAATGTAGAGGTTGAAGTAAATAATATTTGTGCCAAGAGAAGGATTTACTTCTTCTGTCATACGGCTAGGGTGTGCACTGAGTCAATATATTTTCAGTTGACCTTGGTTTTGACCATATTGTTGATTTAGTTAGATTTAGTACAGCACAATCTTCAAATGATTTGAGGGCAGGTTCAATACATTTTTTTTTTCCTCTGGGTCTCAGAAATGGGTGCCTGGAGGATTTTCTCAGGTCTCCTGCATTGCCTTCATTCTTTAACAGGTCCCCCACACCCCTACATCAGATAGGGAAACTTTTTGAGAATTTTTTAAAACTCTTCCAGATATAGGAGGCCACTGCTTATACTCATTGTTGAAACTCATAATGCCAGAAAGGTTTCTTTTATTTCTTCTATCCTGCCCTTAGACTTTACCAAGGCTTCGCATACTTGTGCTTGGCTGTGTGGATATACTTTTATATGTGTGTCAAAGGGTTCTGAGATTGACTGTTGAGAAAAGAGTGAGAAAGTTTCTAACTATAATTATATATTTGTCTGTTTCTCCTTTTAGTTCTTTAAATTTTTGCTTCAGGAGTTTTGTAGCTCCATTATTTGGTATTTGCACTTTCGGATTGCTATGTCCTCTTAGTAGATTAACCCTTTATTGCTATGGAAAGTTCTATGTCTGTGCTAATTTTCTTTCCTCTGAAATCTACTTTATCTGATATTGATATAGCCTCTCCTGCTTTCTTTTCATATTTGTATGACATGTCTTATTTCCATCCCTTAACTTTCAAGTGTCTATAACATTATAGTTGAAATGAATGTCTTGTCTAAAATATATAGTTGAGTAATTTTTAAAAATACCTTATGCAATCTCTGTCTTTTGATTGCCATACTTGGGCCAGTTATGTCTAATTTTTGATATGTTAGAGCTTAAGACAAACATTTTATTTATTTGTTTTTGTTCTTGCTTTGTCTTGTTTTATGTTTATTTGCTTTTTTTCTTGCCTCTCTGTGGGTTACATAAACATTTTTTCTAGAATTCCTTTTTGATATATCTATCATATTTTAAGTGTATCTCTTTGTATAGCTCTTTTAGCAGTTGCTCTGAGTATTACATAACTCATCAGTCTACTTGTGTCAGTATTTTACTAGTTTAAACAACATGTAAAAACTTCTCTTTCTGTCTCTGTTACCTTCCTTTATTAATGATATAATTGCCTTAAATATTATTTCTATACATTTAGAACAATATCAGATATTGTTATAATTTTTTGCTTCAACCATAAGCATAATTTAGGACTTTCTTCAAGAGAAAGAAAATTTATTCTATTTACTGAAATATTTACTCTTTTCATTATTTCTTTTTTTTGATGTTTCATGATTTTTTAATTTTTTCCTTTGTGTTTACAGAACTTTTTTAGCAAATCTTTTAGGTTAGTGTGCTGATGACAAATTCTTTTAGTTTTCTTTTTGTCTGAGAATGTCTTTATTCTTCTTTATTTCTGAAATGTAATTTCTTCAGATACACATGCATATCTTGGAGATATTGTGGATTCAGTTCCAGACCCAAGCAATAAAATAAATATCACAATGTATCACAATAAAGCAGTTCATAAACTTGTTGGTTTCCCAGTTCATATAAAAGTTATGTTTACACTATAATCTATTAAGTGTGTGATAGCATTGTATATATATAAAAAAGAATATACATCAATTTTAAAAAATGCTTTGTTGCTAAAAAATGCTAACCATCATTTAAACCTGGAAAAATAGTACTGATGTACTTGCTCAATGCATGGTTGCCACAAACCTTCAATTTGTAAAAAGTGCACTATCTGCAAAGGGCAATAAAACAAAGTACAGTGCAATGAGGTATACCTGTTTAATTATAGATTGAGACTTCTTTTCTTTCATAAATGTTATGCCACTGCTGTATGGCTTCCATAGCTTCAAATGAGAAATCTGCTGCCATTTAAATTGTTTTTCTCTATTGGTAAAATGTTTCTTGCTGTTCTCAAGACTTTATTTTGTCTTTTGTTTTCAGAAGTTTGACTATGAGTCATTTTGGCATATATTTCTTTGGATATATGCTGTTCGGGGTTTGCTCAGCTTTGTGAATCTGTAGGTTTTTGTCTTTTACAAAATTTGGGAGACTTTCAGCCATTATTCCTTTGAGTACTTTTTCAATGCCTTCTTTATCTTCTTGTACTCCAGTGATAGAAATGTTAGATCTTTTGTGATAGTCCCACAGGTTGCTGATGCTCAGTTAATTTTCTTTAGTCTATTTATTCTATTTAGTCTATTGTTCAGATTGGGTAGCATTTATTGTTCTGTTTTCAAGTTCATCAGTTCTTTGCTCTGTCCCCTCTTCCAGTCTGCTATTGAGCCTCTCCATTGGGGTTTTTTTTTTTTTTTATTTGGAATTTTGCATTCTTCAAATCTAAAATTTCCATTGGGTTCTTCTTTATATTTTATACTCTTTGCTCAAGCATTCTTTTTCATTTGTTTCAAGTGTGTTTGAATTGTTTATTGAAGTATTTTTATGATAGCTGCTTTAAAAATCTCTGTCAGATAATTCTAACACTTTTGTCTCAATGTTAGCAACTATTGATTGCTTTTTTTAAAAATTTAAGTTGACTTTCTTCTGGTCCTTAGTAATGATTTTTTTATATTAAATCTGGATATATTGGATATTATGGCGTAACACCCTGCATCTGGTTTGTGCCGTCTGTTTTATATGGCTTCTTTAATTATATTTTGGTATGGGAAGTGGGAAGTGCTGCTTTGCTACTGGCAGGTGGGAGTAGAAATCTATGTGTCCCACTCAGCCTCTGTTGACACTCAAATGGGGGAGGGCTCCTCATTACTGATGGGTAGGAATGGAATTTTCAGCTCCCCTCTAGTCCTCCACTGATACCACAGGGAAGTGGCCTTGTTACAATGCTTGATGGTGAAAGTTTTCACTCTTCACTTGACTTCCTCTGACTCCATTACAGCAGGAAGGGGGACAGGCACTTCTTTGCCAGATAGGGAACCGTGTGAGTCCTGGGTCCCTGTATTGTATCCTATTTTCGTAGCATAAAGTTTCATACAGTTGATAAGGGTTGAAGCAGAAAAAGATTCTTCTCCTCTATTGCACAAGGCACAGACATGCGAGGCCCAGTTGTTGCTTATGACATTGGCATTGTTAAAAAGTCCAGTGCCTGGAACATAGCGCCCATGCAATAAATGTTGGAAAAAAAAGAATGCGTAAATGAGTGAATGTCAAACTAAACAAAATAGAGCAATAAGGCAGAGTTTACTAAAACAGTGTTTTTATGTATTGGAAAAGCTCTTCTTTCTTACTAATATTTGAACAGAATTTATGACCTGGAGAAAGCGTTTGGTGAAAATGGCACAGGCTCACATGGGTCACAGAACTGCATATGTTCGGGATAGATGTTTCCTAGTCACAATAGGTTAGAAACACCTTAAATGACAAGGGACTATGTGTTAATCATTTCATATACAACAGAATTTTGTTGGCATGCCTTTTGTATGGAAAGTGCTTAGTACACATTTGCTGAATACATGTTAAAAACTGATCCATTTACAGTCATAGATCACTAAGAAAGAGGATCTTAAAGTTGGAATTTATACTCTGTTCTAAATATTTCTGATATGGACCAAACTGTATTCCTTCAAAATTCATATATTGAAATCTGAACTCACAGTACCTCAGAATGTAATTGTATTTGAAGATCAAGTCTTTAAATATGTGATTACATTATAATGAGGCCTTCAGAGTGGGGCCATAATCCAATATAAGAAGAAAAAGAGAAAGCAGGAGCAAACACAGAGAAAAGGTCATGTAAGGACATGGAAAGAAGGCTTCCTTCTACAAACCAAGGACTGAGGCTGCAGGAGAAACTAAACCAACCAGCTCTTCAATCTTAGGCTTCTAGCCTTCAGAACTGTGAGAAAATAAATAGCATTTTTTAAGTCACCCATGATATTTTGGTTATAGCAGCCCTAGCAGGCTAATCTAATTCCTTTGAATAAATAAAAGGAAAACCCCACATTATAATATTGTGAATGTTTTATTTAACAGATATATTACTGTTTCTCCACATCTTGGCAAATTGGCAAATGTATGTACCTCAAATTTAAAGTTATTATTCTGGTTAATATAAAGGTAGATTTTTCCATCTCTTGTTTTTCCATCAAAATTATACCTATTGTTTGTTTTATTTTTTTACTTACAGTGGAAAAAATACCTTGTTTCAAGAAGTAATAGGTGACAAGCTTTATTCCACAATTAATTAAGTTACAGGATCAATTAAATAAAGCCAAAATAAACAAAAAAATATATACTTAAAAATTTTTACACATTCTGTTTCTTTTCCCTAAGAAAAATACCATCTTTATCTTAGAATCTGCTTTGGTCTGACCAATGCTAACCTGGCATCCTTTATCCCAACTGATTGATATCTGGGGACCTCAAAGAGTGCTAATCCATAGTGCCCCACATCATGTTATTTGACATTCAGTTCACTATTTTCCTGCAGGGACTGGAATCTACTTTATATGACAACTTTCCCTCCATATATGTTATTTCCTCCCCAGAACCTTCTCAGACAGCACCATCCCAAGTTAGAACTAAGGAGGAAGCAAACATTGATGACATTTTATCAGTGGGCTGTGACCCAAGTATAACCACAACCCCAATTTCAGGGAGGCTACGTTTTCAACACTCCTACCGGAGGCAGGGTGATAATGAAGCCAGACACAGACATTTCCTTCAAATTTCGCCAGACGATGTGGCTCCTCGCAGTAGATTACAATGAAGTCTGTACAAAGTAAGAGGCATATTGAAGCCTCCCTCCCTAGAGGAAAACCGATTTCCAGTCTGAGACTGACCCTGTAAGTGGAGTCAAAATCCAATTGTTACATCATCCATAAAGTATGCTATTTAACACAGAGGCAGCCTATAAAATAGCAGTTAGAGCAAAACTTTCTGACTTCAAGTATCATTAAACATTTTTAATGAGGATATGGAAGGGTTTCAAAGGGTAACAAAATAAAGTTTTAAAAGGTTTTTATCTATGTCTTCTAATTTTTTTTCGGACAACATCTTTATTTTGGTAAGCCTTGAAATTTGTGGGTTTTAATATATGACATGCAAGAAATAAAGCCATTATTACTCTATGTTTGTTGTATTATTCACATTTATCTGATAAAAATATGCTAATTTAGTCATAAAATTGAGATTTAGATGCAGTTTCCAAAAATATTCTATTTCAACTTTTTTCTCTCTTACAATCCTATTTATCACCAGTTAGTGTTGTGCCTGGCCTTAGAGTAGGTTTGCGGAGATGCAAAAGAATAGAAGTCATGATTGAATTGTTTACTGTGTCCACAATGTGCTAGAAACTTTCTGGAATGCAATACACTTCACCATCAAAACTTTCTGTTAAGTGGAAATTTTCTGTTCACTAAATGATCAAAGTATTTTTGTTCCTTATTAGTGTAGAATCTTTGGCAACTCCATAGAGTTTTGTGAGTTGCTTGAGTTGGAGTATGACCCTAGGCAGGAGTGACGGCAATAGCTAAGATTTTCTAGAAATGTCCTTTTTGAGTTCCAAAGTGGTAGGAAACTCACAGGTCATGGATATTCAGGTTGTCTTTAGTGTTGTGAAGAAAGTCCTTTAGATTTCTCCCTGACTTATACTAATCACTTATGCAATGAGATGGTGAGATCGATTTACCCTCAAATAACTTTTTACATAGTAATGGGGAAGTTATTGGTGGAGAACTCACATCAGCAATTAAGCGATGCTGAGGAACTATTTGGGGAAGTGGGGGAGGGCAGCCGAAGCCGCTTTCATCTTTGGAAGCTGACTCCTGCGCATAGCTAATATGCAATATTTCCTACTCTCCATCAGGTCAGCTTTTCAGACTAGACATTTCATTTAGTCTAGAACCCAGGAATCCAGGGGTACATGGTAGAGAGAAGCGGGTGCTAGAGCTTAAATGGAGTTTTACGGGTGATGGCATTGATGGAAGATCAGGTGGCTGAGAGCCTATCAACTGATTCTCTAATGGCCAAGAGACATGAGGAACTGCTGCAATTATTTAGACAATTGGGGCAAGAACTAGTTTAGTTTTTGGCCATATTTTAACCATGAACTCTGGGCATTTGGGTAAAGAATAGTTTGAAAAATTAAAAACAGACAGTCATTTAACTTATATAGTGTACAATCTGGAGAAGGGTGACAATAAAAACAAATAATTATGTAGTTAAAAATAGTTGGGCAAAGATAAAAATAATGGAAGCTAACATATGTGGGTTTTAATCGATATATTTCCTTTTAAGAAGTAAGCAGTTCCTGATGCCTGTCACCCCATATGAACTTAATTTGTTTGATATTCAGAAGCTTTGGGCTTTTTCAGGGGTAGGAGGAACAATTTTGATGCCATGCAACATTCAGTGTTTTGATTCCAGGGAACAAAAGTAATAATGATCCATACTCCATTGTGTACTTTTTACATAATGCAAACTTATACCAAATATGAGAAATTTAATTGGACTATTCTAAGCAGTACCATTGTTATAGGCATTTTTGTCAAGACAAATCTAACATGAAAACACTTCTCCCAAGCTACCACAAAACCCAGAATCATTAAAAATTTAAGAATTGCTAAAATACAAAGGACATGCATCTCCATACATTGTTTATGCTTTGCATTTCACTCAGTTTGAGTAATGAAACTAAATTGGTTGGTTTCTTTTACATTTTGCCTGTTTCTAATCAGTTTCACTTTTGATTTTCCATGAGCTCATTGAGTGATGACGTTTTGGGGGATTTTATGCTCCTGGCATTATCCATTTTCTCAGCAAGTTTTTGGTCATTGAAAGAAAACATTTCAGTACACATGAGAGTTTGTGAAGCCTGCAACTCTGTGTTAGAGGAAACTTAAGTTTGGAGTTAAAAATACTTTAATGGGTATATGGATAGAATTGTGTGGAATTGGGTTTATTCTAAAATAAAAAAAGTCAAGCTTTATCCACACATCTATATTTTATCAGTTGCCTAAGAAATTTCATAATTATGCCGTATTTTGTTGAAGCACTATAATATGAATGGCTACATTAGAGTCTTTAATTTTTATCTGTTGATGTCTGTTATAAATCCTGATAATGTGGGCACTGTATATATTTAATAAACACAGCATCTTAGATGCAGCATATTCTTCTAATAATTATAAAGAAAGCTTGGTAGGATATTAAATCTATGCCAGTTCAATTAAATCAACAGACAGTTTCAGTAGGAGCAAAATGTCCTTGGTTAGCAGATTATTTCACTGTGCAATTAATTGATAACATAAACGAACAATTGGTATGCACCTTCCTATATGTTCTGCTAAAAGACTCATTAAATTTTTTTATAGCAAATAATCATAATTAAATACAAAATAGCTGAATTCTATCATTTATGCTAAGTCTTTCTAATTATTAAATATTTATAAGGAGAAGAATAGGATTGCTGCCTCTGGATAGGGGACAGAAGTGGAGATTAAGCTGGCATTATCAGTGGTTTATCATTCCACTAGAGGATTACCTGACTCTCTTACCTCTTCTCTACTTCAGGAAAGCTGCCTTGTGGCCATTCTGTGGTTCATTAGTACCCTACCAGAGATGTGCAGGATGAGAAGTCCTAGTCAGCCGCATTTTACTGCTTGTCAGCAATTCTAGTCAAAGCAGGAGCAGGGGACAAGATTGAAACTAATGGCTGAAATAAGGTTTGAGGATTATCTATGCTTTTCATTAGTCTTCTCCACTTGCTAACAAGCTGAATCCAGAGCTGAAAGTAGTTTTTCTTTACTCACCTGAATGTACAGTGTGGTTTATTCCTGATAAAAATTCCGGCTTGCCATTTATGCCCCACAAATAACAGGGACATAATAAAACCTGAATATACTAAAGAACTGTAACTTACTTTTGAAAAACAGGCGAGGTTGCTGTCTATCTGCAGAAAAGGTTGAGATGCTTTATATACATGCACACACATGGAGAAAGAGAAGGCTTATAATTAAGTCCTTGCAAAGTCTCTTATCTCATGTGGTATTTTTTCAGTAATTTTATTTTGGATGTAAGTGATCATTTGTGGAAACATACATTTGTCTGAAACTACCTTTATGGTTGTTTCAAAAAGGTACAAATAAGTTTTACACAAATTTAGCAATAATTTCATGATGCATGACCTTAAAATTGTTAGTCTTTGATGTCATTAGATAAATACAACAATTTTGTTGTAAAAATCAAGAATATATACCTACAGAAAGAAATATGTTTCAGTGTAATGTAAGTAAGTGCTTTGGGTAAAAGACTGTCAGCATTATATGTGTATCATAATAGGGCTGTATCTCAGATGACTCAGGCAGAAGTAAATGGAGAGAGCAGGTTAGGTAGCTGGATTAGATGACTCAAACAGTGGCCCTGGCGATAACCAACAAACTGATGTTAAAGACACATGTGAAAATTTTGAATAAAATTAGTTTTTGAAATATGTGATATTTTGCATAAATCAATAAAGCAAGTAATATATTTAATATAAGCAATTTAAACATGAAAGTATAATTAAATAAGTGAAATACCATAGACATCTGACAATTTCATTTACATTTCTAAGATAAATATATATATTCTATATATATACAATATAAATCTATACAATTTAAAGCTGAAGTTTTAAAATTAGGAAAATTGAGGTAGGAATGCTCGTTGAACTGTCAAACTCAGTCCTTGAGATACACACCTTCAGACTCCTTTGCAGCTAACTGCCTTGTAAGTGAATCCAAGTAACTGCCCATTTATTTACATATGTTAACATTTGTAAAGGGAATAGAATGTGGATTTTGCAGCATATAGCTGATGTTACTGCTAATTATTTTTATTAATTTTTTTTTCAAATTAGGGCTTACGTAGCCAAGTATTATTTGAGGGTAAGACTAATAAAGTTTTCTGCAATTAATACATTGGCTTACATTTTTTTTTAATCATAATTTGTCTAAAAGCGTTTGTATTTAGAGCACAATTTGTTTTTGTTTAGTACATCAAAAAAAAAAACTATTGTGAGTTATAGAAAGTGAGTTTTGCAATAATTCATCAGGTCCTGGAAAATAAGTAGAATTTAGTTTACTGCTATTCCTGTTTCCTTTAAAACAATATAAACACTAATATACTCTGAACCTCCATCTTCTTTCTGGAATTGGGCTGTGCAAACTGTGAGAAAAATCCCATTTCATTTAGAAAATCTCAATGTTAGTACACGATGAGGGAGCTTCTGGAGCTTGCAAGCTCCTGCAAACGGGAGAAATCAAACCATACCAGATACTAAAATCTATGGTTTAGGCCTCCCTAAGATCTTCAGTCTGAAACCAAAGCTTAACTCAAAGACTAGCAAATGCCCCATACCACCTTTCTTGGGAAAGCCAGGAACTTGTTCTCCTCATTCACATGACTCTTTAAAATATTTGAAGAGTATCAAATTGCTTTTTGTATATCTTAATGAACAGCCTAAAAATAGGTAAATGAAGCCTGAGAGTGCCCTAAAAGCTAAAGTATTATCAGTTATGGTGGTAACTTTATAAATTTACATTTTATCATTAGGCAAACTCTTGGGAAGAGACCTCAGTTAAAATGTTACTTTATAGTGTGCTCAGTGTAAGTAGATAAATTAAAAGTTAGCTACAGTGAAAGTTAGCTACTAGGCCCCCTGACAAAGGTCACAAAAATGGGCTTAATGTGTGCAATAAATAACAAAAAAGTTTGTTTGTTTGTTTGTTTGTTTAGGCTTCAGGGTAGTTTATAGAAAAATAATTTGCTGAAAGAATAGGAGAGCTGAACTAGCAGCATGTGACATCAGGTTATTTGGGAATGTCACTGCATTGGAGAAACAGTCTTCCACTGAGGTTAATCTATCTTCCATGTACAGCCCTCACTGAAGCCAACTTCAAATGATTGGCAATTACTTAGAACAATGCTCAAAAAATACATGCAGCAGTGACATAGCACAGATGGCCAGGACAAGGGACACTGCCAACTCCAAGCCTTCAGTATTTGCGGAACTGCCCATCCTGGTCCAGCCTGACTGCTCAGAGAAGAGGCAGGAAAGTGGAGAGTGGGGAGCCATTGCCCTTTAGTTTGTCACTCTCATCTGAACAAGTCTTTGTGGAGAGTGAGCCATTGATAGGAGTGAAGAATTTGGCATTCTGTGTCAGTCTCTTTGCTTGGCCAGCTGAAGAGAGAATAATCATGTGAAAGAAGCAACATGGGCCTCATACAGTTTCATAGGATTATTACTATTATTTCTAGTTCACATTGGCAATTTCTGTTTGTGGAATACTTGGAAGCTATTAGTTAAAACTTGTATGATGCCTTTGAGAAATGGCGAGAGATGAATCAAAGTTATTAGTTTCACTTGTAATTTTACTCAGGAAAGTAAAGCACAGGTAAGAAACTACATATGAAGGCTACCATAATAACTCTATGAATAGCAGATATACCAAACATCCCCAGAAGGGCAGGTAGAATCCATTCTGGCCAATTACACTGGATCAGGACTAGATCTTTTCTCTCTTGGTCACTTTATAACAGCTATTTGGGAATTATGCCTGGCTTGTCTATTTAGTCATAGTGAATCAAACCATCATGTCCTTTGGATTTTTAAAAACATTTAGTCCTGATGATATTAAAATAGAGAACAATATTGGTAAAAGGTAGTACAGTATGTGTGTAAGAGATAGGGTAGTGTTGGTTTGCAACCCCAGGGTTCCCCAGGTAAAATCTGAAACTGGCTTCCATACATAGAGGATAAAGAGAAACCTAAGAAAGAGGGAGACCACTCCAGACTGGTAGGTGACAGATTTAATCAGCAAGAGAACTTACATACGAGGCTTGTCTTAGATGGTCACAAGGTGAATAGATCTCTGCATTTACCCTCTTAAAGTTTACATGGAGGTCTTAACTGAATTCAGTCATGTATACTGTCTCAATAGCACATTGCTTCCCTAAGGCTTGTCCTTGAAAACAGAACCTACTTTGGGAACAGTAGGAAGAACATACATTCCAAGGACAGGGGAAACCGTGATGAACCTTTGCTTACTCTGGTCCAGTTCACGCGTCAATTAGCAGTCATGTCCTCTCAATGACATCCTTCAACAGGTAGGGAACAGAGTTGTAAGAGAATATAGCATAATGGAATTAGAAATAGCAGATTTCCAAGAAACTGCTCAGGATTAGATATAGTATCCAGTTTATTAGTTGTATTAGTTTCTATTGCTGCTGTAACAAATTACAACTTGGTGACTTAAACCAAATTTTTCTCTTACAGTTCTTTGGGTCAAAGGTCCAATATAAGTTTTAGATGAAAATCAAGGCGTTGGCAGAACTCTGTTCTTTTCTAGAGGCTCCAAAGGAGATTCTCTTTTCTTATCCTTCCCAGACTCTAGAGGCTGCTCCTTGACTCCTGGCTCCCTTCCTTGACCTTCATAGCTGTGTCTCAACTCTTTGATCCTTATTCCATCATTATGTCTCTCTCTGACCAGAGCTGGATGAGATTCTTTGCTTAAAAACTTAAGTGATTAGATTAGGCCCACCTGAATAATGGAGGATACCCTCTTCAGCTTAAAGTTCATAATCACATCTACAAAGTCCCTTTTGCCATACAAGGGAAAAAATTCACAAGTTCTGGGGATTAGGATGTACACACATTTGGGGAGCTTAATATATTCTGATTCTCCTTTCCCCTTAAATTCTCTTCTTTTAGCTTTATTGCAGAACTTTACCTTATGAATTTTGTTAGTTCAATCTCTGCTTACTATTTAATTCATTCATCCATTTTTAAAATATATCTTCTATTTACATATATAACAAATATAACAAATAATTAATGTCCCTTTGGTCAGGTTACTTTCTAATCTTTTGGGAAAAAATATAGGAAAGACCATTGTTCTATGACCTCTTATCACTTCACTTCTCGGTCCCTAAGCAGGACATTTTCTCTGGACCTCAGAAAGTCTTACTCTACCAGTATACAACCCAGCACTTGGATATAACTCATAGTGATTTCCCAAGTTGACTTGTGGTCCTCCTCTACACAGCTCTCTTGTCTCCAATATCTTCTTTTAAAATCCAGTCATTTCCCAAATGTTGATCTCTGCTTTTTTTTTACCAGTCAGACTGACATTTGCTTGGATTCTACCTCCTGCCATTGGAAAAGTTGGCCCCAACAGGTCATACAGGGCTGAGAAATGGTGGATTTCTAGCCCAGCAAAAGTAAAAAGACCTTGTCAAGCCCCTCAGGCACTGAACTGAGATGTGAGGAAGGCCATGTGTGAGCATTAAATACCATGCAGTAGAGAAAGAACCATATCCTAGGACCAAAGACAAAACTAAAACAGTACAGCCCTCACTAACCACAAAATGTTTGATAGACTCAAGAGGATCTGCCAGTAATTACTTTACTGAAAAAAAAAAATTAGCAGACAGCATACTCTATACTGACTAAAGCATAAAAAGAATTACTAGACATGCAAAAAAGCAAGAATTTATGACCAATGATCAAATAACAAAAACTAGTCAATAACAGAAACTGAAATGATCCTGATGTTGGAATTAGCAGACATTGACGTCAAAGTAAGTCTTATAAGTATGTTCAAGGATTTAAAGGAAAACATGACAAAATGAGTAAAGACATAGGAAATCTGAGCAGAAAAAGTAATCTTTTATTAATGTTAATGTTTCCTACATTTTATTTATGTGAAATGATATACTAATTTTAAGTGGATTGGGATAAATTAAAGTAATATATTTAGATCCATAGGTTAGTACTACTTACAGTAGTATACAGAGGTTCATAGAAAAATCTAGGAAGGAAATGGAATGGAATACTAAAAAATGGATTAGACTGAAACCAAAGAAGGAAGAGTAGAGAAACAGAAATCAGATGAGACAAATAGAAAATAAATAGCAGCATGGTATATTTAAATTCAATGATATCATAACTATATTAGTAGAAATGGTTGGAATAATTCTATGATAATAAAGAGACTTTCTGGCTAAATAAAAACAGTAAGATTTAATGATATTTAAGGAGATTATAATATAAAGACATGAGATATTAAAAGTTAACATATGGAAAATATATTATGTGAAGAGTAAGTACAAGAAAGCTGATATGGCCATGGCCGTCTGAGTCAAATAGATTATTAAAGCCTGGAGATTGTCAGAAACAAGGATGGACATCTCATAATGGCAAAGAAAAAAATTTATCAGGAAGACATCATCATAAAAGTGTACGTATCAAATAATCCTCAAATATTTGAAACAAAAATAGCAACAAAAGGAAGAGATAGACAAACACAATAATAAAGGGAAATTTTGATAACCTTTTATCAACAATTGACAGGAAAAGTATACAAAAAATTTATTGAGACTATAGATTTGAACAACACAAGTAACTAATTTGACCTGATATCTATAGAATGCTAGGTATAACAGCTACAGATTACATATATTTTTTAAATGAACATGACCGTTTACAGAAATAGACTACATAACAAGCTAAAAAATGTTTCAATACATTTTAAAAGATTGAACTCTTATAGATGATGTCTTCAGGAATATATTAAAAATTGATAGCAATAGCAAATCTATAAGTGCTCCAAGTAGGTAACCAATAGGTTATAGAAGAAATTGTAAAAGAAATTAGAAAATATTTTGAACTTAATAATTACATTTCAACATCTCAAAACATGTGATACAATGCATAGAGTGAAATTTATAGTTTCATATTAGAAAAGATTAAAAAGGCTTCAATTATCTAAGCTACCTTTAGAAACTAAATAAAGAATATTAAATGCAAAGTAAATAGAAGAAAGGAAATAACAAAGATGAAAGCAGAAATCAGTGAAATAGAAAACAAATGAACAATAGAGAAATGAACTGAGCCAAATGTGATTTCTTTGAAAATATTAATACGATTAATAGATAAATAGACTCCTAGAAGGACTGTTCAAGAAAAAGGGAGAAAAATATATATCATAATTAAAAAAAAGGAACATGATTCTATGTGCACTATATATTAAAAAACTAATGAGAATATTATAAATACCATTATTTCAATAAAATCAATAATTTAGATGAAATAGAAAAATTTCTAAAAACATATAGTATATCAAAACTGGCAAGAAGAAATGGAAAATCAGAATAAAGCTACCTTTATTAAGTAAACATGTAATGTATTCATGAAATTTGTAATTAAAATCTTTCACAGAGAAAACTCCAAGCTCAGATGATTTCCATGGTGAAATTGATCAAATATTTATTGAAATAAATAAAACCAGTATTATAGAAAATAGTGTAATATGTTAAAAAAAATAGAGGAGATACCACTTTCTAATTCATTTTATGAGGCTAGCATACTCCTGATACCAAAATCTGACAAAGACAATGCCTTTTTCTTGGCCTTCCCAAAAATCCCTAAGAAACTAAATATTGAATAGAATCCCTACAATCTGTTAACAACATTTGTGTAAAACTTATAGATAACATCATTCTTGATGACAAAAGACTGAATATTTTCTCTCTGAGATGGGAGACAAGGGTGCTTGCTTCCACCACTTCTATTTAATACTGTACTTACAAAAAGGTAAGACAAAACAATTAAAAGAATAAAATTATAGAAAGGAAAAGCAAAACAGTCTGTATTTGCATAATATGTGCAAGTGTGCACATGTGACAGTCTACATATAAAATCCCAAGGAACCTACAAAGCAGTAAGTACAGAGTTGATAGATTCAAGTTATAGGGTACAAGGTCAATATACAAACATCAATTATAGTTTTACATGTTTGTAGCAAACAATTAAAAGTAAAAATTTAAATTATGATTAAAAATACTAAAACTTAAACAAAATACTTATGAATAAATGTAATAAGATGTGCAAGGACTCCACCCCCCAAAAATAAAACATTGCTGAGAGAACTCACAAAAGATTAAGTAAATAGAGAGAGATATTCATGGATTAAAAAACTCAATAATGTTATAATGTCAGTTCTCCCCAGATTGATCTATGGATTCAATGCAATAGAAATATGTTTTGTAGAAATAGCTTAGTTGATTCTAAATTATATATAGAACCAAACAAGAATAGCCAATATAATTCTGAGAAAAAAGAAAGCATCTGGAGGACTTACTATAAAGCTACATTGATCAAAACATATTGTTCCTCTTTAACATTATATTATAAAAATTTCCACGTATACAAAAGGACTGTATAGTATAATGTAATTTTTATGTGTCCACCTTCTAGTTTTAACAGTTATCCATTGTGGAAACCATTGTTTTGTCTACACATTTTCTACTTAACCTAAATGAATTACTCTCAGTTTATTAACACATTGTAAAAGAATGTTTTCCTGGTCACATAGGAAAGACAGAATCAATAATTTTATTTTTCTTTATCAATTTTAAAAATAATAAGTTGGTATCCTAGCATGCTACAGAGATGACCAGTTTTTAAGTGGTATCAAGGATGCCTAGATATAAATATATTTCATGTCTTTTCAGTAAATGCAGATATAATATTTTTTAATGCTCAATTTTTCTACACTTGGAGAAAGAGGGCTTTTTCAAATGGGTTCCTGAGACCCTTTGATAGCTTTATTGCTTCTGCCAGGATAATGTAACATATTTCCTGCCCTAAATCTGAAATTAGCAGTTTCTTAAAGGATCTTTATTTCTTTTTCATAGGAAGTGGTTTTGAGAGAGCAAACTCTGAAAACTAGGTGTGCTCATTGCTACTGGGTAGTCTGGAGGCTTTTGCAGTAAAATGTGTGTGGGAGTGTGTGTGTGTGAAGAAACACATCATTGCTTTATACCAATTCTAATTTTGTTCCCACGTTGTTTTTAAGATTTGTCTTTTCTCCCACTGGATTGTAAGGGCAGATTGTATGCCTTTTCTTCCCTTGTGCCTGGCATGATTTTATGATTCATGGTAAAATTTTGTTGAACGAGGTAACAGGCAAATAATTATTGAGTAAGATTTCTCAAAGAGGTTTATACTTTATGGAGAATAGTTATGGAAGTGGTGTGCATGCACGCATGCGCGTGCGTGTGTGTGTGTGTGTGTGTTGAGTGGATGTTGGTGGAATCTGTTCAAAGGGTTAAATAAGCTCATATAAAGGTAAATTAGGATGTCTTATATTGGGATATGAATTTTTCTATAGATTGAAATACATTGAAACTTGATATTAATAATAAATGAAGACACTGCTTTTGTTATATACATCTTAGGTACAGTGTCTTGGGTAGATAGAACTTATCCAAATTGCCTAATGGACCAAACCTCAATCAATTCATGCATATGAGGTATCCATTATTGTCTCGTACTAAGCAGTGGATCACTTTACTCCAAAGATGTTCTCACTTTACTCCAAAGATGTTCTCACTTGGTTATGCTGAAAATGCTGGGTTGATTTACTGAGATTTTTTTTATTGATGGTTCCTTCTGCTACTTGGGAATATCTGCGTGACCAACAAAATTGAGGGGTATTAGTTTTTCCCAATAGTTTTCCATGGAAAATAAATATTTCTTTATTTTATTTTAACTACTGTACAAACATTACTGTAAGAGAAATCTGACAGCTCTTCTTCCTACTGTGTTCCCCCATCAACTCCTATGAAAAATATTCTGTAGCTGCCACTGTTGGGTGATAATAGTTCAATGGGGAAACAAGACATTAATAACCACATGAGCAGCAGCACTTCTATGTTCCATGGTCTATGCAGTGTACCTTTATGTGAAATAATAACAACAATAGCAACTTGAGCAGACTTACTGGACTCCAGCACTATTTTAAATACTTTCCATATATTAAAACCTTGCCTTATAACTATTGTTATCTCCATTAGACAGATAAAGAAATTGTGAAACAAAGAGGTTAAGTAAGTTGGCTGACTCAGGTTCTATATACTACTGTGGTAGACAGCCTCTCAGAATGTTATCTAATCTTATTGGCCACTCAAGATATCTTTTGATGTAGATACTATTATTCCCATTTTACAATTAAGCTGAGGCTCAGAGAGACTAAGTGACTTGGTCATCTCCATACTACTTGCAAATTGGACCTAACATTGACTAAGTCAAAAGATTGTGCTCCCTCTTTTAGACAGAAGTAACAGAAAAATTATTTAAATTATTTAAAAGCCATTCAACAATGTATCATTTATCTTCCTAGTTTGTATTTTATATGTAGCAAAATATTAAAATGTTATAAATTAGGGAATATTAAAACAGTTGTGTATTCAGTTTTAGCAACTTAATTCATTAAAGAGATAAGTGAAGGCAAGAGCTTTTGTTTCAGTGCTTTGTTCTCATGCAGGTTAATGTAATCATGGGACCATATCACTGTGCTTGCCTTCTTTTTTCTGGTAAACAGATTAATAAAATGTTATACCTTTTGTACTGTATCTAGCTTTTTTGCTGGCAAATTAGTTAAAAATTTGATATATAAGGAAAATGAAAGTAGTAAAATAGCTTATTTTTACACAAAGAGAAAACAAAATTTCTCCTGGCATAATGACTACTCTCAGATATCCTATAATCACCCCCAATGGAAACATTGGCCTTTGGACATAAACTTGAGTGAGAAAAGTTTAGAACCAGATAGAGTTGTGTAATCACATTAGATAAAATGAAAGTCGAATTTGAAGTGTCATTTACAGGCATTAATGCTTCATGGCCTTGACTCTGCCAGATGTGTCCCCCATCAGGACAGTCTGTCCTCCAAGACACTCATGACATCCTGATTGTAATGTAGTTCATTTATTGACATCTATGCATATGATTTGTATTACTCTATGAAATACAATGTTGGATATATTTTAAAATCTGCAGTCTTTGTTTCATAGTAAACAGGTATATTTAAAGACTTCTAACATAAAAAGTGCTATTGAATTGCATGTTAAGAAGATGTTTGACTATTTTATAAATGCCCACAATAAATATGCTCTGTAAAATACAAGATGATTTTGGAATTCCAACTACAGTCGTCCAACCTATGAGAAAATAAAAAGGATGAATCAATCATACCACAGGAAAGAAGGGATGAAGCAGTGGAGAGTGAGGGTATAGAGAATTACAGATGACTGGGGTCCAGCTCCTGACCTTGCCCTACCCTCACTGCTGCTGCCAACTGGTTGGGGGAAGTAAAACTGACACTAGCTGTTTATCATGCTTTAAGACCAGAATGTAAAATGAAAACTGCTACTACCTCTCAGGATGCAAGGGATGTACAAGAAAGAATTAAATCAATTGATGTTATCTGAATAGGAGAAGGGATTCTAATTAAATTGAAGTCTCAAACAACAACAACAACAAAAAAGACTGCCTGTTTCAAAAGACTGATAGAGACATATATCTGATGAGTCAACTTGGTCTTTTCAAGGCCCTAGCCAGGCCCCTCTTCTATTTATGCTTATGATTAGAGGGATAAACAGTCCATGAGAGCTCATTATCTACCAAATCCAGCCAGAGTCTTAAAAATCACTTTCTGAGTTTACAGATAATTCTTGTATCAAATATGATGATACAAGACACCAAGAATTAGTAGAATTGGACTAGAGTCAAATCCACTGCATTCATCAAAACTTTACCAGCCTGTGTCCAGCTTGCATTGTGATCTAAAAGATACCTAAAAATATATGGCAAAGTTACTTCCCTCAGGGAACTGACAGCATGGTGTGCTGGCAAGTGGCAAATACAGCAAAAGAAGACTGTAATTAACTGAAAGGAAGTTTGGTATTGTGGTATCATTCTGGAGACAGACATACTTAGTTTGCCTCTCAGTGACTTTGGGTTAGTTATTTAAACAGAACTTGAGTTTTCATATTTGTAAGATGGAAATATGATTATCAACTTTATGTTTGAAATAATGGACATCAATAACCTGGGATAGAGCCTCTTACACACTGAGTACTCAATATATAAGAACTGTGATGATAATGCTAATAATGTCCCCAAGTGAGAGGCAGAAAATAACTAGATTAATAGAACTCTCTGTACAGCATTGAGTGTTTGAAGAATGCACCTTTGAGTTCAGAGATCAGAATCAAGTGGGCCCTGAAGTATGAGCAAAGGTGAGTGAGGCGAAAATGTGACATGTTTAAGGGTTGTTAAGGGAACCATCCTGAGGTCCTCAGAGTTGCAGGCAGTTTATACTTTGGCCTTGGGGACAAGTGATGATACTTAAATTAACACATTTGTCCACATTCTCTGAATGACTCAGCCATGAGCCTCAGTGCTTATGATTACTGTGGAATTGATGCCAGCTTTGCCTCATCAAGAATGCCAGATGTAATGTAATTTTAATGACTTCCATTGTGTTTGAGGCTTCCTTGCTAAGATCCAGCATCTCATTGCACATTTAAACTGACCTGAGTATACTAATGAAGATTAATTGTTCATTGATTAGGGAAAGATGAATCACCCTATTACTGATGTGAACTTTCTGTCCTAAAGTAAAATTGTCTTGAGCCTCAAAAATACTGGCTCAGATATAGTGAGAACCTCCATTTAATTCTTTTGTTTTATTTTACTCTGATAATAATGCAACAAAAATTTGTTCCTTTCGGAAAAAAAAAAGCAAGTGAAAGTTTTATTAGTTTTCTCATTAAAAAAATTCACATACAGTGAGTGATATGCTAAAGGGGTTTTATTAACACCTTTTAATTATTTTTTTTCAAAACTGAATGAACATGTCTATGAATCAAACTTATATAATAAGGTTATCATTTAAGATTGCATTAAGCTGCATGTAAGCAGAATCCTCAACACAGTTGCTTAACCAGGGTTTAATTTACCTCGTTTAATAGGGAGACTACAGAACTCAACTAGTTTTTTCTTCTTTCCATTCAATTGATCTGAGCTTGTGATACTTAGATTATGGTGACAGAATAGCTACTGTACCAATGGTCACTATGTCTGCATCCAAGGCAGGAAGAAGAGGAAGAACAAGGGGAAAAAATACCTGTGCCATCTGAAACAATCTATTTTGAAAAGAAGGTGGTAGCTTTTTCTAGGAGTCTAGTAAATATATATATATATTTTATATATATATTTTTATATATATATATATAAATAATATGTATATATATATGATATACTTTTACTTATATCTCTGGACCTATGTCTCCATAGCCATTTGTTTTTTCCAAGAAACTTGGGAAACATTATTTATTTATTTTTTTAGCTGGTCACATTGCCTTCTCAAACTAAATCAGAATTTTTTAGCAAAGAAGAAAAGGAAAATAGCCTATATTGATTAACATAGTCAATGGAATTGGTTTTATTTGCTAAGTTTCCCTACTAGGCTTCTCCTTAAGGAGAAGGTTCTATGAAAGTGGTGTCGATGCATATCAGAAGTCCCTGCAGAATTACAGTAAATTGGCAAGAAAAGGAGAAGCCATGTGATTGCCAAGCATAGGACACCTGACTGGGTTTGGAGACCTTCTGAGCTTCCAGTTCAGCTTTGTTTTTCTCTTGAGTTTCAGTAGCCTCCCTGTCATTCCACGCAAAGCTCCTGCTTTTAAAGAAGAGCCTCCTTTATTTTAGCAGTCGAATTCAAAGGTGTATGAGATATAGACAGGGAATCTACATGGAGGTAAAGTACCATGTAAAGAGTATAGTCTCTGAAGGTGGAAAACCTAGGTCCAATTTACAACTTTGCCATTAAGTGCAATTAGCTGTTTGATCCAGGGCAAGTTGTTTAACCTTACTGGGTCTCTGTTTTCTTATTTGACCAATGCTAACAGTTTCCTTCCTGATAAGGTTCCTCTGAAGATTAAATGAATTAATATATGTAGAGCATTTAGATTAGCACTTGCCACATTATAAGTCCTTTGTAAGTATCAATTATTAATTCAACAACTTTTGTTTTTAACAAATAAAAAAAGGTGATATTTCTAATGTTTTAAGAGTTCATCTATTTGGGAAGAAAGGTAATATGAAATTTCTTGAGAAAAATTCTAAGACAGATTTTAAGTAATTGCATGGTTGGGTAGTAACCTACAAGGTTACTTTTTGTCTCTCTGTATTATCATTTATCATGTTAGAAAACATAAAACTGCCTGAGTTTGGGCACTGAATCTGTAAATGCAGGGCCTAGCTTGGTGTCCTGTATATCTTAGACACTCAATACACATTTGTCAATAATTATTAAAGGATATAAACTAATGAAAAGATCATTGTAAATTACAATAATAAAAAACTTGAATTATGAGAGCTATGATCTTAAAGAAATTTCAAAACTTTGTTTAGCAGAAAAAAAAGGAAAGGTCTTTCTGGTAGGGATGAATAGGACAGGGTGTGATAAAATGCTGTATGAAAAAGACAATAGCAGAATGTGTTTATGGAGCATGGTGGATGACTGGCTTGTTTGATCTTGGACATGATGGGGTAATAAAGAAGCTGGTTTTACCAACTGGATGAAGACTTTAAATATCTGTTGAATACTTAGGAACATCAGATTTGATTGAAGAGATAGTAAAAAATAATTTCAGATTCTTTTACAAGAAAATATAAAGAATATTATATTTTAAGAAGATTAGTTAAGCAATGGAATGCATAATTAATAAAATTTGTAAAAGGAAAACTAGAGGTGAAAAGACTTACTAGGAGATGATTAAAGTCCAAAGGGAAGGTCTTAGGGATGGCGGCTTTTCTTCAAAGGCCTGAGATTAGAAGTACAGTCTTAATTTCTTTTTAAGGGTATAATGGCAGCTTCAAAAGGCATCCTAGTGTCTTCCTAAATTCCCTAAGGAATTCTAAGCATTTTTCTAAACACTCAATGTAGAAAAGAATTATTCTCACTAAATATAGGAAAGTAAATTGCAAAGTAGAAAAAAATTTATTTTCTAGGATACATACATTTTTGAAGCCTAACTTTATTTTTAAAAGTATTATTTGCTAGATTTTTTTAGTGATACCATACTTTTTGAATTTAATTTACAAAGCTGTGTTTTTTATCGGAAAATTCTTGAATTTTGTATCATTTTTAATGCATTTAATCTTCTCAGATAATCTGTTGTCCCTTGAAGTAGATAATTGCTGTGTATTTTTTCACCTTCTACACTGTTGATAGTGATGACTTTAATTAATACTATAGCAATTCAGTGGAACATATCAGCATAAAATTTTACAAAATTATAAGGTACTGACAATTCAATAAATATTTATTGATTGGCTTATATTTGTTAAGCATTCTACTATTTACTGGTTACACAGTGATGAATAAAATAGATATAATCCATGCCCTCATGGAATTGACTATTTAGGTTACTAAACTAACATAAAGTAAACAGCTAAATAACAAGAAATACTGATGTTATGAGGATATTAAACAAAATGTTGAGTAGCATTAAAATGAGGTAAAGTGTGGGAGGAGCTAGTGATATTTAAGTTGTGGCTGAAAATATAAAAAGGAGCTAGTCTTGTAACAATTAGGCATACTTAAATATAGTGGTCGAAAAGAACTATATTGAACATTTAATGACAGGACAATTTTGAAAGACATGGATAAAATTTAAACTAATCAACAAGGGAAGGTAAAATACCCTAGTTAAATAGCAGCAATGACTTGTTACCACTTCTTGGCCGGAAGGAGCAAGAGCTGGAGGACTGTCCCTAATACAGAAGCAATGTAGCTGTAGCTATAAGATGACTGACCAGAATGAACTATGATTTTGAAAAAGGAAAGTATCAATATCAAACTATAGCCCAGCAGGAAAAGTAGCTGAGAAAGTAACTCTGCATTCTCTATCTCTTGCTAAATATATGGAAATTTAACTTCAAGGGTTACAATAAACAAAACAATTTTTAAAAAACAAAGTCGAAAGATATACTCTATTTTATTTCAAGACTGTCTAAAATTAAGTTAAATGAGACAGTATAGTGTTAATGAAAGGGTATGCATATAAATCAACAAAACAAAAAAGAAAGTCAAGGAAAGCCTTACATAAAATGATAATTGACTTTTGACAAATGGCTACAACACTATGTGGAAAAATAATAACCTACTATGTAAGTTACTATAAATAGTAACCTTACTATCCATAGTTGTTCTGGGATTATCTATATCTATTTTTCTATCAAGAGAGTGGGACAGAGAGACACGGCAAGAGACCAATCTCTTATCTCTCACCAAACATAATAAATTATGTTTGAGGTGGATCATAGACTTAAACTCAAGTTATAAACTTTTGAAGGACAACATTAAATAAAAATCTGTGTGTCCTGTTGTCAGGCAAATATTTTTAAGCACAAAAAATAATCATTTTAAAAAAGTTATACTACCCTAATTAGAAATTTCTGCTCATCAAAAATTATCCTGAAGAAAACAGGCAAGCCAAAGACTGGGAGAAAATATTTTAAAAACATATGACTTATGAAGAATTTCTATCTGTGATTGATATACACACACACACACACGCGCGTATATAATATATACGTATATATATATGTATACACAATTCAATAATAACAATGTAATCAACCCAGTTAAAAACAGGCAAAAGATTTGGCTACATCTTCCTCAAATAAAGATATATGAAAGACCAGTAAGAGCATGAAAAATTCTCCCTACTATTAGGCATCAGGAAAGTGCAAATAAAATTACAATGGAATTCCTATTATGTCCCAACAAGGATGGCTGAAAATAACAAGGAGTAACTAGAGCTATCATACACTTGGTGGAAGTTTACATGGTACATCCACTTTGGAAAAATTTCTATTAATTTAATATAAAACTAAACATATGCCTACTCTGTGACCCTGAAATTTCACTTCTTGATACTCACCCTAAATAAATACATGCATATATCAACCAAAGTCTTGTACAAACATGTTCATTGTACTTTATTCATAATAGAAAAAAAAATTGGAAATGGTCCAATATTTATTAACAAGAGAATGAAAAAACAAACTGTGATATATTCACACAATGAAAATATTCTTCAGCACTGGAGAGAACAAACAACTGATTCGAGCACCAAAATGGACAAATTCTTCTTAAAAACATTTGGTGTAAAGAAAGCCTTATATAAAGGGTGCATACCATGGAATTCATTTATAATGAACTCAGAATAAGAAAAATGTATATATGGTGAAAATAATTTCAGCATAGCAGTTGTCTCTGGCAGGTGTTAGCAATGAAGATTGACTGGAAGGGACGTGAGAGCTTTCTGGAGTTAGGTTAGTTTTCTGTATCTTGATAGGGCTTAGGGTTATGCAGATGTATGAATTTTCAAAACTTTTGGAAAGGTACACCTAAGATTTGTGCAATTGATGGTATGTAAATTTTACCTAAAAATGAAACTTAAACATAGATTAAACCCTACTTAATGATATGCGACATGCATACTGAAATGTTTAGCTGTGATGTATATACTATGTCTGCAACTAACTTTGCATAACATCAAAATAGTAAATGAATTGATAGATAATAGAGAGATAGATTAATGAATAGATATGTAGTACATCAAAATAGCAAAATGTTAATTGTAGAATATCAGTGATGGATATATGGGTAATTGTTATACAATGCTTTCAACTTTTCTGTATGTTTGGAAGTTTTTATAATTTGGGGGAAAATTACAGAGGATATCTGGAAGATCCGAACTGCATGATCTTTCCTTCAATTCCAACCGACCTCCTGCCCCATTTTACAATGATCTATATCAAAATTGAAATTATGAAAATAGCAACCTCTTATAAAAATATTTAATAATCATTTTACTAAAACATGCAAATGACTCTCCAATTTTATGATTGACTTTCCCAGTGTACAATTTTTTGTACTATTTGTATCCTATGGAATGGTGATAGTAAAGAGGCCTGATTTTATTTAAGCTGAATAGTAGTATTAGTATTAGGAGTAGTAATAGTAGTATTTGAGCTAGAACTGAGCCAAACCTGTCTGTTGTATTTAGAGCTAGAGCTATAGACTTAAACTCCTAAGACTGGCTATATGAATTCTTCCAAATTAACAGCATTTGAGGCAGAGCAACTCTTCAGGCATAATAGGCCATTATTGTACACATATCTTCACTCTTTTAAGCTATATATATATATATATATATATATATATATATATATATATATATATATCTGCCTCTTAGAAACTGAACTGTTTAAAGTCTACATTTAATTTATAATGAATTTAGTAGCACTTGATATAATTTCACAGAACACCTGAAGTATCCTTACTAAAAAAAATAATTTTCAATAATTAAGTTATAGGATACCACATGTGTTTTAGCATTCAGATTCAGGTTTACAGAGAGCTAGTTTCCTAGCCTACCCTTGACACTATCTTAGTTGGTCTATTTACAGTGACAGTATACCATTTTTCAATTATTGCTTTCTTGGAATTTGTTTTTCCTTCTAAAAAAGTAGGCTTTGATATGGAGTACATAATTTTACAAAAAAGATTATATTTGAGAATTTATTGTGTTAAATGCTTTCATACTCACACCATTTTTATTAAATGCATTGTTCCCTTAGAAAATGGAGCAATGGAAGTCAGAGTGGGGCAGAAATTCAGAAATACAAAAATAGCCCAGGAAACAAAATAAGGTACTATCACCAATTCCATAACTCACAGCATTTTCTAGAACTTTGTCAGGTACCCTTTTACTCCATTTTGCAGGTAAAGTCATAATTAGAGCCTTAAAAAAATGTCATAGCTGGAGATTAAAAGTTTAGAACACTATTAATTATTGATAGGCCTGTATTCTGACAAGACAATCCTTTGGGTCAGAGATGTTATGAAGCACTTAACCAATAAGTCACCTAGCGGTTTCTTTATATGGTTCTTGATGGAACTGAAGAAATAAAGAGATGGGACTTCTTTATCTAGATGTGAAAATATTTTATTTATAAAATTATTACTAAATTATATAAAGTACTACCTTTTGAGCAAACATTTAAAATAAAGTGGAAAAGAAACCCATAACCACATAAAAAGGAAGGTGGTCATCTGAGCCAAGTGTGACATTAACATATTAAGAAAAAGCTATTTTTGTTCATCTCAATCTATATTCTTTTTGGCTACTGTATTGAGAGAAAGCATTTTTGTTATTCTCAACCTGTATTTCTTTTGGCCATTGTAGACAAATTTGAATTTCTCTTAAGTAGGTCACAAATAAGTTATGATGCTGCTCACTTCAGTTTTAACGGGAGCACAGGAACAGACAAGCCACATCTAAAGGAGAGGCTTCTGGGTACCAGTTAGAGCAACTGTGAGAATCCGGGCATGATGAGTTTCTGCTTTATTTGTTACCCCCCACATGAAAAGTTCTTTGCCCCCAGCTTTGCCTCAGGCCAAAGCCATGAGGCCATAGACTAAATCTCCCGATGAATCCTTGTAGACCTTTGTGGTCAGAGTTTCTCAGGCAAAATCAGCACAGAACAAATGCTTTTCACTTGATGTCTGTCTCTTGAAAGCTTAGGGCAGAGATATCCCTTTGCAGAAATAGAAAAAAAAAATTCAAAATTATGCTTATATGGCCATTCTTCATTTCTTCCCAGTCGTGTATGTAGTGTACATTAAATATTGCATTGCCTAGCAGGAAGTCAAACACAAGTGCCCAGTGTGTCTTAAATAAAATAAGAGGCATGTTCATTTAGAGATTGTGAGTGATAATTCGACATGAAAATCTGGGGGCAAAGAAATGATCTTGGGAGCCCGTGGGCAATCCTCAAGAACTGGCACATGGCAGGCAGCAACCTGGCTCGCCTTCATTACCAATGGGATGTACATTGCCTTTTTTCTCCTGTCTTTATTCATTTTTCAACAGCCTGCCACATGCAATATGACAAATCTCATAAAAAATAAGCCCTATACATACACACACATGCTTACACACACACAGGAAGTGAAGAACCTTCAGCAGATCCCGGCATAGATAATAAAAACAGCCATCTGCACGGAAGCTCAGGATTTATTCGATTACACGTGCCCAGGTTATTTGTTTGGCTTTGCAATGTAAAGAGTTCTGGTTTATTGTTGCAACTTTTCATGCTGTCGAATTGTTTTCAGAACTCTTCTCCCAGATGCATTTGGCATTTACCAACAGTGAGCAAGCACCAGCAATGAAACACACAAAAAATGGGTGCATTAAATGAGCATTAAAATCTTTACACAGGTCACTGTCAGAATCAGACTAAGATTCCTGGTATTTAATAGAGAGGTTAAAAAAGGTTACAAATTTAACGCCTGTGGCACAAAAAGTTTTTCAATGTTTTGAGGATTAAAGTATATGAGATTCTTTCAAGCAAGTTTGAACAAAAGTGTTGGGAAGCATGAGCGGCAGGTGGTCGATCTTCAGAATGTCATCCAGGTTCAAGCTTTTGAACCTGATGTTATCAATTGCCAACTCAGATTTCATGTGTGAGCCTGAGGATTGCTATAATCAAGTCAGGTAGTGCAGAAAACTCTTCATTTTTTTTTAAAGTAAGGTATTTTAGTACTTTGTATACTTTCTATTAAATGACATAATTGCTCTCACATAGTAGTATTTGTGAATGTAGCTATTGTCACAAAATGGTCATTAACATTCATTACATTATGGCAAAATATAATCATTGAGGTTCTCTTGCAATGCCTCTGTTTTATCTATGGCCATAATGCTGATAGATTTTAGATAAAAATGGAAAGATTTTATGTTCTATCTCAGAATGTTGTATTATATCACAGTAAGTCCATCACATGAAATCTTAAATTTAATGTAAAAAGTACACAGATTTTGCAATTTTCATGACTAGAGATGAATCTAGTATTTTGGGTGCAAGCTTTGTTTGATATATACCTGCTGTAAATATTTCATACATAAACACAGATGGATATGTATGTGTATATATGTGTTTATATATCTATCACTGTTTCTGTATCTAACTTGGAGAGTTAATCACCTTAGCAGCTGGGCATATTTTATCCTGGCTCTAGCTTATAGTAATTATGGAAACTATTTTTCCCTCCAGGTATCTACTTTTAAATATCTTTTAATTTTCTCCAGTCAGAAATAGTTTGCTATAGGAAAAACAAACAAACAAACAAACAAACAAAAAAAAACAACAACAAAAAAAAACAAGCAGAAGACTACTTATAGGTTCTCTAAGAAAAATTAAAACTTTATAAAAGGTCCTTTTCTCCTTCCCTCCCTCCCTCTCTCTCTCGACCTGACTCTCTTCCTCCTTTCCTTCAAGTCTGTGCTTGGATAGGATTTAAAAATAAACTACCTTTTCACTGTTTACAAAAGAGAATGCAAATGGAAATATGAAATATATCACATAAACTACGACCATGCCACCCTGAACAGGCCCAATCCTGATCTCAGAAGCTAAGCAGGGTCGGGCCTGGTTAGTACTTGGATGGGAGACCACCTAGGAAGACCAGGTAATTTAGGCATAAAAAAATAATAAATAAGGGATCGTAAGCTGGCAAAGTTCTTGCAATTTGTGAGGTCAACCAAGGTTGCCTCACTAAAATAAATAAATAAATAAACAAATAAATAAATAAATAAGATATCACATAAAAGTATATATCAGTAAAATCCTATAGGGACACACAAATATAAAAACTAATGCTTCTAACTATAAAATAAAAAAAAAATGCCACACTAATATTCATATTCATATAGTCAGCTACTAAGGTTTATGCTCTCTGTTTTTTCTTCCCAAAACATATTCAGTGTCTCAGATTCAGATAGGAAAGGGATTCTGTATCTTTCCCTTGCAAATTGCACCCATAGGTGATACTATCGATGCCCTTACCTCCTTGTTTACTCCAAACACTAGCCAAAAGACAACTACATCTTTAAGAGCACTGCTAGGTTTTTTTGGAGGAATCCCAAAATGGTTCATCAGTTCTGGTGCCTAGTTAGAAAGTTCACTGTAGGCTTTTTTTTCCCCCCCTCAGGACAGCAGATATCCAGGAGTCTCTTTGTATCTGGGGGAAGGAAATGGGAAAAGAACAATCAGAAACAAGTCTTAGTTCAGTGTGGTTTTCCTGGTTACCTCTGTTTCCCATTTTCTCTGTTTCTTTTCCAGTATGAATCTGAAACATGGTGGGTTTTGTCTTGCATTGCAGGAGTTTCTTAAGTGAGTCTTCGGTATCTATAGGTGCCTGGAACTGAACAGCCAGATCTATCTGAGCCATGACTTTGGAGTCCTGGCAAACTGTTGCAAATATTTAGTCTTAGCACCTAGATTTAAGGAAGAATGGGTTGCGTACAGATCTGTCTATGAAGGCATTGCTTAACATCTGTTTTGCTTTGCTCTCCTATGAGTAAAATAATGGCCATTGCTAATTTATATGTTTTCTGAAAATATTGCTCTGTTGGGCATAAAATGTAATTTCTTTGTGTCATAACATTGCTGTCAGACAGATGCATAGTTTGCATATCAGTGTAATATTTAAACCAAAAAACACAGTGAATTAATATATTTTAGATAAGATTTAAACTAAGAAAACTGGTCCTAAGAAAATGGCTATTTAGCATGTAAAAAGACTTTTTCTTGTTGTTTAATTGGTTTGCTATGTAATGTGTACTTGAGCATCCACTTGGTAGTCCCTGGCATTTATTTTCTTACTCAAAAGCAGTTACTAGATGCCTACTATGGACTAAGCACTGCATTAAATGTTTGAATTCTAATGATGAATGTGCATTGTAAGAAATATGGGAATACCAAGAATATTCTAGGAAAAAAAATAAAAGCAAAACAGAAATATTAGAAAATTGACCCTTTGCTCTACTAACTAATATTGAGTTTAAATTATTTGATAAATAGAGTCTGCTAAGGATTGGCTTCAGAAAGTCTGCTGAGTGTTCAAAGCATGTTTATAGAGGGCACTTCATGTTTACAGACAGTGGTGTGAAGCAAAAGAAGTCAAATAAGAATTGCGTTTCACATAACAGATTTCTTTGATGATTTAGGCTTTATCTGCAGAGAGATAGAGAGATTGGACCAGATGGCCCCTCTTGGTCCTTTCCAGCTTCTCTGATTCTTTGATACACATGTTGGAAAAAAGCTTCTGCCAAAAAGTAACTTGCCATTGCTTGGTTTTTTATGACCTTCCTTTTCTACTTGATCCAGAGTAAAGAGAGGCTTAGTGAGAAAGGAGTTGAAGGTGATAGTGAATTTCATAAAGGGCATGCAACAGTCTGCAAAAGTAAGGAGCTGAATCATTGCACCACTCTCTTTTTGAGTTATTAGGCCACATCTCACTCAAAGATTAAGCATTTCATCTCAGGGGTAGTTCCTTTTTATTACAGCATTGCCCTTTGCAATGCCATAATTAAGGTTCTGTCACTGTTTCCCTTATAAACTACTATTTTCTGGAATTTATAACTTAAGACTAAAAATTCCCTCTAGACTGAAACTTGGAAAGTACAATCTGATCTTTTTACCTGATGGCTGGCTGGCTGGCTGGCTTTTCTTCTTTCTTTCTTTCTTTCTTTCTTTCTTTCTTTCTTTCTTTCTTTCTTTCTTTCTTTCTTTCTTTCTTTCTTTCTTTCTTTCTTTCTCCTTCTTTCCTTCTTTCCTTCTTTCCTTCCTTCTTTCCTTCCTTCCTTCCTTCCTTCCTTCCTTCCTTCTTTCCTTCCTTATTTCCTTCCTTTTTTCTTTCCTTCTTCTTCTTTCTTCTTTCTCTCTCCCCCTCCCTCTCTCCCTCCCTCCCTTCCCTCCTCCCTGTTTCTTTTCTTTCTTTTCTTTTCTTTTCTTTTCTTTTCTTTTCTTTTCTTTTCTTTTCTTTTCTTTTCTTTTCTTTTCTTTTCTCTCTTCTCTTCTCTTCTCTTCTCTTCTTTCTTTTCTTTTCTTTTCTTTTCTTTTCTTTTCTTTTCTTTTCTTTTCTTTTCTTTTCTCTTTTCTTTCTTTCTTCTGAAAAGAATAAGTCCAGCTAATCTTAAAGGGGATCTGACGTGGGAGAAAATTAGATAGGATTTTCCCTCAAGTTTCAACTCAGTTTTATGTACTGAACTTCTAGCTTATAGAATTTGAAGCTTTAAATCTTAGATATATGCCTTAGACTATTTAGAAATGAATGAGGTCTTGGGAGCTGTTGTCTCATTTTTACCATAATGTTTCACCAAGTACACTGTAAGCAGAAAGGCTATGAATTCATAACTAGAAGTCCTTTCCAAAAATCAGTGAGTCATAACTAATTTCTTAGCCATTTTTGAGTTTTCATATCTGTATAGCTTTACAACATATTTCTAGCAGTCTGGTCCTAAGAACATCTGCTAATGGTGGTAAAAACTACAACCACCAAAACAAAACAAAAACAAAAACAAACAAAAAAACAAAAAACAAAGCAAGACAACAAAAAAGTATCAAAAAATAACAACAGAGAATCGATTTATGCCTATTTCTTTCAGTTTTGGTGGAGGAAACACTAACTTCATTGAATATAGCCTTTCAAAAGTAAATAATGAGCTAGGTAAAACTGCTACATTAGTCCTATTGATCTTTGAGTCCAGAAAGCAAAATTGGCATCAGTTAAATTCTATTTGGTTAAAATACATAATTTGATGAATCTCTCAAAAAAAATGTTTGTTTTTTTTTTCCTTAGGCACACAAGTCTGGATATAAGAGAAGTGAGTAAATTCACAGAGCTATGAAAGGATAAACATTCATTAATTCCTGTCTCTTGCAGTCTGTCTGGATGTATCTGATCCCCAGACCTAAAACCACTCCACAAATATCAGTTCTGCTTTTCCCTTTTTTCCTCCTAGGTAGATCCCCTAGAATTAAATGTGAATCTCCTTGCTTCTGAAGCTTTCAATTCCTTATTTTTAACATGAAACATAATATTATTTAAAAAGTATATCAAATGCATTTTTAATGCTAGAAGGGAGATATTTTATGTTTCTTTTATGTTCTCATCTTTTTACTCCATATGAATAGGCTTGCTGGTTGTATTTTTTTATTCCCAGACCAATACAATTTCATGTTAAGCTGGACGAATTTATTCAACTCCAGTTCAAGCACTGATTTAAAAAAGTAAATAAAGCAAGGTCAGGCTAACTTAAGTTTTTATATATTTTTTATAATTAATTCTCTCTCAAATGATGCTTATGGGTATATTTTGACATAATCATGGGTACAAATGTGCAATGCTTGAAATCTAAAATGACACTGGAATATCTTTTCTTGCATTAGCATTATTTTACTATTCCTATAACGGGGGATGGTTTGGAGAAATGCAGAAGTTTTCAGTTTATATATACACCTCTGATGATTATTCCAGTACCTTGAGCTACAGATCCGATCTCATATCATGATAAATGCATCTCTCAGATTTCAAAAGAATCATTGACAAAAAATGGGGGGGGTGGTCTTTAAATAAGTTAAATAAGGCAACCATGAGAGCCCAAGATATGAAATTCAAAATTGAATGCCATAGTGTTAAATGATGATTTAGTTTTCTTTTTGATTTTTGCTGCAGTAACCGAGATATACTTGGGGTCTTCAAGTGTAGCATCAGGTACAAAAATAGTACTAGGAATCCAGAACCATGACTATTACAATCATGTTCCATCTTACCTAGCATTCCCTTTTAACTAGGGACTTCAAAAGCCAAATCCTAGGAGGGCAGAGGTATCATCACTTTAGGGAAAATACATATATCAATATATGCTAAAGAAATGGAAGAATTAGTCAACATATTTCAGGGAAGAAAACAGGCCTATTGTTCTCATTTTATTTTAGGTGTTGTGACATTTGAGGCACAGTCAGAAAGTTGCTGATGAATTCAACATCCTGGAGATTTGGGGGTAGGTATTAGTAGTTGGTTTGTAGAATGTTCTCCTATGTATAATTTCATCAAAGTATTCAAAGGCACTGTTAATAGCTGAGGAATATTCTACATTAAGCTTAAGCAAAAATAGTCACTTGTTTTTCTTGCACATGTGATGGTTATGGTAGAAATGTTTGGTATGTGACAGAAGTTAGTAGACTCTTTTGGTCTCATCCCTGGTTAAAAACAGAAGAAAAGAACAAAATAAGAAAAATGAAGAAAGAAAGGAAGGATTCATTCCTTTGAAATGTGATACTGTGCTCTCAAATATCCAAGTTTAAAAAGAGAATACTCTTCACTAAGACAAAATGTGATTGCTTATTAACAGCATTGTCCAAGTTATTAAAAATGAAGAGACAAGGAGGGAGGAAAGAGGTGCTGATGGGTGTACATGTGGTCTGAAAGTGCTGTGGCTCATGATAGGGGGTTCTGACTGGGACAAGGGACAGCACAAAGCAGAGTAGCCACATGGGGGAGAAAAGAGGGAATCCAAAACAAATTCTGATTTTTTTTCTCTGATTTGCCTAAGGCTGGGCTTGAACACAGTTTTGAAGTTTTAGAAAACAGTCCTTAAGATAAACATTCCTTTCAAAAATTTTGTTGATTATCTGTTAGATAAATAATAGTAGTTAGTGGACCACTGCTGGATCCATGGATTGGAGATTAGAGCTTGGCTATCATATGAGCTGTTGCTCATATGTTAGACACATCTAACATCTTTCTACCTTATAAAATACATTGTACCAGAGCATAAAACTCATTTGTACACTTCCAAGTACTCCAAGTAAAATTGGACAACTTCAGGTTTATAATGCCTGTTGTCAACATGCACAAATTGATAATCATTTTTATACTACTAATTTGTGGATTTATTTTAGTCAGAATCATGAATAAAGTTAAAACCATTTACAAAAGCTGTTGTCACCTTCTGGATTTTTTTCAGCAATTTTCTTCAAAATGTGATAGTTATAGTGTTTAGAGGAAACCTGGCTAAAGAGAGCTGAAGTGGACTCTTTTCCTCAAAAATAAATATTTTTCTTTGTTATGTGTCTGAGTAATATTTAGGGGCAAAACTCTGGAATAGAAACCACAAGGCTTTTGTAGTCTTTCTATACCTTTACCTATTTCTATACCTATACCAATACCTATACCTACACCTATACCTACACCTACACCTACATCTATCTGTATCTATACCTATCTCTCTCTCTCTCTCTCTCTCTCTCTCTCTCTCTCTCTCTCTCTCATATATCTCTATCTCTATCTTTATCTCATCATCTATATCTATCTCCATCTCTATCTAATCTATCATCTATCTATCTAATCTATATATCATCTATATCTAATCTATATCTATATCATCTATATATCTATATCTAATCTATATCTATATCATCTATATCTATCTATATCTACCTATATCTATATATCTATATCTATCTATATCTATCTATATCTATATATCTATATCTAATCTGTAGATATTTATATCTATATATCTATATCTATCTATAGATATCTATATATATATATATATATTTCTCCCTTTATAGCTTTCGTTGTCATATACTGAAAAAATAAATCAGAATCTAGCATTTTCTGCCTTCTACATTCTCCTTGTTTTAACTTGAAGAGTTTTCAACTTGAAAACTTATTTTTTTCCCTTCAAAATATTCATTAAAGCACAAATGACATTCTCCCTTTTGATGTTGCCAGAGAAACTTGAGCACTATGTAATTAAACTTCTGTTTTAAAGTATTTCTCTCAACAAACACAGGCTTTCTAGGACAAAGACTGCATAATAGATGTTATTAACTGCACATATAAATAGGAGATGTGTCTTGCAAAGAATTATATTTGCTGAATGAGTTTGCCTTATTCCAAAGTCATATCTTTGCTAATGACTCATGAGTTTCCTTTTCATTATTTAAAAATAATGTAATCATAGGCTATTCTGTAATAATTTGACATATCTTATATTCATATCTGAACCTATTAATTAGAGACAACATGTGTATTTATAATGTGCCTTTATTATTCAAGTTAATCCTTTTAATCCTATTTGAATGGCCAGATAAAAATTAATCCTTTCAAACTTCTTTATAAACAAACATTTAAATTTACCTATTTTCATCTTTGTTCTGAACACCTACACTGAAAGCTTTCATGATTGAGGTTGATAGAAGCCATAAACAAGCAATCTGGGAAAAATATGCAAATTCTCTTTCTTTGCAAAGAAGAGAGGTATTTACAAAAGAGTTCTCCCAATCTACAGGGGTCTAAAATCACAGAGAATTATTTTTTAAAGAGTTAATAATGTCTTTAGAAATTAATGATGCAGTCATTCTTAGGGCTTAGGGTAGTTGTAGGGGTCCCTGACTCCTATTATGAAACTGTCTCATAAAATAAGCAGATACCTATTTCAAGACTTTTTAGCCCAAGAGAACCAGGTCAGTATACAGACTTTAGGTCTCTCAGAGGGTCCTCAGATTAGGCATTTACTAACGTAAAAATAACAGAGGGAAGCCATGTTGAAGGCAATTTTGGATACTTTTTTCTGACACTGTGATCTGCACACACGCTAGGTCACTGGAAACAGGAGAGGAAGCAATTGTTTTTCCCTGCTGTGAGCAATGGATTTGAACATGTTTCACACTGTTCTCACGCTGCGTTTTCTTTCCTTCTCCTTCCCCTATAACACAAGTGTAAACTGAGCTCATGAAAGTCCTTTGGGCACTAGAAATAACAGCCTATCCACAGATAAACTGATTATCTTATTTCTTTCCCTAGAATTATGCAGAGTACATCAATTAAGCAATGATAACATTGTAAACCAAAGAGAAATGAAAAACTAGCTAACATTTATTTATTTTTGAATATTTTTGGTATAAAGTGTAGAAAATTTGAGAAATAGTAAAGTAAAAAATAATAAGATAAAAATATTAGTAGTCCTAAAACTAAGAAATAACCATGTTTAATAATAGTTTTATTTTCTTCCAAGCTTCATATAGTTTAATAATTGGGATCATGTAATAGTAATAGTAGTTATGTCTTTTTTCATGTTATTCTCTTTAAAAAGCATGCTTTTAATTAGCTACATGTCATCTCATCTCAAACATTTCCTTTTCTCATCTTCTGTGAAGTGCCTACCCCCATTCTAATATTTTTCTTTTGTCTTTAGCTGAAGATGGTATTTGAGATGGTGACTTATGCCATTTGGGGGAGTTTTGCTTTGTTTTCCTGGGTATCTCCCACATCTATATGAGATACATAGGCCGATAAACTTCTGTTTGTTTTTTCTTTGTTAATATGTCTTTTAATACAGGGAGTCTTAGCTGAGAACTAGGGGATGGTAGAGGGAGATTTATTTTTTCTCCCCTACAAAACGATTACCTATTAGTAAAGGATCACAATAGAAGAAGAAAAAAATTTAGGGTTCCCCCATATTGATTTCTCTCGACCAGGAGGAAGTGGGGCATTAAGGTCAAATACTCATAATCTTAGAGTCCATCTATCTCCTCCAAAAAGAAGCTCAGCAGAACTGGGGCTCAAGAGCTAAAATAAATGATTCAAAGATCTCCAAGTGAAAAGGAAAATGCAGGGAGAGCAATAGTAAGAGACCCCAGGAGGCTCCAACCATAAAGGCCCAAATACCTAAGCATTTAATATTGCTCATTTAAAAATTCTTGAAATAGTAAGCTCATGGCTTTTGGCATCTAAATTGAACTGGGATAATGATTTAAAACTCGAGGATAACTTCTCAAGAGTGGGTATGAGAGAATATATCCTAATTAAGAAGATACAAAACATTTAATAAATTTGGAGAAGTTAGTGCAAAGCCAAGAATTATCCACCAAGTGTGCAGACAATTCTAGCTACATTCTTACATTGCTGTTTTCTCATTCTTCATCATTAAAAACTGGGCTGGAGTTGGGAGTTATCTGACCGTGAGGGACCACATCTGGACCTGAGGGAAGGGACTATGCATCACCCAGGGGTCCAACACTTTAGCTGGATGCCACGCCTGTCAAATGGAACCCTGTGGCAGAGACTGTTGGTCGCTCATCAATACCCATTTCCTCTTCTTCCAGTTATGTAGCTGGACTGTGTTTCTCAGTCTTGTAGTTCAGTGTGGCCATGCAACGAATTCTAGTCAACAGAATGTAAGGGAAATGATGTGAGCCACTTCTAGGCCTGCATCCCAAAAACCTTTTAAATGTTTCTCCTCCATGACCAGTTATCCCTGAAAGCCTGTTGCTGAGGCCAGCAGGACCTCTGTCATCCTGGATCCCTGAATTGCTATTTGGGTCAGACTTTTTCCACCACCCTTCCCAAACTGGAATCATCTTCATTATTTATGTGTGCAACAAATAAACTTCTATTTTGTTTGAACTATTATTTACTTTTGGATCTCTTTGTTATAGCAGTTAGCCCACTCAAAAGAATATAGAAAAGGTCTTGACAAATGGCAGAGATGAACAACATCTCCAGGCTCTTTAGGTCTTAATTGCTCACAATCTCAGGTGAGAAGGGAGTATTTCTCATTTTCAGCAGTCTTAAATACTGTAGAGGGAAGCTGTTGCTTTGTTTTTTTCTGTTTTTTTTTTTTTTGACTTTTATTCATTCTTAAGGCATGGAAAAAGATAAGACCAGCTCCTCCACCCTTTCCTCTGAAACCACGTGTGACTGGTTGCTCATTGGAAAAAACAAATGTGTTACTTGGATGGACAAAAAATGCTGATAAGCTAAAACAACTTTTGAAAGGTATAATCTAAATGTACTAAAATAGATAATTCTCTAGTACACATGGTATGATCCCTTCAGTGTAAACATTTTTAAAGTTGTGTGTGTGTGTGTGCGCGCGCGCATTGAGTCAAATTATCTACTACTTTATAATTTTAAGTATGAACATTGGTGTTAAAAACTGTGAAACAAGTAATATTGGTCAATTTTCCTTATCTGTCAGTGAATTTTTTTACTTGCCTAAATACTTTCCTATGTTGCTGATATAATCTGAACTGAGAGGCTCAGATTATTTTTAAATTATTATTATCTATTAAATTACTATTTCTGGTATTACATATGAAATCCTTCAATATTTATTTTGCATTAACTTTAATGTATTTAAAAATATAAATCCAATTTATTGAAATTAATATCACTTTAGTCCTTTATACTTTCTGACATGTTATTTCTTTGAATCCCTCTATGATCATCAGGAACATGTTTTTTGAGTAAGATTTTTTGGAACATAGTAATATATTTTCTGAGCCTTCCATTTGAGAACATTTTTTAATTGCCTTTGCACATAAAAAATACCTTGGCAGACCATGGAATTCTTCTTGGATCTTATCATCTCCTATTTAAAACTCCGAAGATTAGACCAGTATCTTTTGGTACTCAATATTGTAAGAAAAGATAAGGTTGGTCTAATTTTTGTTTCTTTGTAATTTTTTTCTTTTCTGGGTGCTGAGAAATTAAAAACTGCTGCCAAAATATTTTTAAGTATTGATTATTTTTATATACAGTATTTTATTAATTATAAAATGCATATTTTAACTCAATGATGAGAAAGAATTATGTCATAGTTTAATTGGCAGCATTTTTTTCTTTCATAATGCACCTGAAAATCATGTTTTAGAATCAATGTTTTAGAATCATGTTTTAGAAAATCATGTTTTAGAATCTCAGGTTTGATGAAACAATAAATTTAGTTCTACCAATATATTTTGCTTGTATCTGTCCCCTTCTTTCTACTGCCCCGATTAAGGCACAACATATAACATCGAGTGTATCTCTTCTACTGTCTTTTATTACATTCATCTCTTTAACCTATTCTGCCCTTTCCTGTCTCATAGGTGAATGTTAACTTTACCATTATCTTCTTTATTTCCCTGACTATATTTTTATGTAACCCAACTATTTTTTTTGCATATGTTAAAAATTAATACTTTAATAAAATTAACATTTTTTTACATATGAAAATAATACACATGTAAAACTTTTGTATAGTAGTAAAGATGTATTATATTAGCATACTGTAACCTTGATATACATAAATCTCCATTTTTTTAAACTACTCTATACTAACTAACTTCTAGTCATTTATTATACTTTACCTAGCCATTGCCTTGGAATGGACACTGGACTGTGTCTAGTCTTCTGCTATTATAAACAGTCCTGCAATAAACATCCTTCTGAATAGGTTTTTTCCATTTCTACAGGTGATAACTATAAAATGATTCTAGAAGTGAACTGATATGTCAAAAATAATGTGTATTTTAAATCTATTTGATATTGCCAATTTCCCTTCACTGAGTTAGTTTATTACAATTTTTATTATTGACAATGGTCTTTGAACATGACTTTTTATCACTGTTACTTGCCAGAATTATGTCATCAAAATTATTTCTTTTTTAAACTGAATTTGGAAAACACTAGTTTTCATATGTATTTCCTTAATTCTAAAGGGAAGAATTCAAGTAATTTTAATAAATTTCCAATCCATTATTTTTTGTTCATGTTCATTATATTCACATCCTTTCCATTAATTCGTAAAAGCATACTGAAGATATTTTGTGAAAAAAAATGCACTAATTTTTTGTTTTCTGTTTTGTGACTTGTTTAAAGCAGCTTTACTCCAAGATTATTTTTTTAAAATAGGTATTTTTTTCTAGTACTGTTACAGTTTCATTTTTTACCTGTACAACAAATCTATCTGAAATTTATTTTAGTATAGTTAGATATAGATTTAGTTTTATGGTTTTTAAAATGATAAATCAGACATTCCAACATCATTTTATTAAATAATCACTCTATCTCACTGTCCTGATTAAAAATGTGATATCAATATTGAATAACATATTTATTCTTAATTTCTGAAGTTTTAAAATAGGTTTTCTTATTTTGTACAAATGCTCTACTTATATTCTCTGTCCCCACCCCCAGAATTTTTATGACTGCTCTCAGGTCCCTCTTTTCCCTCCAAATGATTATATTGTTATTTATACTAAAATTACATTTGATAGCTAGATTAATTTATGAAGAATTTCATCCATATTATATTCATTTATTTAAAAACAGATTTTATCTATCTGGTTTTCTAACTTTTTTAGGTCCTTTATTAATTTATGTCATTTTTTTTCCCAATAAATCATACATATTTCTTACTGTATTCACCTCTAGTTATTTTGGCTTTTTTTGGTTACTTTTTAAAATGTGATATTTTCTTTCCTTATATATATGAAAAAGCTATTGATTTTTGTATATACCAACTTCCTGAATTATTATTATGCTTTGCTTGGCCTTTTAGGTGATTCTCTTGGAGTTTCCATGTGTAATGATACTATTGGGTATAGAATTAACTTTCCCTCTCTTTTACAGTATGCAAATCTTACATATTTCCTTGGTACTGATTGGTTGGTATGTTAGCTGTACAGTTTTAAAAAAATATTTTGCACACCATTCTCTTATAGATCAGATTTCTACTCTATCAAAGTAGAAGGTATATTTGGATCACAGGGAAACCTTATAATTTCAATGAACTTTATGTCGTAATTTAGCATATGTCTTTTTCATTTTCATAAGCTGGCTCCTGGTTAATTGCTTCTATACCTTGATATTCTTCTCTCCACCTGCTTCCTCCAAAGATGGCTTGTATGGCTTTACTTCATAGTGTAAAAAAGCATTGTTTGAACCAACTTGTATATTGCCTTCACCATTGGATCTGTTTTAACTATGCGACAGCTGGTTAGGCCTTTTATTGATTTGGCATCTAGAACCTTCAAGAAACACTGCATCATATAGGAGAATTGTAGAATTTTGTGCATGCTCTCAAGGCCCTTATTCAATTTCATCCTAAATTCAATATATTTGGCAGCTATTTTTTTATAATCTGAGGCCTGGGGTTGTGACTGTGTCCTAGTTTCATAAGAATGGAGATTATTGTTTTCATCTTTTTATGATTTTAATGTGAGTGATAGAAGTGAAGGAAAACTGAAATAATGCCACAATCTTCATTCCTAATGCAGCTGGTTTGCTTTATAGTTAATCTTTTCATAAAGCGTTCTTTCATCTTATCTTGTTTGATAAAGTTTATATTTTCTTATATTTTATTGAGAATAGAAAGTAATGCATTCTAAAATAGATATATTCTTAATTTCTAAAATTTATTTTTAAAATAATTTTTATAGAGTTCATTTCCTCCACCTCATTAGACCTGTTTTTCCTTCCTTTTATGGTATAGATTTAAAATACATATAATTCTTATCTAGTTTGTTGTTTGCTTTGCTTATACATGAAAGTGGAGAGAATTTGCCAAGTCTTGCCAAACAACAGACTGTGTATAATCTCTTTGATATTTTTTTATGGTTAATGTGAAGTTGGGGTGGAGTGTTAGAATACACTGTTCAGGTTTTTGCTGGAGAATAACAGGATGTTCATAGCCCCCAGCTAAACGTGTAATCTAGCAGGCATTTATGTATTGCAGCTTGGCTGGTTTGAGGTGAGATTAATTTTGTTGTTGAGTGGTATGCCTTTCCCTTTACTAGATGGTTCTGTAACTATTTACATACCAAAAATCTATTTCAATTTATAATTTTTAATTTTCAGAGGTAGACATTTGACTATGGATAGGGTTGTTTTGGAGAGTGGTTTAGCCCCAGGAAAGCCAATTCACCATTTAACATCTACATCATAAAAGATTTTTATGGTTCATTGTAGTCCAAACAAAGTAAGTCCATTGATGTGCAAAATAACCGCCTATATCTTTTTGTGGTTGTTTTTGGTATAAATAGCTGGCCTTATAAAGGAATCCTGCTGCTTTATAAATTATTTTAATCCTGCATTTATAGAATTATTAAAGGTTTTGAAAGGCTTACTGTACTTTATTGACTTTCATGGAGAAAATTATAGGCCAGCTTGCTGTTAAATATCGTGACTATTTAAAGATTTGGATTTTTTTTTCTCCTGTGTATCATAATTTTTCGTTAAAAACTTTGTGAGGAATTTCTATTTATTCAGAAATGAATTATCTGGTTTATTTCTTGGCTCAATTTTTTGGCTCTTGATTTTGTTAATACTCCTTTAACTAGTTTACTGTTCTATAATTTGAATTTACATCTGGGTTGAGCAAAGGAAGCAAGAGAAAGGAATTTGTAGGCATTGCTTTCACATGTTGATTTATGATCTTGCATCAGTCTCACCAACTTTGAAATGTTTGGACCTATTTCTCTACTACTAAGAATAATAAAAGGATCCTCATATGTTTGTTAGTGATATTTCTATTTCTCAGCAATTATAATACTTTCATCTGGGTTTTGAGATGTTAAAATAATTTACAGAAGTGTCAGGGCTGGCACACAAATATATTTAACACAACTCTCCTTTTATGTGGAAATTTTCACAACAGTTGAGTTGGTGCCTAATTTGATTCTCTGTCAAATGTCTGTGGTTTACGGTAATCCATGCCAGGTTTTTACCTCTCTTTTCATAAGTAATCAAAAATCGTTTGAATGTGAAAGTTAGTCTAATGTATTCATTCACTGAGCTATAATGTCATTCTGAGAAACTCTAATATAAACGATGCCCTCCCAATGCTTCCCTACCTCTGGAAATTGAATTTGAATGTAACATTCGACCTCTGTCCACACAGGCAAAATAAAGTGCAGAACTGAATTAATTAGCCAGATATTTCAAATAAAAGTAATCAACTATTGGGAAGAAGATAGGAGTTTGAGGCTAGAATTTTTTTATTTTCAAATTAGTTAAATTCAGAAGTTAACCAACCACTCAACTCACCAGATAATTGGCAGCTCGCCTTCATGGTTGTAGGTGTTTAGTGTTAATTCTTTAAGTACTCAAATTGTTGGAATAAAATTTTATTAGAATGAGACTTACACTTTCCAAAAGCTCTGTTCTCACTGAATTTAAACTCTTCCCCTCTGACAGGTCAATCCTCTTTCATTTCAATATTAACCTAATTCAGCAAGAAGGGCTAAGTTGATATTTAAAGCCATTCTCCTTAAAATGCTTCTCATAATGAAATTTAAAAAAGAAAAAAGGGAAATATTTTTTATTAAAGCCTATCTCTTCCTCTTTTCTAGGTAGGTAATGACAACATCTATGAACTTTATCATTGGTAAGATTTTTGGAGGAAAATTGTTTTCTTTTTCAAGTAAACCAGATAAATAAAATTCTTCTTGGGATTTAAAACGATCAGGTGAACATTTTAAAACATGCCTGTTGTGAACCACTGAGACTATAAAGAAAATATAATGGTGGTTGATAATGAATGGGTGTTCCATATTTTCAAAGTATTTACCATTTAACTGGGGTTCAGCCCAAATGGAATAAAACCCAAGATGTTCTCATGAATACCATATTTGCTAGACTAATTTGAAAAAGAACACCTGGAAAATGGGTGAAGTTAATCAGACCTTGTGGAGAAGACTTTTGGAATAGGCATTTAAAAGGATAAGTTTGTAGCTTGCTTACCTGACAGAAGAAAAGTGGTGTCTTTTTGTAACCAGGGGTGTCAAATATACAATTTCAGAAGAGAAAAAAGTAACTCGGCTATATGAACTCACAGAAAACTTAGTCTGAAGCAGTAAGTTTCACCTCTAGGAAAATGGAGGAATTGGACAAAGAGGTTGGGAGGACCTGCTCTTTTGGCTCTTTATTCTCAGGGTTTTCTGGTGGATTTAAAGCAGACATCGCTGAGATGTCCATTTAGTAACACAGCCTTGCAAGTTCCAAGATGCTGATATAAAGAGAACAGCAGGTGCTAAAGTAAAATTTACACTAATCTGGTCATAAATGCCTAAATGACAATTCCTTGGGGTTCATGTTTTCTTCCTCTCTTGGGTCAACTTGAAACTAAGACACTCTTTTAATTTCTTTATGGTGTAAAGCTATCCAAAAACGAATATCTTGGGATGCTTTTTAAGCTAATAGCCAACAGAGCAGCTAATCTGTTAAAAGATGCATTGCCTATGTGATGCATGCCTAGCATGAAATACCCTGAGAAGCACCATGAAAATCAGTGTATCTTTTAAGAAGAAATAATCTGCTAACATTTTTGTATATATGGTATTAAAAAGAGAAAAACTTTATTTTCTATAATAAAAACTATAAAACATGTAACAAGAGAACATTTCTATTTAATATAAAAAATGGCATGATATATTTAAACAGTAGCAGAGTTACATTTTTTTTTTTTTTGATAAAATGAAAATAATGCTATATTCACAGAGGACCCAAAGCTTAATGAGGTGGTCTTTTAAATCATTGTAGCTTTAGGTTTGCAGCTCTAGAAATGATTAAGAAAATTGGCTCTGTTTATTCATTTTGTGCACAACTACTATATTTACAATGCTAGGAGGAAACCAAGAAAAATTACATACAAATCCTACTCTCAGGAGACTTGCACACTAGTAGACAAGTGAAGGCAAAAATAACTAGGAGGTAATTAAGTACTACAAGAAAGTACCTGGGATTGAGGATTAGAATATGCAACAGACAATGATTTCTTTCAGCTGGATAGATTCTAGGCAATATAATGAAGGAAGTGAAACTTGACTTATATCTCGAAGATGTAGTTTTAAAGAACAAATGGAACAGGATCACCTTTCTGGCTGAAGGAACCAGTATGGTCTATTGGCTTCTCTCCTATTTACCATCATAAGTACAGTACTTGGCACGTAGTAGGTGTTTAATAAATATTTGCAGACTGACTGACTGAATAAAGTAAATAGTTTACATAGCAAGAGTATAAAGTAAGGGGAAAGGAGATAAAAAACAAAGTGAAAAGTACAGGTCTTCCATGATATTCCAACCTTAATATTTGAATTTTATTCTCCAGGCATTAGAGAACCATTAAAAATTTTTATTTTTTAATTATGTCATTTAAGCAAGAGGAGAAGAACAATTGTGGCTTTAAAACTGCTTTACTTGGTGGGAGTATGGGTGCAGATAAAGGGGAAAACTTGACATTAAGAGAAAGAAGATTTCTCTCTGATGGATAAATTATAAAATAATCATACCACAGATTAGATCCAATCAATCACTTTCCGTAGAAGAGGAAATCATGGACAGATGTTAAATATTCTTCTTCCACTGGCAAGCATTTTCTTATTACAGAGCCTGATTTGATGTAATGCCTTTGAAATTCACAGTATAGACTTCACCTATAGCCTATCCCATTATTAAATTTGCATTTATAAGTCTGTGTCTTTTTAGGAGACTACACAATTCTTGAGGTCATGGAATATGTCTTAGTTGACTTGATATCTTGTATGCCTTTACATGCTTGATGTTGAAAGTCTGTGAAACAGCAAAATGAATAATAGACTTCCCATATTCCAATTTTCTAATGCTCTGTGTACCTAGGAACAGAGAACTGATGTTAACTAAAGGATTAGTTATACCAAGACAAGAAGTCAGTTCTATGTGTTAGTCTCAGTGAACTTTGTTCAATACTCTTTCCCACGACCTGTAATTCTATTTTTCCCTTGCTGACAAAATCAAGTTTCTGAGCTTGTATGTCAGAGGAACAGACCCTGGATTATGGGGTAAATGCCATCTTGGTGACAGAGTAGTCCTTCTCCAAAGATATCCTGACCTCATCATTCCTGACCTTCTAAAGGGTTCAAATTAGAAAGAGTAATTATTATTTTTTTTATGTTAAACAAAACCAGAATAAACAAAGTTCCAGAAGGAACAAATTCAGCTAAATGGAAAGAACTTTCCAACAATTGCCATGTACTTTTACCATTTCTGTTCACTTTTTGAGATTTTAAGAAAATGTCCTTGGGCCTATATGGATTTAAATAACCTAAAAAACCTGAGAGATGTATGGTCCATGCTTACTCTTTAATCCATGATGTGTAGTAATTTTTCTCACATAATTTTTTTTTTTGTACTTTACTAAATAATGAAGGTAAGCTTTACAAATGCATTAATGACAAAAAAGATGACAACTTCTGTATAGGCCCCATTACCCATGTCAGTATAAACTCATATACTGAGAAGAGAGCATTTTATTAAATATCACCTGAAGACAGCAGAATAGAAAACAGAAAAAAAATGGTCACTGAAAAATTTAGTGCTACGGAACACATTATATTTTTACCATTTGCCATATTTACTGAAAAATCAATGGCAGATCTGTAGTGTGACAGTGATGTGACACACTCATTATAAGTTAACGTCCTATTACACCAATTTATTTGTGTAAAACCTTCTGCTGGATTGGCAAATATTAGTAGCATTGTCAGATAGGAAACGAAGCTAGAGTTTTCTAAGGATGAAAAGGAAAGTGGTATCTCTGGAATGATGATATTTTATTATTGGTTTTATTTTATATAAACATTATACTCAACAAATGATTTAAAATTAATTAACAAAATACACATAATCCAATAAAAATCAACATTTAAAGTAGATGAAGGAATGGAGTAAAGAACAAGAATATTAGAATGATAATAAGAAATTGAAATTGAGAGTAGTGTCTGCATCAAATGTTGGGAGTTTTTTATTCTTGAGTGAATTGGGCCATGGATACGGCTCTGAAGTTTTGAAAAGTCAACTTAAAGGAGACTTGATCAGCTATATGATTCACAGTGTTTAATGAGATAAAAAACAAACCAGGTCATTGCTCATGAATATTCTAATTTTTTCCCTCAGTCTATGCCCAGAGATTAATTTCTCTTGCGGATTCTTAGCACTGAAACATGGGAGACAGTATTCTTACAGTACTTTTCCAATGAGCTTTACTTATAATTGTCTGCTCTGTAGATTGATAGAATTGTACCCCAAAGCAACAAAGTAATAAATCTTTAGGGAACTAATAGAATGTGCTTGAGGGGTGATGCTTCCTGCTGGAATGGCATAATAAAAGACAGATTTTAAAAGTATCCTAAGGACTGGTTAGGCTCTGAATCCTCTTGAGACTATTCTCTCTCTCTCTCTCTCTCTCTCTCTCTCTCTCTCTCTCTCTCTCTCTCTCTCTCATTTATTCACTCACTTTTATTTTTTATTTTTTCATTGGAGGTCGAGATTTTGAAATACCTGTTTTAGATAACTCGTTAGCTTGGCTGAGTGAGATGCTTTAACTGATAGCGCTGCAGGGAATAGGATTAACGTGCTTTCCTGAAAATTGAGAAGAGACAAGAACATGTACCTGAATAGAGGTGACCCTAGGATGTGCCAACATTTTTCTCAATAAGAACATTCTCTTTAAGGACATGGAAAAACATCTTGGCCGTGGTGTTCACAACGAACCAAATTAATTTGGCAACATTGTGTCAGGGAGAAAATAAAAACTGATTTATGTTCTCATAAATTTTTCAGTGTGAATTGACAAAAATCAAATAAAAATAATTTTAATCTCCAAAATGTGAGTCTGAAAATTGATAACACGAACTTATCTAAGAGATATAAAATTTTAGAAATTAAGAACCACAAAAATGAAAAGATCAGGGAAGGAAAACAGTCCAGCCTCCACCACCATCTATTTGTTCTTCCTTTGTGTACCTGAAACACACACTGGAATCCTGATATTTGTCTGCCTTTAAATATCCACTACTAAACTGAAGGTCTATGGTGGAATGATTTTGATTTACGTCTTTATGGCAATTAGTATCAATTTTGCTGTGTGTTATGGTAAGCAAGTCAATGCTGGTTAAATGAATTAATGTTACTGGTTTGTTTTTAGCTCCATTTATATAAGTAAAAATCACTTTGCTAGTTTAGGAATAACCAAAAATTTTATTCATATATTGGCTGACTAAGAAAATACATTTGCTTTATAATTTTAAGATCTAGGATGAGGAAGAAAGAAAAATTGGGGGCATATTTGACAAGTTAAAAAAAAAGAGAAAGCCTAAAAAATGACAGGAAAAAAAACCCTAGCAAATACAATTTTCTGTTTTTGCTCATCATTTTCAGATATTTGAAATAAAACAAAACAACAACTAAAACTTCTTAGTTGCACTCTTTTACAACAATGGTTTAACATATGCCATCAAATATTTAATTCTTACCCAGTAAAGACAAAACTGAATTTTTATTCTAGTCCAGGGTTTTCAGAGCTGATGTGGTTTCCAGGTGAGAAATAAGGCTGTGGTGAGTAGAGTGGAGAGTTAGTCTCAATAGGTGACGTCTGGGTGGGGGCACAGCTACCTTGGGAATTAGGCGCATTTGCTCTGATTCTCAGCCGGTAAATGGGTATCCTCCTGACAGTTTCAAAGTGGTTCTGGTGGTGTTTAACTTCTCTCCCGGTGGGGGGCTAATCTCATAAAGATTTCAGCCACACAAGCAACAGTGTCTGGGGTGTAATGATTGCTTTGAAGTTTGTTTGCTCGCCAGTGCATTTAAAGTGTTTAAATGTTCCAGGAATAGGATTAGATGCCCCAGTGAATTCATTTCATTTACCCCCAACAGTGGTTTCCCTATGCTAGGAGAGGTTTACATGGTATCAATTTAGAGGCATGCTGCTTTTGAAGATTTTCTCCTTCACCCTCTCAATTTTCTATCTCTCTCAAGGTCTTGCCTAGGAAAATATTAGGGGTCAGAGCTCAGTAGAAAGGGACATTATTGTTATGCTTCTAGAGCATACTAAAGATAATTTACTGAATCACCTTCTAAAGTGTCGTTAGTTCAATGAAGGGAAAGAAGAAAATGAGAATAAAATTAAGGCAACTTTAAACTTAGGCAAAGATTAAATATGGACATTGAACCATTGCACAGTGCCAACCTCTAGTTCAGTCATGCCTTTTAGAAGAGGAGAGTTTCGAATCCAGATCATTGCTCTAGTTATGCAGCCAGTTAATTTCAGAATACTTTTTGGAGCTTTACCCTTAGGAAATACAATGAATATATATCTCCTTCAAACATAACCCAAACATTGTATTTGGAAATAGTTGACCCTTAGAGACCCTTAATGCCTAGCAGTTTTTTGATGCTGAATTGTAATATACTGATTTACCACATAGGAAAAATAGGTTTGGCCTCTCTATGTATATAGAAGGTAAAATGTTCTCCTGGACTACTGAGTCTACTGAAAATGATTTCTGGGATGAGCAAGAGCTAATGTGGAGGGTATTTAATATTCATCATGTGAAAATATTCCATAAATATAAACAAAATCTTTACTGTATAACAATATATTATTATTTTTAATATCCACATTCTCCTAGGAGGCTCAAATGATATGTTTTAGCTAAATTTCATGAAAATTCTTGGGATATATTCATATAGATACTTGCCAAATAGATTTAACTGTGTTTCTATTCTCCTTAGAGGATTGTGTATTTTAGACATTTCGGTTGTTATTTAAAAAAAACAAAATAAAAGTAATATATGTTAATTTTAGAAAACTTAGAAACACAAAGTTTATAAAGAAAAAACAAAAACTACAGATAAATTTTCATAGTGCTGCTATAACTACTGTTAAAATATTGAGATATTTCCTTTTCTACATATATTTTTTCATAATTATAATTATGCTATAGATAATTGCTTTCTTCACATAGATTGTATCGTGAGCATGTGCTCATGTTCTTAAAACTGTTGCTCAATGTAATTATAATGGCTGAAGAATATTTTAGTAAAAAAATGTTTTTTTTTCTGCATTCATTTTTGTTAGTTAGACATTTGGAATTTTCCCAACCTCTTAGTTTATAATTATTTAAAATAGAAATAATTCTAATTATTTTATTAGGATGAATATCTACAACTGGAATTAACTGGGCCATAAATTCTGAACATTTTAAGGATTCTGATATATATTGTCAAATTGTTTTTCAGAAATGCTCTATAAAATTATGAGAGGTTTAATGTTTTAAAATATTGTTATTAGCTTCAGCCTTTTTTTTTATTTTCATGCTCTTTACCTATAACTTTGTCATTTGCCTATTTTCCTTTTGGGATGTTTTTGTTATTCTTAGTGATTTTTTAAAACACTCTTCATATTGGCTATACTATCTTTTTCTGTATTATAAATATTTTCCCAGACTAAGAATTATTATTATTCTTTTGTATCTCTCATCTCTTATCTTACTACTATGGCCCCTGAATAAAACTGTTTAAATGACCCATTTTAGAACTATATAGGTTAACAAAAAAAGAACAATTTTGTACTCAGAATTTATGAGTAGTTACTTCATTATTATGAAGAACTAATCACAGAATTGCTAAAAGTTATTATGATAAAACATTTGCTAAGGGAATCGGATACATTTCAAACTGTTAGTCTTCACTGGACAATCATGCTCTTTCCTTTTATCCACACACCCTTCAGTCCCCATTACCACCTTCTCTTTGTTTTCTCCTAAAGGAGAAAAATATTCTTTCTTTAGAGTGAGCAATCAATTGATCTTCTCTTCCCACTGTCTGCTTAGATTACCTAGGGACTTGCAGCAGATCTCTTAGAGTATGGTTTGCTTACCACACACAAAAGGCTCTGCATGCAGAAAATGCTAATATCACTCTGCTTGATCCTATTTTAAGGAACTTGCTCATCCCATAGTGTTATGATGCATAATCAGCTAGGCAGTGTGGCTTGACAGTCCTTATTCTGATCACACTTTTGTTTAGTTTGCCAACAGTAAATTGGCATAACCTCTTACTGTAGTCACTTTATAGTTATGATATGCTTAAATTATATTCTAGGCACTGACCAGTTTTTAATTTTCCTTGACCCAGGAGAAGTAAGACCAGCCTTTGGCCTTGAGTTAAGAATTTCTGTTACCCATAATTAATACCAGTTTGGATTAAGATAATTTTATCCTCACTTGAAAACCAGACTTGGTGTTTTGCTAGGCTTTAATGGAGAATTAATAAGAGATAACCTAGAAGATATGCTCAGATCTCAGACAATTAGAAATCTTTGTTTTCTTTCCTGTGGTTATTAATTTTGAATTCTCTTGAAAAAGTATTAGTATAATATGCTCATTGACACAATTATAGAAGTATTTTAAGTTTGTATTTTAGGGTAAAAAGGCTTGCTCTATGACATGACCTATGGGAGAGATTATGGAGACCTTCAACTGTACATGCTGGGGGAACAAACATCACTTAAGCTAGGCTCTGCTTCCTAAACAAGTATTTAATCTCCTCATTAAAGATATATGAAACTAAAAATCAATGAACTCCGGTGGTTAGAGCTTTTTAGCGGAACTAATGGATACACCTTGTCTAACATTAGAAACTTCACTTGTGGTTTACAGCTGTACATGAAGAGAAAACATGAATCTAGAAATAAGGTTTCTGGCTAGAGTAATAATTGGGCTGTGAGATCTGGATAAGCAGGCCTCATAAATATATAATGTATGGAATAATGTATTGCCAATTCACATTCTCTCACATTAAATAGATATAGTGAACTCTTACTATAAAGCTCGAGATTAAAGTTGGCAGAATTCTGCTTGGATACGTGCCTATTGAGCCCCATTAGAAAAACTCTTAACTGTGTAAATTTAAACTTCTGACATGCTGACATCATGAACTATTTAAACTGGAAAATATTCCACAAGAATTATTTAGAGATGTAAAAACAGACTTCATTTCACCAGGCAAATACAAGTAAAATAATGGTCTATTTCAGGTAAGACATACACTGTCCATTTGGACAAACACCCAGAAATTGAAATGAAATACAGATAAACCATTTTATCAATAATACTATAGTATCTCTAAGAAAATCTTAGAGTATTCATAACTTTCTCATTTCACTGCTATATTTCAAAGTGTCATTTTTTTGTCTACACATTGTAAACAATGTGAGAAAATATGATGAAAACGTATGATAGATCATAAGCTCCATGAGACCAGAAATGATGTCTATCTTTTTCAAAACCAAAAGTGGGGTTCAGTGCATGATAGACACTCAGATTTTAGTTAAATCAGTGAATGAAGCCTGATGACGATAATGTACGGAGCTTGGCTAGATTGTGAGCTAATGTAGCTGTCCAACTTGGCTTATGAGGAGTCAGCAAAATACTGTTTTACATAGTCCCAACCCTGAATCTTTGACAAATCTTTGCCTAATTGATCATTGTGTAGATACATCTACAGGCATTTCATTCATGCTTTTGTAGCTCACTTAGTAAAGAACAAAGCAGCTAAATGCAAGCTCTATAAAAGTTACCATCAAACCGAAGGGACTTGCTCTTAATTCTAAGCATAGAGCAAGTAGCCAATAAGAATTATAAATGTCTCTTGGGAAATGGAGAAGAGTATGCCACACAGCCTTTTGGTCCAGTAGATGTCTCTTTTCTCTGAACAGTAAGGAAACATGCCACTACAGGTACAGAAAGCATTAACAGAAGTTTTTCAGAGGACATGTTGAAGAAATCCTAAAGAAAGAATTGAAGCTTAGCAGTTCCAATGCTGCACAAAATACAGAAGCATGTAACATAGAATTAGGAAAAAGGAAGAAGATACTCTGCACAATCACAGGACAGTGTGTGACCCTTGGCCATACCAATGAAGGCTTATAACAAAACCTAGTACAGAATTCATTCAAATGTTCCACTGTAGTTACCTTTCTATACTTATATCCATAATAATTTCTTCCTTTTTCTTCTTCAAATAAATATTTAGTAATCTGTATATGTTTGCTTCCGAAGTACAGGTTCAGTCCTTTTAAAAGAATCCTTTTATTGTTTTTGCAAAATCCAAACTAAAAAAAAAAAATCCCTTTTGCCAAGGGATTAGACACAAACAATAGCTTCACCATTAGCTTGCTTTCATGATGGAGCAATACAGGTAAGCACATCCTTACAATCCATATATAATGAGCTCACAAAAGATTGCATGAACTGATAAATACCATTCAGAATGATTCATTAGAGAAAAGCTATCCTGAGGATAACCAGCTATCTGGGCACAGCTGCCTGAACTTCAAAGTCACCATAAATGGCAATGTCTCATTGGGTCTTTTTTTTTTTTTTCAATTTTAATGGACAAAATTATACTTATCTAGTCAAAAAGAATCATAACTAGATATTTACATTGCATGAGAGGAATCTTGTAATTCAAAATAAAGAGGAGGAAAATTTAGCTGAGGTCTGGCTCAATAGAAATTTTAGGAATTGAGAAGGAGCTCTTCTTTGCAATGGGCAGCAATTTACAAAACGTTTGTAAATGCTATGCCAAGTTCCTCCTATATTACTTTTATTTCATGGAGTCTGAAGAAAGCAGAAAGCAGAATTTTCTTGTCAGATACATGGCATTGCTATCTTCTCCCAATCTTAATGAATTCTGTCTGCAAGATAACCTTTATAAAAACAGTGAAACCTGCTTTTTGGCTTCTAGATTAATGATATTTTTAAAAACTGAGTTTATGTGATTTTATGCTAGTATTTTAAAATCGTAATGCTTACTAATTACTGTTCTTGTTTTATGTATCATAACCTATTCAACTCTATGAATTTTATTGATAATTCACCCTAAGGCAATTCAAAGCCAAATATATAAACCAAATATATACAGTAAATATTATCATTATGAGGGCATATTTTTCAGTACTAAAAGAAGACAATGTTGAGAATAATAAATGATAGCCATATGGGGTGGAAAGAGAAAAAACAATTGTTCATAGTTTTTAAGAGAGAAGTCAGAGAAAGGAGTGGGAATAGACACTGATCACCATGAGGTATTGAATTGGGGAGGAAAAAAGCAGCCTTTCAAATTATTCAGTCTATGAACAGTGAGTTTCTTGTAAAAAGGCATACAGTTATCTCTACTTTTCTAATGCTATTTTAGCAGGAAATTTCTTTGCTGTTTTATATAGGTTTCAGCTCAAATGTTATCTTATGAGCAGGCCTTTCCTGACATCCTTATGTAAAATAGCAAGAATCTTTTCTACTTTATGTGCCTTCACTCTGCTTCTTCTTTTATTTCTCCTCAAAACACTTAAATGTCAATTACAGTGTGTATGTATATTCTTTTCTGTAGTGTCTGTCACCTCTCACTATAATCAGTTGTATAAAAAAAGGACTTTGATTTCTGTTATATTTTTGGTTTATAAAACTTTGCCTTGTACATAGCAGGTACTCACATTTTATTGAATGAAATCGTGGACATATGATAAGGAAGGGCTCTTAAATAAAATCTCATTGTTTAGGAAAGAAATGTATGCTTTATAATGTATTCAAGATAAGCAAAATCCCTGTCTACTCATATGTTTTGTTGATGGCTTAACATACACTGCCAACAAATAATAATTCATGTCATGTAAAATAAAATGTGTGTACTAACAATAACTTGGAGTTTCTCCACTAGTAAAAATTAGACTTTTTTTCTAAAAAAGAGGATCACAACATTAAAATTAATAGTTAAATACAGAGTTAAAATGTCTAAGAATTAAATACTGTTAAAAAATAATGTACCTCTTTGCCAAAATATAATTATTATAAATTTATTTTTATAAGGAAACTACATATAATAGAAATTTTAGAAAATACTAGAAACACTAAAAGGAAAATATAAATTTCATTTTATTTTATTTTCAGAGATAATTAATATTAATTTAATATATATCTTTATAAGTGTTTCAGATGAGATTTACAAAGAATTAATATTATATTTTACAACTATTTTTAAATTTCTTTTTTTATATCAAAATATTTTTTTTAAATCATTAAATGTTATTCTAGAAGACATTTCAATAGTTTCATAGCATTTTATTTTATCAGTGAAAATTGTTTAGTCAGTTCCCTATTGTTAAACATTTACATTGTCTATGATTCTCACTGGTAGAAAAAATATTGCAAAAAGACATCCTTAAAATAAACTTTTATACCTGATCATAATTATGTCCTTAGTATGAATTTCTACAAGTGGAACTTCTAAATCACATGAAATATATATTTTTTATTCACTTTCTACATACCTCCAAATTATTCTCCAGAAGGTTATTGCAAATTATTTTTCATGCATCAGTGTACAGAGTTTAAGTATATTTTTATATAATTAGGAGAAAATCTTAATATTTTGACAGCTAACATGAAAGTTGATTTTAAAAAAATGTTTTATTTGTTTGAAAAATTAATACGTGCTTATGGTAGAAGGTAAGCTCCCTGATGGCTTTAAATTCATGTTGAATTTAATAACATGGTGACAGTCCTGAACTAGTTTAATGGCCAGTTAAACCCTCATGGAAGTCAAGAGTTTCACTGTATATGAATATCCTTATTTTAAATATAAACCAAAAATATTACTATAAAGTTATTTGCATCACTGTTATAGAAACCCATCTTATATAAAGTTAACTTTACTCATCAAAAGCTAATGTGTATGATTTTTTAAATAGAAGTTGAAGGAGAGTTGAGTATAATTTTGGGGTCACTGTGAGGTACCATTTAAGTTGATAAATAGGGAAATAGGAATCCAGAGAAAGAGCGAGTCATGAAAGTCAAGTCTTCAGGATCACTCTGAAAACCTGGCAAGGAATTTGTATTTCTCATTTCATTGGGATAATGGAGAATTGACAGTATTGAGTCAAGTTCATAATTTCCTAGAGGCATGGAGGGTCCCACCTGGCGCTTATCTTATAGATTAATAAAGTCCAGATATCATTTTTGAAGATCTTTTAGCATTAATATTAAAGTTGTCCCAGAAGACAATATTCAAAGCCAGCTTTGTTATCATTGCCATTAGTTCAAGAATAGTGAAAAGAATAGAACCTCTTAACTCATATTTCCTATAGATCATGATGAGATAAAAATATATAGTGACTGTAGAGACAGGTCAGCAAGAAAAACCTTAAGTATGAGAAAGATTGTCAGATTTAGCAAATAAAAACATTGTATATTTTTACAAAAAAAAAAAATTTGTTGTTTTTCTAGAATCCAAGTTTAATCAATGTCCTATATTTTATCTAGCACATTTAAGCTTCAATTTCTTATAAGGATGAAAAGACCACATGTAATAATAATAATGTAAATTCTTTTAAAAATGCAGAACATCTTTAATCAAAGTGGTGGATTCAATTGCTAGGAGATGACATTTCTATAAGACTAGAGTTCAGTATAGTAATTATCTTTACTAAGTTACTTCATGAGCCAAGTAAATGCTATGAAAACTTGGACTTATAACATATTTACCTGTGCCTAGTTTAGTACAGATATCTAAGACCCTGAGGTCAAGGGATATAGCAACTTTAAATGTAGACCTATAAAACTGTGGTTATATTAATCTCTTGAAATGTAAAATGCTGAATACTCATTGTCTCATTGCATTTGCCTGTTTTAAGGAGATATAAAAATATAAGAAATTTCTCTGATATGATTGATATCAGCACCCAAGAAAATCACCTCCCTGGTTTTGTTCAATGTTTAGATCTTTTGCCCTTTCTAATATTAAAGAAAGTTACTGACATTATTTATTATTATTATTTAAAATGGGTTGTTTTGATATGCCAGCTACCAAACATAACTTCATCAATTTATAACCTATCAATCTCTATTTCTGATATTTTAATGTGATATATCCTAGAAACTTAGGAAATATATTTGCATTGGTTTTGAAGTTAAAGAGACATGGGCTTGAGACCTTCGTTTGACACTTCATTTACTAAAGACCCAGTAATTCCACCCTTAGGTATGTTATACCCAAGAAAAATGCATGTCTGTGTTCCAAAAGACATGTGTAAAACTATTTATAGCAACAATATGCATGTTCTTTACAATTGTATAATGTTTAGTAATAGACGAAAACTAGAAACAATTAAAATGTCACTCAATAATGAATATATATCAACAAAAATCAACAAACTCGAGCTATTTGCAACAACATGGATGAATCTCACAATGACAAGTTTGAGTGAAAGGATCCAGGCACAAGAGGAAATATATTGTATATTTTCATATATCTACTTTTAAAAAATAAGCAAAAATAAACTATAGGCTTTAGGGATGCATGCTTGGGCATAAAGGTACAAAAAAAAGAAATTAGCATAAAAATCAGCATAAGTACTATGACAAGGATAGTGAAAGGGAGGGGGTAGTGTTGGAAAGGGAAATGAGGGCCCATGTGTGGGGCACAGGCAATGCATGACCCTTGATTTAGTGTATAGGTGCTTCGTTTATATAAAATCATTGAGCTGTACATCTTTCCTGTGTATGGCCTTTTTGCATGTATGTTACACTTTACAATAAAAATGTTTTAAAAAATTAGAATAAAAGCAAACTTTCACCCATTCTTAATGAAATATTATGCTTCTTTAATTTACTGAGGCATGAATTAATAGCATTTTCTCACATTCTGCACATGACTGTAAAAGTTGCCTTGATTGTCTCTTCAGTAATAAAAAGTGATAGTTTTGTCACAAAAACAGCATCTTTAAATGGCTATCTAATATCTTTTAGATAAAAGTAATAAAATAAGAGAAGGTACCACTGTAGATATTATTAACATTTATATTCTATTTTAAAACATCTTCTCAAGATTATACTTGGGATTCTCCCGGAATAATTAAACTAAATATTTTCCATAGAGTTCTTATTTAGCATTGAGTTTTATAAAGCCACCCCAACCTATATTATTATAAATATAGCAATATATATAATAAGCCTATGTTCTGTCAAACAAAATATATTACATGATTTCTAACATCAAGCTGTTAATTTTAGCAGATATGCTTAGAAAAATAAAATTATAAATCCTGTTCTTCTTTCTGATAAGGTTAATCTCACAGATAAAAAGCCTACCAAAATCAATGAACTGGGTTCAAACCCTAGATTTGTAAAAGCTTGTGTGAACACATATATGTTTAAAGGCTTTGGGTTTTTTCCTTCTCCTTTAGTCCTTTGATCAGAAAAATGACTTCCACAGACTGTCTCAGGCCTTTGCACAAACTTCACCGCTGAAATAGTGGTAGAGCACCATCCATGCACTTGGACTGAGAGTGAAAAGTGGGAGCCCAAACCAAATTCAGACTATTGCCAGAAGAAGAGGCAGTAGATGTAGGAGAGTCAAATAAATATGCTCACCTCATATTTATGAACCATTCTTCCCTTTTCTTTGGTATATATCTATTAGAGTGACAAAGGCCACAGATCTCTTTTAGGTCAGCATACTCTACTTTCTAATTATTAACATATGTATATTAATGAACTAACACCACCATCTACTTGTCTACCACCTCTTTGTGTAAACAGCCCTAAGGCTGAAGTGTTATCATCATCCCCACTTGTACCAAAGTCCAAGCTGATGTGTTTGACAAAGGAGGACACAATACATCAGTGGCTACACTGAGACTGGAGCCCCTGACATTTAGCCAGCTGAGCCAGTTCTATGAGCAGAAGGAATGAATAAATCCTAAATCCTTATTCCCATATAGCTCAGTATGAACAGACAGTAGACTACACATTTGTTCCCAGACTGGCCAGATGAGACAACACAGCTACTGCTGATTTCTACACACATTTTTTCTTCAATTTTTAGCCTGCCTGTATTGTGTTCAAGAGATATGAATGACAATGCAAAGGTCAAAAAGGCACTCTAGTTCCAGTACATCAGACAATAAGGACACAAACAAAGCTCTTTTGACTGGCTTCCATTGACGCATGAAGAAACCCATTATTGGGCCATTTGTATGTTTTCTTTAAAATGGCAACACTTGGCAGTGATGTCTTGGTAATGATATGTTACAATGCCCTGCAAAGAGCTCATACAGGAAAAGGCTTTGGAAGTGCTGTTTCTCTCCTGTTATAAAGAAAGGTCAAACTCATGTTGCTCTTGCTGACATGGCATGAGTACTAATCTCTGTACTTTCTAGTCAACCAGAAATGAATTAGAAATAAAGTGGGCCTGTTAGAAGGCTTGTTTAGGGTTCCTGACTGCACCAACTGTAAATTAGCTCAGTCCTACACCACCTGCACAAGCAAAAACCCCAGTTTAGACTTTCTTGCCTAAAGTACCGTAATGATAGTTCTAAGGCCTGTTATTACTTCTGAAATTACAGTTAAAGGACTCTGATTTGGCAGCTACCAGAGGTTAAAGATTCTTTTGTTGGGGCGCTTTGGCTGTTGGATGTTGATGAAACCACCTTAAAAAAAAAAGTACAGATAAGGAGAAAAAAATCTGATTGGAAATGTGTTCAGAGCTTCTAAGCCATTGAGCTATTTTCAGTTATTGACTCAATGCAAGAATAACTACGGGCATATCTTAACTTAGGTTTACCTGCATATGATGACTTTTTCTTTGATTTTAACTTGAGAATTCTTATAAGAATATGTCGTGGAGAACTGGAGATGCTGAGTTGTCCTATAAAAGTTTTATTCTTTCAATTTATTAATACAGAAATACAACAGGGTTTTATTTTCTACTTTGATTTTCTCTTAACGTACTCCTTGGTGTATATAATTTATTATTGGTTTCATATTGTATAACTTTGGAAATCTGCGTCATCATGACTTTCTTTGGTAACATATTTCAATGCTCCACCATACTTCGAAAGAATAAATTTTGCAGTCTCCATTATTATTATGTCTATATCACATAATGTTGAATCTTATTTTAAAGCTTGGTTTAGCATCGATAAATGATATTAAAGTTTTTCAGGAAAGTGGAGTGTTAAGAGATCAAGAGATATGGAGGATAGAATTGGGTCCATGATGAAAAATGGTGAGGGAGTATTTACTTAAAATCCATATCAACTCCTGGGTGAGGTGTGGAGAAGGGGTAATTTAGTTCTTGGCCATTATTACGAAGTCCTATGACCTAATTAACTTTAAGTATTTTTCAATAATCAATATAGCCTTAAAGGAGTAACAATTAAATCATAAGGAAAATACTTTTGTATAGGGAGAGAGAAGAATAAGAGGTATGAATATATTCAGTTCACTGCTTTTCTTTTTCTTGTCATTTTTTGGTTCCTACTTGGTTTTATGGTACTTGATGGTGGCCAGCTTTTTCCTATCTGTGAAACACTAAAAAGAAACCTTTATGAAGCTTTAAGCCATTTCAGAAACTCATGCTCTATTACATTCAATCTGGGAGGTACTTTGAGGAAGCTGAGTATTTTGCTTTTTGCCCTCTGTCTTTAGGGGCAGTGTAATAAAATGGCTATAATAATAGAGAAAGGAAATGGGGAAGAAATCATGTGACCAAATGACTTATGGAGAAACATGTTTCCCTAGTGTTCCTATTCATTTATCTCTACTGTATAATGCATTTTTCTTGTTTTACTGGGTAATTAAACCTTCAACACTCCCAAGTTTGTGAGGAATCTGAATCCCATTATGGGAGATGCCTGAGTTTGATTCCCTTGTATTATTATCAGGAGTTGGCCTCCTTCAAAGGGAATGCTTTTGATAATGTTTGGAGAGGTCTCCAAGGAGAGTCCCTACTCTGGGCAAGTTAAGCACTGTCACATGTCTTGGCAAGGTTTACTGAACTTTTAGGTTAATTCCTACAGCTGTTTCTCCCCCTCCTACCTAAATTTTGTTTTAAACTTATTGCCTTGTCTGCTTCTTAATAGAACAGGATCGTTTTTCAGAGGTAGAGCTATTCTTTTCTTTCAAGTTATATTTTTATGAAAAGGAAAAAAGAAGAATCCACATCAAAGCCCTTATGGGAGAGACCACAGGTTTTCTGCATGTGTCTCTTCTAGTATAACAGTAGTCTGATCCCAGTCCTGGAAGATGAATTACTTAAAAGTTACACTTTCCATTCTGACCCTTTGGATTTAAAGCCAGCTCTTGTGTCATATGTCTTTAATCTCAAATGCACAGCAAGGATCATAATTTACATTTACTTGTTTTCTGATGTAGGGAAGAGGAAGCTGCAAACTTCTATTTTGTATGTTGCCTCTTTTTTGGATACTTCGAGCATGCATTTTGTTCAACTTTTTTGATCATGAGTAAGCAAAATAAAATTATTCTAATATTTTTTTGGAAAAACCATCTAAATAGTCAACTATATCTCTCACTTGCCTAAGAATTTATTTAGAAACTAGAAGACTAGACAATTTTACAGTGTGACAGTTTTGAACAAGAACTTTATAATATCTAGTTGCACCTAGAAATAGAAGATGTAATTTGAAAGACTAGATACTGTTTTTGTTTTTTTAAAGAAAATCAGGAGAAATTATATTTTAAAACTTCAGTAACTAAATGAAATAATGAATAAACAGATCAAGGAAGATTTTTAAATCTTGAAGTTGTATTCTTAAAAATTTATTTACTAAGCTACCTGAGTTTCAAAAAATATTTTGGCTAAAAGAAATAATGAGGCATTGCTGTATCATGTAATTTTAGAGTCATATGGGATTTTTATTAGTGTTTAATGATTTTATAGGTAACAAAAAAACTGAATGTGAAGTAAAATTAAGTTTTATTTTTTTAGTGAAAATTTCTCTGCAGCATTTTAATTTTTAGTATATTTCTCTTTGGAAAAGAACAGTTAGGGCAACATTAAATTATTAAGAAAACAGGTTGTCTTAACAACAGTCTTTGTGATTAAGTAGAAAAATATCATTTAACTTTTTGGGAGACTTAAATTATGGTGGTGGCATTTCTGGGAACTGTGATCATGGATCAGGCACTATACCTCTTTGAATCCCAATGTTTTTATCTGTAATATGTCACTCTAGGCTCTGATGTTCTATAAGTCTATAAATATATATTTTCTAAATATATATTTTAACTGAAAACCACATGACTTGGTTCATACCATGGTTATAATCTTGATTTCAGTTATCGTCTTAAATCTGGGGTCAAGACAGCATATTTTAACACAAAGAATAATTTTACTCCCCACTTTCCAGCAAACAAAAAGGAAATTTTCTCCAAGAGCGTCAAAAGCTCAGAAACCAGGTGTGGTTTGTGTAGGTATTCATTATGAATTTGCTGCAAATTATAATTATAGAGTCAGCCAAACCCAAAGGTCCACTTTATAACAGAGTAATAGGGACAGAGATTTAAGTGATTCTGAAAAGACTTCTTAAGAAATGTTTAAGTGTCTTAACAATTTTAATTTGGTAGAATGACAATACAAACTAGGAAGAATTTTCCTATCCTTTATCCTCAAAGACTTTTTCTGTCTAGCTTCTGGAGTCTTTGATAAGGGTGCAAAGCTCACTCCATACTTAGGGGGACAATGCATTATGGGGTTATAGCAAGGCTCTGATTCCAAATTGGCCGTGCCATTTGCCAAAAATTTAACTTTGGAAAATTTAAGCTTTCCGAGACTCTTTTTTTCTCATTCAGTTATAAATAGGGATAACAACACCTACCCAGTCAGTTTCTTGTTAGAATTGGAGATAACCTTCACCTTACACAAATTATGTGTTCAATAAGCCAGAGATGTTAGTGACATTATTTGGGGTAGCTGACTACTTGTGTCTTTTCAGGAGTAATTGAAATGCTCTGGAGGTTGTTGATAATGATAGCATAATCAGGGAGGGTCAAAAACAGAAGGCATGGTATGTGATAGGCACAGATGAGTAGCACACTCTAGCAGGAAGATTTGGAGAAAACTTGTGAAAGGTGAAGAGATGCATAAAGTCCAAAAAATGGCATAATTGTAATGATTCCACTATTTTATTGATGTATGGTTCCTTCCAGTAGGCTGCCTGCCTTGTTCAAGTAGAGAATTACTTTATGTCCTTTGGGTCCAGATAGTATTGTAAGTCAAAAGCATATATTTTAACATAGTAAATTTTATTTTTCTAGTATTACAAAAATCCTAAGTATTTGCAGTGGATATTTATGTTTTTTTTTTTCTATCAGAATCCTTTCCATCTCTTCTGTGAGAGCAGCCCCTTAATATCCTTTAGAAATGATATTGCCCTCCTTTATAGTCTCAACTAAGTGATTTGCCCGAGATTAATGCCAGACTCAGCTTCTAAGGATGACCTTGAATCATTTAAGCTAATCAGAACATTAAATGACATCTTTTAACAGGGGATCAGTTTGGAGTGGGCAGTGAAAACTTGTAAGTCTTGTGGGCATCTCAAGACTTTTGTTTGGAATGCTGGGACATGGACTCTTTTTTTCCTTCTGGATTTGAAGAAAGAAGCACAGAGCCTTGGGTCTTGCCTGAGTTATCTTGGGAGTGAGTGCCAGAGGAGAAAATGCCTGAGAAAAAGATCAACAGCACAAAAGCATAGAAAGGAAAAATAAAACAGATACATTACTTCCAATTTGAGTTAATCAAGCACACAAACATTTCACTCTTGCTCATGATATTATTTCGTTGTGTAATTACAAAATCTCTCTATTTATAAGAAGAGAAGTTGTCTGGAAAGAGCTTTATCTGATCTCCCAAATGTATTTTACTTGTATAAGCTAATTTTGGTTGGGTTTTCTGAAACTGTAAAGATACTAATGACACACCTGTTAATAGTAAAATTTAGAAATAAGCAAAGAGAGAAAAATACATTCTTTTTATAATCTTAAAAGACCATCATATATGGAATAAATATGTACAGTTATCTATTTTTTTCTATTTATATGCACACAGGTATACATTGAAGTATTTAAAAATATATTATAATTTTTTGCTAAAATTATAAGATGATTTTTTATATATAATTGTTATGCTACAATCCCTTTCATTAAAAATCTGTTCCATTGATATGTCATAATTCAATCAATTCCCTACACTGGACAATTAAGTTATAACTATTTTCACTATTGTAAGCGATGTTGTAGTGAACAACCTTGTAGATTCTTAAATATTTTCAATAGGAAAAATTTTGAAAAGTGGTTTTAATGATCAATGTATTTGGATAATTTTAAAATATGGATATAATCATATGTCTTCCAGAACATGTACACCAATTTATACTTCTAATAGTGACTGAAAGTTTTTGCATTCATAAAAACATTATTGTTCCTAGTAGAACTTTGTCAGTATGATAGATACAAAATGCTATAAGGTACATCCCATGTAGAGATGTGTAGATGTGAGGTAGAGCTTTTGCAGATACTAGTGAGCATAAAGAATTTTTTCTCTTAAAGCTGCAAGAATTTGAACTATGGGCATGTTTATATGGAGCTACAAGATTAATTTTGCAATATATTTTAGTTGAACAAATGTTTTTATGTATTTTTACTGATTTATTACTTACCTATATTAACTGTTTTTAAAGGTAAAACACTAAACTCATTGAGAACATATAATCAAGATTTTAAAATATTTAAGTTACTCTATACAGTAGCAGCTGATGAATTTGATATTGTTTACCTTGAGAAAATATAAGGTGTATGAATACTTTTATGAGTGTATGGTTTTGTAAGCAGGCAACATAGTGTATGTTACTGGGACTATTTTCCATTCTTATTACTGTTCAACTAAAGATGTTGTTAAAGGTGATTTTCAAAAAGCTGACTTAGTTACCTGAAACGCTTCAGTTTTCAAGGCCAGTGTAGACATTGCTTTTAAAGATTCTTAGCAAGGCAATGGAAAGAAATATGAAGAAGGTAGGGAACATAAGGAAAAGCAGATTAAGAGTAACATTGAATGATTTGACTCTAGGTCACTCTGGTCAAAAAAAGTGTTCAGGTCTTTGCTTTGAAGCTACTGAGCTTCCCTGTCTTAAAGGTGGAGTGAATGGGGTCACCACAATGTAATACTTCAAAATACTCATCTGATTTGATTGAAATATCCTCTAAGCAACTCACTGATTCTTTCAGGTCAGGGTTAAGGTACATGTGACAGCACTGTTACTGACCAGAGAATTATCAGACCTCAAAAGATGTAATTGCTAGCAGTATGAAGGCTGCAGAAGATAGAGATGATTTTTTTTTTTTAACAAATCCCATTTCAAAAAATAGCTATACCTTTCTAACCTTGACAGGGAAAGTAGATCTTCTTGAAATGCTTCCACTAGCTTCTTTGTCTGGGTGACTATGAACACTTGAAGACAAAAACCTTCCTGATCCCTACAGCTATATCCGTTAACTCCTTGAAAACCAAATAAAGTGCACGCTCAGCGGCTGAACTGTTTTAATGAGGTGCCACTGATTTTAATGGGGCAAAAAGATGGATGATTTACACCAGATGTCCATAAGGGCCATTTGGGGATTGCTTTGCTGGACACATAGTACATCATGTTGCTCGTTGAATTCTTAAGGGGTTAACTTGACCTTTCCCTTTAACACAGCACTAAAAATAATGTAATTTCCATTCTCAGTGTCTCTTTTATTTATACAGAAAAGCTTCATGACAAACCCACCAAGCCTCTGAGAATAAGTTTCTCATTTATGTCTTTGCCATCCATAAACCCTAGTGGGTAATTTTGAAAGTGAGGATAGACACTGGTGGATGCTTCACTCATGAGCATGTACCGGCTTTTATTATCAACACTGCTAGCATTGAATTATTTCAAGATGAAAGGTATTATTTTCTGAAGATTGTTGATCAGTGTTGTATGCCTCATTTCTAAAAGTTTATTTCAGCTCAGATAACTAATATTCTTTTCCTTTGGAGCATGAAAATGAAATTAAAAAATAAAGAGAATAAAGCATACATCTTAAATATAACACCTTAGGCATTATATTACATCGCTCTTCCTTATTTTCTAGATTTTGGTGAAATGTGCTTTGCTATTCATTGGAAATTATTAAATTTTAAGATATAGAATTTATAAGATGGAAACAACTGATATTTATTAGGATTCTTATTTCAGAACATTTTCTCTAACAGAGGATCAAAGTTCTGAGTGTTAATGTTTTGCCTTTTGCTTGGGTCCGACACCTGGATTTAACATTCTTCTGAGGCCCTTAATGCATTTACTTTAACTCTATACAAAAATGAAAGAACTTCTTTATTTGTTGGTTATCATGACCATTGCAACAAGTGAAACTTTATCTTTTGCTGTTTATGTCTTTGAAAATCAGACATTATCATTGAAAAATAAATACAAACTCAAAGGTTTATAATAATCAACCAACAAGAGAGGCACATTGTTGTAGAGGATGTTAAGACTGACTAAATGATAATTCATTTCTTGTTTCTTTTGTTGTGTTTTCAGGGTTTATTTAACATTTTGGACTCTAGATGAGGAATTTTATTTTGCTTTGGTGGTAGCATAGTAATAAGCACATAGTCAAAAAATGAATCCCTGTTTTTTTTTATTGCAAATTTGAATTATGCACATTGAGAATTATCATGTTTAGATGTTCCTTTATGATACAAAAACCCTTCATTGCATGTTAGACAGCATTTGTTACTGCACTAATTGTTTTTACTCATACAAAAAGGATGCAAGCTTTGCCATCAGTTATCTTTAGCGGCCTTAATCCTATCTTTGGTATCTATGTGTCTGACCTTACAATGCTATGATAATACAAGCTAATTTTGCAAAAGTTTGCTTTATAGGCCTATACTTTCTTTCCTTTTTTTTTCTTTTGTAAAATTTTGACCTGATTATAAGTATGTAGGAAGAATAAGTACAAAAATGACCCCACATATCCACTTGTCCCTGGATAGGCACTCGTCGAGGCCCTTTAAATATGGACCAGCTTTGTTAAACTGTGTTTTCTACTGATCAGTAGAATGCAATAGAACAGGTAATGTGCCCATTTTAAATCTAAGACCCTTGAAGTCTTGTAGTATATACTTGCTCTTTCTTATTATCCCTGTGCCTTCTCCAAAAAAATGCACCTGAAGTAACTTGCTGCATGATGAGATATACGCGATCCCATCACCGACATTGTCCTATCAGACATATTAGGGAGCCTAGCCAATACTAGCACCAACTAGCTGAGTCCAACCTAATTCTTAACCCACAGTATCATGATACAAACAGATGATTATTTTTAAAGCTTATTTATAGTATGGTTTGCTGTGCAGTGATAGCTTTAGATTCAAATAGATTTAGATGTAAATAAATTTGGACTTAGAGTCAAAAAAATAAAAAATAAAAAACTGGATACTATTATAGTCAACATTGAGCTATGTGGAATGTTGAGATTTGGCTCCACCTGTGTTTGCTGCCTTTTGCTCTACAATGTTCTTTTTGGGGGCTTACAATTTATCTGCCAAGTTATCTCTTTTAAATGACTGTAGCATTTTCTCTTCTCTTCAGTCAGTTAAAGACAAGGAAGAAAGAATTTTCTTCCAAGTCCTTTATTGTATTCTTCAATTTAAGTAGTATTTCCAATATTTTATAATTAAAATAGATTGCCTTGCTTTTTGGTTTTGCTGTTATTTATTTTCTCCATAGAAGGCTGTGTGATATCCTTCTTTTATAAACTTACATGAACTGAAGTAAATTTACATTCTGGTAATGTTGAGAACATTCGGACATTTATTGTTATCAAGAAAGAAACTCTAGTTTCACAAACTTCTTTAAGGGAATTAGTATTTTGAAGGCTGATATAATCACTGTTACTGGACCAAGCAACAGAAAAAAATTCCAGTTAATTAAACAAAAAGTAAATTATAACAATCCTCATGTCATTAATTTAATTCTACAAGATATCAAATTTCTAAGTAAGGACACCTCTGACTGAAAAAAAGTATCTAACTGCTTTGTAATTTTATAATAGGCTTTTGCATCTATTTTGGAATGTGCTGCAAATAATTTTTAAATTATAAGCAGCCAAGAAACAATGTCTTTTCCTATCTCTTTTGCTATATAATATTCCCATGTATCATTTCCCCCTAAATATTCTTACATTAAAGATAAAATTTTCAGTAACAATGGTATCACTTCTGTGTAATCAAAAATGTATGTATTCTCTCCCTAAAAATATAGTAAATAAAAATCTTATAATTGACTTTATCAAGCCTCAACTCTAAGTTTAAGAGTATTGGTCATATTTTTTTTTTCACCATCTGATCTTAATATTCTGTACCTTTTGGACTAAAGTATTTTTAACAAGCAATGTAATTTACATTTAATTATGAAAAGAAAAGAAAGAAAACATTTAAAATAGCTATATATATATATATATATATATATATAAATAGCAAACAAATAAATTTGCATAGATGCTACAGACCTTATTTCTAGAGTTATTAATGAGGCCTTCAGTAGTACTTGTAGTTTCCTTTCACTTTCCATGTTTCCATTGCTTTCAGTCAATAACCTAATCTAATTGGTATTCTTATCCAGTGGGATGTCCCAAATTTTTGTTTCTGAGGAATGAGGGCCCTTTCAATGCTATCCAAAAGAGCTTTCTGTGATGAGGGAACCATTCCACATTTGCAACTGAAAATAATACCAATTTCAAAGTTGTCACAATCTGAATCTATTCCCACACATAATCTAAATGTCAAATATCTCCAAATAAACTTTCCAAGATGGTAGCTACTTCTCACATGTGACTATTAAACACTTTCAATGAGACTAATGAGACAGAGAAATGGAATTTTAAATTATATTTAATGTTAATTAAGTGCTAAATAGACATTTATTAGACAATGCAGATATGTAGCTTCAGTAGTTTTTTCATTTACTTTTACACCTAGACATTTATCTCCAGAATATCTGAGGCACCCCAAGGGATCACCTGGATTCTTTTTATATTCATTCTTGGTTTCTTTGAGTATCTTCTAGATCCTCTTAGAGGGTATAATTAGATTATTGGAAGGTATATGGCACATGATCAATCTACTTCAGTATATCTCCCTCATTTTTTGGATTTCATTTTAAACCAAGAGACTCATGTTATTTCATCTTAATTTTGAGTGGATCTTTATTGTTTTAGAATTTAGCCATACCAGCAAGTAATCAATCCACTTCCAGTTTATTGTCTGGGTATGCCTTCAGTTTTGGTGTGGCTTTTTGCCCCAAGACCTCAGTTCTTTGATGGATCTGAGAAATATCACTGATTTTCATTTATTCAGCTTTTTCTTGTTGTAAGGACAGAATGAAGACTTCTAAGCTTTTAAAATGTCAGAACTGAAACCACAAGTCTCTCACTTACCACTTGGATCCACTGAAACAATTTCTAACAGTTCTTGAACTATTATATCTCTTTCTTAGTGTTCATAGCTCTTCCTTTCAGCAGGCTTCTCTAAGGAGACTGAGATCTGCTTTTCACTTACTAGATTCCTCTGAAAGAAGAAGAGTGCTTTGATTCTATGGAGCCAAACAGAAAACTGTCTACCAAATGTTTGATGGCAAAATTTGAAGCATGTTTTTCCCCACTGAGTATGCACCATTAAATTTATATACTCAGAATTCTACATGTGTAATAAATATGGATGATCTCTTAGAATATTTTAGATACACACTCCAATGTATATAATCATAATTTGCTTGGCATTTTTTTTTTTAGGACACAGACAAAACCCTTAATATGGTAATTGAGTTATTTCTTGATCTGGTCCTGCTTCCTGCTACAGCCTCATTTTATACCACTGTTTCCTTCATTCAATATTTTCATGCACACTGGTCTCCTTAAATTCCTCAAAAATTTTTTCTTACTTCATGACCTTTGTACAGTTAGTTACATATAGTCATAATTATGACTATAATTATCTTCCTTTCCCTAGGTAACTTCAGCCCTTAAACTTTTAGTTTGCCAGTTTTTTAGAGAAGTCTTGTCTGGTCTTTAAATTAGACTAAATCTCCCTAATATATATTTTCACAGGACCTGTATATATTTGAGGAAGCATCACAACTGTAATAAGTTACTTAAATTATCATACATTTATTTGTTTGATACCTATAACTCCAGGTGGTCATCCTGGGACTGCCTACTTATTCACTATTATATCCTTTGCACCAATAAAGTCCTGGAAAACATTTTTTATATGCATGAATTATGAATTAATAAAACTTCAATCTTCATTTTCATTTTATGACAAATCAAATTCTTGATTTGTTCATAGAAACATAGAGGGATAGAAATGACACATCTAGAGGTTCTCCAGGAGGTTTTCAGGAGCATAAACTTAGTTTGAATAATATGAAATGTCTCTCCTAGGGAAATTCAGAAATATTTGTAAGGAGACTAGATTTCTTGCAGTTGTACAGATGTAGGGATGACTTAATTTCTGTGGATACCAAAGAGAAGAATGAACTAAGAATGCTCAAGAATTCAGGGGTACTCAGATTACAGCAGCAGTAAAAATATGATTATCATTATTATCAACTTGCTAATTTTTTCTACTCAAGTTCTAAACATTTGGAATGAAACATGAGAAAATGCTTCGAAACCACTGATGACAGAATGATTCTCTGCATGAGTTTTGTGGTGATCTTGAGTCTCCTACAATCATTTTAGGACTTTAAGTTTAAGGGTGGCCTTCAATGACTGCTTCTGATAAAAGTCACACTTAATAGGAGGGTGAGCATGTAGCCATACAACTATGTTCTTAATAACATAAAGTGTTTATTAGAGATTTATGAAATCTATGAAACTGACCAAGTAATTACATTGTATAAGGTATGTTCTCATATATAACCATATTTAATTTTCAAAAGAACTCCATTGAGTAGGCATTATTTCCATTTTTTTTTACAAATAACAAAACAGGTTATTACTCCTGTTGATCACTGAATAATTTATTCAGGATGATAGAATAATTTAGCCATGATCATGTAATTAATTTATAGCTATGAAGAAGAGATGAACCTTAGGTATCTAACATCCTTGACATCACAAGCCTTATTTTGTGAATGGCTTTATAATCATTATCCACATCTAAGGCATTTTTAGAATTATTTCTATTTTTTGGTACTGTCTTTACACTTAATCATTTTTAAACATTGATAACATTAAACCCGTATATTCATGGAGTGGCTACACAGATTAATACTACCTTTTTCTGCCAAATTCTATGATACTTATTATTCCAACCTCAATCCAAAGAAAGAAACCACTACCCTCAAAACCAAAATTCTCAAAATATGTGCGTTTAAACAAGAAAAACATGGAAATATGTAGAACATCAAGGTTCTTAAAGCAGCTGTTATGTGTAGAAAGTGAGCATACTTTATGGCAGTTTTTAGTATCTGTTCCAGCTGCAAATGTGTAACATAATCTGAAAATTATACAGAGTAGTATTCATTTAAATGTGTAAACTTTATTGACAAGAAGACAGCTTCAAAAGAAATAGCAGAGCCCATTTTGTCAATTTTGTTTGGAGGGATTTCATGGTAAATAAGGACAGAACAGAACATGATAACTTATATGACACTTAAATTGCATTTCAGGGCACCCAGCCAATTTCGCAACTTGCACAGCATGAATAAGAAAGCAATTTTGTCTAATTAGAACACATGACAGTCTTGGTAAATGTGTTATGTATTGATATTTATATATAAGATATTGATGTGTATCATTATACACACTTGTTACACAGACACACCCACACCCACAAAAAGTTTGTTATAAGAAAAAGGAGGTGAGATTGAAGTGACTCTGGGCAAAATGTTGCTGGAACATTACTTTTGTGGAATTGTTTGGTGTATTGCAGGGCATTCATTATCTCCAGCTTCTGCCTACTAAATGGCCATTATTGTGGCAACCAAAAGTACACTCATAAATTTCCAAAATGCCTCTTTAGGAAATGCATTACTCCTGTTGAGAACAGCTGCTCTGAGAACTGGCATAGAACTCCAACTAGGTCAATTGGAGTGCTTCCCCAGGGATTTTCAAACTGGTGCTTTCCATGCTGTGAGAATGACTGTGGAAACTGTCAGTGGGCATATCCTGGCCTACATGGAAATGGTTGGTCTGCAATAAGAGAGATTAAAACTGATGCACAGAGAAAAAGGGCAACAGAGAGAGCCAGACTGTACTGATGTCTCCCTGCCCGGCCCTTCATCTGCTGACATTCCTTCTTTTTGCTGGAGCTAGGTTGAGTTTCTGTTGCTTACTACTAAAGAGTCCTAAAATAATATGGGTACTCTTTTAGACATTATTATTTATATTAAGTATAATCAGTAATCATTATTCCTTTAGAATGATGGAAAGAACTAAATAAAGGAGATGTTCAATAAAGCCAAAAAAATGAGAATAACAGCAAACAGTTATATGAGGTTATGATGGATTATACTATAAAAAATAAATCCCCAGGAATATTTACTGGGTGAATTGAAATTTTATATATGTATTTTTTAAATGAAAATATATTGGATTGGGTAAAGAAAGCATGTGAAATATTAAGGAAGAAAAGGAGTCCAATTAAAACTAAACATTATATCTGTTCCATGTAAATTCCTTCCTTGAAATGGAAAGCTAGGGCACTTACTTCTCACATAATCTTTACTAGGTGTTACTAAGTGCTCTCTGGCAAGGCAAATATTTTCATTGGAAATGGCTACCTTATTAATATAGTAAATGTTTTCAGGATACCAGTATTTATCAAAAATTTGTCTTTGGTTCAATTTCAGTTCTTTGGGAAGTCTGCAGAAAAGATTTACATTACAATAAATGTTTAGTTACATAAAGATAAGCTATAAAATATGTGCTGGGTTATCAAATAAAGCAATTATTCAAAACAATGTTATGTTAGAGAATGGTAACTATCACTAATTATGTCTTGTGTTGTTTCTTCAGTAGAGTATGAAGCACATACTCTGGCTGATAACTGTAGTTAGAGATGAAGGATGTGGATATTATCTTTTAAGATCAGAATAATTTAAGGGAAACTGATGAATAAATTTATATTATTTTCTCAGTTTATGTTTTTTAAAATATCTGATATTCCAACGATACAAATATTCATTTGTGAGACGTTAATTTTCAATAATGCTTGCTCCTTCTTATTGAAATTTCTCTTCACTGTCATGAGAACCACCAATCTCCCAGTTCTTCCCTGTTTTCCTGATCCATGATGATTCTCCTGACTTAGTTGTTGATCTATCTTCGACCTCATCAAAGCTTTTAAAACAGACACACCTCAGAGCAAGAGAAACGTCACATATATGATAGATATTAGCATGGGAACTCAAAATCAAGTGTTCCTACCAAAATCATTGTAACAGCTGCTATCACTGCCATCTCTCTCCTGAATACTATAGAATATTATAGACTCTTCAAAGATAAGAGCTGAATGTTTGTTTATATCTTTTTCATAGAGAAGAACAAAACATCTGACATGTAGTAGGAACAATAGATGTGTGTATATATACATGTGTATATATGTATATAATATATATATATGTTTTTAGTGCAAGATAATGATATCATCTATGTTTTATTATAAGTACATACCTAATTAAAATATTTTTGATGTTGATTAATAAAGTTCTGATTATAAACACACATTTTGTCTACTTGAAAATTTATTAGTAAAATGAAATAAAAGCATTTGATGATAGAAAAAGTTTTCTCATTTATTTAGAAATTGATCATGAGTGATGGAAAGAATAACTTAGTAAAAGTCCACATGTAAACTTTTAAAAATATCAATTAAACAGGATGGAAGACAGGAATACTGTTTGATTTATATAGCTCAAAAATAGTGAAATGGTTGAATATTACCAAATTTGATGATTGGAAAGCAAAGCAAAAATATTCAGTTTGAAATTATTTGCTTCCATGGAAGGTACTGTTCTCTTTATCTTTTATCAGCTTATTTACTTCTCTTTTTAATCCAATTAAACCAACTAATCTTCTCTTCAATGTGTGTTGCACAGACATTCAGGTCCTGAAACAAATTTGAAATTCTTGAATCTAAACTGTAAGTTATGATCTAATTCTTAAAGAACATTAAGTCACACCATGTACTTCACTATTTGGCTAATTATTTTTTGTAATTTTATTGTATATTACTAAGGGTAATATAAAATTACTTGTAATATTTCATTATATCTATCTTCACTATTTATAGTAGGAAATAATATGGATCAATAAAACTCTATATCGTTTTAATGATTACATTATTTAAAATATAATAAGGAAAGTTATAACAGTGTATTATATTTGGTGACTGCCATTTTTTTCAAGAGTTATGTTGGAAACCCTAGTGTTTGAGTTGTGTAAAATTGAACTAGGAAACAACTTTAAGGAATAAATGTTATGGAGAATTGAAGCTCTAAATAGGCAAAATAACCAACCCGACTGTCTTCCCATCTACATTTTACAGGCTCTTTTAATAGATTATTATAACTTATTTATAAAAGTTTTTAACTAGTTTGTTTTCATTTAAGCTACTATTTAACATTTAACATTATATGTGGAAACATAATTAGAACACTAGAAACAGTCTTAGCAAAGGTTCTGATTTTTAAAAAAATATTTCATATAACATTGCATATATATCAATAACATGACATAAGTAGTTGAAAATCTGAATCTTTTAATCTCAAGACTCTAATCATATTTTCCCTTCAAACAGTATTTATTTCTAGATTCCTCTAGATCATCTTCTTAACCCTTTACTTTGTTTAATAATATGTTCACTCATTTTTTTGTTCATCAAAAAGAAATCTCACATATAGCCTTAGAAAAAATCCCTATCCCTTTTAGATATTCTTATTTGATTCATTTTTCTCTGGAAAAATACTAAGATAGATTTACATTTCAATGGTATTTCTTTTAAAAAGTTGGTCATAACTATGGATAAAAAGTCTCAAAAAGATTCCAAGTCTTACCTTTTCATCACTGAAAAGACTTATCTTTACGTGTAATCTAGATTTTCCATGTCAACTTCTTCTATGCCTCTTCCACACTCCCTAGTTTTACATATTCACACCCTCTATCTGCTTTTTGAATGTATTTTGTGCATATGTATGTATATATCTACTTGCTTATTGACTATTAACTCCATTACACTTTAAGTGTCATGAAGGCATGGACCTATTTTACTCACTGCTGTAAGCCAAGGATTTTTGATTACTTTGTTTGCTACTGTATCCCCAGCATGTAGAATAATGAATGACATTAACAAACAAATATTTTTGACATAATGAATGACATAATAAAACATATACATTTTGTTAGCTTTAGTAATGTTGTAGGCACTTGGTAAATATTTCTTGTATGGATATATAAATTATTCATGTGATCGAAGATTTTTGAACAGTGTTTTTAGGTACAGATTGCATCTGGATTTAGGTTGTTCAGATAGTAGCAATATGCTAGTTTTGCAAAGCAGTGTTGTTGCTCATCTTTAGGCTTATGTGCTTTTACAAAGTATTGCATTCATAATTCAGAAACTCTCTATTTGTTTTAAATATTTAAATTATGCTCTATAGATGTGGAAGACTTTTCCAGAAGCGAACTTTTTTCCAGAAGAAAGTTGCACATTTGGGGTTGTCTGTGGTTGCTGGTTCGTGAACTAACTTTAAGAAAACTATCCAATATACCCTGTTTACTGATAAAAGGAAACAATTCATGTGGCCTTATGTATGTCCAATATCCTTGAGAGAATATGAGGGAGTGGATGGGGAAAAAGAGTCAAGGCTTTTCTAGATCTAGAGTTGCTATGCAGTTTCCTGGTATTTTCTGTATTCCCAGAAAGATTATCAGCTGATATGGTGGGAGTAATTATGACAATTCTATTTAACAATTAGAGTTTTCTGTGAGAAACTCCAATTATTTGGTGATGAAAGATTTTCTAAGAATACACTCACTTATTTATAGTCACATTTTGTTTTAATTACAGGGAATAGTTTAGAAACCTTGCCATCATAAAGCTAAAATTAGTTATTAAAAATATGCTCAAATTTTTATATAATAATTGAACAATTAATGCTTGTGTCAATGATGATGCAGTTTAAAATAGTAATTTCAGGTAAAAAAAAATACGGTCTGTCTTTTTTTCTCTCCTGCTCTCTACACATTACAGATCATCAAAATATCTCCCACATTGCCCTTCTCTATTTGCACCTTTAATGATTATTTCTCACTGGCACCAGTGTGCCTAGAAGAGAGGAGGTGAATGGTTGGAAATAGAAATGGAGGAAATGAATGTAAAAGGAGGAAAAAATAAATTTATTTCCTAAAAAGGTGGCAAAGGAATTTCCTTTCAATTAATTATGGGCTATTTTCCTACTTAATCCCACCTTCCCCCAGATCCAAAATCCACTCACACTTATGAACATTTTATGAAAATTAAAGAAAAATGCATGCTAAATATACTCCAAGTCAAATTATGTTGATGTTTTCCTTTCTTCAATTCTGTAACTGATTTTGGCACCTTAATATAATGATGATAGCATGCAAATTTTTATAAAATAACCTAGTTAGGATTCCTACAATAAATAATTCTCATACCCATCACTTTTAAAGCATCATCGCAAAGAGTAGAGCACAGCAATGTGCCCTTATGTTTCTTATTTTCCAGATCAATCTGTTTTTCTTAATTTTAATTTATAATCAGCATAACTGAAGCTTCCTAATCATATCAGACATGCCAATCCTTTCAGAAGCAAATCTGATTTAACATCAAGGAGGCTGGCTTGTGTTCATAGAGAAGTTTTTCTTCCACTGCTCCCCAGAAGTTTTTGGCTGGGATTTAACACATTTACACAGCTGAGATTCAAACCAGCTTTTTAATGCTTGTTAGACAAAGATCTCTCTCAATTGAGCCAAGTATAGCAGGTCAGCATAGCAGAATGTGCACCCAGGCAGGTGACACTGAAGTTTCTTGTTTGTAGTTTTGGAGAAGAGGAAGAGAAATAAAACTATACACAAAAGGAAATTGCTCTTGAAAAGATCGGTAATAGAAGCTGCTGCTGTGAAGGTAATATGCTTACCTGAAACTTTTAAGGAGATGTATGGACAAGGAAAGAATATAGACTTATCTTATATTGTTTTGCATCTTAGAATAGTTTAACAAACAGAGAAGTACCACTGATCCTCTCTTTAGGGATACACAATTTTCCAAGAAGGCACTTTGTGGATATTTTTGGCCTACAAAACAGATAGCGGATGAGTTTTCCTTGCTAGCTGCAAGCTGGAGTTGTGTCAGGCTTCACTAGGCACACAAGGCTCTGATTTTGTATCATTAAAGACTCATTATCTCTTTTAACTTCTGTTGAAAGCATTCATCCATAGCTCTAGCTACTACTGAAACAATGGAGGCTCCTAGCTCAGAAATAATGCCTTTTTTTTCCTTTCTTTTTTTTTTTTTTTTTTTGCCAGCTTAAAGAGCCTTTAAAGGATGGATTGGCTTTCACAACGCAGAAACAAAAAGCTGCTGCTTAGGAAAATATGAAAGGTTATTTCTATAAGTAACTTCAATTTTAAAGAGTAGAAAAAAAGCATCTGAAGTGAATTTCTCAGAGCTGGGAATCTGCGTATACCTGAATGTTAAATTTTTATTGGGGAAATATTACATTTTCCAAAAGATAATGGCATGCATTATGCTTATGCTTAGCCTCAAAGAGAAAAATTCTTTAATAAGAATGAAACAGTCTTAGTACATTGATCTTACCAATTTGTTTGGTATTAACATATATTTGGCAGGGAGCTAAACTCTCCATTGAATTCAACAGTGGATTATATGAACAGAAATTTCTGCATTTACTAGCTTTGTTTACACTTTCATTATACCTCTACTGCATTATCTGATGCCTTATATAGTTTTCAATCTTATAGCCACTTTAATCTCCTCCTGCACTTGGCATATCTGAGTGAGTTTGTTGGCATAAGGGAATTTCGAAGGTTATATTACAGTACATGAATCAACAGAAAATGAAATGCACTGGAGACACGATCAGCCAGTTTTAATTCATTGCAGAAACTTATAGATACCAAAATGCATTTAATGTAATCTGATCTCTTTATTCAGTCTTGAATTTATGAGCAATTCACCAGGAGTCAAATGACAACTTTGTTTTAAAAATAGTAGTCTATATTAAATGCCATTTTAATATATCTCTGACATATTTACATTTAAAGAGTAGGGAAAAGTGGAATCTTTGAACGTAAATTTCTCTTTTCATAGAAAAGAAAAGCCTGAGAAAGATGATACTTTTGTTCATTGAAACATTATCTGTCATTGTAACATAGGTCAGGTTGATGATAACAGTTGAATAAATCCAGCTCATCAGCACAGCTGGTAAACAGATTAGAAGCCCCCTATATTATGGAGCATTTCATTTGAAGGAGGAGGCAAATAGCGTCATTGTGCTCAGTGCTATAAAAAACATTTTATGTCAGCAAGCCTGCTTTTTGCCTAGAATGATCAAATATTCCTGGTTCAAGCTGGTCAACAAGAAGATACGGATGGTGGCTTCTCAGACAATTTCCTTAACAGCAACACAAATAGATGTGAAACATCAGTCAATTATTGTTTGGTTATAAGATGTGATCCTTCATTCAGGGGTCCCAAGTTGGTTTTGGTAAGGCTGACCCCATCAGAATAACTCGTCTTACCTGGAAAGAGTTAAGATAACCCCTGCTCACTTATATTTGAGAAATCTCCATTTCTCACACACTGTAACACTGGAATTTAGGTTGAAGGGCAAATGTGAAAATATGACTAGCTATTTTTATTTCAACATACAAAACTTGTAATCCATTCTAAAGAAAACAAGATTTATTTTTTATGTTCCTGCAAATTTCTTATTGTTTATGGAGAAAATTTATGTAAATAAAATTATTTAGCCCAAGGAAATAGCATGGTTTGTTGTAACTTATACATTGATAGCATATTAGCATGTTAAACATAAAAATTATTTTCATTATTATAGAACTGATATATAGTACTTATAGAGAATATAAGTTTATTTTATATATTATGATGTTGTTAGAAAAATGTTTACCTAAAAACAGTAAAATGGCTATTTCTTATTTAATAGATATAAATTTCCATTCCCCAAATGTATTACTTTCAAATGCTTTTTTGTTTGGTTTATTTTATTCTGGTAAAATAATGAAATAGTGCTCTGTTTCTTTATATATTTTTTAAAAGTAAATCATGAGGGTGGGAGAAGAGAAAAAAGAGTTGACATATTGGAGGGGGGGAATTAATTTTTAGAATCAATTACTAGATACCCTAAAAATTTTTGTTCACAGAAATCAGGAGTAAAATCAATTTATTAGAATCATCTACTGACAGTCTGTCAAAATAAACCTATATTCCCAGAGGGAAAATCTAATTCAATCCAGTTTAAATGAGGTAAAAAAAAAAAAAGGGTTTTCACAATTTCCTTTAAAAGGGTGATTTTCCAGAGTCCAGCAAACATCAGTGTTAGAAACTTCTACTTAACATATAGCTTGAGTATTCTCTTGCTTGATTCCATCCAATTGCTTCATTTCTTTTGTGTTTCTTTCAAAAATTTGTTTACTAGTTGTAACCTCCTTTAGTTTCCACCCATTCAAGCTACATTTAGTTTTTTATGTTTTCATTACAGTTCAGTTCCTCTAATGACCACTCAATCAGAGGTATTTATAGTTCCCATTTTTACCTTTTTGGGGAGTAGGGGGGTTAATCTATGACACAATAGTGTTTTAATTATGTTTTATAAGTGGTATGAAGAAAGAGCCTTTTCTAGTTTATAAACACTAATCTCTAATAATCTAGCCCAATTTGCAATGCCCATGAAAATTACATACTGAGAGCTTTACAATATTATCAGTTTGTTGCATCTCATCTTTTTGAATATTCATAGACTTTAAATTTTTCAAGGTAAATCTCAAGTGATCTTTATTTCCTCTATTTATACAACTTTTTTTTTGTGGGGTTATGCCAAGCTTACCAAATAGAATGAGAATTATATATTGCTTATCTATGTTCCTCTGAGTGATTGTACAATCTTGATAACTATTTCAGCTATATTTAAATTACAAAAGTGAGCACAGCAGAAATATAATATACCTAACAGAAAAGGGAAGCATTAACACCATCTTGGGTACACAGTCTTAAAAATAATAAATGACTTAAACTGTCATTATTTTGTGTTAATAGAACCTTGGGATAAAATGCCAAAAGTGGCATTTGATGTCAAAATTGCTTTTCTTTACTTCCAGGCAAGAAGAATGGTGGAACTGTTGGAACAAATGAAGTGATTGAAAACAGGTAAGGTTTGTGAAGGAGAAACCATGAGGATGGAGTTTTAAATAGCAGTTTGGAGGAGGATGTGCCCATCACTTAGGAGTGAGGGCTTAGAACACGGAACTAAGTCTTTATAGATGACAAGAGTCCCTGTGGTCCACTTACACTATCCCAAACCTAAAATCAACAGTCTCAGTCTCACATTCTTTCTACATCTTTCTACATGCTTTCCTTCATCTCAGCAGCTCCTCCTCCATAGCTATCTTTGGGAGTTGGCTTTTAAGGGATTAAGATTTTATCTATTTTGGCAAAGTTAAAATTTTAACAAGATCTTGAAGATAAAGAGACTTCAAGATTTCAGGTGTGTGGAAAACACTTTTAAACAATGAGCTATTTGCATAAATAATTCCATGGTTCTGGGGCTGTGGTCAATCTATTTAATTCATCCACATTTTAATTATTTTTTAAATGTTTCAAATCTTCTAGATAAAACAGTGAAAATATTCTGTAATTATCTGAAATGTGATAGAATTGATCAAGTATATTAAATCAATGATGCAAATTGTCAAGAATGAGTAAGAATTTTTTTATTTATCTTCATTCGTAACATTGAAACTTTTTATCTTGGTAGAAAATGATAGTAAGAAAAACAACTATGAGGATCAACTTTTTTGAAAGATAAATTATTATTTTGTCCTGATAACCGGTGCCTTCTCCAACAATTTTGTTTTACTGCCAGAGTATGCTATGACATCCCTTAAATTTGTTACATGGGCATTCATTTACATTTCTTCTTGAAAATCATGGGTCTGCTAACCAAAAAAAATGTTAAGAGCAATTATGCTAACATTGGGAACAAATGAAGCAAGGGTTAATTGACGATACTCATAAAAGCATAAACATTGCAGTATTACAAATGTTAATACAAGCTATGGACTTCACAACACTCTTTGCAATATGGTTTTGCCACTGGTCAGTAACAATACAATCAAACGTTGTTCCATTATATGTATATCAATTTAAGTATTTATAACTCTCTTGCATTTGAAAATTTGCTAACTATAAACTAATGCTATTCCAGAGTGCAAAAAGAAAAACAGGCGTTGATAGAGAAGTCAGAATTGCAAGTAAAAACTGAGTGTAGTTAAGGCTGAAGGTTAAAGGCAATGGTGTGGAAAGGAAAGCTGGGATACAAAATGATGCCTGTTAATTTATACAGCAAATGCGTTCATCCACTTGAAGTAATGCAAATGCATGATAAAAGTAAAATGACCAAATCCAATTATATGCATCAATTCTATCTTTTTGAGCAATTATCATTCTTTTGTAAACTGTAATTTTGGCCACTTGTATGTACCAACCCTTAATTGTCAGTAATTCTCTAGTTTTCTAGCATTTTGTAATGAGATAGTTTAGCATACAACACTGCTGCTGCCAGCTATTTACATTGTAGAATTGAAATGGCAAACAGACATACAAAAATCATGGGAGGCAGCCACTTGTAGTTCGTAAATATTTAGCTTTTTAACCTGATATTTAATTACAACAAATTATCAACAGAATTCATAGTAATCTTTAAGTGTCCTGGGCTATGGCTACCATTTTTTTTTTTCCATGTCACAATCTCATTAAGAATCATAGAAAGCTTTTTCTTGTACTAAATGATACCAGATAGACAAGGGGAATCATGACTGCTGCTGCTGATTATTTAGATATTACTATAACTCTATTTTTCTCAGAAATATAATTTTCAATAAACACCGGGAATCGAAACTGGTCATAATGTACATACAAATTCTTTCGAAACATCTGTGTACTTTCTACAGGACTATAGACTTGAATGAAGTTTTTTATATAATCAAATCAGTGGGTTGATGGCACTGTTTAGGAATTACTAATGTAATGAGGAATCCAGAGTGGACATGGCCGGGAACACTCCTGAGGCTGCTTCACTGTTTCTTTAAAGAGAAAGCCACTGGGAACCTTAAATGCATGGTACTAAGTGAAAGAAGACAATGTGAAAAGGCAACCTACTATATTAATGTAGGGAGGAGGCAAGAGAATTAAAATGTTAATCAAGTCACATTCAGAAACTGCAATGTGCTGATCAACCCTGCAGCCAGTCCTAGAGGACACCTTCAGAACAAAGGAAGAGTTCTACCAGGATTGCTAACAACCCATCCCCTTCACCAGTGATGTACAAACAGAAACAAAGAGTCATCATTCCCTATGGCTAAAACCTGAGGGATTAAAGGCTGGGAACTGCCAGCAAGCCTTTCATTCTACATATTCTTACCTTTTCCACCCTACATACTATTCCCCTTCCTCACTATATGTCCATATCAAAGGAAATGGGTTGATAATTCGCAGGAACTAAAAAAGATTATATAAACTGAATTTCCTGAACACTCAGGATCTCTCTCAGTGCCTTTACTCTGTCTCTCTCACTGTCTCTCACTTTTTGCCATTGAGAGGAGACCACACTCTGTGGAGTGTGTTAGCCATTTTCTAATAAACTTTCCTTTTGATTTTGGTGTGTATGTGTGTTGAATTTTTTCTACACACTTCTGCCAAGGCCCCTTTTCTTCTCTTGGTGCAGGGCTTGTTCTCCTCCACCCCCCACCTAACCCCACTACCAAGTCAGGGAAATTTGCTCTGTCCTACATCAGTATGATTCCAACTACATAACCTTCTGGACAAAGGCAAAACTATGGAGACAATAAAAAGATCAGTGGTTGCCAGGGGTGAGGGTGTGGTGAGATACAAATAGGAGAGCATGAAAATTTTCCTTGTGGTATTATAATAATATATACGTGTCATTATGCATTTCATTTGTCCATGCCCATAGAATATGCAACACTTAGACTGAATCCTTAGGCAAACTATGAATTTGGGGTAATTATGTTCTGCCAACGGAGGTTCACCCTTGGTAAAAATGTATCATTCTGATGAGTCAATGTTGGCAAAGAGGGAGACTACGCATGTGTGGTGGCAAAGGGGACATGGGAGATTTCAGTACCCCCTGCTGTAAATCTAAAAAAAGACATAGTCTTAAAAATAAAAGGAAACTATTGCATTGATTTATCTCAAATGCTTCATGAGGCTCGTCTTTAATGACACTTTAATTTGGTCAGTAGAGGTAATGCTGATGGCTAGTGGAAAGGAGCTATCCCTGAACTCAGGGTATTTGGATTCTCCAGACCCCCTGTTACTTATGTGTTATGTGATTCATGTAGACAGCCTAGGATTTAAGCTCCTCATTTAGCCAATGAAAACATTGACATAGATTCGTATAATACCTTCAAATTTTAATTTTTTTCTTTTAACAGCCAGTGATCTATAAGTTGTACATTTTCCCAGGCATTTCCTTGCTCTTGGTTATTTGACGCTACTGTTATATCTTTACTGGTTTTTGTTTATTGTTCTTGTGTTTGTTGCCTCTTTAAATTACTTTTAAAAGACTGAAAATAAGTTATTTTAAAATGAATCATTTCTCTTATTTATTTTATTATTTGACCCACCTTTTTCTCCTATTATTTTTGAACTGCTAAACTGAAAATCCTTTTTTTAAAAAAAAAATTCTCCTCTTTCCTAATCTCTTCCTGTTTGGAACGCCTTACTTTTGAATTTGATTTTTTCCCCCTTTTTCATAATGTTCCCTTTAGTCCATAGATTCACTAGGAAGTCTTTCAGAAGTTAGTATTCTGTCACCCTATTCTTTTTGTGTTTTCTTCACTGCATATTTATCAAAGCCTAGATTCTCCATTTGGATTTGGAATCTCTTCAACTTACACTGTAATTTTTATTTATTTTTGTTTTAATTATCATTACATTTAGTCCATGTCTGTCTATCTTATGTCCCCAACTAATTGTATTACCTTTCCATTACAACATGTTCCTGTGCCCTCTTTACTCTCGTAGAGACTGATGTCATTATCCATGAAGTCTCTACAGCTGAAACTTTGGTGGCGTCCTCAGCCTTCTTTCTTATTTCTCATCCAGTAGGTCACCATACTCACTGTCACAGCCTCTTCTTATATATTTTTATTCCATATACTATGTTTTCTGAAGATACAGTTGTATAGCAGAAAGTTATATGAGAATAGTTTTAAAATCTGAGGATGCTTGCAAGAAGAGAGATTGGCATCTCGTTTCTCTGGTCATTTGGCTAGGCATCTGAGTTGTTCGTTTGCCCTGTATCTACCTGAGTGGGAAAAAATTTATTAGAAAGAGATGATAATAAGGAGCAAGGGAATAGAGACAGAGTAGCCTTGGTCACACACCAAGGTGTATAAGTTTCCTAAAGCTCAGTGGGAATTAACAGAGGTCTTGGGATAGGGTCAGAGGACTCAAAAAGAGGCTGTGTGTTATTTTGATAGGGGCAGGAGGTGGAAGATTTGGAAGGGATTGAGCTGGAGCTACTCAATGCGTTGATGAAAGAATACATGCGTGAACAAATCAGCATTCAAAAGCAGATGTGAGGTACTCTGAAGGAGAAGAATTAGGAAAAAATAAATCTGTGGTCCTAAGGTAACAGGTGCTATTTAAGTACTGAAACATGTATTTTCATCACTAAAGATGAAATGCATAACAACCTGCCTGTACTTTATCCTACTTCCTTTTCAATCTTGGCTTCTCTTTCTTTTAATCTAAATTCTTCCACCCCCATAAAAGTCATACAATTGCTTTTATGCTTTAAAGTGCCTCTTATGTTTCTTGGTCAGTCTATTGATGAGCTAGTTCTGTTAACTGCTGTTTAGTTTCTGTGGAAGTAATTATGTAAGGCCTTCATTTTCTTTTCTGGGTCATCTTTTCCCCTCTCTACATTTCCTAATGCAATATTCTCACATCATCTGACATAGTTGCTTTAAAAGGTTTTAAAAGAGCAAAAAATATTTTCATAGTTTTAGACCCATGTCCACATGATGCTCTTTCAGAAAAGTGAATGTTACTTTTCCTCTTTAAAAAATAGTACTTTGCTTTCTGCTTTAGAGCTGCAAACCAATACTGCCATCCACTGTTCCTTTGGATAATCTTTTTCCCACACTGCTTGCCAAGATATTTTGAAGAAAAACCTGACAACAAAATTAAGTTCTTTGAAAAGATGGGGAGTTTGTAACTTTAGAGCAAGTGCTGCACTGAGATCACAAAGGAATCATGGCTTATCTTCTTTTTTCAAATGTCTTGGTGGAGAAAACACACTCTCAGAATGTGACCAAGTAAATGAGCAATCTATGGAGTCAACTTTTTCTTGGATATCACGAGATGAGAAAAATCACTGAGTTCCTCTTTGATTACTGTTTAACTTTGCTTCACACAGCCCCCCAGGTTTAGGGCTATTTCTCATCCCAGTCACATTCTAATGTTTCTGGAAGAAAGTTAGTCTCCTCCATGCCAGCAAACAGGGTATCTCTGCTTGTCTTATCCTAGTGTCAGAGAAGCCCTCCAACATTTTTGAGAGAAGAGCATGTATTCCTAATGTCTAAAACTTCTAATTGATTTCATGCTTTTTTTGTTTTGCTCCCCGTATATCCTATTGTTATTATATAGCTCTTTTTAGCCTTATACTTTCGATCTTTGATTCAGTTTCCAACTAATAAATGTGTAACTAAGTTTATAAGAAATTCCGTATTTTCCTCTCACATGAAATAGAATTGACTTTTCGGGTAATATAGGCAAAAACAAGGAGACAAAATTTGAGGCAGATAACGTCATTGTTGGAAAGTCTTGAGGTGACCTGATCCGATTCCCTGACTCACTCCCCTGAAGAAAGTGAGACCCAGAGAGGAGAAGTAAAGCACACAGAGCTATGAATTCAGTAAATGGCAGAGCCAGTGATAGACTCATCTCTTAAACCCTAGTCAAAGCCTTTTTTTTTTTTTTCTGAAAACTGCTCTTCTAGTAGCACAGTCCACCTTTCTGCCTTTGGGTTATAGGACATCATATATTGTTTTTTAAAAAAAATAACAAATCTCTTTTGAGGGCCTCTTTTTTCTTCTATGACTCTTATACTCTTCTCTTGACTCCCACCTCCTGAAAAAAGTAGCAGGATATCTTGGTTGAGAAAGAGCTCACAACAGTAACATCCTTCTTTCATTTTACTCAGGAGATAAAAAGGTATGTGAGCATGATGGCCTGGACAGGAGAACAGAGGGAAGGACTGTCTTTTAGTCCTGTTTTATTAAGAGGACAATTGAGTGTTATTTTACTTATGTAAATTTATAGCTTCTACATTAGGAGATCTCAATACCTTTATTTATTCAGGCACCATTTATGTCTAAACTGTTCTTTGATTTATGCAGGTCATATTTTCTTATCATCTCTTGAAATAGCCCTCAAGCAGGCCACGTGATAGAAAGCTGAGTAGCTCTCCCGATGTTTGTTCAATGCTATTCATTCAGCAGCCACAACGTGCTTGAGAAAACACAGCAATATGTGGTTCCTCTTTCCATCAGATTTCAATCCAATGAGGTGCTTTCACTTTTTAGTTTGTAGATCGACATTGTGTGGGTGTGAGTATGCCTGTACAAAATAATGCCACAGAAGAAGATGGGGCTGGCTTCAAAGAAAATGATTTCTTTTTCTAATAACAGGATTTTCCCCCCTAAATAAATGATTATCAAAGATAAAGGTGATTTAGAGAAGTTATTGGAGGCTGGTAGGTATAAAGTACACTGTGAGAGAAGGACCACAGTGGGCAGAAAAGAGCACTAATTAGTTTGTTTATAAGGTGAAAGATAGTAAGAAAACAACTATTTCTTAAAATTATATGATTTATAAGACATTATGTTAGGAATTTTGAATATATTATATTATTCCTCATAAAGCTCTGGAAATAATTGTAATTATATCCATTTTTTTTTTTTTTTTGGCAAATAAACTAAGACTGGGAGAACAAGGGACTTCCCTGAGATCATTTAGCAGATAAAGGCTAACATGAGAAGTGAGTCCAGGAGTGTTGAATAGAAAGCTTGTAGAAGTAGGTGAACTTAAGGAATATGCTGGCAACAGGAAATTGATTTACTTATCTGGAGTAGAAAATTCACAAGGAATATTGGGGCAGGGGTCTCAAAAGATAGGAACTCTCAATACTAGGTTAAAATGATTTAATTTTGTTTTGTAGACAGCAAGGAATCATTGGTGCTTTTAAAGATAGGAAGAGTCATCAAAATTGTGTTTTAGAAAAAAAATATGGTAGTCATGAGCAAATGGACATTGGTAACAAAAAGTCCAATTTGAGAGCTATTCCAACAGCCCAGGAATGATGCTAATGGGACAATGAGAAGAAACAATTTTTATAGGGTGACCTTAAAGCATAACACAAAATGACCTGACAATGTCAATAATTCATTTATTCCACTAATATTTATCACATACTAAATATTGTCATCTTATACTTCAATCAGGAACCTATATTTTTAATTGAACATTTTATTTGGAAATAATTATAGATTCATGTACAATTACAAGAAACAATGGAGAGATATACCATGTACCCCTTACCCAGTTTCCTCCATTAGTAACATCTTATGAAATTTTAGTATAATAGCACCACCAGGTCATTGACCATGATGCAATTTCCTGATGTTATTCGGGTTTTCCTAGGTTTGAAACTGTGTTTAAATCCTACTCTTGTGATTAAAACTTGCCTATGCTTTCCTTCAACTGGCTTTCATCCATCCTGAAAGTTATTGGGAATTTGTTAGGTATTTTTTTCTACCATTGAATTAAATAGAATTCATTTAATATACTGGAGGTCTCTATTCTTAGAAAGCTGGTTATTCTGCTGCTCTCAGGGTTCATATTTGTCTCTAACCTGCATTAACCTGTCTACTTGAAGACCTCCAAATGGAACATACAAGACCCACAGATGTTATTTATGACTCAACATGAACAGTGTGGCTTGAAATCATGTTCTTAACTCTCTGGGCTTCAATAATCTTGTTCCTTCCACTTCACAATGTCATGATGCTATGAGAAGCTGACTCTGAATTTTCTGCCCTCTTCACCCTTGCTTTGCACCTGTTTTGTTTCCTCTCAGGCTCTCAGAGATCTCATTTTGCCTGCTTATATCCTCTAAAACCTTCTCTTAGGAGAGGATTGTGTAGCTAACAAGGAGGAACAAATGTGTAGGCACCAGCCAGTGCTTGGGGGATGGTATTTGGAGAAATCCAGGTTTTGCTCTTTGTGGAAGCAGCATAAAGTACATCGATAGACCGTGAAGGCAGACTGCCTGGGTGTGAACTAAGGCTCTGCCACTTACTTAAGCAGTGATCTTAGAAAATTACTTACCATCTCTGAGGCTCAGCTTCTTCATTTGTAAGACATAAATAGTAACAGTACCTTCCTCACAGCATTGGTTTCTAGTATAACTAAAGTATATAGCATAGTACTTGGCACACAATAAGCATTCAACTATTAGTGTTATAATTTAAAAGGTTATAGATATGAATGACTTATGTCATTCCTGTAGTGCTTATAGATCTGATGGCTACATTACTTTTAAAAACTGCCTTTTATTATTTCCCAAATCTCTTTTTTTGTCCCTTCACAGTTGTATTATTAGATAATGTCAAAAAATTTAAAATGTATGAATTTTGTATCTAGAGAGCAATGAAACACAATTTGTTGTGGGGCTTTCTTTGATTTGTATCATGCTACAAAGATATTTCAGTATGCTTTTGAAAAAGGGGAAGAGGACAAGTATAATTAGACATATACTATGTGTAATCTTATACTAATACTTTATACTTATTAACTCAAGTAATCTTTAAAATAACCCTTTGAAGGAGGTATCAAAATCTGCATTATTTGGAAAGGATACTAAAACTTAAAAAACTTGTCCAAGGTCATAGGTCTTATTCCTGACAGGTTAAAAGCATAACACAGTGATCTTTGTAATATATTTTCTCCTTTGTTTTTTTCTGTATGTTATTGGACATGCTGTAGTAAAATGAAATAATGGGTTAATAATGAAATAAAAATATTCAAGAATCTGCTGACCATTTTATGAGACTAGTTTTTAAAGGCCTATTTTGAAGTGAGAGTTCCCTGCCTACGTTTTTCATGCCAATTCCAGAAAAAGTTTAATTATGGGCATTAAAATAAAATTAACTGTTAGATACATTCTTACTTTATAATTTTTTAATCTTAATAGCAATAATCTTAATAACAATAAAAGGATTTCTCTCTTTAATGTGTTTGTGCTTCATGCTTTGGATCTTATATCTATGTAACAGTCACAAAATACTTTAATATTTTGAGAGAGAAACTGAAAACAGTAAAATCAATGATTTGCTAGTGTTTGAGACTGCCAAAATATTTTCAACAAAGTGTCGATTCTCACTATGTCTATCCTCCTTCCTTTTCTCCACCCTTCTAGTATGCTCTGCTAGCAATCAAGCTGTCTAAGGTTAAGAAGATTACCAGATGCAGCAAATGCTACCCAGAAACCCAAAACTGAATTAATAGCTAAGCAAAATTTCTTCTGAATAAATATTTGTCAAGGTCAAAGGGATTCTCAGTTTGTGAGAGAGAAAGTCCTTTGAAGAAAGGAAGAGTAGAGTCAGCAATCTCTGAATTCATACCTCCAAAGGCCCTATTCTCACTCTGAATTGCAGGCAAATACAATTTATCTACCTGTTATCAAGTCCTTTCTAATTCTGGAAGTTATTAGCAACTTTTTTCTAATTATTGATGATTGGTCTGTAGGTTCTGATATATCAACTTGATTATTTATTCTCAGTTTTTCCTATATGGCCACTGGTTTTATTTGTTTTATAAGCAAGAGAAAATCAAGTTGTGCTTTTGCTCTTATTGTATACGTGGGTGATAAAAACAGAATTAAAAAAATTGGGATATTGGCTTTATTAACTTCATATTTACTTATACCTTCAATTTTGAAACTTGGTTTTGAATTTTAAAAAAGAAAATACTTTTGCTATCACTGTATATTTCACATCAACATTTTATTTTTATATGAGCTAGTGTTATCTGCCAAATCTTCAAATAAAATTGTATATTTTCAAAACAGACCTTTAAATTCAATAAAAAAACATCATCGTACGGACTTTCATATGAAAGTAAGATATAATAGTTATCACCATACCAAATATCACATTGAGAACAATGAGAAAAATAGATTAACTAAATGATCATATATTTAATAGCATCAGAGAGCTGTGGAAGTAGTAAGGGCTAAGAAAATGGAGATAGGAGAACCATGAAGAAGTAGGCTGATGTTTTGTAATTTGTTTTACTCTGGTTATATTTGTAAACTCTGGGTATGAGCAAGAAGCTAAGTTCCTGGGCTTTGTCCAGGCAGAGTAGCTGCTGCCAGACTTAGAAGTCAACAGAACATTTGGCAGTTTTGGAGGACTACATTAGCAAAATTAGAAACTTGAGAGATGTCAAATTCATGGTTAGTTTTCTCCTTAAGACATTTGCTGAATTCTAAAATTTTTGGTTGGGGAGATAAATAGCTGAGCATAAAATAGAAAAGAAGAGTAGAGTTTTCTTCAGTCTTACAGATTTCTTGTTCTGCCAGGCAAAGAGACTCTGGTAACACATCAGGCTTTCATTGAAAGCCCTGATAAGTTATATCATACAAAGAATAAGTGATCCAAAATTAGACTGAATTCAGCTCACTCCCTAATTGGATCATGTGTATAAGCCTTCATATTGCCTAGCAGAGATAAGGGTTAAATAATTCTGGAGGATGAGCTAATCCATAGCCTCTACAATATCTATATGCAAATTTATGGCATTAAATCTAAAGTTATTAATCCTACCAAAAGACAGGACCATAATACTGAAACTCAGGAGGATAGTCAGAATATAAAAATATAAAAAAAAACTCCTTTATTGGAGTTAGAAGATATGGACTTTAAAGTTGACAAAGATCAATAGCTTTAAAGACTAGATGAAAGACAAAGAAATATAAATTAGAAGATGGTGAATTTTACCAGATAGTTTAAAAATCTATAAAATAAATGGACATTCTAAATCTGCAATAATAATATCTGAAATTAACTCAATAGCTAACATTTATCTACATATTCAACATAGCAGAATAGAGAATTTGAAAATATCCAAATTGATGGATAGAGAGAAAAATAATTGAGAAGACAGAAAAGAATATAACAGATATGTAGAATAATTTCCATAGCTCAATCATACATATAATTGGAATTCCTTAGAGAGAAAGAATGAGAGGGATATTTGAAGAGCTAATGGTGGAGAATTTTCTAAAGTTAATGAAAAATAATGACCCACCAATTCAAAAAGCTCAGTGAACTATAAACAAAAATATACAAAGAATACAAGACAGGAATGTTGTAGTTTTTTGAAAACCAAAAACAAAAGTATCCAGAGAAAAGACATAAAACAAACTTACAATTGACTTCTCAATACAAACTATGAAAGCTGATAGAAAATGGAAAGTGCTGAAAGAAAAAAGTGTCAAATTATCAATCATTAAAATGAGTAAAATGATGGATAGAATACACTATCCATCAATAAGTGAAAATGGTAAAAATTAAGATTAAAAAAAACTTTTGATCATTAGTAAAAATGTTTTCTCAGGAAAACAGAAGCTGAGCAGACCTTTACTAAAACAGATATTAGAGTAATGTCCTCAACCAGAAAAAAATGTCCCAGAGGTAAACATAAAAATATGAAAGGGAGTGATAAATGGAGTAAAACTATTCCAAGGTTCTAGCATTATTGGGAAAGAGATAAAAGTAATAATTTGTAGTAGTCCGAACTAGGTAAAGAATGTATATTACAATCTCTACCATTACCAAAATGATAATAACAGAATGTATAACTAAGAAATTAATAGGGTGGGATCTTTTTAATTTAAAGAAGGACACAAGATTAGGGGAAAACATAAAACAAGTAAGTCAAGTAGAAAAATAAAAGCAGGATGATAGATGTAAATTTAGATGCATTGGTGATTATATCACACACAAATAATATTTATAAATCTCTAAGAAAGGGAAGACAATCCAGTAGAGAAATGGGCAAAATATTTGGCTGGGTGCTTCACAAAAGAGGATTATTGAATGACCAATAAACCTGAGAAGCAAACAATTTTACTAGTCATCATGGAAGTGTAAATCTCATTGAAATAGCAGCACATCAACTCCAGAATGGCTAAAATTTAAAGAAAGGTAACATTATGGATTGGTGACTGTAGAGGAATTCCAGTTTTTATTCACGGCTGGTGGGATTGATTGGCAAGAGCAATTTGAAAACCTGTTTGAATTACATATATAGTAAATATGAATATAATTCAGGAATTCTCCTATGTTTATACTCAGTACATGTATACATAAGTTCACACAAAGACTTAGCTAATAATATTCAAAACAGTGCTGTTCATAACAACCCACATACTGTAGAATAGATAAACGCATATTACACGCCCTTGAGTTGGCTCTGACTCCTGGCGCCTCAATGAATGATGGTGTTAACAATGTCCAATCCTCAAAAACTGTGCTCAGTTCTTGTGGACTCATGCCTTTGACTTCTTTTATTAAGCCAATCCATCTCCTATTTGGTTTTTCTCTTTTCATGCTACCTCCTATGTGTCTCAGTATTATTGCCTTTTCCAAAGAACCCTGCCCTCTCATGATGTGCCCAAAGTAGGACAGCTTCAGATTTGTCATTTTTGCCTTTAGTGATGTTTCAGGCTTAATTTGCTCTAGGATCCACTTGTTCATTTTTATGGTAGTTCAGGGTACCTCTAGAGTTCTCCTCTAAAACCATATCTCAAATGAATCAAATTGTAGTATGTAGAGGGGAATAATGTACAGCATTATAAATAATTTTTTTAAAAAGCAGCTATATACAATAAATACTGAGTAAGCCAGCCATGAAAAATTGCATACTTGTATTACTGCAATTATGTAAAGTCTAAAAACAGGCAAAGTTAATCATGCTATAAGAAGTCAGGATGCTGCTTATATTTGACAAGGGTGATGGGTATGGACTTGAGGGCACATGAGAGGGGCTTTGGGGTGCTGATATTGTTCTGTTGCCCAATCTGGGTGCTAGTTCTACAGGTGTGTTCACTTTGTGACTATTTCTTTGGGCTGTGCATTGGAAGTACTTGCATGTTTCTGTATGTATGTCATCTTTTAATAGTTTACTTGTAAGTTATTAAGTACTTACTGAATGCATGGGACTGAGCTATGTGAGTCTTCCTCATTATTTGCTTTTGTATTATAACTATTGTGCTAGTAAATGCCCATTATTACATGCCCTGAAAAACTGTAGAGTGACAAAGTAATAATGATGATGTTACACTGATTGTTTATTATATGTCACTTACCGTGCCATGAAAATTTACATAAATTTCTCCCAATCTCATAACCAGAGAAGTAATGGAAATAAAGACAAAATAAAACAAACATTTCATAACAAAATAATAAACCACATTACCACAACTTGTGTGATTAATCAAAAAGTTGAAATCTGCTAAATCAAGTATCCCAACATCTAAAATTTTTTGAATTGCATCTTGTCATTTTAACAAGTCAATCAGTATTTACTGAAAAATTGCTATGTACCTAACACTGCTAAATATTGTGGAAGTTACAAAAAGACCTTACATATTATGGTTCCATCCCTTAAGAAGCAAATAACCTATTCAGGGCTACAATAATTAAATCTGCAAAGCAATGAAAAGAACAACACAAAGCATTGTAGTTTAAACTAATAAATTAATGCCAGCTAGTTCATAGGTAGTCTAAAAATAAAAGATGGATGTGGTATGAAGTGGTGGAAAGGCTTATTGGAGGAGGTGAGGCCGGAGCTGGGCTTTAGGAAGCTGATTGACTAGCAAAGTTTCTTGGAGATCCAATTAACACATGTTGTGTCGGATAGTTGAAGATTACCTGTTTTATAATAGTATGAATTGATATCATAAACGGTCTGATGCCATTATGATGTATCATGCGTGAATAATTCATGCATAGACTAATGGAGCCATACAATAGAACTGCAGGGGTGTTACAAATTAGAATTTATGTTCATTGACATAGCTAGCGGTGGGTAGATGCTGGCGTAGTGGTTGCCCCCTTCGCTATTTACTGTGCCTCACTCTTATCAGGGCTAGAGTATGTGTGTGCTCACCGTTTGATTATGAGGGATAAAAAATCCAGCTATGCATTGAATTTACACATATCTTTCTAAAAATTATTTGTACAAAGAGTATTATAGTGTACGACCAGAGGAAAATTTGGAGAAAGGAATAAAGTCACTCGCAGTAGAGTCTTACAGTGGGCCCGAATTTCTATACATTGTTTTTAAATTCTCTTCAGTTAGACTTTTAGTTGAGAATAGAATTTGGTTAAGGCATCTTGAAATTGCAAGTATTATTGGAAATTATACTGGCTAAGTGCATCCTTCATTTCATATTGCCATTAAATTTTTCTTTTCACCCCTAAAATGATCAAGGCTAGTATATTAGTTTGCTAGGTCTTTTTTGGGGCGAGGGGGTAGGGTGGGTGTGGTGGGGGAGGGGAATAAGAAACAATTTAACTCATAACAACTAGTAATAACACCTACTTACTCTTTAACTAGAATTCATCAAGTTATGGTGTTTTGTTTCTTAGTTTCATTACCAGAGGCATAGCAAAACACACTGTAAAAGCCACAGCTTGTTCATGGTAGCATGTTGCCACTCTTATGTAAATAAAGTCATTTAGATAATAAATTCACATGGCAGAGCATTTCAAAGGCAATTTTTACCTTTGTTAGATTACTACCGTATGCTTGGAAGGAGGACCCAACTCACATTTTGGTACTCTCACCTCCACTCAAAGGTTCTGAGTCTGAGAATTGAAGGAGACTTTAAAGGTTCAGTAAATCCCAAATGATGATCAGGGGACTCATGCTAATCTATGACAGGGGTTTTGCCTTTCTGTACCAAACTGAGAAAAAGAAAATCCATGTCATCTCTTGATTTAGCTAGCAAAATTTTTATTGGATGAAGTTAAGAACCATTCTTTTAATTTTTTTTTATTTTTTCAGATTGCTTTTAGTTTTAATATTGTTTTCTTATGTTTTTATTTAAAATATAATTTATCTTATGAGATAATACCAGTCATTAGTTTTAGTTTGAAGGTCTTGGTATTATAAAACGTTAATAAACATTTTTTTCAGTTTTCCATTTAAAAAATTATATTCCTGGTCCATGAAATGTGTCTAAGAATCATCAATCTAATCAAACGAACCATCTAATTCTTGAATTTTCTCTACAACATACCCGCCATACTATGGTTAAATATTTTTTAAAAAGAGAAACTCCACCACTTTCAGCATAATTCTTTCCATCTTCAGACAACATTCTTAGAAAACTCTTAAAAAATTCAGTGGTGATTTTTCTTGAAAATTTCTCTTTTTTGGTTTTCACTTCTGAAATCATACTAAGAAAATGTTTTCTTTATTCTAAATGCAGTCTCTCAAATATATAGAGAAAAGCATTACTTTCTCCCTTATTCTTCTGTTTTCTGACTAAACAATTTCATTTTCTTTGTTCCTCATACAACGTAATTGCAAGTCACTCCTTTTAACTCTTCCAAATCTCTTTTAGTTTATCAATGATACTCAAACTCTTGACACTTAGGACTGAATTTAAAATTAACCAGATACAAATACCTGGTTTGAGAGGATCTATCACTTTCCAGTCTCTAAAGTCTATGTTTTAGCACCATTTACTATTTTATTAGCCATTTTATGAATTGCAATTCATCTTGAGTTTTCAACTGAATGAGTCCTTACAATTTTTTTATGCCTCTGGCTTACTGTTCTCACCCAGAAAACTAGAAGGTATCATATTAAAAATCACTTGTGAGCAATTCACATCTAGCAAATTACAGAGTTTTCTTTAAAAATAAAAAATAAAAATACTTTCCTTAGTGTTCAACACCTCCTGGATGATCATCCCTCTTTTAAAATCAACTCTTGGTACAGAAAATAAAATTGGTTGTAGTTAAACAAAATTCTTCCATGAATCTGTTTATTTTAGCCTAGTTCAGAGCCATAAACAAAAGCAGGGCTTGGGACACTACAACCCAGGGGTCAAATCCACCTTGTCTGCCTGTTTTTGGAAATAAAGTTTTATCAGAACACAGCCACACACATTTATTTTATATTGTCTATGGCTGGTTTTGCACTACAGTGGCAGAATTGAGTAGTTGTAACAGAGACTATATGAGCTTCAAAGCCTAAAATATTTATTTTCTGGCATTTCTACTATGCAACTTTTGGAATAATAAACAGGTCAAAATTGTCTAAGAGAAGAATATGAAAAGATAAGACAGGCTTTCATTAACACCTAAAATTAGAGCTCGCTCTCAATTTACCCAGCAAGATATCAGTACCGATTGAGAGAAAAACTGAACAGCACTGATCTAATTGTTATAGATTTGACATTTGCTTGAGAAGAAATTAGTTGTGTATAGTAAAGCTGAAGATTGAATGCAACTGTGCTTAGTTGCTTCAGAGGAGGCCAGTTGAAGTAGTATATGTTAACTGTAATTTATGACGTGAATTGCATTAAAGCTCTTTTTATCATAATGCTCAGACCCTCTTCAATTTGTAAAGACAAGCCAAATAATTCTGTGCTTCACTATGTAATTTTCACCAAAAAGAAAGCTTTAAAGAGATGGCTAAACAGATCCAAAAGAAAAATAAACATTCACACATACTGGCCTGTTTTGAGGGTTAGAGAACTAACATCTGAAGAGATATCATCATTCACAGTGAAATCAAATTTTTGTTTTATCAACTACATGGCAACAGGAGACTGATCCAGCAGATGTAATTTCTATCTGGGTGGTGGTCTGAAAATTTTCTTTTATATTATGATTGTTTTTTTTTTTTTCTAATTCAGAAGACAAATGAGAAACCAATTTATTCTTAATTTTTCTGTGAAATACATCTCAACCAAAGGAAAGGAAGACAAAGGAAAAACTGAAATGATGTTAAAAATATCTGTGTAGGAAATTTTGATTTATGAAATGAGAAAGAGACAAATGAAAAACTGTTTTTGCATTGAAAGGGATTAGCATGGAAGATTGTAAGTAAACTGCAACTTGGGTAAAATTGTTTTCCATACTCATCTTTCTCCCTCAGTTTTGTTGCTATGCTTCTTCCCCTCTTTAGGAATTTAATATACTTGTGCTGCCCGGGATGATTCAGGGTGTCTCCAGTTCTGTGATTAGGCTGATCTCCTTAGTGGTTCTGGATATTTCCCTTTCATCATAACTTGATGTCCTGGATGCCATTCTCCCAGGGCCTCTGGATGATGTCAAGGATTCTGCTTAAGAAACCCCAGAAGTAAATGCCCATCTGTGGCACCAGCTTTAGGAGAAGACTGGGAAATATAGTGCTTACAAAAAATGCAATACCTACATCACATGACATTTCTTAACTCCAGAAGTTACTGATCTGCAATACCTTGCTGACCCGCCCATAATGTTGCCTGATGCAAAAGGAAAAATATGTGCTCCTACACATATGTATTGAAATATCTTTCCACAATTTTAACCAAGTAAAAAATTAATAAAAACTCCACAGTTAAAAAAAAAAGACTATATGTAGAAATCTGTATTGCCTAATCTCTTTGCACACTGTTAATCCTAGTAAACCTGCCTAGAGAGGAACAAGATCACCATCTGGGCCAGGAACCCAATTGATTAGCAATAACTGTTTTCTTTGCACAATAATGCAAGACCATACAACAAACAAAACAACTACTACCTTTTTTTATGTAAAATTCTGATATTTTATTCACCATTGATGTTTGTGCATTCATTTTTATTTTAAAAATATTATATTATAATTATTTTGATTACTGAGCTTTTTGTCTTTGAATTTGGCCCCTAATTTTAGCTTTTAACCCTGCCCCTATTTGCCAAATTTGCCTCACTCAAATCCTGACCTTTTTAATCTGTTATTCAGATTTTGTCTAAGATGTTAAATTGCTTTTTAAGAATCAAAACATTTCTTGGTCATCTCCAATATATGCTTCTGGCCTAGTGTTTCTCAAACATCCTAGGAACATGACAGTTTCAGAGATGTTCTTAGTTCCAACAAACCAAAAACCAAAAAGAAGAAATTTTATCGTTAAAGAAGTTTTGGAAATTGCAGCTATATCTGTTTATATCTCTTCTGTCTCTTTCTCTGGGAACTCACAGTTATATTAGCATATTGTGGTTCTGAGAAGTCTCACAGCAAAAGTAATGTTAAACATATTTAACTACAGTTATTTGACATTTTGTTTCATAAAACCTATTATGGTCTTAGTAGACACATGTATTATTTAACTATCACTGCATAACAAATGATTTCAAAGTTTGGTGGTTTAAAATGATGTTAAACATTTATTATTCTCATGGTTTCTGTGAGTCAGGTTTTGGAAGTACTTTAGCTGGGTAATTCTAGTATGGGTCACTCAAAAGTTTTAGCCATGATGTCCACCAGGAGTGTAGCCATCTGAAAAGTTTGATGAGGTTTCAGGATCAGCTTCCAAGGTGGCTTTCCAAGGTGGTTGGCAATTTTGGTGTTGGTTAATTCAGAAAGGTTCACACTGGATCATTCCACATGATGCCTGAGTCATCATGATTTGGTAGCTGACTTCCCCCAGAGCAAGGGATCCAAGAGAGATGGCTATGCAAAAGCTATCCTTTTTTACGACTTAGCCTCAAAATTAAATATCATCACTTTCATGACTTCACAATGTTATGTATTAAAAGCAAGTCATGGAGTCCGGCCCACACTTAAGGGGAAGGAGTTAGGTTCTACCTTTTGAATAGAAGTGTGTTAAAAAAATTGTGAAGCTATTTTAAAAATCATCACAGAATATAATGTGGGAAATTTCATTATAATCTTCTCTTCTATTTTCTGCACAGATATTTTTTATTCACCAAGGGCAGATATTCAAGCCTAAGACTAGATCCACAGTTGGCTAGCTATCTTCTCTAATAAACAACAATAATCTTGGGTGATTATAAGACATCTGTTGCTTTTGACCATCTCCTCTCTGGGCACAGAGGTCAACTTTTCTTTTGGTTAACTACTCCATAACCCCATGTGGGGTTGGCAGGAATGCCAGTCATGGTACCACCACCACCACCATCATCCCAGAGGTCGGCACAGGAGCAGGCCAATCAGAAACTTCTAGTCTCCTGCTCCTAATGATTGCATTAGTGATAAATACATGGCCCAAGAAAATTCTCTGATATTTGATATCTATTGCTAAGAGAAAACAATCTGTAGTAGAAGAGGAGACAACAATGAGAAACAGAGAGCAAGGAAGTCCTGATGATTCACTTGAGTCTTTGAATCCAGTTCTGCAGGAAGACATTTCAGCTATGTGGACCATTTTCTTATTTTAAAATATGGTTTGAGTTGTATTAAGTTTGCAACTAAGGGAGACTTTACAATTCAAGTATAGTGACCCAAAATAGATAACACAAGTGATTTTTTAACAGTGCCTTTCAAGCATCAGGCAAAGCTAAGAAATAAATTATGGAACAAACTAGTCTATTAGAGATAAAGTTATAAAAAATGCTTTATTTTCTTTTTCTACATCATTTAGGGTTATGCTTATTTATTTTCTTCTACCCTGAGTTGTCTTTTACAGGTCCTCTAGATTTTCTGGTCACTCTCAGCTATTATAAAACATTCACATCTTTTAGCTAATAGGAAATACAGCCCAGCCTAATATCAAATACCCAACCTCTCATGTAAATTAAGGCTTTTTTAACTCCTGCTTCTGCAGCTCAGACAAGACACATATTAGCTTTTAACCCTGCCCCTCCTCACATTTCCACACTTCATTCCCAATATCCTGTGGTGCCTCTTGCTTCTTTAAGGTTTGAAAATGGGGCAGAGACAGGTCAGAGACTATACTGATGGTTGGTAAACTGGCCTTGGTGCCCTTTGGGTTTCACTGAATGTTCAAATGTTTATCTTCTTCCATTAGTCTTCTGTGGATCCTTTTGGCGATTCACATACACATGTGCATACCTATGCATACACTTTTGCATATTTTCTGAGATTCCCAGCCTAGGTCCTCTTTCCTTTGGCAGGCTGTTTATGATTTGGTATCTGACTTCTGGAAGTCCACTCTGGCAGATTTTATGCCAGCAAAAGTCCGTTGTGTAATTTTAGAAGTGGGAGTACTTAGATATTTTGACTCTTGAGTTTTAGCCAAAATTAGATAATAGGCAAGGTCCCATTTTAATGTTCTCCACAACTGTATAACTAGTTTTTATGAAGTTTGGGGCACAGAGCTTTCCATTTTCCCCCAATACATCTATTTATTACAAGTCCTGGTATTGACCTATATACATTAAATCTATGCTCAGGAGAGTATATTTTAAACACACTCTGTGGGAAATTGAAAAGAAGGCCATTAGAGTCATTTCCTTGATTTGTTTGTTGTCAAGTGAATATGGTAGAGCTATCATAAAATGGGTTCCCAGTGACACGACTGATAGACATACATACAATCCCTATAGCTCACCTCTAAAACATATTTTTATGTTGATACGGGAAAATGCAGGATCACAGAGTCAGAAAGTCTGAGAAGATCTAAAAGACTTCTTGGATGAATAGAGTAAGTCCTCACTTAACATTGTGGATAGGCTCTGTGACTTCAAGAGAAATGATGTGTAACAAAATCAGTTTTTCAATAAGCTAGTTGGTATAAACAAGGGTTAAAAGTTCCTATGGCATCTGATATTATTCAAGAACATGCTGTGTAGTTCAACTCAAAATAGACATTGTTAGCCTATTTTCTACAAGGGATATGGTATTAAATTTTGTGATTTACATAATATAGAGATCCCTCCTTTAAGGAGTTTACAGTTTGATAGAGGATATAAGATATGTAATCAAATAAATATAATGAAAAGATATAATTTTTACATAAATTTAGATATTTTAAAACATGGCTTAGTTCTTTAAAAACATTGACTGGAGCAGATGATTGACACTTGATTTTAGACTCTGAACCTGGAGTTATTTAGTTCTTTTAAAATGGTGAAGGAACCACCTTCTATATATATTGGGACAGAGGCTTCCAAGTTTTGAACTGAATCAGGTTCCTGAAAACTACTTGATGCAAAGTATATTGATTTTTAAAATGCTTTAATCAATAGCATAAACCATGCATACCTAATTTTAAGTGCTTCTCTTATAACTGCTTTCTATTTATGTTTTACTTCTTCCAAAATTCAACTCTAATGTATTCATTTTTACCTGTGGTCATAATTTTGGTTTTTTCTCATGCAAGTTATTCAATAGTATAACTTTAGTGCGGTCAGTGAGTCAGTTATATAACTCAACAAATGTTATCCTGAGACCGTTACTGTTCTACAAATATATGTATTTAGTTCTGTTCTCTTTTACTTAAAGAATTGATCAGACAGCAGATGAGAGAGGCAGCAAAGTTCCAGATTTGTGTTGTATAAATTGCTCTTTTAAAAAAAAATCAAGATTAATCTTTTTTTTTTAAATTTGTTATCTAGCTTTGTGATATAAGTACACACTTAAAATTCCAGGAATTTTACTGAAATAATGTTCCAAATCTTTAATGTGGACTAATAGGTATTACCTAAAAGAACATAGTTCTTTTGAGTTAGCAAAGTGTCAGTGGTAAAGAGACTTAAAAATAATCCTAAAAGAGCAGTCCCTCCCTTGCCTCAGTCTTCAATTAGGTGAAGTGCAGGGACTTGTAAAAAAATGCTAAGGAAAACTGAAGGAGCATACAGGAGGAGGGCAATGGGGTAAGGTTGAAGATAGTGAAAGCCAAGTAAGGATTAGAGTGAGTCAACGTTCAAAGAAATGTGTGAGTGTTTGGTCTTTATCCTGTAGGCAGTAAGACTCTTACAAAGAATTTCAAGTGATGGTATGGCATGATCAAATCTGTGACTGACTGCAATGAGGGAGAAAGATTTGAAAAGTAAAAAGTTAGAGGCAAAAAAGTTAGAGTTAAGAAGTTGTTATAATGATCTAAGTCATGTATGACACATTATTTAGTAGAATGTTATCTTGAATATTACCATTAATAATTAGCCTAGAGTTAAAAAGTATATCAGAAAATTTCACTGGTAATTGTTAAGTCACATGTATTTAGGGGGATGAGAGAAGTTTTGTTACTGGCTCTGTGCTAATGGCCAATGATAATCCAGACATGTCAAAGATTCCAATGATAGGTCTGAAAATTTTGCTTATAGCCAACCTTTCTTTGTGTCCTGATCTTGGCCTCCAAATTGCATGGTTGAGAGAAGTCTAGGCAATGAAAAAGTTGAGAGTTAGGAAATTGTAGAGTTTAAAGCATCATAGCTATGGGTGTTTCACCTGAAAGCTGATAAACTCTTTCACAGCAAGAGTTTCTACTTCTAAGGAATATTTAAGATTTCAAGGTTAGGGGTAAGGAAAATCTGAAAACCTGAATGATGTGAATTGACTACGTTATTGATAGATGAACATGGTCTTTAAGTGGTTAAAAGAATGTCTATTGGGGCATATATTCTTTTCTACTTTAATTATTTAGCAAATAATGGTCTACTTTTATTCAGTTTTATGTAACGATCACTCAAAGGAGTATTAAGGGAAACATGATTTAGAGAATGATAGAACAACATGTTGGAACAGACAATGGATATAACTTTGATATTGCCAAGATTATGGATGTAGATAAGGCACTTAAACAATAATTAAGGATTTTAGATTCTCATGTTGAATGATCAGTTAAGCACTATAAAAACCCAGGATATTCTGGCTCTTACTAATTGAAATTAGTAGAAACAGAATTAGAAAGATCCAGGCTTTGCACTTATAATTAAAATCATTGAACTTCTATCTTCCAAGAATAAAGAGATTTAGATTCAAGTGTGTAGAGGGACTAGGATGTATGTGTTTCTGTGAAGTATTAGATTTTAGTTGGCAAAATACTGATCTTTGATGAAAGAAACTGAAATTGTTTCAAATTACATCTCATGGCCTTCAGTTGCTCTGCAAAACTATTTTCCAGTTTGGTGAGTTTTATTCCTTGATTCTTGTTTATACTTTTTCAGTCCAGCTTGGGAAAATGCGATGGATCCTAGTCAGCCAGAATGCTCTTAAGTCTTATGAACTCAGTGGCTAGTTAACAGTGCACCAGCACAAAGCAAACCAAGCTTTCTATTGGAAAATTCTAAACAGGCTTCATCCAACTCTGTTCTATTGAGGGGACCCATAGCATTTTCAAGGAGCATAGATTTTATGACTGCAGCTTGAATGCAGCTGTGTCTTTTCCAATCTAAGGCCAAGAGACAAAATGCAACATGAGATTTTTAAACATTCCAAGGCCCATCTGCCATATAACCCACTTATCTTTGTGGCTGCAAGTTCTTTATTGATCCAAAATGGTAAAGAAGAAAAAATAAAGGCAACAAAGGGGGAAAATGCAGGGAGAGAGAAAAGGCATAAATCCATTCTTTTGTTGTTCTTCCAGCAGCATCTGTGAGCAATTGTCACAATTACTAGTCAAACTGTATTTGACTTGTTGCCAACATGAATTTTCCAAAAACCCAATGTAAACAAACTCTGCAAGTACTTCCTCATTTGCCAAGCCAGTAATTATTTACTTTGTTTGGGCCTAGCATTAATGTCAGTTCAGCTTTACAGCCTGTAATGTGTTTGTTAATGAAACCGTGAGGTCTAAAGCTACATATTAACCTTGCCACCCTTCAATTTTGAGCTCAATAAAGTTGCACCATGGTTTTGTAAACTAGTGTTGGGGGACAGGCAAATGATTAATTATATTTTTCCCTTTTCCTTTATCCAAGCAAATTGTTAATCTTTAAACCTGCCTCTCATTTTAAAGTTAACAAACCAAAATCCAGCCTCCGGGAGATATGATATCATTTAGACAAGTTGCAGTGGCTGTTTTGATGCCTTATTTGGAAGTCGTCGGCTATGGTGCTTGCATTCATGTTTAGTAACCTTGTGGTCATGGTGTACTTCTTGAAGGGAAGAAAAATTCCTCAGGGAATTGGGGAATATTAATTTGGTAGGGAAGTGATGAAATGCATGGTTGGGACCTAGTGTTCATTTTGTGGAGAATAAGTGAGTCAGGTTGTTTGAGGATGTCTGAGCAAATCAACTCGTACAAGACAAAAATTCCTGATCTGAGAAAGCAGAAAGGTTGGGGAGAAGGAGACTTAGAAGCCTAAGAATATATTTTTCTCCCAGACACAGTAGAATCTGTTCTGTCACTGGTCTATCAAACATGTATTGTCCACTTTGAGTGACCGAGAGTATGACAAAGGACAGGTACAAGCCCTATTCTCTATATTCCAATGGGAAATAGGAAGTCCAGGTAAAAAATAAGGAAACAAAGAGGCAAATTAGTTTCAGATCTTGATGAATATTGCAAATTCAATGAAATAATGGAATGAGACATCAAATCCTTGTGAGGTCACTTTGTTGGGTGGTAAGAGAAGACCTCTCTGGGAGGGGGACATTGAACCGAGACTTGAATAATGTGACAAAACCCCTATTAGAATGTGTAGAATAAAACTTTTCAGGAAGAGGGAACAACAAAAAGTATCAAAGCTCTTTGATGTGTACCAAGAAGGGGAGCAAAGACAATGTGGTTATGCCTAGTGTAGGGAGTGGGATGAGGTGACTTATATATATTGTTCCTCAAAGCAGCAACTTTGGATGAGAAAGGAAGTGATAGAGTTTGAGGAGTGTACTTTTAAGAAGAGGAATTCTTCTGGAGATTAATTTGGCAGTCTTGATTTGTTTGGGGGAGGTACGAACATGAAGGGGAACACATCTGGCTAATACTAGATAAAAATTCCTTGGAAAAAATATCACTTTTTATTAGCTTCTTCATGGCCACCTCCTTCTCTGAGTATTTGAAGGTTTAAAAGCCTCAGAAACTGTCTAGAAATTTGACTTACAGATGAAATTTAGTTCTTTACTGTGGAGCTATGTCTATTTGATTTACCTGACATGGAAATTAACTCCAGATAGAGGTGTCTATTTTATCTAATGTAAAGCTACAATGTTTCAGGAAGTTAGATGATTATTTCCCCCTTTATCTCCAGAGAAGGTGTGAATAAATCCCCCCAAAGGGATAATTTTGTTTAGCATCAGAAACTGATGGTTGTGTTTGATTATGTAGTTCTGAGCTGAGAATAGGCATTTTATGCAAAAATCAATATGAATTATGGAAAGAATCTAGCATTTTAGTTATACAGTGTAAGGATTTTATATTTAGCTACATTGAGGAAGGAAACTACAGAAGGCAATTTCAAGAATCTTTTAGGATTTCTTTTTCTGGGGAAACACTCTACACTTAACAGTATAAGTTGATGAAAAATGCACAAATTGGACAGTCTCAAAATAAATAGTGAGATAAAATGTAAAGAATCTTATTAATAATGTCAATTTTTTATGAAAAATTATATTTTAACTTTCTTGTATACCAAGAGTTCTTACATTCATATCTTGTGGATTTTTTTTTACATATTTATTTGGAGGTAATCTTAGTTTATGAGCTGAAATTTTCAACTTGTCATGCAGAAATATTTTTAAAACAATCCTCCAACCCTAGTATACATAAATCAGGAACAGAACCTAAATTTGTGGATAATTGGATTGAGCTCTGAGCTTAAAGATGAAGGAGACAAAAGCATGTCCCAAAGCAGCATTTGGTAGTCTTAGTCTTATCTGTGGATGTTTTACACCAGACATGGGGGCAGTGTTTGTTTACAGTGATTTGTGCTATTTGTAGTGACATTTTATTTGAGCTGGTATCTTGTATCCAAGCCAAACCATCCACGTATAAGGGCTTGTTTTGCTTTTTCTCTTTGCTTCAAATACAATACTAAAGCAACATCACCTCTCCTGATGGCCATGTTGGCAAGGCAAGGATGTGCTTTGTGATACAGGCACACAGGCTGTAGAGCAAGAATGATAACAGAAGACAATGACATGTCACGGGTGGGGAGCTTTGTGACAGCTGTAGCCTTCATGGATACAGAAACAGTGCTGCAAGCAACATTTGTAGATATAATGTACAGAACCCAATAAACTTAAACACACTGGATTTGTGAGTAATTAGAAACCAACTCCCCTATGGTTATATTTCTCAAGTAAATCTTGAAAATCCCCAGCAATATCTGAGTTTTTAAAAAGCAATGTCTTTTGTAATAATGATCACTGGAAGATGTACAGAAAGGCTCTTCCACACTGTTTGTGGCTGGAATCTTAAAGAGCCGCTGCTTTCTTGTTAATGATCCTATGAGCCACACGTGTTTTCATGCATATAATTGAGTCATGCTAGACAGATGGGCACTGAGTAATGCTCAAGGCATTTCCACTTTTTTCTTGTTTGCAATCCTTCGTATCTTTTTGTCCTTCCTTCTCCTTATTCCTAGCCATTGTTTCTGGAAAGTTCTAATCTAAGACATTTGATAACAATTAAGTTGAAACTAACTTCACCAGATACTGTTAAGCTAGATAGTCAATGAATTAATGTTTTTTAAAAATTGTAGTTTATACTGATGATAGTAAAAAAATTTCTTGAAATTTATTTTTACAAGTATATTTAAAAATTTCTGCCCTTCTCTGAAAATTTAGGGGTATGAAAAGAGAGAAAAGTTTAAAATTGTGGAAAAGGGAAACCACGATGAATGACAAAATCTATCAACAAAGATGCTTACTTGCTTTCAAAATGTACTTGTGGAAACCAATGATGGTATTCATCATTAAAGTAAATTAAGACTCAATCCAGAATTATAAATGACTATATAAAAGTCAAAGGCTTGGTTTAATCAGTATTGCAGACTTGAAGAAACTCTTGGGGGCAACAAATATTTCAGACTTGTCAGACATGTTTCTCAATCAATCTCTCTCTCTCTCTCTCTCTCTCTCTCTCTCTCTCTCTCACACACACACATACACACACACACACATGCATACAGGCATATGTGTATATATATATATGTATGTGTGAATGTGTATATATGCATGTTTTTGCCTATGGCTTTTACTAAGATATCTACATGTGACTGAATTTAATTCATGTTTATTTTAATATAAAAGTGATGGAGCATTATATCTTACCACACACATCACTTGTATATCTCCTTTAATCTGTCCATTTGCTAATCATTGATTCACTTTTAATAAGTGCTTACTATAAAAAAAAAAATGGGGAAATAAAAATAACACCCGACCTCTGCCCTCTGGGCCTAACGATTTAGCTGCATTTACCTACATTCACACACATGTGCCCACACACATATTTGTACGCACATATATATTGCCAAAGTGTTTGTCTGTTAAATTACAGCCTTGCTTGTTTACTTATAATCTGGAGATCAGAGGGTGAAGAAAAACTTATTCTCAGTTTTAGGCCCAGAAAGTAACTGAGAGTTCTCTTATCAGATACAAAATAGTCAGGATTTGAGAAAGACTTCTTTATTCCCTTTAAGACAAATAGTACTGAACCTATTGAGTTGAAAAATTTTAGGTTTATGTAATTTCAACTATTTAGGTCTCATAATATACTTTTATTGTAAATGTTAAATAGGTTGTAATGTCTCACTCTGAATACAGATATGGCAGATATAATCCCTTCAAATTCTGCTTCTCGAAGGCCTTAGAAATTGAAGGAACCAAAATCTTTTCTAAATCTTACAAGTATCTAAAATCTTACAAATATTTAGATTGGTATTTGTGATTTTTCACAGTTGTTCTATACGTATCTTCTGAATTACAATTTTGAATGAAAAACCTAGCTGTTCTCTTACTGGATAAAAATTTCTTTTGCTCTTTTACGAGGTAAGTTTATTTATGCAGAAACATTTGCTTATATGTTGGATAATTCCAACTATTATTAAAGAAGCTGGGCTATGTACAGTCTTTAACTCACATTATGTCTATACCTATTTATATGGATACAATGGCTTCTCTATGTGTGTGAGGGTTCATTCGATTTTAAAAGCTTAAGCATCAGCGCAGGTCTTAAAAATGAATAACTGTAATCATGCTTCTTATGCTGCATTATAACTCTACTTTTACCATCAACATGATAGTTGAGGACAATGATTGTCTATTATTCATCTTTACAGCTCTACTACCCAACTCAGTGCTGAAACATTAAGCTTTGGATAAAATAGATTTAAAACTGAGACATGAAAGGGTCAATCATGAAGGTGGAAACAAAGTATAATTCCCAATATAAAACATATTTTTTGAAATGCAAGCTCTTAGTTTGAATTACAGTCTGTATGCCAAATATATATTATCTCATTTAATATCTCATTATATATATTATCTCATTTAATATTCTCAAAAACAGGAGATAAAGGCAATTACAGAGATTTGATAGCTGAATACAAACTCAGTGGGAACAAGGACGCTTTCTGTTTCTTCCTCTGTTACTAATTTGTATCTGAGGTAACTAGAAAAGTACCCTACCCCACAAGGGAATTTACCACAAACAAAAAGACTGCTAGGGTCTTGAAGGAAATCTAAATGTTTAAGAGAAGGTCTGTACCCTGGAGGCCTACAAAGAGCTTTTTGAATGTATTTGGCATTTAGAAGAGCATTTATAAGCTTGGTGACAAAAAGTGCTTCAGAATATTTGGGACTAAAGCCAGACTGCACTGGGCTAAGAATGAATATAAACTGTAGAAGTCAGAAGAATATACAGCTCATTCCTCCAAGAAGTTGTATGAACAAAATGAGAGGGGAGAATAATATGAATGGAATCAGATTTTAAAGAAGATTTTCTTCTTGTTGGGTTTCTCAGTGAGGAAATTGAATCCATTATTGCTAAACTGAGGGCAGAGGAATGGCAGAAAGGAGTATAGTAAAAATATAAGGAGGGCAGAAACCAGTTACAGGAAGAAGCAAAAAGAGGTGAGAACAAGATCACTGAGTACAATTATATCTAAATCTTTTTTATATGCCTATTTATACTCTGCCATATCCCATAGAAAGCTTTGCTTAGATTTCTAATCCAACTCATTAAGCTAATTATTTATTACGATGCAATCACTTATCCAACATAGTTAATATACTTCTAAATAATATTTATTTAAAATAACAATTGTTGATAAAAAGAGTACATGTTTCTTTTAGAAAATTTGGAAAATACAAATGAGCCAAATAATTTTGTAATTTAAATTCATTCTAAATACATTCATTATCTTCCCAACACTAGGAATTAAGATCACAACCAGTACTGATTCAGGTCTCTTGCTATCATTTACCTATATTTTGAAAAGTTTTATTCCTTTTTATAAAACAAAAATGGGATTATATAGCAAAAATTATTCTAAAAACCTACTTTCTTTAAACAATATTTTTAGCAACTTTTCATATCATTTCACATAATCCTATCATCATTTTACTGGCTGAAGAGAATTAAATTGTATGCATTTCTTATAGTTCACTGAGAAATATCTTATTGTCAGATATTCTAGTGCTTTTATATTTTTATATTATAATAAACAGCTACCCTTAGAATACTAGGTATAAATTGCTGAGTGAGAATATACATCCTTTCATAGCTTTTGTGAATTTTCCTGATTGCCCTCCATAGAGGTTGTACCAATTTATAGTATCAGCAAGAGAATTTGAGAGTAGTTGTCCACACCCTGGCTAATTCTAGGAATTAGCCTTAAAAAAACCTTTCCAATATCAAATTTTATGATACATATTTCATTATAGTCTTACTTTGCACTTTTACTCTAATAAGGTTGAACTTATTTCTATTGGCCCATTGTCATTTCTTAACTCACGTTATTTGATAAATTTTGCATTAGGGTTGAATATCTTTCTCATTGTGTTGCAAGCATTTTTTAAATGTTATGTATTGAAATATGAACCATTTATAAGCATTTATATTTGGTAAATATTTCCTCCTTTTGTCATTTGCAGTTTATATGATTTAGGCCATGCATAAGTTTCAAAAATTTGATGTATTAAGACTTTTTCTTTACGGTTTTTACCTTTCCTGTGAGGCTAAAGACTGTAAAAGTATGCACCTTGTATGTTTATGGTTTCACTTTTATATTTGAATCTTTAAGGCATCAAGGAATAATTTTATTGTATGGTTTTAGGTGTGCAGCTAGAATTTAAGATTATCTTTTATATTTGGCCAGTTGTCTAAACACTGCTTATCAAATTATCAATGCTCTTCATCACAGATTTGAGGTGTCATCCTTGCCACATATTGAGTTCTTGTAAATACTGCTTTTAGGTCTAAAGATTACAGTTTTCTCCATTACAGTGTCTGTCATTTCCTGTAATAATATTACATTGTTTCTTTCATTATAGATTTATAATGTCATTGAATAAGATTCCCTCATCTTTTACAATTTCTAAAAAATTTGGCTCTCTTAACATATTTATTCTATCAGTAACCTCACAGTTATTTTGGCAGCTATATTTATACAATTAAATACTATCCAGCAATAAAAAGGAGCAAATTACTGGCACATGCTACACTGAAGATGAACCTCAAAAACATTATGCTCAGTGAGAGTCAAACATAAGAGATCCCATAATGTATGATTCCAGTTATATGATATATCTACATAAGGCAAATTTATCTAGACAGGAAGTAGATTAGTGATTATATGGAGGTTAAGGGTAGGAATGAGAACTAACTGTAAATGACCATGAGAAATCTTATTGGGGTGATGAAAATGTTGTAAAACTGATTTAGATCTATGGCTTTATCATACAGTAAGATTACTAAAAATCACTGGATTGTATACTTATGGTGAGTGAAATTTATGATATGTAATATATACTTCAGGAAATTTGTTATTAATATTAAATAATGTTAATATTCTGGCAGTTAATCAAAAATTATCACTGTATTTTGTTTGGAATTGAGCAGTATTTATATATTAATTTCAGAATTGACATGATAATATTGTTTTCTAAACTAAATTTATTTCCCAGGAAGTTATAACTTTATTTCTACAAACCCACAATTTTTCCATTAATTCCTTAGACCATTAGGTTTTCTGGTTATTTGTTTTAATTTTAGGTCATTGCTGTTATTGGTGATTTTACCTTATTAAGTAGAATAACTGGTTATTGATGATATAATAGAGGACTGACTCCTTGATTTTTATGTATTTATTTTATAAACAGTCTCATTAATGAAATCACGTATTAGTTCTAACATTGTGGAATGCACTGAAAGGTGTGAGTTATATTAACAATCTGACTGACCTCTGGCCCAGAGACTTTAGAATGACAGGTCAGAGATTTAGCCACAAGTTCAATAATTTCACTTGGAGTTTTTCCCCAAAGTTGTTAGATGGAGGTCACTTGATCCTGGTGATTTATCAACATCTAGTTTGTCAATTAGATTTAAATTTAGAATATCTACTACCAATATCAGACCTTAAACCTATGATCTACTTGAAAAATGAGTGTTAGAGTAGGAAATTTTATCAGAGTATGCCTAGTAAATTAACAACTGTCTAATGTATAACAGTGATTAGAATTTCACTGAATTTAAGCATATGTCAAGAGATCATAATCAGAGCACTGGCCATCAGGTAAATTAACAAACCATTTGGCTAGAAATAGAATGATTAGCGTAGGATTAATCCACTCTGTTGCTGATGATTATTGGGCAATGAGACTGTTATCTGATATCTCTGTTTCAGTAAATACTGAGCAATCCTTTGCTATTAAGAAAAAATAAAGATTTTAATTGCTTATACATGGTTGCTGACAAATTTTCTATTTAAATACATTCTAATATTCTAAAGTACACTCTGATTACCAGATAAAGGTATATGAGAAGAAGTTAGAAAGGTCAAGTGGTGGTAAATTTACGAAGAGAATTTAAAGAGAGAAAAAATATTATCTTGGAATTCACTTAGAAATGTTAAGCAGTCTGAAGATGGAAGTGAATTTGGACAAGTTGGTTAAGGTCTGAAGACTACAGCTTAATGGGGGAAAGTTATATAAAACAGGTTCAAGATTGTGATCTTAACCTCAGCATTTCTGGCACATTTAATATATTTAACCTAAACATTGTTATTCTATGAATTAAGTTGGAAAAGTTTATCTTATTTTCATATTTTGAGTCCAGTAAGTCATTATATTATCTTCCTAATATACATGTTCTCTGTTGGTTAAGGTACTTGTTTCAAGCAACAAAAAGTGACCCTGAAATATTTGAGCAGCAACAACATTTATTTAAAGAATATTGAAGCATGATAGTCTGCTTGTTTAGAGATGGAGTAACTTTCACTAGCTTTTTATCACTAGATGTCATCATACAAAAAAACATTTCAGAAATCTGCTGGTCCATCTAAACACTTCCCATTGTATGGCAGTTACAAAATGTTTTGACAAGGTTAACTCCCTAGCCAATATAGTAGTTCTCTTTTTCTCCATTTTCCTTTTGGTTATGAAGACACCATAATTGCTAGATTTCAGTCTCAGCTTATCATTAAGTTATCATTGCTCTGTGGTGGAAGCATATATCTCAGGGATATTAAACCTCTAAACTGGTAGAACTAAGAATTAGAAGGATCAGTTAAAAGTTATTAATGAGTCATTACTTGGACAAATAAGAGCCACCACACCTTTATCGATTGCTTGGTTTCCAGATACTTATGACATGGCTATGAAAGAAACAACATCATATATGATTTTTTGTTTTGCTGCAAAGTTTGTTCCTTGTCGAGGAGCAATACTGCTTAGGATTTATAAAGTATGCAGAAACATCACAGACTTTAGGGTTAGAAATAGTGTAACAGGCAGAGAAAAATACCTCAAATCTAGGTTGTGTCTAACCTGTGTTAGATTGGATCCCCTGGGAAATGGATTCTAAAGTAGATTTGTATGTAAGATGTTTATTAATGAGTGCTCTTAGGAGCATCACCTGTGGGAGAGTGAAGGCATAAGAATTGGTACGGAGGAGTTGCATTGTACGGCAGCCACATCCCTACAGTGAATTTCGGAGGTGGGATGGATCTCCACATTTGTCCTGAATTGAGCTCTAGAGAGGCTGAGGCTTTCAAACAGCTCCATCAAATGTAAAATCAATTAAATCTCAGAAGAATTTTTTTTTAGTACTTCAGAGATAATTTTTAAGAATATATGGAAATAATAAAGGGCTAAGAGTAGCTAAGATATTGAGGAAGGAAAACAAGGTGGGGGAACTGGTAGTTCATATATCAAGATTTAAAGTAAAGCTCTACTAACTAAGACAGTGTGAATTATCATAGGGATAGAAAAAGAGAGGCCAGACAAAAGGATTCGTATATATGTATATCTATGATATATGACAGATGTGATATGGTAGATCAGTGGAGAAATAAAGGGTTTTCCATAAATGGAACATGGAGAATTGGGCATCTATATAAGAAAATAAAATTGGACCCTTATGTCACATACAAAAATACTCAATGGATTAGAAAACTAAATATGAATGATAAAACTACACAACCTTTGAAAGATGCTGTAAGAGAATAAATTGCAACCTTCATGTTTAACATTTTATAAATATAACAATACCAATGTTGGTGGGCATATGAAGTAAGAGAAACTCTCACGCTGCTTGTCAGAACATAAAATTGATTAATTCAGTTTGAAGTACAGTTTCAAACTGGTAAGCTATGCTATAACTCAAGAATTCCACTGTTAGTAGCTATTTGTAATAGCCAAACAATGGGAAGCATCCCAAATGTTCATTAATAGCAGAATGGCTAAATAAATTGTGGTAAATTTATTTAAATCCATGCAGTGGAATAGTACACAGCAATGAAAATATACTAGATGCAACATCATGAATTCATTTTAAAAATATATCATTAAGCAAAAGTAGCAAATGCAAAAGGGCACATACGGTATGATTACATTTGCAAAAAAAAAGTTAAAAAGTCGGGGTTATGGCTACTTCTGGAGGGAGACAAGGTTTCTGATTCTGAAGGGACACATGAAGAGAGAATATTTCTATGGGGTTTGTATTGCTCTATCTCAACCTGAGTGGAATTTATGGGCATTTTCTTTAAAATTATTTAACTTGTAGAAATACTTTTGTGCTTTTTCTCTGTGGAGGTTATATTTCATATAAGCAATCTGAACAGCAAAGCACAAAAAAGAAATGTTTAGACACTTACTTCATGACCTATATGTTCGCTTATACATTTTTTGAGCTTTGAGATGGAAGATGAAATGTATAGCAGTGGCCTTTGACTGTGGAATCTCTCTAGGAAGTTGGCAGCATAGGCAGTTACTTAGCCTGAGTTGTCAAAGCAGCCACACACTGGGAATGGACTCTGTGGTGCCATGATCATAGTAATTATGCATATTTATGTCCCCAGTACCTAGTTCAGTGATTAGCATATAAAAACTGCTCAGTGTGTGTTTTCTGAATTGATGCCTAAATGAATGAGTAAATAAATGAACAGTATCTCTCATGAAAGCCTGCTGACTCATTGAAGAGATTCCTTGTAGATTAATCTCTTATTAGAAAACTATATATATATATATATGTGTATATATATGAATATGAATAATAACCTTTAATTTTTTGAACTTCGAAGTATCAGAATCATCTATGGACATTTAAGAAAAAGGATAAAACTGAATCACACCAATTTGGATACATTTCTCTGGTAAGACATGTAGCATAAATAACCAAGTCTGCTAAACTTAAAATTACCTAACCTTATCTGAAAAGTTGGGAGTTTTTTTTTTCTTCTTTTGAATAGACATCTTCTGATAGACTTTTGTAATATATACCAAATTAACCCACTTTCCACAACGTGTCAGTAACAGACTCCCATTCAGAAGCCAAATGGCTCTCCATGGTAAGCAAATATGTAATTAAGATTTACTTTGGTTCAGTGAAAATATGCCTTCTTTATAAAGAAGGCCCCAGGCTAGGTTCAGAGTCGGCAAGGTTAGGCATGGTGGATTTATCAGCAAATTTAGCCCAATTTATGAAGCATGCCTTCAAACCTATTAAAGATGGTGCTTATGTGATATTCTGTGATGTCTTCCGCCTACGGATTTGGGCAATTCATGCAGTCTACTTCAGCCTTGAAAGTGGATTTAGATGAGAGAAAAGGCTGAGAATTTTTTTTTCAGCTAACATCCTCCTTTTGACCACATAATAGTCCAAAAGCTCACACAAGCAATTCCATATGGAGATGAGGAATGTCTAGCCAAAACAAGTTGTTCAGCTTATTAGCCTTGAGCTGAATAAGTTACTCAGAGTATCTGGCATGGCTACCCCATTTAAAAGGAGGGGTGGGATGGCTGTGTTTGCCTTTTCTTTCTTCCCCTAGAGTTTTTAGATGAGAAAACAAATGGTTAGTGAGGCGATGCTGCAGGCCAGAAGCCCTGTGCTCAGCTGTTTACTCTGAACATTTGAAAAGCCTTACAAGTTTAACGGCACAGATTTCTTTGCACTTGACTGGCTGCAGAGAAGGGCACATTGCACAATTTTCATTGTCGTCTACTTTCACATTCGATCCTTCTTGGGCAAGACTATCAAGTTGCTTTAGTGTGAATCTTGGCAAAAACCTCTTCTCTCCAAGAATTTGAAATACTGTGAACGAACGACAAACTAAATTGGCTCCAACTGTAAGCTCTATTGTAGAGGAGATGTAAGATACCAGGAGAATTAGAATACATTATTTTTGAGATCTTCTAGAGATTAAATTAACTTTTTTTTTGTTTTTTTGGTAAGTGGTAGAGAGTATAACATTGTATTCAAATTTAATTGTAATGCAATTTGAAGACTTTTTTTCTCCCATTCATGTCGGTAGGAAACACAGTTGATCCCTTGGTCTCTTGTTCAAGTATTAATTGGCACATTGTACAATTATTTGCCCACTCATTTTGGCATTATTCAGATTCACAAAATAAAGGACAAGTTACTAGTATTAATTTTTTTTGCCAGCTCTTACTCATCTTGCACATATGTTCAATCTTTCTTTCCATTTCTTTCTCTCTCCCTTCCTCCCTTCTTTTTTTTTCCTGTTAATAAAGCATACACATTCACTTTTAGATAGACTCTAAGAAATTTTTGAAGCTAATTTCAAAAAACATTAAGGGTGTGTAATATAAAACTCCTTCATAAACATAATTCATAAAAAAATGAATTTTTAAAATATTTCCAGACTCTCACGAATTTCCAGATTCTTTGCCCCCTTTTAAAGTTATGACTCTTTTGGGGAAGACCCTCTAGTAAATAATTATGGTTTCTGCAGCTTGTTTACTAGGCTAATCAGGCATGACACCCAGTGGAAGACCCTGGTGGCAGAGCATGAACTAGTAAACTACACATTCATTTGGCCTGCAATGTAATTTTATGTCAAATCAATCCAACCAAACAAAACTCAAGAGACAGAGAGACACTTCCAGGTAGCAGTTAAGAGCAATTGTGGCAACCACCCACAACAGGGCTCATTTTGCATGGTTGCAAATCCTTTGCATGGTATACAATTTGCCAATAATTACTCTGATATTTTGATGAAGCCTGACTTGCATATTTGTAAATATTTGCGGTTGCTAAGTGACTAGCTATATTTATTTGAGCTTGTATACCATGTCATTTTGTGGCAAAAAGAGATGATTTAGACTTCACAGCAAAGGATTCCTACCTTCTAATGGATGCCTTTTTAGAAGTTTCCAGTGGAAACCTTTTATACCATAGAGTATACGAAAAAATTCCATTTTAGTGACTAAGTATTTCTAGTTTAAGATGTTGTTTTTTTCTAACACACAGGCTGCTTATATAGAAAAAACTTGTTCTTTAATTCATTCTTTAATTTAAAATTAATTCTTTAATTTTTACAAGATTTTATATTAGGCCCTTTGGGCAATTTGAGGATGTGTCCTAACTTCTAAAAGCCTAAGAAAAGATTTATAAAAATAACTCACATATACCTGTAACCTTATTGCTCCCTGTCCTCTCTAGACAGTGAGGACTGAATTTTCCACTTCTTCCGTTGGGACTCCAGTAAGGGCATCCCCTCCAGCATTTCTCAGAATGTCAGAGATCTGCTTTCCATATGTGTTCACAAACCGGGTTGTCAGCTTCAGTAACTATGAGGCATCTACGTTGCCTTTTGTCTTCTGTATTAGCTTCCTCTTATCATTGTCTTCTTTTTGTGAAGTTCCTTGTGAAGGCATCACATTCATTTATTTGTCAGATACTTGTTGAGTTTTTCCTATAAGCCAAGTATGTACCTACTTCCTTCTGGAGATAAATGATAAACATAATGGGAAAAGTCCCTGACGTGTGTGTGTGTGTGTGTGTGTGTGTGACGGAGAAGGTGGTAGAGAAAAGCAAATAAGATGATTTCAGATAGTGATAAATGCTTCAAACAAGGGTAGACGAGACAGAAGCTGGTGGAGAGTGCTCAAAAAGGTGGTTAGAGGCCTCTCTGAAGAGGGGTGTTTGACTTGGTGAGCAGTCACTGCTGTTGTCGGTGTCTATCAAGAAAATGCAGATTGCCTGTGGGTACGTGCTTCTATCACTACTAACCCTCATGTTGCCAGAATAGTTATGGATTAGGGGCACACTCCCAACATTGCCACCTTTTGTTATTCATACCTCAAATAGCATACTTGTTGGCAATCTCATGATGTCTCACCAACAGAACTCCTTCAGCTCTAGGTTCCTCCACTGTCCTCAGCTCTCTCTTCCCCAGTTTCAAATCAGGCTTTGTGGGGACTGACACCTAAACAATCTGAGGCCCTCTTCAAGAAAAAGAACACAAGAATGCATAATTAAAGGGAATTGAAAAAGGCCCTTTTTTTTCTGTCTAAAACAGTAGCCCCCATGCTGAGCAATCCCCAGGGGGGTCCTCTGTCCTTTATTTGTACACATGCCACAACATGAATCTCAGTGTGAAGTCCCATACTATACAAATGGAAAGATGTTTTCACCATGTAATAGATAAGGGCAAAGTGAGATAGGAGTTTAGAAGAGGGAAAGATTGCATCCATAAAGGCAATCAGTGGACACTTTATGCAAAAGGTGCTGAGCTGCATCTTGAAGGATAAATAAGATTTGCATATTTAGAAAAAATGAGATGACTTTGTTGAGTGACTGATTTGAGTGCCTGATCTGTGTATGTTCCCTCCATATCTTACATTACCTTTTAAGAACATAGCACAGTGGGAAACTTCATTTTACAGATGATTAAGCTAAAGGTTCAAAATTATATAAATATTATATTGCATAAATCACTTAACTTGTCTAAGCCATGTTTCCCACTCAGGTCCATCCGAGCTGAGTGCTCTTTCCGTTATGTCAGGCTGAATCTCATTTTGAGTAAATGCGTAAAGATTGCAAACCCAGAACAAACATATGGAATAAACAATTGAGGAGTTGGTTGAATCACAGGAAGTTATGGTAAATATAGTTGGAAATAGCCCAGGATCAGGTTATTGAGAGTTTAAATGTCATTAAGTGAATATTGTTTTATGTTAATACATATACAACTAATGACCGAGTCCCATCAGCAGGAGTGCTTGCTATATGTAAATATAGTAGATGCAAATTGTAGTCAAAATATAGTTGGCATTGACTTTTCATTAGGACTGCTAACTTAATATGATATGAGGAGTGCGGAAAAATAACCTTCACCATTTTATCAGTGTTTGAAACACTGCAATGTAAGCTTCACCCTTTGCCCTGAACTCAGACCTCTGAAAGAGGCAAATAGTGAATGTAATGAAAATTGTTAGCTTCTTCCCTGGGATCAGCTTTAAAGAAGCAGGGAGCTTAAAGGTAGAGGGTGAGAGAAACCTAACATTATAGGTGTGAGAATTTTTCTGTTGTATCTCTACTTCCAATCATGTGGACCAGTCATAGTCTTGCTTTTCTCATAGAAAAACAACACAGAGCCAAAGCCTTGGAGTAAGGAATCACTAGCTACTCTATTTTCTTGAAGACATCTTCCAAGCCTCTTTTAACTTAGGGCAAACACTAGGGTGGGGAAACAGTGTGTGGAAAACAGAGAGAAGGGAGAAGTCTGGTAAGTGGGGGATGACAACAGAAGCCCTCCCAGCAGCAGATTTTGCTGATGGGCTGTCAGCATCTTTCCAGCTGCATTCTAGTGGCTCCAGTTGGGGGTGTCTGGGAAGCTTCACATGCTTTGATTCAAATTGCATTTTGTTATTCTCTTTGAGAGTTTTCTCATCTGGGATCCCAAGGGATGACTAGCAGAGGCATGTGTTTCTATTTTTAAGACTACAGTAGATGTTGGGGAAAAAAAGGAAAAGAATGCAAAGACCAGGTCCTATGGCAAAGACAACTTTTAGCCTAGTTGGTATCTTTAAATGGCACCAAGCTCCATCTGGCAGCTCAGCCCTGATTTTGCTGTTAACTAAGGGTAAACAGCATTCCACAGAGTTGTACAATCTGTTTTGTGAAGAGGAAAATGGAACAGACTTCAGAGAGTCACTAAGACTGTCAGGGAGGTTCCATCTAGGTGTGCATAATTATACCTTAGTTACTATAGTACATGAGCTTCTGGGGCAAGAGCCACATGTTTGTATCAATCACTGAACCTAATATAGTATCTTGAGTTGTTTGTGGAATGAATGAATGATGAAATGCAATCTTCTATTAAAATGAATTTTAGCATGAAGATCTGCAAGTGGTTTTATTTGTGTTGATGCAAATGCAGGAGTCTCGATTGTTCATGAGATAAAGGAATGTAACAGTGAAAGGAGGAAATTCCTAACTGAAGCTTGATTCTGAATTTTGCTTAAAAGTTAAAAATAAATCCAGCCACTTCCATCAGGTCCTGATGATTATTGTCAGATACTTGCCATTACAAATAGAATAAATGTGGTGAAATGATCTTGCGAATTTCATTTGTGCTACTTTTCTATTTGGAGTGCTTTGGTGGCTCCCGACCATCTGAAAAACACCAAACACATGGGCCAGATGTAGATAGATCACTGTCTTGGAGAAACTGTTTTCATCTATCTGAAGGAATATGTTCAATCAGACAAACATGAGTTCAAATCACACTTTCTCTTAACATTCCAGCCTTGTAGCCCTGAGCAATTTCCTTAATTGTCAAAGATCAGTTTCTTTGTTTAAAAAGCATTGGGAGAAAAAAAAAAAAAACATTCTTTATCAAGGATGTGATTTTGAAAGGTTTCACATAACAAAGCCTGAAAGAGAAGAAACCACCTCAACTCAAAACTCAAAACTCATACCGTTATTAATATCCATTCTGTTAATTTGGCATTTACTATGCATTATTTTTAATAATTAGTTAGTTACTCTTCAGTAATAATAACAAATAAAAATATCTACTATTTATTAAAGTATCTAGAATGATAGTCACAAGTAGTGGACCCTAACTGCTATTTACTAACTGCATAACTGTATTTTTATTATTTCAGTCATTTGTTCCTTCAGTGGCAAAATGTAACAGTTGTTTTAGTTCATGTAAAATGCTTAGCACAGTATGGAACACATTGTTAGAGTTCAATAAATGTTAACTACTATTATCAGATATTTACCATACATCAGGCATTTCATACCTTATCTCATTTAAGCTCATAACAACTCGGTGAAGTAAGCATCAGTGTTCTCATTTGAAGATTAAAACAAAACAAAACTGTATTTGCAGAAGTTAAGTAACTTGTTTGATGACACTATTGTTAAATGGTGGAACCAGGATTCAAGCCCAAATATATACAATTTCAATGCCCTAAGTCATGCCTCCAGACATCCTGATCTTATTAGTCTGGGGTAGAGCCCAATTTCTATTGAATCTGTGTATATGTAGCTATTTTTGAGAACAACTAAAATTTTCAGCCTCTGACTCCCCTATCCCTTTCCAACCAAAGTACTAAGTTAGAATCTCTAGGAGCAAAATCTAGAAAACTGTTTTTTAAATTATCATCCCAGGTGTTTCAATTAATCACACAGTTTTGGCTATCATTTCCTTGTGTATGTTTTTCTCCTCTACCAGATAATCAGTTGCTTATGATTATATATGTTTTCCTTTCCTTATCTTTTTAGAATTAGATTCAGATTTTGTAGAATAAGTTCTCATTGGTTGTTGAATGGTTCAAAACACAGTAAAAATAAGGTTGATAAAAAAGATAGCCTTTAAATTATGGCTGAGAGGACAACCAAGATGTGGAATACAGGTAAATAATACTGAAAAGTGTTAAGGCAACTAACTGTATACCTGGGCAGACAACCACCTTTTCACTGAATTCTCACACAATATTTACTTGATGTATTTGTAAAAAGAGAAAGGGAGGAAGCAAGCTCTCTGATATCTCTTCTTATGGAGATGCCAATCCCATCATGAAGTTTCTACCCTCGTGGTCTCATCTAAACCTAAATACCTTCTAAAGGACCCATCACCATATTTCATCATCCTGGGGTTCAGAGCTTTAATATATGAATTTTGAGGGGATGCAATTTAGTCCATAACAGAAATGTTATATAGCTTGTTAGCATGCATTTTTTAAAACTTATCAAAGCGTATACTTCTTTCTATGTATTTAACAATATATAAATTAAACTTATAACAAAATTATATATATATTCAACATTAATATATATACATTCATAATTATATATACATATATACATTCAAAATTATATATCTAATCAACTTCACATTTATATGGAATGTATGTTCAACATGTATATCTGAGAACATCAATATATAAATTTTTGATCTGAAAAACTCATCCATCTTTAGCTCAAAAGAACCCACTAAATGTAAAACAAAATGAATTAAATTGATCCACATATCACACATATTTTCACCACAATTCCAATTTCAAGAACAAGGAGAAAATTATAAAAGTTCCCAAAGAGCTTTTAAATCTCGAATAAAAAATCAGAGTGACATTAGACATCACATGGGCAGTGCTAGATGATGGTAAAACTAGACAAACTAACATTCAAGTGTGTATGAAGAATGAACACACCTTTAGATTTTCAAGTCCTTGACCATTCACAAACTAATTCTCAAAGAGTTATTCAGGATGGTCTGCTGCACAAAAAGCAAACATTAACTAAAACAAAGCTCAAAAAAAGCCAAGGTATAGATGTAGGTTACTAGAAAGTATAAGAAAAAATAAATCTCAGAATTAATATAAAATACTTGTTAATGAAGGTGTTACGATTGTTTTTCTTGAAAATCCAAGAAAGTCCCTGAGAGGGTTCAATATAAAACTGATAACTATGTCAATATCCAAAAAAATATCCCCAATGATTTTCTTTATACTAGCAATAATCACATAGAAAACAAAATGAATACCCTTTCACAGTGAGAATGAGAAATGCAAAGCAATACACTTAAGACATGTACAGTCTGTATGAAGAAAAGTCTAACTCAACTAAGAATCATGAACAAAAACTTGAAAAAAAGAAGAGAAATACTATTTTCTTGTATAAGAATATTCAACATTATCAATGTACATTGCTTTGTAAATTACCCAATACATTCAACAATATTAAAAAAAAATCCCATTGGCATAATGTTTTAGAGGCTTGACTGAATTATTATAATATTCATATGGAAAAATAAGACTATAGAAAAATTCTTCAGAAGAATAAATAATAGAAAGACTTACCCTATCAAATATTAAGATGTACTAAAAAAGTATATAGTCATTGAAAGAATGTGTTCTTGTTAGATAGACATACTGGTCAAAGAAATAAGACTTGTGGTATTATAGATTGTTTGGTGTTATGGGATGAATTGTCACCCCAATTCATATGCTGAAATCCTCACCCTACCAGTACTTCGGAGTGTGACCTTATCAGAAATAGGGTCAGAGCAGCTATAATTAGTTATTAAGTTAGGAGGTCATACTTGAGTAGGGTAAGCTCCTAATTCAGTGTCCTTATAAGGAGAAGTTTGGACATAGACCTTCCTCCTCCCCCCACACCCACACACACAGGAAAAATGCCAAGTTAGAATGAAGGCAGAGAATGAGATGATTTTTCTACAAGTCAAGAAATGCCAGATATTGTCAGAAAACTACCAGAAACTGGGAGAGAGGCATGGAACAGACTCTTCCTCACAGCCCTCAGAAGTAACCAAACCAGTTGGCACCTTGATCTAAGATTTCTGGCTTCCAGAACTGTGGGAAAATATATTTCTATAGTTTAAGGCAGTCAGTTTGTGGTACTTTATTATGGCAGCCCTACAAAACTCATAGATTTAGAAAAGAGTGGACTATCAATAAATAATGTTGACAAAATTGACTAGCAAGTGGAAGAAACAAATTGGATATCTGCCTCATTCCTCTATTGAATTAAATTACATATATTATCAGTGTTTAGTGTTAAAAAATTTTTTTGGAACTAAGTATTGATGAATATACTTTATACTCTTAGAGTGCAAAAACATTTTTAACATTATACAATATCCAATAACTGTAAAAGACTAATAGCTATCACTTTTTTTAACCTCCAAACCAGTAAAAATTTTAAATTTAAAATATTGATAATATAAAGCAATGGCTAAAGTTCTAGCAAATGGATACATTTGAGATATTTTCTAACAATATAAATTCTCTATGCAATATATAAATGATGTATTATGAATTATATGTATTCTTTAACTCAGTAAACACACATATGTTTCTATTATTAAGCTTAGTAAAATAATAAAGAATTTATTCCAAAGACATTGGTCAAATATTCAAAGTTATATATATATAGCATTATTTATAAGACAGGAGAATTAGAAATAAATGAAAAGTTCATCAGCTGAGATTGGTTAAATAGATTACTCTTTATTTACAAAATGGAAGTGTCTTTATCCATTAAACATGTTATACATCTCTAACAATATGGAAAGATCTCCATGACAAATTAAAAAAGCAGGTTAAAAGGGGCATATGTAGTGTGATCTCATGTGTGCACCTTGCTATATACACTGATATCAAATAATCTAGTCACCTGAAAAATAAGAAATAATAAATAATAGAAAAATAATAAATAAATCATAATACTGAACACAATTATAATAGTAATAAAATTTATGGTGAATTTTAATTTTTATAATTTTCATATTTGTTTGAAATTCCAACATGAGTGTTCATCACTAACAATCATTTAAAGCTATTTTCATTATAAACCGAATTAAGTATAAATATATGTTTAAAATATTTATCCTGTTCTCAATAATTCCATTCTAAAAATATATCTTAAATAATCAGAGATGCACACATAGATTTACAGGCAAGGGTATTTGTCTATAATTTTGAAAATTAGAAAACCAGAATATGTACCAATGTGAACTTTGTTACATAAATTATGCTGTATCCATCCAAGTGACAAAATACTATATAGCCATGAAATGTAATGAATATCATGTATAAAATAGTAGATACTGTATAGGCTCAATTTGTGGAAACTCGTACATACACATATTTAGAAAAATTGGAAGACATGCAACAAAATGCATTTTTATTTCTGAAGAACAGAATTACATTACTGACGTTTCTTTGTAGTTCTTTATAATTATAAGTAAGACAATACAAATATATGTAGTATAGACAGACTTTTGTTGTTCCCAGTGCTATGTGTATATATTCAAACAAACACACAATCTACACACATTATAAAAAAAAACACAAGGTTGAGATAAAGTTTTCTTTTTTTTCCCCTTCACAAATTCGTCTTCTTTTTGACACATGTTGCTTATCTAGAGGCAGTCTTTTCTGGTGCCCCTTTACCCAGAGCTCAGTAAGACTGCCCTATAGGCAACAAGAATTAAGAAGTGCAACATCCAGAAGACAGAAAGTAAGTACTTTCTGAGAAAAGAGGCTCTAATTTTTATCTTTCCATATTCTTCCCCCTTCTCTTATTGTAAGACTTTTGGAGATTAGAGATTTTAATTGTATTACTCGTGAAATGGCATTTTTCTTCCAACAGCTGTGTTTATGGTATATAATCTATTAGCTGCATATATGACAACATTTAAAAGCATTCTAATGGATAATACTCAACAAGGGATTAATCTTTTCCAGCATCACCCTCTTGACCTGCAAATGTACATTAGTGGGGGGTATAATGCCTGCTCTGACATTTGTTTGCAATGTATCCAAATACATTCTGGAATGCACATTTAGGTTTCCTGGCATCGAGACAGACAGGCGGCAAGTCAGCATTAAGACATATAGTTCCCATATGCCAGGGTTAAGGGAACTAGGACCTGATGAGCCTTTCCTAGGACCTGATGAGCCTTTCCACTGAGCTCTGCACTGTGTACTTTCATGTCGTCCCTCCCCCAGGGTTTGCTCTGCTGCACATCAACCATTCCACCTAAAGTACAATGAGGACAGATGGTAACTAAGAGGTACTGAGACCAGATTTGCATCTCTATGTGTTCTCTGTACATCCTTTGGTCAGGATCACCCTGAAATACAGGCCAGGAGAGGACTGCCTTTGAGAATCTTTCCCACTTGTCTGTCCAGTTTCTTTCATGACATCTGAAATTTGTTTTCAATCTTGGCTTTTGCCATCTGCTAAACTTAGGTAGATTATTTAATATTCTGAACCTCTGTAATATGTATGACATTATCTATATCCTAGGGATTGGGAGAAAACAAATCAAGTAGGTGAGCCAGTGTGGACCTAGAGCATGAGAATTATTCTATATATGTTTGTGGAAACAAAATAACATTTATGTTTTAAGACTGATTGCATTTCATTGGAATTGTTTATGATTTCTTCCTTATAAAGCTATGTATGGGAGAAGCAGTACTATAAGCTGGAAATAGTTGACAATTAATTCAGGTTAATTCATAGCTCCTTGAAACCAGTAACATCCACTGGGGAAGGATCACAAAAATCAGTGTATGAGGAGATCAAAGAAGCAATTCTTTCATTAGTCAATGGCTCTGATCCACCGCCATCGGTCATTATCTTTTAGCTTGGGTAACTTTTTCACTAATATCTATACTAAATATAAGCAATAAATTTTCTCTGAAAAAAGCAGTTTACATGCCATTTTATTTACAGGTATGGCTCTTAAGCAATTTTCATCTCGTTTTATTAAACAATTCAAAAGAAGAATACGGTATAAACAATACTAAAAATTTAGGTTCAAATCTAATAACTTTTCCTACTGTTAGTCAATTTTGGAGTTTGAACTTGACCTTCTTAAATATGAGACAGAAAGGGGGAATGGCACAAGTATAAACCATGAGAGCATCCAGATCTTGGATCACATCCTGTTCTGCTACCTTATTAGGTGAAAATTCAGGGTAAGTCACTAAATTTTCCCAGCCTCAGTTTTCTTATCAATTAAGTGGGGATAATATTAATTTTAGAAGACTGTAATAAAGATTAGATGAGCTATAAGAAATGCATCTATTACAGAGTTTGATATGTTGGTGGGCAAAAATAGCAGTCATTGTAATTATATTATTATTTTGCTGATTACTGTTACATCATTCATATGCTCAACCAAAATGCTTTCAGAGGGAGAAGGAATTCACATGGCTGGTCATAGTAGAGGTTCACTTTGAAGTAGTAATTTGTTTCTTAAATGGACTATAAGGAGATTGTAACTGTAAGTAATTACAAATGTGAAATATTTTTCTGCTTAGAGATAATTTTAAGCTTTGATTCATTTTTGAGAGGACTAATATATCAACAGTGGTCATTGAATATGATTACTGCAACATCTCAATACCCTCTAGCCACAAAACACTAGGAACACGCCTCTAGTAATAATGAAGTTTGGTTTATTGGCTCATTGCAATGAGGGAGAACATACCATGGCCCTCTAATTGTAGAGACTTCTGGAGTTTGAGCTTGTAATAGCAGACCTGGGGGCAGTATCAAGAAAGTAGGGTTTTGCTTTGGATTAGATGTCAGGAAGTGGGAGTAATTCTATGATTAGATATCTTAGTAAATCTTATATAGAAGGTGGGAGAAATAAAGCAAGACTGCAGGAGGAGTTCCTCGTATCATTCAGGACAGGATTTTCTTGGTCTTTTTTAATGGTTTAGTCTTCTTTGAGAAGTCGTCTTCCTGACTTGATCCATTGTGGTCACATAGTAGCCTTGTCCAATGCTGTAATAAGCAATTCTGTGAAATTGCTTATGTTCAACAGGATTACACCACCACCTGGCTGAGAATGCGAGGCTAGCTCCTGGCAACACCAAGACCAGACTGATAGTGCCAGGCCAGTTTCCAACTGCCAGACGCTGCTTTTCTTCTCAGTTTTTCATTCTCAAAGAATTATACTTACAGGCCAAGGAGGCATTCCTAACCAATTATTTCGAGTTTAACTCCTGACAAAACTGTATCAATACCAGGGTTTCCCAAACATCATTCAATGCCATATTATATAATTATTTACTCAATATTTTTAACCAGTTTTATTTTAAATTAAATAAATATATTTCATACAGGAGCTTCATATCATTACCTTAAATGGACATTAATATTGATCCCTCAAATGTAGCAAGTAAATCTAAAATAATATAAATAAAATAAAGATAATATAATAAATTATAGCTGTATGACTACTTGCTAAAGGCTCTGCGGCTGAACCCTGATCTCCATTTTAAAGGGAATTTTGAATATGTTGAGATATTTAAAAAATATAACCAAACAGAGATTTTGTACTTAATATAATTTGAAGCATTGAAAATAAAGCAAAATAAAATGAATTTATTACTCTGATAATCACCACTATTTAATACTGTTTGCATACCATCTTAAAACAATCACATTCACTACCTGTTTTTTCATGATTCTACACCTTTCACATTGTGAGAAATACTAACCTACATATCTTGGACATAAAACCAGCTCTGTTAGCCTTACAGTACCCAGAAAAAAGTTTTTGCTTTTGGCGATTCTTTATAGCTGCCTTATCAAAAACAGTGTACCTATGTGACATGTGACTTGAAATTATAAGAAAGTTTCTCTAATTTGTTTTATTAACTGTTTAAAACAGTTGTTTTGCCCATTGAGGGAAGGGCCTTGTTTATTGAATGGAGATTTACATAAAACTTAATTTCTAATACACATCATTCTGTAAGTGCTCTTTCTGTCTTTACAGTTATCCATGCTTCCTTTAATTTCTAAAGCAGCAAGCTCAAATTGAAAGGGACTTAGTTTTTTTCAAGACTTAGCTTTCCTCTAAACCCTCCTTTAGTGAAAGGTAAAAATGCCTTCAGCTGCTGTGACCCCTTGCTGAAAGGAAGAAAACCAATCAACCCCTACCTAACCTCACACCACCCTAGATACAACCAATCAGGTAGGCACAAGTCTGGAATTCCCACGCTTGCTCTGTATAAATACCCGCTTCCCCAGAGTTCGGGGCTCTCGTTCCAACACTGCTGCATCAGTGTCAGTCGAGAGTCCGGACTCGAGTCTGAATAAAAACCCTCATGTGATTGCATCAGTGTTGGCTCCTTGGTGGTCTTCTGGGATTCGCAACTTTGGGCACAACAAAATGGTGCAAAAGAAAGAAAACTAAGCCAAGGAACAGACACCTGGGTCTCCCTCTTTCAATAACCATTGGTGTACATCACCTGCTTTCATTTTTCTTAGCACTAAAGTGAATGGGAAAGTTCCAACCCAACTTATGTAATTGTTGCAAGCATGAAATAAACTGATAGGCTGAAGAATAATATTACTTATTAATGAGTCAAAAGTCATCTATTAGAGGCAGCTTGTGTTTTACTCACTACCTTATAGAACACTTTCTTTAATGAAATATGCCGTATAGCTGTTTTGATCACACAGCAGTTAATCTTAAGCATGTTACTTTTCATGATCATCTAAATTTTAACTGTAGATTAAATGCTAAATTGTTTTCCTTTCTTTTGAACTTTAAAGGCCTTTTTCCAGATGGTGTCATGTGGCACACTGTGTTGTAGGCCCTGATGATTTTGAAAGCTCATTCCATCAGAGATGCCTCACCGCCCCACCAGGGACCCAGAATAGCCAGCCTTCCCATATGTTTCTCCGTCTCAGCCGTCTAAGTTCTTTTGCTGCCTTGCCTGCATGACATATACAAATATGGTTCTGGACCTGGGTTTCTCCCAGATGAACAGACTTCAAAGTAACTGTGAGGTCTCCATGAGAAGACTTTTCCTTTGTCCATCTGTGTGCCCATTGACAGCTACATGTTTGGTTTTCTTAGTGACGGAGTAATTAAAGGAGGTGGCACAAATAGGCAGAAAGGGGACAGCCCAAAGAAGTTTATGATTATCCAGAAATGAAAGTGAATGGAGGAAGAAAGGCAAAATTAAATTTTCCATCTGGAACAACAAATTGGGTTGAGAATGACAAATTTAGTGCGAGAAGCAGGTTAGCTGCGGCATGGCATCAACACATATACTGTAACTTTTACATGTCATTATTTAACATGCTAATATATCACTATTATATGCTCATTACTGGCAGCAGCATTACACTGAACAAAAGATCATTATTTACTTGAGGGCCATGTCAGTGACTGATGAGGATTGTATAATGTAGCAACTACCCTAGGTTTTTCATGATAGAAATAAAATAAGACTTGTTCCTTTATGGTTGTGTGAGTTGAACTTGAGATATGATGGAGTGAGGTGAAATGGTCTTCTAGTTCTTTTATGGGGGCTTTGATTTCATTTCCAGTCTGAATATGTAAAGTTTATCTGTATTACTCTTCCACATACTTTTTACTTTTTTATTTTCTTTTTTTCTTTTATTTTCTTTCCATTTTTTCTAACTTCTTGTCTCTATTTCATTATAGTCTCTTCCCCTTGAAATAAGGAGTATTTCTCTGTAAGTACTATATTTCTTTATATCTATAAATAACCTATGAGTAGCCATTGAGTATCTATTAGGTTCTCAGTGCTCCCCAGTCATGGGATTCTAATCATGGTTGTTCACCCTAAACTGCCTTCCTTCAGAGAATTGCATGCAATGAAATCATGGGATGAATGGCTTGCTTTAATGTAATGGCGCCTCTTGGTGGGAGGGATGACAAAGGACAAAAAGTAAGAGCCAACAGAAGAAAAAGTTTATCAGACCATGACCTTATAGGCAGGCATGGTAGCTTTTTCATCATATGCCATTTTGTAGAAGGTGTGAGGCATATAGAAAGTGCTCAATAAATAATGCTTACAGAAGGAGCCATTCATCTTCTACAGAAGATGTTTGCTAACATTTTGTAGAACAAATAGATGGATAGATTAATCCAGTAAATAAATGAATGCAGTTTCTTTACTTTCATTTTCTACCTTTGTGTAAACCTCAGATTTTTTTTATTACATTATGTAAATCTGAGAAGAATTGAGAAAAATTTGATTATTAATTATTTCAAAGCTGTCTTCTTCTAATTGCTAGCTCTTAGCTGATAGGGGATATGAAGCAATCTATCATACTGCTTTAGGGAATAAAGTGACTAAGGATTATATTTGACTATTAACAATTTGGTGATTATCACAGACTTGGGGAAATCTCATCATCCTCCTTTTTATTCTTCATCTTCTTGATAATATTTGGCTACGAGAAAAATGGACTTGTCTGGGAAAACATATTCTAGGACAATTTTCCTTTTTGTAGTTTTTATATTATCTTCTGTCAGAAGCTCACAAGTTCCAGATTTGCTACTAGGGCTAAAAGTCCAGTAGAGGTGGGTATTGGGTAGCTATGACCATTTGAGGCAATAAGCTCATAAAAAAAAAAAAGTCCAGGAAATTCTTTGTCATCCTAATATGTAATAGTTCCTGTTAGGTGATTTAATATTGAAATCTGCTTTAAGAAACTCAAGTACAAAAATTCAACGTGGTATATACAGCTAATGTGAATTTGGAATATTAACTGATTTATCATTTTTTTTTTTTTGGTCATTTTAGTTTAATAAGCTTCCAATTTAATATTGGTGTGTAACCATTTCTATATAGTTTATTTTTCTGGCCTCATTACCGAGATCATTCCCATAGTAAAATTTTCTAATATTTATTAATCTAAATGTTTGATATTACTAGTATCCAACTTAAATGGAAATACTTTATGATTTTATTTTAAAAAGTAATAGGTGTCAAAAATTTAGTGGCTTATAAAAAGTTTAAAGAAATACACTGTTCTTTTTGAAAGATGTAAACCTTGTATTGCTCTCTGTGGTTTTACAGATAACACTTTCTGTTAAAATTGTAGTACTAGAATAAAAATCTTTTATTATTATTGTACTTAAGAATTTAGAGAACGTTTAGCCATATTTGGGAAAAAACATTTTTATTTATTAAACAATTATTTTAAATTATAATACAATTTTTTTTCATTGCATGACAAGGAAGCAATATGTATTTTTCTTTAGCTACCTGTCAAACACTATCAGGGCATATTAATTTGACTACAGATGGATGCACTGAAGAAAGAGCCAAAGGTAAAACCTCTCAGTAGAAAGCTTGCCCTGCTAGTGAGGTAGAGTAGAGGTGAACACCTGTTCTCTGCTTCTGCCACAGAATCTAAACCCAATAGATGATTTACACTGCTTAGTATTTATTTTATCCTTTAGAAGGGTGAAAGAAAGAATAGGACTCAAGTAGCCATTAGAGAAATTTAGGCTCATTTGTGATTTGTTTTTACCTAACAAGTTCAGTGAACCCAACCCATCATTCCCGGTTCTCTTCTTGCAAAACCTAAAACACATTTTAGCAGTGGCACTTTTCATTCCTTTATTTCTCAACATATTGGAATTTAAAAGAGAATACAGTCTGTACATTTTGTCTTTATTTATACTGAATACAGACATATAGTATTTTGCAAATATAAATTAATATCTAGAAATTTATTGGATTTTTATTTCTAAATATAGAAAAAATCTCTTTGTCATAAATAAATTAACTCTTTCATAGAAGTTTAACTTTTTTTCCAAATTACAAAACAATAATGACAGCAGATTCCAAATATGGAAGGGCTTGATTGTAATATTTCAACAGCAGATATTAAAAAGAGATTGTTTATCAGCTATAAAGCACTAGGTAAAGATGATTTGGTTAAAATATATATGTATATTTTATAAAATATATTTATATACACATACATATATGTGTATGTATGTATGTGTGTATGTGTGTGTGTGTGTGTGTGTGTGTATACACATATATCCTTTTCTCTCTATATATAGGTTAACACCAATCATCGAAAAGCTGTTTATCTTTTTTTCCCTATTTATTTATTATGGTGACCTTGGTTAATAAAATCCAATAAGCTTCAAGTGTATAATTCAACAATAAATCATAATATGTATAGCATTGTATGCTCATCACCCATAGTCAGATTTCTTTCTGTCACGATGTATTTGACCACTTTTACCCCATTGACATCTTCCTCCCCCACTGCCCTGTAACCAGTAATCTGTTATCCATGTCCATGAATCTCTGTTTGTTTGTCATGTTTGTTTTTGCTTTCAGAATTGTATCCTACATATAAGTGATATGAAGTGATTTTCAACTTTTTCTGTCTAGCTATGTTTATCTTTGACATAGATCAAATCTTCTTGGGATTTCTGAATACTTTTCCTTAGTACATTGAATTTATATAGAGAAAATTTTCTTTAAAAGTCACTAGGGATGTATATTGTCAATATCTAATCAGAAAAATTTAGGTACCACACTAGTTATAAGAAATTTTCTTTGGGATTCAGTTACCCAGATTGTGGAAGGCAGCAAAAGGAAAAAGAATCACTAAAGTTACTCAGAGATACTGACTGCAGGAAGCAGCTACTGACCCTACGGCTTGGTAAAGGAGCTCAGGGAAGAGATAAGATTTTCAGAACCTTGAGGAGGGACACTGTAGAGCAGCAGTCCCCAACCTTTTTGGCACCAGGACCAGTCCTTCTATGAGAATCTAATGATCTGAGGTGAGGCTGAGGCAAAGCTGAGGCAGTGATGCTAGTGCTGGGGAGCGGGGAACGGCTGCAAATACAAATAAAAGCTTTGTTCACTGGCCCACTACTCACCTCCTGGTGTGTGGCCCAGTTCCCAACAGGCCAGAGACAGATACAGGTCTATAGTTTGGGGGTGGAGGACCCCTGATGTAAAGGGAGATCTTGGAGGAGATTTTGCTCTAGAAAGAAAATGCTGCCCAACTCAGGCGTTTGTAGGAGGGGCCTACAGAGCTGGGATTCAGCCGCTGTGGAAAGGTTACAGCCTGAATGGAATTGGCACCTCTGAGTGTGTGCTAAATAGCCAGTTCTAAAGCATATCACATGAAAGAAGGAAGGGCCATTAAGCAGGCAACTCAGGAAGGTCTAAAAGTGAAACAGAAATGTTGAAGTTCCTGCCCCCATCCATCTTCAAACCCTCCTCCAGGGCCCCTTGTTAACAAAACTTAACAAATAAGAAACACAATTTGTAGAGTCCCAGTCTTAGGATCACTGGTGAGAGGTGGGACTGACAAGAGCAGAATAACTCAAACAGTGGCAAGGATCTAAAGAGTGTTAGCTGTAAATCTGTTTTGTAATGCAAGTAACCACTCCATGAATGTATCTTCTAAGTTTACTTTTTAAAAAATATGATGTTTTCTTAGATTCACACATAATTTTATATCTTACTGCTACGTACTGAACCCCAAATCCCTGTAGCTGCTTTTTGTTCCCCTGCAACAGACTCTTCCCTTCCAAGAGGTACATTCTTATGAAATAAACCACAGCATTGCCCCAAACTCACTTTCAGTATGAGCCAAATATATTTTCAGCACTGAGTAGCTGAAACATACACTAAGAAATGCAAAATATAAGCTTTCCAACAAAACCTGGTCCTCCAGGATTTTCAGTCACTTACAAAGCCTAGTTTCCTGTCAAGGTGGTGGCATCCAGCCAAGGAGCAAACCAGGCTCATCACCTGGATACCCCATGGCATTTAGTCAGGAGGCAACCTTGTCTTTCATGACTTTCTCCTTCCTTAGGCTCCAAGTAATTTGAAAATTGCTTCATTTGTTATTAAATGAATTCCTTACACTTTTCTCCCATATATTTGCATCATATATTATACATACTGAGTCCATTTTATGTATTTAGTAATCTGAAATAAATTTTCCTTCTTGAATAGTTAATGGCTAAGGTAATAAAATAATGAAGTTCTGATTTAATAAATTTATTTTCTTTAGATAGTAAAGATTTGCAGATATGAGAGCAAAGTGGTAAGTTATAAGTTGAAACACACAGAGAATATGTCAAGTAGTGTAAGTAAACAGTAAAAGTAATTGGCTAGGATTGAAAAAAAAGGTTTTAAAAAATAATACTCCTAAGCAGAAATCCCAATTTTGCCACTTAACTGCTCATAAGTCCTTGATCAAGATTCTGACATAACTGAGTCTGTTTTCTCATAAGGAATACTGTTGATACCTAATTCATAGACTTATTGTGAATATGAAATGAGATCATATATGTAAAGAACTTAGTCTAGCACCTGGAATATAATAAATGTTCAAAAAATATTAGAGACAGAGAAAAATCCTAGACCCATGCAAATATTATGGCTCTTTGATAAAATGCAATGAAGTGCCTCTTTTTCCTTTCAGTCTGTGTAACACATGTAAAAACAAAAATTCAATTTTCTTTCATCTATAAATTCACAAATGGTTGCTTTTATTCTGTGCAACTTTGTCTTTTTATTTAAAGTGCTTTTTGAGTTATTTTAAAGGCATATTTAATAATATAATATTACCACTTCTAGATATTTTCTTCTTCTTTAACAGAAATTTAGGACAGATTGATCCTGGGGAGAGGGAAATCTGGCTAAACCCCAAGAGTTCTTTTGACTTAACTAGGCTAATCTGTATTTCTCGATATCCTACACATACCTTCTAATCTCAGGGCAGTGAGACAGTCCATAATAACATGACAATATACTTTAGGGAACCTTATGTAGTTTAGTCTAACCTATCTTCCCCTTTCCTTGCTTACTGAATCTGTAACTGGTGGACAAGTCATTCCGGAAAATGTAGAAACAGGTAAAAACACTATTATTATTCTTTTTTCTTTTTTGTTCCTTTGAGAACCTGAAAGATACTTTTTGGATAGAAAGATTTAAAAGTTTGGGTATGATTCAAATGTTAATTAATTTGGAAATTTGATACAATCTTGGCTTCAGTCGTATTTGACCTGGGTATAACCAAACGAGTACGGGCTAATGGACAAACACCTGATCCTTCGCACAAACTCTACTGAACTGTGCACACCCCATAGCCTATACCCTCAGCATTAAGCCATCTTTTTAAACTCAGCTCAAAAGTCTCCTTCTACTACGACTCAGCTTTGTAATGCACACAAATGCTTCTCCCCATATGTAGACCTCTGTCTCAGTCTCATTGGATCACTTCTTCCATGTTGGCTTCCCTACTAGACCATAAGTTCCTTGAAGGCAGGATTGTGCCTTATTAAATTTAGTATTTCAGAACCTAGCTGTGCCTGCCACATAGTAGGTGCTCGATAAAAGATACATTAATAAATAAAGGAGCACAGTTCAGATGGTTGAAAGTGGAATAAAGTCTGAGAAGGAAGTGGGAATAATAAGAAACATTAGAATTGAAAAAAAATATTACTTGGCTGGATAAAAAGAGCTATAAAGCCTAGTTGGGTTTAAATGGAGATAGAGTTTAAAACTCTATGAAGATAAATTAATAGAATTTTTATTTTTACTTATAAACACTTTTTTTCTATCTATAATAACATTTAGTGCTCAAGTGAAGGTAAAAGTGATTATAGAATTGTTCTGATAGTTCATGAAAGAAATGGAATGTAATTCAGAAAAGTGACTTTTAAGTTTCATCATACTTTACTGATTAAAGTTTCTTAAAATATAATAATGGAGTAAATAAAAGCATAAATGAATTATTATGTTGGATACCTGAAATTAATATAAAACATTTGTCAATTAAACCTCAAAAGAAACAAAGAAAAGCATAAAACACATTTTTTTAAAATACACATTTATACTATATACAATTTAAGAAGTACTCATAGTATGAAGAATGAATGTAGAGTGTATAGTGATGGAATTATCAAAATTTCATGTGTAGAAAGAAGCAGTTAAAAAAATTATTGTAAAATTCCAAATTTCTTGGTTAGGTGTATAATGACCTTTACAATGTGCCTAACACAACCCCTATCCCACCCATCTCTACACATTTCTTCACCTTTTTCCAGATCTCACTGAAGGTCTCAAAATTCCCTCCTTGTCTTACATACATGTCATCCTATACCTGCCATCCTTCAGCCTCTGCTCACATGCCAGCCTTTCCTTGGAGTCTTTCCTGGTTACCCTAGTGTGAGTGATTTCAGAGTCTGTGCTTTAGCAGTTAACTGTTGTTATTTAATTCACCCTTCTGTCTCTGTCACACAAGAGAATGTGTCCTGAAAATTAAGAACCATGTTATGTTACATTTATATTTTTACCACCCAGCCCCATGCCTGCTATAGGGTGTGTGTCCAATGAATAAATTAATGTGAACAGAGATTTTAGAAACTTTAGAATAAAAAAACAGTTTAATTGAGAAACTGTAATTTTTTGAGATTTGGACATGAAAGTGCTACATTCATTGTGGGGAAAAGTAATCTGGGATAAAAGATACAAAAGGAAGAAAATAGGCCCCAGCAAACAGCTGAAGACTCAGAATCAGAGGACTGGCCTGGCTGCACTGCAATTTTGCCACAGTATAAATCTCACTCAGTGATAAACCCAAGAAGATATACAACAGAGCATTCCCCAATCAACATTTTCTAGGTGTATGAATGAAAGATCCATTTGAGTTCAGGCCTACCAGTTCAATATCTTTTCCCTCAATAACCATAGCAAGCAGAAAGTATTTAACTTCATGAATTATAAAATGACAAGAAACATTTCTGTATTGGTTGTGGATTCAATCCCACAACAGGTTCAAAAGTTCAGAAGCAACTAATACCTAAATTTATCATAGTAAATGTTACTACATGAACAGCATTTTTAAATAAAATATATTTTAAATTTTTGAAGGCAAGCATCAACAGGTAAGAATATGTTCTTTTAAAGTATCCTCTTGTTTCTTAAAATGCTTCAGCATTTTTCAAATATTTCTCAGAGCAATAAATAAAACTGCGTACACTTTAATATTAGCATATAGCTGTTTGTATTTTATTGTAAGATATTTTAGATCACATTTTCTTCAAATATACTCATTATAATGGAACATTGATTGAATGCTTATTCTGTATTTGGCACTGCAGAAACATAAATGTTAACTTATGTAACAATATTATAAAGTGATTTCTATTATTAACCCATTGTATAGATGAAAGAGCACCAAAAACAATTTATGCTTATTTTGTTACATTTGCCTGGTTTTCTCTCAATTTATAATTCTATCTTCAAGACCAATTTAATTCTCTTTTATGCACTTTTCTACAATCTTCCCTAAATTTCCCAGCACTAATCTGTCTCCGACTCTGCAACTATTTACAATTCTTCTATCCATCTTCCATCCATCCATCCATCCATCCATCCATCCATCCATCCATCCATCCATCCATCTATCCATTCACCCATCCATTAATCCAACCTTTATTATATACTATGATGTAAATGGTCATGAAAATTCCCTGGAGATCTCACATTAGGTTATTTGCTGACTTGTGTTTTTGCTTCACATAGTAGCCTTGTCTACCTAATGAGATCATAAACTGCTTAAGGGCAAGCACATAGTCTAAAGGTTCTTCATAAATGAACTCAAAGCTTGTATATGTTAGCAGACAGGGACTAAGCTCTAAAAGATAATTTAGGTCAGGAAGTCCAAACTAAACTAGATAAGGAGAAAGAAGTGGTCAGAGGAGTTGGAGAACCAAAAGAATTTTCAGTACTATTCACTTCTTCAGTGTGGTTTATAAAGATGGCAAACAAACAAAAACAATGATCGTGTTTGCATAGAGTTAGTTGGAGACCAAGGCTCTTATCCATGATGTACAATGCTTAAGAAAGACCGCAGGTACCTAGAAAGTGGTATTAGTTATGGGGATAAAAGTCAGATTGCAAAGGGTTTAGGTAGTTGATGAGAAAATGAAAGAAGTAGCTTTAAATCTCTTATTTGAGCATCTGGCAGCCAAAAATAGAAGGGAAGTAAGATACTAAATATAAAAGGTCTAAGAATGAGGTTTTTAATGTATGAGAACCTGTATATGCTAGAAAGTAGTAAATATTGCAGAAAAAGGGGTTGAAGAATGTTCATGGTTGGCAAGAAACTGTCCCCCTCCCTCATTTTATGGGAAAGGAGAAAACAATTCAATTCATTCCTCTATGTCTAGTCAAATGCCTGGTCACCCTCTGGGCTATTTATATCTGTCTTCCTTCATTCCTAGCTGCCAGACAGAGCAGTTCCTTGCTCTGCTGATGAACAGGGCTCTCTGACAGGTATTGACCAAATATAGTTGCTTTTCTCTTTCATCACCATTCAATTTGCTTAAATAAAAGTCCAATGAAAAATGACTTCCTTGAATATATCTATGCTGCATCTATCCTCTCCCGTTATTTTTGGATGTCCCTCTGGAGTGATTTGGTTATATGCATGTAACTCCCCATTCGCCAAGCGTAATATGCAAGTCTTAAATTTTTAAAATTGCCTAGGCAGTCTATGGACAGTACAGAAACAGTGCAGGTTGTTCCTGTGTGACTTGAAATCTGATACTCTGAATCCAAAGGAATTACCCACCATATCCATCTCTATTGCATTTCATGTCTCCTTTTCCTCCCCGTCGTTCACCAGACAGTAATGTTCTCAGATCAAATATTCTCTATAAATTGAGAGAACATTTAGCTGATTTATGGGGCTTTTAGCTATTATATACTTACCTATTCAATAAAAGTAAGTACTTACATCACATGACACATATGCTACCTTCACAATATAAGATCTTTCCTTCAAGGGATCCAGGCATCAAATTGTAATGAGATTTCTTGTAGCTAATACATCACTTAAGGGCAAACTGACATTTTGAATCTATTTCTTTTTTTTTTTTCCTTTTCATCAGTGGGATTCAGGATACTGCATTCTTTGTATGATCCTTAAAATTATTACGACTTTCATTTTCTTTTACAAAAATGTAAACCTCTTCAGTAAACTAGAAGTAAGAATTTTGGTTTTGTACTTAAGAACAAAAACAGGCTTTGGTCTTTTACATTGCCAGTTTCCAGAACCAAAAGAGTACATGCTGCCTTAGTGTTCATGCCATAGGAAAACCTGGAGGCAAAGTAAACGTTATACTCATCTTATTTTGGTATCTTAATCAATACATCAACAAATAAGGAACAAATATTTACAAAGTACTCCGGGTATATAAAAAGGCCTAAGATATAACCTAACAGAGTAAATTCCTTGACAGTCACTCTAATTTAGGTTCACTTGACATTGGCACTATTGACATTTTCAGCCAGGTATTTTTTTGTTGTGGGTGGTCATCCTGTGCATTGTAGATTGTTTAGCAGATTCCCTGGCCTCTACTCACTAGAGGCCAGTAACTCCCCTCCCCAAGTTGTGGCAACTAAAACATGTCTCCAGGCATTGCCAATAGTTCCCTAGTGGGCAAAATCACCCCAGCTGAGAAGCATTTCTCTAATTGCACCCATCATCTATTGACTTCTGCTCCATTGTGAATATGATTGTAGCAAGATTTCAGGGTATTTGGAGCTAAGGGTACAAATTTTCTCTATAGCAAAGCCATCTTATGACTCTGAGAATATAGAAAGAATTGTTTTTATTCCCTAGTAACATGCTATGGTGCTGCAAATGTTAAAATAGTAAAAGCACTTTCGAGAGGAGTTTTAGCAAAACCAATTCCTGAATTGGGGTTTAAGGAAGTTTCAACAATAAAACAGATCCGAATCAGAATTGTGGAGTAAGCAAAGCTGGTTGCTGGCACTCATCCCACAATACTCCTTTCTTTTGGAGGAACCTAAATTCTCTAGCAATTTCAGGCTAGCAATTTCTCTATTTCAGACTTAAGCTAATATTCACTATCCATCATCTCATTGCAATTCAAACTGACATTGTCTAAACTTAACATATTGTATCCTATTATATACTGAATGCTTGTGTTCCCCTCAAATTCATAGGACATAGGGAGAAGACAGTGGTACAAATCAGGATGTGGGCTCTCACCAGCCGCCTGATCTGCCAGCAGCTGGATCTTGATTTTCTTCATCTCCAGAATTGTGTCCTGTCTCCAGAATAGAAATAAATTTCTATTGTCTATAAGCCACAAAGTCCATGGCATGCTGTTTTAATAGCCTGGTCCTAAGACACAAACCTTTGTAGAGATAATTCTGCTTCCCAATTTTCCAGTTTCTATTTACGGAGCCACCATTTTGTAAAGATCTTATCTGATCTATCCACATTCTTCCTGATGTCCCAGAAGTTGCCAAGACCTGTTCTTCCTCAATTGAACATAACCTCTTTATTTTTCTGTTCCTAAGGCAAGCATCCTTATGGTCATCTGGCTGAATTATCGCTACACTTCTGAGAGCTTTTATCTCAGTCTCTCCCTACCTCAGACTCTCTTGCATGCTGCTCTCAGAATGCTACTTCTAACATATGGCTTTTAATACTGTATGCCACCCTTTTCAGGAATCCACATCATGTGCTCCTTATTGGAACAAACACAAATTTTCTAGCATGATATTTTGGGTTGTCCCACTGTTCACTTCATTTTTCCATCTCAACATGGTTCTTTTTTCCGGCTAGATTAGACCTTTCTAATCCTTATGCACATTTAGATGACTTCAGTGTCTGTGTTTTACAGTTCTTGATCTAGAACATTCTTTCTTCCTTGCTACAAACCCAACTTTACACTTATAAAGGCAACAATTACCATTTATTCACCTACTTCCTGTCAGGTACAGGGCTAAGTGTTTTATATACATTACCTTAGGGACTCTTAGTCCCACTTGCAAACTTCTGAGAAGTTAGTTAACATGTCTAAGTTCATGTAGCTAGGATGTGGCAGAGTTCGTATTTGCATCTCATTTCATCTGACTTAGCACCTGAGTTCTTCACAGCAAGGGCAGTATGTTACACAATCATTCATGGTTTTACACATTTGGGGTTAAGTGGAAGGTGGGCAAACACCACTAAAGAAGGGAAGTTTGTTCTCTGGAATGGTCTTTCCTTCCAAATAGGATCTCTACAAATTAACTCTTCTTAAGAGTAAGTTTGACAATCTATGAATTGTTCATTTGTAAAGAGAAAGAGCCAGAGACTGTGACAAACAAAAGAGAAAGTTATGGAGTTAAGAACATAAAGCCGATACACTATAAAAGCTGTTTGGTAAGTTAATACAGAGGGCACCTGAGAGATCCACCACTAGTTAGTGAGGTCAAGAATATACCTCAAGAACAGGACCAAAAGAAAAAAGTGGGGAGGACGGACAGAAGGTAGATTCAACCCTGACAGTAAGAGAGACAAGAAGAGGGATATCCTTTTCTAGTAAGAAACAATTAATGATAAAATGAGAACTCTACCTATATTATAAAGAATCAGGTGTAGGTATTTTCTTGAGTTATATACATTTTTTACATGGAAAACTGTTATTTTGGTCCATCTAAGCTAATGAATTTTGTATTACAACATTGTAATGTGAGGGAATATAAACATTTGAAAGACACTATTTTCATGTACAGGATACAATTTCTTTTGACTGATTCTACTAGGCTATGTGTTGTGTAATAAGCCTCTTTCAAAATCAATATCAAAATAGAACAGAGTTTGCTTATTGCCTGATTAATAATAGTATATTAGGCAATGTGGGTAAAACAAAAATGATTCTAACACAGTTTTCAGTCCCAAAGAACTTACAATTTAGTAGAATAGTTAGGACAAATTGACAAATAGGTATGCCATAAACCAGAATGTAATATATGTTGAAAATGTTCTAAAAGTGGCTTCAGAGAAGAGGGCAATTCAGTCTTCAAAATCAAAGATTTCTAGAAAAGGAAATATTTGAGGTAGGGTTTAAAGGAGCATGTTAGAAGATGAAAAAGGAGATGGTAGAAAAGAAGGCATTTTAGGTAGGGGAACTTTACAAGACTCTAATATATATAAAGATATATGAGTGGGAATGAGGTCTTATTCAGTGAATAGTTATAGGTAGTATAGGAAACTTCAACAAATTTTCCTGAGACTACCTGTGTTCTACCTGGATAGAACCTGAGCCTGACCTTAATACCCAGGAGAAGATATTTGAAGCCAGATCATAGGGAACTTTGAATCTGACTTTGAGACTAAAAGATTTACACAATATACAACCTTTTAATGTTTTAGACAGGGACCCATGTAGCAATATGACTAGAAACATTTTACACAGATTAATTGTAAAGGCTGATGAATACAGGAACCAAGTCAGGAAGAATATTTAGGAAATTATTATAGTGCTTGGGAAGGGGTGGGAATGCAAAATGGAAAACAGACATAACTGAAAATTACAGCAGGAGAGATCATCAAAATTTGGGAATTGATTTTTTGACATACATGTGTTGGCAATGGTTTGTCCTTTCTTATTTCACAGGCTAATTTTATTTGCTTTTCAAAACATGGGCAAATCTGATTAAATAGTTGTTTTCACCACTGTCTATAAACACAATTATAATAAAAAAGATGTAATGAAATCTGTGATATTTCAAGAGCAGCATGGCTGGGTTTGATTTTTGGCTTGAGAAGAAACCTAAATGATTAAAATAAAGATTTTCTGGCAATTTAAAAAGAAAAGAAAAGAAAAGAAAAACTTTGTAGATGATAGATGTTTTTTAAGTCACAAGCAAAAAGAAAAACAAAGTTGAAAATTTTGGATTACCTAGACAAGTTACAGTCCAGAAATTGATTTAGTAGACTTGATATTTCTCTACACTCTCTCTTCACCCTTGTCTCATCTTTACTTTAAACAGGACTTCATGCAAACAGTAAAGAGCTACAACTTTTTAAAATAAAAACTCAAATATTTTCAAGGGAAAATTAACTTTAAGAAATTTACCTTGGCAAATAACATTCTGTATATTAAGTAGCAAGAAGTTTTTATTATTTTCTTCTAACAGTGAAAAATAAGCCAAAATTTGCACTATTCATGTCAACAGTGAAAAAAAAAAATGAGGAGAGCAGTCACGATGCCAATGAAAGTACTATATCAATACAGTACAAACTTAACAAATGCCAGCCAGCTTGGCCAAAACATTCTTCTAGTAGTGTTCTCAAACCCAGTACCAGCACAACCTCCATTTGAGCCAAGGACAAAACTATAAAAACACACCCTTGTCAGCAGTCTTATCTGTCAGGGTCTAAGGGCACAAGGATTAAATTAACACTGAAAACTTTTCTTGAGAGGTAGCTCCTTCTGCGGCAGGTGATAGAACCAGAAGGCACTTCTAAAATTACTGCAAAGGGAGGAATCTATTGTCACTGGTTCTGTCTGGTGATACAATGGGAAAGCTAGTTTCCAAACCACATCTTGCCACAGATAGATGGATGTTGCCAAAACTATCAGTTAATCCAATGAAGCAACTGATCTTATGTGAGCTTGGCATCATGTAGAACACACAGTGGGTAGAATTACCTTTTCTTTTTAGCTGGTTGGTGTAGTACAGTATTGTTTAATCAAAAATCACTGAGGCATGGACAAATTAATATTCAGCATTTGGGTTGATGTCTAATGAGAATAGTAGAGGTGTCTACCCATGTAAACCAGTTTTCCTGAATAGAGTAGAGGAAAAGTTACATTTAATTCAAAAGCTTTGTCCTTGTTCTAGGTAGATCTGCATTTGGGCAACATAAGAAACTTATCTGAATATTAGTTAAGATCCAAAATAACACTGATATACTGCTAATAAGAATTAGAAGAAATCTTTTTGTTGTTGGCAGAGGTTGGGGAGAAGTTAGAGTCAGTATATTATTTTTAATAGAAAATTATCTAAGGGAAATTTCTAGATCCACAATATAATGTATATTATAAAATAATATGCAGTTCTCAAATTTATAATGTAAAAAAGGCATAAAAACTTTGAATTTTGAGAAATAATCACTGTGTTTTGGAATAAAAGAACCCATAATGGTTCTTTTATAGAGCTGCTTTGTTAAAAACATGCATCTAAAAAACTACAATAATCATTTTTAGAAATCTAAATATAATTTTCAACTGATAAGCCAACCTGTTTCTCCTTTGGAGGTAGAAGAGGATGAAGTGTTTTGACTTTTACTGTAATTAAAACAAGATGAGATATAATAAACTTCTGGACCAGGAATATCTAACGTAACTTTCTGCAAGGAAGTAGGTTTGTATCTGTGCCCTTCAATATGTTAGCCACTAAACATATGTTACTGTTGAGTCCTTGAAATGTAGCTAATGTGACTAAGGAACTGCATTTTTAATTTCATTCAGTTTAAATTTGAATTTAAATCCCCACATGTTTCTAGTTGCTACTGTATTAAAGTAGGACCAGACAATGCCAGTTGTTAAATAAACATCAGACACGTGGTTGCTAGTGAAGTAGGGGAATGTGGCATCTCACAGGGCCCTTTGCTGATCATCTGCACCAGGCTGGGCCTTCTCTACCATAACCACGTATTTGCCTTATTTCTCTAAAGATGATTCCATAAGTTAGAGTGAATTCTGAAATTTAAAAACCTGAAATAGCTAAATATAGGCTTCATTTCTAAAGCTTAAGAAGTTTTATTTTAAAAAAACTGTAAACTCTGTTATCACTTGACTAGGTGAAGAGGTTAAGAAGGTTAATATTATCTAATCTGTATCTCTTGTGAATGCCACAACATATGATATTAGATCAACAGTATAGTAGTTGTCTAATATAAAATCAGTTTGTTTCTAAAGTACGTCTGTACATAGTGAAATAACATTTATAAATAGCAAATAGAACTCACAATGAATTTTCCCATTGAAAACATAGATTCCAAATTAACTAAATTAGAAACTAAATTCATCTTTCAATATATTACTACACAATACCAAGGATGATATTCAGCTGTGTGAACTGAAACAGCTATCTCAGTAGCTAAAGTATTGAAATATTTTTATATATCTGCTAAAAAGCCACTGCTTTGCCCTCCCCGCTCACAGACACTTCCCCTTAAGACTGTCAGACCTCCCACAGTCCAGACACTAAAGGGCTGAAGGGCCACCTGAACCCTCCTCCAGCTGGCGTTTATTACATTTGATTAGTGCTTGTGCTGTACTGGTCGCGGAATAGTCTCCCTACCACCCACAGCATGCTCTTCCTCCAGTATTGTTGTTATATGATACTGCGGTTTCTGAACTCACAAGCTTTTAAAACTGGGTAGTGAGGGCATGGGACTTTTTAGAAACTATTTCTAGTCCAGATCCTGAATCTCATGCAGGACCATAGCTAACGGCCATGGCGTGTGTTCAAATACTGGTGTACGCCCTCCAAAGTCCTCTTCGGGTATCTCTCACCCAGCAAGCCTCCTTGCCTCACATCTGTGGGTGAGGTAGGCTTCCTCCCCAGCTTCATACCTGCTCAGTAGAGCGCACCACTGGAAAAATTTTAATCATCTAAATTGCAGTGAATTAAAAAGAGCAATTTAAAAATGGGAAAGTATTTTCTAGAGACCTGTTTTCCAAGAAGCATTTTTGTTGGGATTAAATAGTTTGAATGAGATTTTTGACACATGAACATGCTTTTTAAATTTCTACTTCTTACGAACTGAGCAAAGGGAAATTATTGACAAGAAAACTGTTACAATGGAAGCTTTTTTCTTCTTTTAGCATCAGTGTCCTTTCATTTTTCAAACTTTTTTGAGTTCTACCAAATTTGAAAATTCTTAGTAGTGTAAGAAGAAGCCTATTCTAGCTTTATTATTAGATAAATCTATGATGGGTGACTAAAAAGTCATAAAACTTTTCTGCTCCTGGTTTCATTTAATTATCAAGAGTATTTATAAAAAGAATTAGATCACATTACTAAATGTTTGGAGATGGTAATGTATTATTTTGCTCTATTTTTCCCTTGAAAACTTTTTAAAAATTGTATTTCATAATTTCATTTTAACATTGTATATACTTATATATACTCACTTGCCAACAACTTTTTCTCTAGACTTCACAACCATAGAAGATGTATGGAGTTAATATATCTTATATATATTAAATAGAAGTTATCTCAAAGATGGACTGTGCTTCGTATTTTCCATTTAAGTTAATGCTTTCACTTGTCTCATGCATGAGTCTGTGTAGATTGTGAGACTCTGGTACAAAACTAATATGAGTCAAATAAACATTTGCAAAAAAAAAAATGAACATCATTATCAACACCCAAAATTACTGTTGGATGAATTTCCCATTTGGAATACTATGAATTTTTTTTTTTTAATTCAAAAAAAGCCAGAATCTCAAGTAAGCAGGGAGGATGCTAGATACAATATTTATCTTTTTTTTTTTCTTTCTTTTTACTTTCAAGTAATTGCTTTTCTTTATGCCCTTGCCAGCTGGACCAGAACCAAACTTCTTATACAGAGTCAGTCGAAAGTAATCCATCTTTCCTATTGGAAAGGGTTATGGACTGCCCCAACCACTATTCTTTCAGAAGACCAACACATTTGGAAAAACCTCTTTTAAAAGATCACCATCAGTTTGGAAGAATTGGAAGAACTGACGCTTTTCAATGACCCTTTCATTTAATACCAGTCATCTAAAAGAGTAGGGCCAATTTCTATCCTCCATTGTCAACAATTTATAACATGGCCACTGCAACATGAAAGACAGATTATTCCTTTGCTTACACATTTGTGAACAAAATCAGCAGACAGCAAATATATGGCGGAGCAGAACTTAGCTCATCAGTTTCCTGACTTGCAGTATGTTGGCTATTGTCCATCAGAAACAAATAAAAACAACTGAAAATCAATCAGCATCAACAAAATTGTCTATCCCCTGGAATTCTACATATCACCTTTTCAACTCCAGTATTTGAAAGGCGACCTAAAGTAGTAAAATGGATGTTTGTAAGCTGAATTTGGAAGTTCCAAATGAGAAAAAGTCACAGAGTTAAAGGCCCTGGATTTTAGGTTCAGAGTCATCACTAGATGGAAGTGGGAGGTAGACATTTCACTTTCTTAACCCTAACTTTCTAAATCAGCCAAATGAGGACACGAATAGCCCTTACTCATCTTCCACATAAAGACTGTTATGAGATTTGGAGGAAATCATGTAGCTGCCTTCTTCTCAAATGGGCTACACATACTCCTGGGAGGTTGTTAGCAGTTTTGAGAGGTCATTGAAACCACAGGATAAAAACATTGCATCTTGCTGGAACAGCAATTCTATTATGATTTTGTATGATAGTTGAAATTGTTTTGGATTTGGCCTTTTTATTAAAATTAAATACAACTATATTATAGATTTTAAATAGACATTTGTAATAAAATTAAGATTTCGAAGGATATTCTTACTTTTGAGGAACCACTTTGGCCCCTATTTCCAGACCTCCAGTGTTAACTGTTAATTCTTGTCTGCTGTTTATAATTCTTTACTGGAAAAGTTTGACAAGTCCTGTAAAAGAAAGCATTTTGAAAACTTAGAAGCTTTCTCTTAATATATGCTCTTAGTCATGGTCTTATTAGTAATTTTGTCAAAGAAAGGAGCCTTCTCAAAAATGTTTTCTTTTACTCACATAGAACTCTTCATTTATTTTCTTTGAAATGTTGACATTATCATCATCTTCTATATCTACTTATGTATTTTTTATTAGGTCCATTGCTCAGTAAACAAGTAGATCTGAGAAGCCATACTAAGTAATCTCTAGAAATAAAAAGACTGACAAACACTGGCCACACTGGGCCCACATTCCTATAGAACAAGATGGCTGTATCTCTTCTTTTAACCATGGCAGGCATCTGAGCATGCATTTCAGCCTAAACACAGCCTCACTTTTCTAATGGATGCAGAATATTTTAAATTAAACATCATGAAGATTTGAACCAAATGAACAGAAATTTTATGGATTGTATTCAGTGTTGGGAAGGCAGTGATATTTGCTTTGCAGTTTCCAGTGTAGAAACAAACTCTAGTGTTACCACATGGGAGGCAAGAATAACAGGGCAGCTAAATCTAGCTACCTTACTCCTTTATAATGCAAGCTCAGAATAAAACATATGGTCTCCCTCTAGCCAGTATAGAAAACTTTGTAGAGAGCATTCCATAACTTAATTTTACTTTAGTTTCATCTTATTTTTTTCTTTTTTTTTCTTTACCCTGATACTTCACCTTTTTAAAATATTTTACCTCATAACATATGTGATCTGTGGAGTTTGTGCACGTGTGTGTGTATGGATGTGTGTGTGTACTTGATAGCAACCTTGAATGATATAAGCAAACATTATATTTTTCATTTTTACTGTTTGCATGTATAGATTATAATATGATCAGAGGACATGAAGAACAATGGTATAGTGAAATTCTTCACAACAAGGTTCTCCACTGAATGGCTTCACTCAGAATATTACAAAGTTCTTGTGGCTTTAGCCTTCTTTTCCCCACATCTGCATTACACATTCACAAGTGAGTAGAAGTTACTTTTAGAGAGCTTGAAGCAATATTTTTTATCTGTTTGCTAAATACTACTGTGAAATAGGAATTGTACTAGGTATTTTCACATAGATAATTTTGCATAATCCTTGTGTAATCGTTAATAATTCTTGGTGCCTGGGTGTTTCTCAATCAGGATAGCCCCCCACTCCATGATGCCTCCGAAGCTCAACCCATCCTATTTGTCCAGGTCCCCACTCCACCCTACCCCGAGTCTACCCATTTGAAGACTCCTTTGGTCACAAAAGGTAGTCATGGTCCCAGTGACTTGGGAGAGTGAGAGACCCTGTGGGGAAAGTTACAGGAAAAGGATATTAGGGGTGGGGAGCATGAGGAGTAGGAGAAAATGGGGTGAATGTGTCAGATAAATTTATCTTGTATTTTTATTAGTTTAATGTATACATTTTTATAATAATTATTTATAAATTCCCTTCAAATCATTTATTTTTGTTACCAAAGGGCATGGGGCAGGTGGCTGTGGAGGCCTAAGGTATCTGACCCCAGGAACCTGCAGGACAGGGTTGGGTCAATGCCCTATAAGGACATTTTTGACCTTGTTCAACTTTTCCACAAAGAATAAATAATGTTACACACACACACACACACACACACACACACACACACACACACACACAATTTTTTTTAAAGATGTTTAATCCTCAGTTTTAAAACAGCAATATCTTCAGAGATATATTAAAATGGGTGGAAAGCAGTTATACATGCATAGATTCTAAATAAATCAAAGAATTTTTAAAAGTCCCAGGAAGGGAAAGGATAAGCAGGGGCAGCTGTTAGTAGAATCCAGGCAGGTTCCCAACTGGGACTAGTTGGGTTATCAGTGGCATCTTGAAGTCCTTAAAAAGCATTTGCTTCTCTCCTCTGACTCTTCCAGCTGCCTGGTAGAGGGACTGGTGGGAAGGAACAGTGACCCCAAAGACAAAGGCTGGATCGACTAGGCTGCCACTAATGTGAGCGTGATCCCCCTCGTCAGCCAGGTAGGGGGTGGGGCTCATTCTCACACAAAAACAGGGTTGGTAGGGCTGGGGCGATCGGGGTGCACTCTCCATTTTAAGAGATGAGAAACTATGACTTGGATTCATTTTCAGTCCTCTAACAGTCAAAATTCTCCAGGAAAGCAAAAAAATATATATCATTTGAAGATTATTATTAATAATAGTCACTCCTTGAGTACCTGCTATGTGTCAGCTGCTGGGGTAGTGCTGGCCTGGCTGCATCCACTATCTCACTTAATTCTTAAAGCAAACTTTAAGATGATGCTTGCTCATTTTATAGCTGAGATTCTTGAGTAAAACGAGGTTCTATGACTTGCATAAGACCATCTAACTACCAGGTGTTAGAACCCAAATAGATCTGGCCTGTTTGTTCTAATGTCAGTTGTAACATTCTTTAGCTAATTCTTAATTGTTCATAAGTTATGGGTAGGGTGTTACTCTAATTGTTTATTTTCTATTTTCCTGGTTGCAAGTGAGTTTCCTCATTTATTCTCATCCCCATTAAAAAAAAAGTAATTTGAAATAAGAGATAGAAAACATAGCTGCATTTAAATAAAGAAATCGGGCTATGAAACATTTGGCTGGGAATTCTGCTCACTTGTTGTAATAACTCACCTTTGTAAAGTGACCATATGTTCCATCTCCACTAGTTGGCAATAACAGGAAAAACATGCTGCCCCTGGCCTTCTTGGTTGGGCAGCTTTTCATTGCAGTCCCCTTCAGTCTAGAGTCATCATTGACTCAACAGCTGTAATCACGCTATTAAAGGCAGTACGTGTAGTGTAAAAAACAAAGTCCCAGACATATGTGTCTACTGTCATTGCCCGCTCACCTAGCTCAGTGTTGTGCTGAGAGGAGCTAAAGTTACCTTCTGCCACTGCAGTTCCTAAAGCCCAACATCACAGACACGCCTATGATAGAACATAGAAGTGCTGGTAAGCAACTGGGAACTAGAATTTGAATGACATAAAATTTTAAACCCAGGAGACCCCTGCTACCCTAGCCCATCCTTTATATGTATAAGGAATGTTTATATCTGCAGGAGATTCAACTTCAAGGGTCTTTTCCCTGGGTCCCCACTGATTCACTTTGAATTCCGCTTTTTGGTTTTAATATATCCTTTATCTTTTCCCCCTCTTTGCCAGCAATAGTTAATTAACCTAACATGTCCTAATTTAACTCATTGGGCAGAGCTGGAGATCCAAGCTTGAGAACTCCAGACACGTGAAGTTCATTAAATGTTAAACAGGCAATACTCAGGAATACAGGACTGAGGCTCAAGTATTTTCACAACTTCACCACACTCAGAGGTTAACTGTGACCAAAGTAGAATGGAAAGTTTTTGTTTTAGTTTCTCCTGCATCAAATTTCTCCGTAACAGAAATTTCAGTGAATAGAAAGGTGTTGGACCTTAATGATGTCATTTCTTCTTGTCTTGTATTTTCCAATTGTTTCACATACGGATGATTTTTCCTCAGTAAGTTTAAAGGTGATAGAAAGGTAGGGTCTATTTATTTACTATCTATCATTCATAATACTTTGGAAGGGCTTAATATACATTTTAAAAATTGAAGTATAATTGACATAACATATCAGTTTCAGGTGTACAGCATAATGATTCAGTATTTGTATGTATCACAAAATAATCACCGTAATATGTCTACTTAACATCTGTTACCGTGCATAGTTAAAACATTTTTTCTTGTGATAAAAACTTTTGATATCTATAGCCTTAGTAATTTTCAAATAAATTATAGAGTATTAATGTGGTCACCATGCTGTACATTACATCCTCATGATTTTTTAACTGAAAATTTGTGCTTTTTAATCCCCTCACTGATCTATCCACCTCTGGAAAATGTTAGTCTGTTTTCTGTATCCATGAGGTCATTTCTTGTTTTTTTTTTTTTTTTAGATGCTTCATATAAGTGATATCATACAGTATTTCTTTCTTTGACTTATGTTACTTAGCATAAGGCCCTCACGTTCATTCACATTATTGCAAATGGCAAGATTTCCTTTTTTATGGCTAAATAATTGCATCATGTATGTACAACCACATGTTCTTTATCCATTCATTCATTGATGGACACACATTGCTTCCATATTGTGGCTATTATAAATAATGCTACAAATATGAACATGGGGGTACATATGTCTTTTCAAGTTAGTGTTTTTATTTTCTTTGGACAATACCCAGACATGGAATACCTGGATAATATGGTAATTCTATTTTTAATGTTTTAAGGAACCTTCATACTGTTTTTCATAGTGGCTGCACTAAGTTGCATTCTGACCAACAGTGCACAAGTGCTCCTTTTTCTCCACATTCTTGCCAATATTTCTTATTTCTTGCCTTTCGGTAATAACCATTCTAATAGGTATTAAGTGATAACTCATCATGGTTTTTGATTTGCATTTCTCTGATGATTAGTGATGTTGAGCACTTTTCTATGTACCTGTTAACCATCTATATGTCTTTTTGGGAAAATGTTTATTCAGATTCTCTGCACATTTTTAACCAGATTGTTTTTTGCTATTGAGTTGTACGAATTCTTTATTATATTTTGGTATTAACCCTTCTCAGATATGATTTGCAATTATTTTTCTCCCAATCTGTAGGTTATCTTATTTTGTTGATGGTTTCTTTTGCATGCAGAGCTTTTAGTTTGAAGTATTACTAGTCTATTTTGCTTTTGTTACCTTTGCTTTTGTTTTCAAATCCATAAAAGTCATTGCCAAGACCCATGTCAAGAAGGTTGCCACCTATGTTTTCTTCTAGCAGTTTTATGGTTTCAGAACTTATGTGCAAGGCTTTCATTCATTTTGAGTTAATTTTTGTGTATGGTATGAGATAGTGGTCCAATTTCTTTCTTTTATAGGTGGCTGTTCAGTTTCCTGAGTGCCATTTATTAAAGAGATTGTCCTTCCCCATAGTATATTCTTGGATCCTTTGTCATAAATTAATTAACCATATATGTGCAAGTTTCTTCTGAATGTACTCTTAATAGCTAAAATTTGTTTAATATTTAACTTAAGCTATTTTAATTTCTAACTTAAGTATTGATAGGAGATCTCATGACCCACTGTAGCCATGGTTCTCATCAAATGCTATGCCTGCTTTAGAAATAAGTAGATATAGTGCATGTCTGGTCTTCTGAAATTTATATTTGCAGATCATGTTTGCTTTCCTAATTGTATTGGGCAGTCAAAGTGGGGTTATTCTAGAGTGAGAAGCCAAATTGTGCTTTTTAAGACATGGGACAGAAAGACCTGCAAGCTGAAATAAAAGATTGGTTAAAGTAATAGTCAGTAATCAGACAGAATTATGTGTGGGTCCTGGAGTGTGCATACCTTTTCTCCCCCTGCAGATTTCACTATGCTAACTGATTTAGTCTTGCTATCTTTGTTCCTTCCTTAGACTTGATCTTGTCACTGTGTCTGCTCTGGCTGTACTATGGTTGAATGTTTGCCTTCGTCAAATTCATATTTTGAAATCCTAATACCCAATGTGATAGTTTTAGAAAGTTGGGCCTTTGGGAGGTGATTAGGTCATGAGGGTGGAGCCCTCATGAATGGGATTAGCACTCTTGTAAAAGAGACACCACAAAACACCCTAGCCCCTTTTTCCTCATGTGAGGACACAGAAAAGCCAAAAAGTCAGCCGTCTGCAACTGGAATAGGGCCTTTGTCAGAACATAACCAAACTGGCATTCAGATCTCAGACTCCAGAATGTGAGGGGTGCATTTCTCTTGTTTATAAGCCACCCAGACTGTAGCATTTTGGTGTAACAGCCTGAACAGACTAAGGCAGACTCCTCCTCCTAGCCTACTCCAGTTTAGATAGCTGTTAATCTTGATGGCCAATAATAAGCTCCTGGCATAGGCTTTCCATCTGTCACCTGTGTCTGCTTCCAGTTAGAACAAGTACCTAGAACACATGCACTCTCCTTTCCTACCTGTATAGGCTAAGTCACTAACAACTCTGGAAAGTCAAATATTTTATATGAATATATAAATTGGTCGCTTGAATTTGTCCTTAACAATCCATTTAAGACTGGGAAATTTTAAGAGTCTAAAGGAGTCACCCTATGACTCAGTACCATCTGGCATCTATATTACCTAAACTGTTGTCTCTTTGAGCACAGAGGCTGTGGATACTCCACAGGGTGTGTATAGTAATATAAATTATCTACCACTTATAAATGTTTTTTAATAGATGATTAAGAGGTGAGTAGTAAATTTCAAAACTAATTTAATGAGAGGAAAAATATAGAATTGCATTTAGAAATTGAAAAATTTTATCAAAAGAAAAAAAGAATGAAATTCACCCCCATATAAGAAAAGGAAGAAAATTAGAATGCAAAAATAAGCCACAAAAGTATATGGAATACTGTGCTGAATAAGAAATTACACACAAACGTGGCCAGAAACTATACAGATGCCCTAAGCAGACAATATGAGAAGTGTAAATCATGAGGAAATATTATTAATGTGCTATGGTCCACTTGGGCATTATGGGCTTTTATTCATATACGATAGAAGCTTCATATCTTCAAGCTAAACATTCTTAAGGAATTAGAAAACTCAGAATAAAGATTGGTAGCCAATTAATAGCAACCTCCTAATTGATCTTGAAATTTTTTGTGTGTATCTATAAGCAGCAGGTTATCCTTAACATGCCATCAATGACCCATATACATTCTAACTTGCTTTCTTATTGGCTGGCATAAAACATTTGTCCTCATCAAAGACAATTTTTAAGGTAAGGTAATGAGAGAGGAAGAATATAGAATTCCATTTAGGAATTGAAAAATTTTATCAAAGGAAAAAAGAATGAAATTCATCCCAGATAAGAAAAGCAAGAAAGTTAGAATGCAAAAATAAGCCAAAAAAGCATATGGAATATTGTGTGGTGTTAGGAGAAAAATATTTTTGAGAGTTATGCAAAAAATAATTTCCTTCTCTAAAAATGCTTCTAGTTTGCACAAGAGAACTCATAACAAATTGAAAATAGTGTCTCAACAGAACTAAATACGCATTATGATTTTAGTTACTATATGAAATTTATATAGAAAAATAAAACAAGACAATACACCAGAAACTGGTTGCTCTGAGATGGTGGAATTATGGGTAATTTCTATACTTTCTACAGTAAATGTACATTCTTCATGATCAGCTAAATAGTTCATTTTAAGAATAACTTTTAAAATGCAAAGTATCATTAAGTTCTAAATATGGTATCTGCTGACTACACAAAGACTGGTTTACAAAGTAAAAGAGTAATCAAAATGACAGTAGATTTTAGTCTGCACAAATGAGAGATTTCCTAATGGAAATGGGTTCATGCCTCAATGGGAAGGCAGGACTGGGATCTGAATGCACCCAGGGTTTCTGCTAGACTCATCCTCCTGACCTATGGTCATGCAGGCACATTTGTTTGGTCTCTACAGCATGGACCAATTTAAGCAAAATTTGTTCATGTGAATTTTGTCTGACATTTCAAGCTTGTGAAATGCCACACACAAAATAAAAGTTACATTTCTAGTTTCTCTTGAAAGTTGAAATACAAGAATACTTAATCCATATTCGTTCATGGCAACAACAATTTGGGGCTGTTAAGCACCATTAGTTGGTTACACTTCTTAATTTATTTTATTTTTGCATTTCGTTCAGCTCACTACATCTATTTATTTTGTCTACATGGAGTCACAGGGGGTCTCTTATGTGACTCCATCATAGCTCTTTTTTCTTCAAATGAGGAAACTGAACTTTGTGGAAAATGAGATTTATTTTGCCTTTCTTACATGCTCTTTTGTGAATTGTGTGTGTGGAGTGTGGGTGAGAAGAGAATGTTGATCTGTAATATTTAACCAAAAAGAAATGAAATGTATTATTGTTTTCTTAGAGTTGAGTATATTCAAGAATTTGTAATTCCACATCAGCCCAAAAGGGTAGACTACAGCATCAGTAGATATTTAAGTGGCTGAAATTTTAAAAAATAGTTTTCCTGAAATTAGTTCCAAACCTGCATTTTTAGAAATTAATGTTTCTAAGGCAAATATGACAGATATGAGGGATAATTTATAAAATGGCTGTTGGTATTTAGAGGTTCTTTTTTGGCTGGGACAAGTTAAACATAACTATAAAAATGCATCTTTAAATGATGACAGATTAGAAATTAAAGAGTCCTTCCCAATGGCAAAGAAGAATTTACCAGTGAGTAACTTGAACTTTCCCTGGGCATGCTCAAGAATAACTCCCTCACCCAGGGAGTAGCAGCAAAAGAGGAGATGGAAAAGACAGCAAAATTAATGACCTCTGGAGCTCCCAGATGTGTATGACTCAATTTCTTCTAATATTTGGAGAAGGACAAATACAGGTGAGATGAAAATAGCCAACATACATGTCTGTTTTATCTGGGGGCATGCATCCTCCACGAATCCCCAAAGATTGATATTGTCACGTGCACAGCTGGAGCCTCTGCCTGAACTGCAGTGAAATTCTAAGACCTTATGATGGGAGTTTCTTATCAAAAGCAAGGTAGCCATTTTCCAAATGGCCTCTGTCCTCAAACACAATGAAAGAGAAAAGTAAAATCTCTTTATTTTAATCTCGATATGTTCTAAGGTTTTTCTTTCTATTTCCAATTATGGTTAACTTGCTCTTAGTTTTATTTTTTTCATCTCCTTATTATATATCATGATCATTAGGTCTCCTCCCGTGTATAAATCTCGCACATCAGACCACAATTTGCATTGTCAGCTCCTATGAGTGAAATCTATTGCACTTGCCGAGTTGTCCCACTTTTGCCTTTGTAGCAAGTTTTAGACCACAATAACCATCATCAGTTTAAAGCCGGCAGATCCATTACATTTCCTCTGTTCCTACAGCCCCACATTAAGCTAATATTATCTATTTCCCAAGTGAAAAGAGTTCTTCCAGTCCTATCAATTATTAATTCCTTGCTTGCAGCTAATGTTTTCTTTGAATTATTTAAATGCATCTTCATTTATCAATAAACATAAAATGTTAAACAAAGAATACTGATGAAGGGCATTATTTAAGCTATAACATTTTATGAGATTATTTCAAGCGCCTTTTCTGATTTATTAACATAATATATTTTATAATTATTTTTCCATTTCTAAAAAAAAAATTCCGATTATCATCTAGAGGTTTGGAGATTTTGTTAGTGCTCTCTTCAACTTCTATTGTGATTTTGATATTTCTTTTAAAGTATTCTTTGGCGTATGTATATATCTGTGTCCCTCTCTGCATATACACACATAGATGCAAATGTGAATCTATAAAAGTACAAGAGTATTCTTATTTACTAATATACATGTTAGATGATCTCTGATCAACTTCAGATTTTTCAGACACCATTGTTTAAAATTTTTGTTGTGAATTCAATAGCACTATTTTCAGCATAGCATATTCCTATGGATTTAAAAACTGATATTCGTATGGATTTAAACAAATGTGAATTAGGCAAGCAGGCCAAGACAACATCCTTTTAATGATAAGACTTCACAAAATAGGCACATAAACAACAAACTTGTCTATTATTTTTTTAAAATCTTGGCAATAACACCCACACAAATCAATCGTACTTGCCTGTATTCTTTTTTGCTTTTTGTAATCCAAAATAAAATATGGGATAGTGCGAAGCTATATTTTTATCCTGTTACCTTCTGAAATAGCATGAAACAATATTCTGAAATAAAAATTCTAAGTTCACTAAACTAGAAAAATTAAATCCTTGTTTATATTTGAAAACTTTTTTTTTTAATTTAAGTAATGATTAATATAATCATCTATTCCGTGCCACTGTTTGGCCTGTTCACTGACATATATTTTAAAAAGTGGTATCCTTTAGAAATTATGATATTGGCGTCAGTGTACCTAGTCAGTTCTTTCTCTAATTTATAGAACTGTAAATTACCTGCTAATCCAAACCATCAAAAAAAAAAAAATCCCATAAGTTTATAATAAAGTGCTATGGTAAAACACAGATGTATTTAACTATACTTACAAAATTATTTTCAGTATTTAACAATATGCTTTGAAATGTCCAAGGTTGTTTAATTCATCACACTCAAGAATAATTTAAATAATTCATTATATACTGTCCCAGCGATATAATTTTGAAGTGGGCAAAGATATTGGAAATCATGTAATCCAACTCTTACTTTATAAAAATGAAGAAACTGATATCTAGAAATGTTTTTAACTTATCCATGGTCATAAAGCTAGTAACACTACTAAAGGGCATAGGTAAATGTTAAGTTTTCTCTGTGTTTGCTTTAGAGAAAAGAACACTTTATATTTCAAATGGCCTATATGGTTTATCAAAATTACTTTAGGTTGAAGTTTATCAATTTTTAAAGAGTCAATGGCAACAGTTATCTCTCAGTATATTATGGCTGTGATTGCATAAAAATATTTTGCAAACAAAGGTATCAAAATTCAGGTATTTGTACATTGTGATCATTTGTAAGTTTTTAAATTGTATAACATAGGTTCTATAAATAATTAAATGACATAAACTCAAGATAAGCCTTAGGCAAAATATGAACTAAGGGAGATAGCTCTTTTATGTCCTCTCTTCCTTTTAAACAGTGACTGATCCCTAAAGCACAAGCTGATAATTGCTTATACTTTTTACCTTAACACATTTTAAATACCAAGTGTCAGGCACTATCCTAGGCACTTAAAATAGAATGCTATCATTATTCTAGCAACAGTCATTTCAGTTAGAATTAGTTCTGTTCCATAGATGGAAGATCCCACACCCAGAGGTGAAAAATGGTTTTCCTGAAGTGATTTAATTGGTAGAAAAATCTTAAAGCCCATATTTTCATGCAAAATCTTGAACTTTACCACATGAAAGCTAAAGAGAGCCATTGAAAAGGTTTTTATAGTTTTCTTTTGTTTTTTAACAGATTTATTAAGATATAATTGGCATGCAGTAAAATCTCACATATTTAAAGTGTACAGTTTGATAAGTTTTGACATGTATATACTCATGATATGAGTATCCTCATCAAAACAGTAAACAATCATAACTATCCAAATAATCTATGGATCAATTTGGGGACAATTGACATCTTAACAATAATGAATTTTCCTGTCCATGAATAGGATATATTTCTCTAACTATTTAGGTCATTTTTAATGTCTCTCAGCAATGTTTTGTAACTTTCAGGTTACAGCTCATGTACATTTTTTATCAGATTTATCTCTAAATATTTTATACTTTTGATACAATTATTAATGATGTTTTTTATAATTTTGAATTATTGTTAATACATAGAAATAAAGTTGATTATTACTAATTACTACTAATTAATTATTATTAATCTTGTAATCTGCAACTTTGCTAAACTCATTAGTTTTAGTAACTTATCTATAGATTCCAGTGGATTTTCTACACAGATGGTTATATCATCTTTGAATACAGTGTTACTTCTCCCTTTCCATTCTAGATGCCTTTTGTTTATTTTTCTTGCCTTACACTAACTAGAACCTCCAATACAATGTTGAATATGGTGGTAAAAGTCATTCTTGTATTGTTTCTGATGTTGGGGGAAAATATGTATCTTACCATTATGTATGAAGTTGGCTGCAGAGTTTTTTTTCTTCTCATAAATACCCTTTATAAGATTGAGGATGATTCCTTCAATTCCTATTTTGCTGGGAGTTTTATTTTTATTATTATTATTTTTTATCATAAATGAGTGTCGGATTTTGTCAAATGCTTTTTCTATGCCTATTAAGATGATCATATGGTTTTTCATTTTTAGTCTGTTAACATGGTGAATGATTTTTTGAGTGTTAAATCACTCTTTTATTCCTGAAATAAATCCCACCTTGTATGGTGCAATATTCTATTTTATATTGTTGGATTTGAATGGCTAAAGTTGTACTTAGAATAGTTATATATCTGTGTAAATTTTAGATCTATGTAATTTGTAATTTATAAGTAAATGAAGTATATTGGTTGATAGTTTATGTTTTGTCTGGTTTTATGACTAGCGCAATGCTGAACTTATTTCTTCTCCAATTTTCTGAAAGAATTTGTGTGAAGTAGTATTTTAGCTTCCTTAAATCAGGTAGAACTCACCAGTGACACAACCTAGGACTGAGAGTTTCCTGAGGGAGTTTTTGTTTTATTTTTTTAACAGAAAATTTAATTTCTTAATGGTTATACAGTTATTTAGGTTATCTTTTTCTTCTTGTATGAGCTTTGGTGGTTTGAGTGTTTCAAGGAATTTGTTCCTCTAAGCTGTCTAATTTATTTGCATAGAATTGTGATATCCCTTTATCATCCTTTAAATATTTATCAAGTTTGTGGTATAGACCCCTTTTATTCTTGGTCATTTGTGTCTCCTCTCTCTCTCTTTCCTGATCCATCTGACTCAAGGTTTATCAACATTATTGGTACCACAGAAAGAGAATCTTGTTTCATTGATATTTTCATTTTCTATTTAATTTTGCTCTGATCTTTATTATCTTTTTTTCCTGCTAACTTGGGTTTATTTGCCCTCCTTTTTCTAGTTTCTTAAAGTAGAAGATGCAATCATTGAGTTAAGAACTTTCTGTTTTTTGAACATAGGCAGTTAGTACTATACATTTTTTCCCCTTAGGTTTTACTAATATTCTGTTTTTATTTTCATTCAGTTTAACAGTCCTTTCTAATTTGAAGAAATTCATAAGCTGTTTGTCCTAAAATAGTTAATTAGTTCTAGACTAGAGTGGTGGTAGTGAAAAAGAAGGAGAGTGGAAATTCAATAGGACCTACTCACTTGCTTTGAGGGTTATGGAAAGGAAGAAAACAAAGTTAACAAAAATAGGGGTGTATGGATGGAATAATAGTTTACTTTTAACATGTGATTTTTGATGTCAGCAGATATACAGAAACATTTTTCAGTGTCCACTTGGAATTTTACAACCAATGTTTGGAAAAGATATCAGAGATTTAAAAAAAAAAATCTTGAAGTCAGTCATCCACAAGAGATGAAGGCAAGATATTGAATTAGATAACTAAAGAACACATTACATAGAAGTTTTAATTAACCTGTATATGAAACTTACTATGGGCTAATCATCATTCTAAATATTTTTTATTACCTAATTTTATAATTACAAATCTTATGGAGAAGGTGCTATTATTATTTTCATTTTCCAGATAGATAAGCAAAGGCACAGTGATATGATAGTTAAGTAATGGAACTGGGATTTGACTCCTGAGTTCATGCTTTAACTACAACATTGTACTGACACTCTCTGCAATGATTTCCTAGATGGTATTCAAAATAAGTGTATAGAAAATCATGGCAAGCTAATTTTTGTTTTATTTTCACAATTGAGAAGGATTAGAAAGAATAGAATTAAAAAGAATAAGCACTTTCAGACTTTTATTTCCTGTGCTTTTGCTTTTTTCTCAGAGGAAGTAGCTAAGGACTTTGTAGTTAACAGCTTCAGCTTATTAACTTTTTTAAAGGATTATGTTAGGATGAGGGACAGAGACAAGTATGTTTTAATGGGGGAGAAAAGAGCTGTGAAGGTAGTAGGAAAGATTGAGGATATTCCCCAAGACCAAGAGTTCTGCAAGGGAGAAGGCAAAACCTCAAAGAGGAATGCAGGTGGTGCATATAGAAAGGCAGAACCCCAGGCTTTAGTCTTCCAGCCTCAACAAAGATCCCCTGTTCAGGCTTTGCACGACTATCAGAACTATCTGCCCCCAGGGCATTTAGGTTGGCCAGTGGAAAAATCTAAGGTAACCATGATGGAATTAAAACCGAGGCCTTTTTTCTGGTTGCCAGCTACTGGGCAACACATAAATTTTCTAGATTTGAAGTCTCCCATAATAATGATATCAAATTTCCCATCAGCTCAGTAGGATGGAGACTTGGGGTAAGATTTAATTTGATTTAACATGTGCCTTAAAAAGATAACAACATTTATATTTCTTTTACACCTGAATTTTCAGAGAAAAGTTTATACCTAATACCTTCATTTCAGGAATATATTTATTCAATTAACCCTTAAAAGTATGTTGAGATTATGAAAAATATATATATATATATATGTGTGTGTGTGTATATATATATATATATATATATATATATAGAGAGAGAGAGAGAGAGAGAGAGAGAGAGAGAGAGAGAGAGAGAGAGAGAGAGAGAGAGAGAGAGAGAGAGGAGAGAGAGAATATTTTTGCCACAGTTTGGTAATTACAATTGCACTTGAATAAAAAAGCAATCGAGCAGATTTATGTGTGAAACATTGAGAGAAAAGAAGTGGGAACAAATTTCATAGAGGAAATTAAATCGAAGTGCTGAAATCAAATATTATCAGGTCAAGAAGGGTAGAGGAGATGAGTATTTCAGAAAAGAGAAACTCTTCTTAAAAGAGCACACAGGTATAGACAAAAGCACTTTTGAAAAATACCTATCAGTAAGGTGTCATGAAAAGGACTTTGAAGCAGACAATCTCAAGCTAAATGCCTACCCTATTATTTTTTGAAAATCTAAAAGGAGAACTCTTGTAGGTCAAGATTTGTTGTTGCTTATTTTATATTTTTTAAATACAGTAATTATAATATCCTCATAGAGCTTTTGTGAGGATGAAAGGAGATAACAAACATAAGACCAAAGAATAACCCTTGGCCTTTTACAAGTATTTCTTCCCTGCCTTCCCAGACCATTCTCAGCACAAAATACTGGACTCTAACTCTGCATATGACCAGAGAGAAGAGTGGATTTGCGATGGCATGAATAAACATGGAAGTGTGTTTGTGGGACAGATCAGAAAAGGCCTTTGTGTATTAATCTAAAGACTTCTAATTTAATCCTATAAAGAGTCATTTAAGGCTCCCAAGCAGGATTATTATGGTATTACATGCCTGTTTTAGAATGCGGAGGCTATAATAGAGGCAGGAGAGCCTAGAAGGTAGGGGCTAACTCAGGAGCTACTGCCGGAAAGGAACAGAATATGAAAAGACCCTAAACTAGGATAGAGACCCTAGAGGAGGGAAAGAAAGGAAAAACTCAAGGTAATTTGGAGAATACAAGTGATAGCACTCAACACTAGGTGACTGATTAAAGGTAGAAACAAAGTTGACCATCACAGACTCTGATTTCTAGCCCTTAGTTGCCAAAAAAAAAAAAAAAAGGCACTAGTTTGTTTGACTTACATGGAAATGAGGGGAAATGTGTTTGAAGAGCTCCAAGTATTTTTTAAGTATGTCAAATTGTGCCTGAAGAGTATCTATAAAATTATGAACTGTGGGAAGTTAGATGCATGTATAAGTGGTAATTAGACGAGCATTGACTCAAAGGAGAAAGTGTTTTATCTTTTTGTTCCATGGTATATCAAAATCTGTTAAAGGCATGGAAAAGGAAGAGGCATGGCATTTATCAGGGCAGCTTCATAACAACACCTTTTATCTATCATGTCATTCATTTGTAATCACAAGGCTTGGCACAGATATTAGTTTTTCACTCTTATAGGTGGAAAAATGATGGATCATGTTAGTAAGATACATCTAAAAGACTTCTTCCAAATATATGCAAATGTAACCAACAGAAAAACTTTTTTTTGAAAAGATAAAATTAATGGTAGTATAATTTTATCCTGGACAGTAGAGCTTTGGCTAAATTAAAAAATAAAATGGTGACATTGGTGATTACCAAGAAAAAAAAGGTGAATAAATTTGTAAAAACAGTAAAAAAATTGAAGTATCCTAGAAAAACATTATGTAGAAATCTATTGCTATGCCTAGTATGACTAAAGAGGACTTAAAATAAAAAGGCCTATATTCAAACATGCTGTTAACATAGTTGTCCACATATTTAAGTTATTTATTCATTTAACATTTTTTGAGTTCTCTACTATGTGGCAGGTACTCATAGTGCTGAGGATAGGAAGATGAATACAACACACAAAGTGTTGAGACATTCATGGTTGAGTGGGAGAATGAAAAATGGTCATTTGAACTATGTGGCAAATATCACAATCGACATGTGCCCAGAATTTCAGAGCTCAGACATGAGTAAGGGAAAGGATGTAACAGGGAAGGCTTCCTGGAGGAAGTGATGCTCGACTTAAATTTTAAAACATAAGGAAGAAACTAGTCAGGATGAAGCAGAAAGAGATTCTAGGTAGAGAAGTTGACATGAACAAACCAAGGAGGCGAGAAACAATGTGGTTCGTGTGCAGGATTCTTAGCTGTTCCGTTTGATGTGAGCAGTAAGAGAAAAGTGGTCAGCATTAGCATAGAGAGTGAAATAACAAGGCTTCTAGCTTTGAGAGTTTGCCAGAGCATCCAGCCATTGAGTTATTCCAGTAGATGGTGGCCTGCACTAGGGCTAATGCAGCAGTAATGGACATTGACCACTTTTTGTGTGTGGTTTTGGAAGCATTGAGTATGCTGAATTGAGGTTGTTTTCATCTCAAAGTCTTCAGAATGGAGTCATATTACAAATTTTAAGAGATTGGATTAAGGTCATTCCAGAAAGGTTCTCAAATTCAAGACTGTAAGTCAGGCTTTATCACCCTACTTGTTCATCCCTCTCAAACTTCTTTCAAGAAATGACAGGCACCATTAGAGATTAGATTGTATTCCCAGAAACCTGTCTTGGCTGCCACTGCTGCCCGAGCACTCTCAGCAATATATTTCCTGGAAGAACATTTCACCGTCAGAAGTGCTGACTGACTCAGACAACCCTTGGACCAACCAGGAAATTTACAGGTGAGCCCTCGATATAATTCTTTCTAGTTCCATACTCAAGTGGAGAGCATGTCAGATGTTTCCTTTGTCCCTTAAAATCTTAAAAAGCACTTGTTAGGTAACTAAGTTAGAAACAAAATTATACCATGTTTCTATTCTTGAGTGAATTTTTTTAATCGAGGCTTCATTATAGTCACATTAATATCACATTAGCTCCTTGTGATTAATATTAGTACAATGAATGAATTAATAATGACTGGCCACTAAGGTTTTCCCTCCTCCCACCTTGACGTGAAGAGGATCCAGGGCATCGATTATCACAAATATAATGAATTGATTCATCATTTATGGGAAAAGAGCTTCTCTTCCCATAAAGCTTATTTTTCCTTCCTTCTGGAGATATATTATCTTTGGCAGCAACTCAAAACCATCCACAGATTATTTACTGCAGCCAATAACATAATTAAGAATGGTAATTGGAATTCCAGCCTTGAATGAATGCTTATGTCTCTCATGAATGAATTGACATATAGAAGTTGTACCCAGAAGAGAGGATCTTCCTCTTCCCAGCCCCTCCTTCAATGATAACTGCTGGAGAGCATGGTTGCCTTCTGAATAAGGTAATCAGTTACCCTGTTGGCTGAAATGTAGGGGAAATATTATCTACTATGTTGTCTCTTGGAAACCGCCAAACATATTTAAGAGGTCATACTTTATATACCTGGTCTCATGGCTACTCATCTTCTCAGCAGGTGTGCGTTTCTGAATTAACTGTCCAATTTATTTGTTGGGTTTTTTCTTGGGCTTTACAGTCAACATTGCTGTTGGGAAGAGTTATGCATTTGTCCTGCTAATGGAAAAACACTGCTTTACCACAATCTCTTGTGTTTAAAAGCATAGCCTTCAGAATTGCCTTCACACTACAACCTGCTTTTTGATAGGCTGATATTAGACCTAAACTTTTATCTTCCTCCAGTATCAGGTTGCTGCAGCAATTTAACACAAACAATGTTTTTAACTGCATTTTTTAAAATTATTGGTTCATTTCCTTCACATTGAGTTTTTATCCATATTCAATAAAAGGAATCTAACATTAACCTCAAATTCTACACCTAAGCTTGTGCATTAAGAAGATTGTTTATTACAACACTTCATATTGTGTTAATGTTGTATTTTAAATGTCTTTCAGTCTACTAATGAGCATTTGTGGTTTCATAATGAATTGGCTAATAATTCTTTCCTAGAAGTTGTGGGTAAATGGTCTACAATAGTGGCTGTGTTTTATACGTGCATATATATAAAACAAAAAATTCAACATGACCACTCACTAAGTTCATTTTGATAAGCATTTTTTTTGGCCTACTATGCGCTAGGCTCTGTATAGTTCAGGGCATGGAGGTATACAAACACAAAAAACAGTGCCCCTGTTTTCAAGGGAAGACAGACATGTAAGCAAATCTTTTAAGTACAGCATATACATAGAATAATGTTTTTGTAAGTGCTGATGTAGAACCAAGATAGTCTCAATCAAGTATAGTTCATAGAGAAAGGTACAGCTGAAGAGAATTTATGCCGGAAAGAGCCCCATGGTAATTCTCATTTTCTTTCCACTCTAGAAATAAAGATAAGCTGATAGAAATGATACTACAACCAAGTACCAATAGGCTCTAGTTCTCTTTATCCAGAGTTTTGTGCTTTGTGCAAAGGCTTTAGGCCTGAATGATTTATCAAAGCCCTTTTATTTAACATATAGCTATCAAAAAAAATCCATATGATCTACAGCTAAGATCTATAACATCATTAATTTACTTCCTGTGAGCTATCCATTAGTCTTACTTGAAAAATTAAAATAATACTTGATAAGAGAAAATATAGTGAAAGGCAGCCTACTTACATTGATTATCTTTAATGATATCTTTGTAATGAAAATTTAGATGGAGTACCTCTTGTTTGGGATTTTTATAAATCAGAGATGACTTACCCATTAAAGATTAAAACAAAGCATGTAAATTTGTTTTGAAGAGAAAGCTTATGATCAAGTCAAGGGAGAAAGTTTGTTTGTAATTACATGGTATGCTACAAGAGAATTACTACTTATGTCATCTGGCTTTTATAACCCAGAGTTGGATGCACAATTCTGATTTTTGTTTATAAACTTATTTTTAGATTCACCAATATATAATGATATATTGTTTCACATAATGTTTTTAAAGAGCTGATGGAAAAATTTATTCCACAGTATTTGGGACATGCAAAGCATTGTGGTTGTATATGCCATTTCTTAAATATAAAAATCACTCTCCTATTAATAAGAATATACATGGTTCTTTGGCAGAAGTATTGGAAGTAAAGAGACTTATTGGCTATTACTATCACTCCTGTGATAAAGAATTTTTTATTTCTGATGTAGAGCAACAGCATTATTAAAATTAAGAGGAAGGGGAAAGAGAGGGATTAAAGGAAGGAGAGAAGGAAAGGAGGAAATAATTTGAAGGCCAAGGAAATATACATGTTCACTATTTTTGTTGTTGGCCTGTGTACATACTGTTTATTGGTATTTGAAGGGGCAAAATGCCATTGATATGTTTCTGCTCTAAAATGTCTAGGTCTACTCTATCTCTAAAATTCACCATCCCTAATTTAGACCCTCATTAAAACCCCTTCATTTCTTCAGGTTCAGAAAAGAAAAACAAACAACTCTTTGTTTAGACTTTCCTTGTTTTTCATATGTTTCTCCATATCCTTCCTTATATAGTTTCTCCACTCACCTGTCAGAAGAGTCCTCCTAAAGCTTAGCTCTAACTATATAATTCTCTGCCTCAAGTACTTTCAATAATCCCTATTGCTGACAAAATTAAATGCAGGTTCCTCACCCAGACCTTCAGAATCCTAGACTGTATCACCCTAACAGACTGACTTTTCACTATGTTTTTCAATGTGTAAAATGAACTCTCCTCCTGGCTGGATAATCTGTTTTCCACTGAACATGCCCCAGTCTTATCCCTGAACTCTGTGTTCATGCCATTTCCTCTACGTGGAACATTCTCCCCTTTTCCCAATCTCTCCTGGTGGAAATGCTACCTGCTTTTAAGCCTATCTTCAATGCCATGTGTTCCATGAGAACATCACTTTTTTTCTCTCACTTGAACTCTCAGGATATGTAGTACTCCCATGATATTTACTTCCATGCATGTTTCACTTTAGGCTTAAGAAGAAATGATGTGTGCTGTGCAATGAGGAATTAAGACACAAATTCTGACTCGTGTTGTTCACAGTACCCTGGAAAAGGTGGATAAGCACACAGATGCCCTCAATAGAGTGATACAAATTATCGCTGGTCCAGGGTCCTGGAGGAGAAAGAAGGAAGAAAGGAAGAAAAACCAAACCCTCAGACTAGATGACTTGGAAAAGACTTCCTGAAGCAAATGGCAGGAGTGGGAGCTTAAAATCTGTATAGAAATTAGCCAGGCCAGAAGGAGAAAGGAGTTTTAAAATAAGTTAGTGCAAAGGCCATAGAGATGAATCAGTAGGATGCTGAGCTGGATTGTGCTGTCTCCTAAGAATTAATAAAAACTATTAGGTGATGATAATTAAGTATTCAGGAACTTTAAGAGTCAGTTCAACTGTTGATAACTTGAAATCAGCAGTGCTGGGAGTATTTATGACATGGATATCAGAAACACTATAAATCGGCTTTTTAGTTTGTTTTCAGAAAGCAAGATGACCAGGACACCACTGGTTGTGAGAGAACATGAAAGATTCACAGAATTGCAAGTTGTTTAATGTTCGATTGTAGTTAGCAATTCCTATAATAAAATTAACCCTTTGACTAAATTGTAAGCCTCCTTAAAGAAAGAATGGTTCCTATTCGTTTTGAAGTCTTCTGGCCATACCTCTGACAAAAGTAGGTCATCAACTCAGGCTGTCAGCTGACTCTAAATTAGAGAAGAATCACTTTAGACAAAACTGTACTTAACATTTTGGTTAAATTTATTTTTTAATTCTTAAACTTTTTAAAATAAACATGGAGTTAGGAACAATTGTCTGTTTGGAAGGAGGCTAGAAAATTTAAATGGTGTATTTTCAATAAGCTTAGTTTTCACTTACATCTATTTACCAAAATTTTCTAATGATGTAAAAAACATTTTACTTAGGTTTGAGAAATAATCAGTTGCTCAAATTGAGAAATGTTATGCCACTGAGAAAGGAATTTTAGAAAAGGTCATTTCAAAGGAAACAAAACGTTCTCTTATACTTGGCTCAAGTTTTCTGCTCACTGCATTATATCCTCCCTCACTCCTCTTTTGGCCTGGTTGAATTCAGGACTCAACTGTAATGTTTGTTAAATGGATGAACAAATTATTTTAAACAACCAACATTTATTGAGCATTTGTTCAGTGTCAGGTACTGTTCTAAATCTTTGCACAAGTATCTCATTTAGTGACCACAAAAACTAACTTCCTATTACAGATAAACTGAGGCTAGCAGGTTAGGTACTCTTAAACTGCTTTGTAACAATGAATGGGCAAATGACTGATAAGAATAAATGAATGAAATCTCTGTCACACTTGTATAAACGTATGCTACCCTATTTCTGTTAGAGTTTAAAAACATAAAATTAGTTTAACTATAAATTCAGAGAATGAGGTAGATTAGTGAATTTTATGATTAACTCTTAAAACTAATGTTTACAAATAATTTTTTAAAATTTGTTTTTAAATATTCTAAAGCAGAGCCATACTTAATTTTCTCTTCTTAAATAACAGAGTGAACAAATAATTACTGGAATATTCCACCCCCCGTCCGGACTCCCCAGGATTCCTAGGTCACTATTTAATCCAGTATAGATGAGTGATTTAGGTAAATTTCTAATAAACTAAGATGATATGCTAGCTCTTTCAACCTCTTTTACTATATTAGCTATTTCTCCTAAAATTTTTTGCACAGTAAAATATACCTGTTTTTTTAATATTCCAACTCATTAGTTTCTAACTTAAGTTTTTTTAATTAAGTTTTATTATATTTAAATATTATTTTAATCTCTTCATATGATCCTAACCTAGGGTGTAGAGTTTGTTTCATTCAAGTCAGTGACCTGGCTTAGTGACTGAAACTCACTTGTACTTATTTGAATTTCTCTACATCTTCACTCCTAGAGTACATAGTTCTCAAAAGCAAGAAAAACTTGTAGATTTCTGAGATATCTTCTTTGTTTTAAAATATTTTTTTGAAAAAGATGTCCCCCCATGGTTGTTAACCACTCAACTCCCATGAGCCCCCATTTAAAATATGATAATAGATTATGTCCAAATAATTCTGTTAAGTCTCTAGTGTGGTTAAAAGTGTTACCTGTTTTGAAAATTTGGCCAGTTAAGAAAGTCAGGATTATCTGTTCTTAATCACATCTAGAGTTTCCATTTGTAGTAGGTTGTATTACTGTTCCCAAATATTCTCTATTCTCTTTGTGAAAGCATTATCTATCCCTGTCCATTGCCATGTGATCCCAGAGCTTGCTGTAGGGATGAGCGTACTTCCTACCTAACTGACATCACACTTGGCCATGTGACTTATCTGGACAATGAAATGTAAGCAGAAGCCTTAAGAACCACCACATGGTTTGCTAGCCCTCTGGTGATCAGAAGGCACACCCCAGAGAGCCGCCCTTTCAGCATAGACTCAGGAAGAAGATAGTACTCTGAGCAGAGCTGTTGAGCAGACAGCTGTCTCCAGCCAACATTTAACCTAGGCAATCACTAAACTTTGTTTGTTGTGAGCCTCTGAGTTTTGAAAAGTTTGTTACTCAGCGTAACCTAGAAAAGTTGACTTGTATACCGTGTAACTTGCCAAGAAAATCTACAGAAAATCCACCAAGAAGAATAGGTTCACTTTTTTTTCTCTCTTCTTGGTCATTTTTCATATATCCTTGTCACACTGAACTCAAAGTTTATTTAAAATTTATCTTTCTCCATGTGGGCTTATATTAAAAGGAATTTAGGCATGCTTTTCTATCTTCTGATAAATACGATCCTGGGAAACCAGCATTAAACACTGCTTCTTTACTCCTTTTACAGATTCTTTGCAAGTATGTTCTACACATTTCTCAATGATGGTGGAAAATATTCCATGGTCCTGGGAATAGATAAGATAGTTAAGAGGTCCCAAGAACATAAGCTTCCTCATGAGGCCTTCTCTTTTCCTTCTGAGAGGACTTATTACACATTACCCCAGGAAGAGAGCAGTTTTTCCATTTGTTTTTCATTTCCAGAAGAGTCCCTTGGTAATATGTTGGCTTTAATTTCATGAGTATAGACTTCTTGCTTCTACTGACTCTAGATCTAGTTACTGTATCTACTGCCTGAGATATTTGCCCCTTAAGACTATTTTCTTGTTTGGAAATTATAGCTATAAACTAATTAAAAACACCACCCTCTCTTTTCTTAAAGATAGGCTTAGTTATTACTTCAGAAACAATGTGATTACACAAGATTAGTTAGATTAATCAATGCTTTACGAGGTTAGTGAGCTCTCCCTAAATTAGATAGTGCCTTAGCTACTTCCTCATTTTGACCACTGCCGGGATAATTTAACTGTTGTGCTTTTTTTTTTCCCCCTCAGAAGATCCAATTCTCATTACTAAATGTCACCACCATGCTCCCCTCCCCTCATTTGCGAATGGGGAAGTTGATATTGTCCCTGTTCTGTCCTGAAATAATTGGTGATGTGGTTATTCTGTCAAAAAGAATGAATCCCATTCCTCTGAGCTCCAGGCTTTCCTTTGCTCATTAGAATCCAACCCCACCCCCAGACCCCTTTTCAGCTGAAAAACTCCACAATCTAAGTTGAGAGGACTCAAGCAGAGTCAACACTATAATTTGTTAATGACACTCCATCTATTGGCCTATAATGGAGCACCACAGAGTAAATTGTGGCCCTGTGAAGCAAATTTTTATCACCTTTGAACTTAAAGAGAATCAGGAACTGCTGGCATAATAAATAAAATGAGATCCAATTTCAGCATCAGTCCCTACCTCCTTTTCACCCCTAAGCATCTGATTCAGGAATCACTTTTTTCTGAAAGTTTCACACATATTTCTCCTTAAATGTAGGTTGTACTTTACCTATAACTGTGGTCTGCTTCAAGGAGCTACTAGTAAAAAATTGCTGTTATGTGTTATACATATCAAGATATTATTATTTTTTGATAGGATTGTTTAAGATGTTTCTGTTTTTTTTTAATAATAAAAAAAAAACATTTATCTTTTGTTTATTCTATAAACCTGGCAACTTATTTTGGGAAATACCAGCAAAGCTGGATTTTGGAATCATATTCCTTCACATATGGTACTAATAAATCTCTGTCTTTGCCTTCATGCAACACAGCAACAGATGTCTAACATTTCTGGGTTTTTAATAGGCCTCTAATCTTGGGAAGGTCCTTTTTTGGAGAAGGCAATGATATGTTTTTAAAGCTACAGCTCATTGACAAGATTATTTGTTACAAGATTTGTTTTAACTGATTTAGATTTCACCCTTCTTCAGAGATTTAACATAGCTAGCAGTGAATTTGCTTGATGTAAGATGAACACTTACATTAAAAGGAAAGATCAGCTTTAACTCTACCTGGGAGCAAAATATTGTGACCTATGATCGTGAGACTATAATTGAAACACCCTCCTTTAACTTTTCACAGATGTCTAATTAGAACAGCTTTTACACAAATATTCTGACAGCTTTGGTTAAATAGTTCTGGTTTAGAATCAATAAAGGAGATAGGGGAGGGGCAGAATTTTTGTTTAATAAAAAGTTGAATTTGATTTTCATCATTCATAGTCACAATGAAGACTGTCATTGAAATATTATAGAGTTTCAGACCTGGTTGAAAGGATACAAATTGTATGGGAGACTTTAGTTCATAGGTGGTCTGAATTGTTAATCTGAAAGGGACCACGTCATAATTTGTATTAGTAAATGCTGTAAAAGCTTTGATTAGCCTGATGATAATTTTATGGTGACCTACTTCTTATCTAGTTTTTTTCTGATTATATCATATTAATAAAATAAATTTGCTAGCTGTACCAAAAAACTCTCTGATTTACAAATACAATATTCAAACCCGAGATTATTTTTCAAATGTATTCAAAATGTGCAGTCTACAGAGAGCAAACAAACACTTGACTTTCATTATAGTGGTGTATGAGATGTGTTTACCAGCATTGGTAATTTCCAAAAGAATTGGGAAAATTATGAAATAAATAATAATCGAATCAAAATCCCCATATTCAAGATATTTTAGAGGAAAGTCTAGCTTTATAGAAACATGATTTTTTAGACTGTTTATCTAATGTTCCATAGTTTTCCAGATTTTAGTTAGGTAAGAGAAACATTTAAATTGTTTTGTGTTTAATATTTCAATGTCCACTTTAAACAAAATGGCTAGTTCAAAAGAATGGTAAATTTTGGACATTGAATAAAGAAGTGTGTGTCTGTGCATGTGAGCATATGTTTGTAAATGTATGTGTATGAATTTTCTACCATTCACCTCAAAATAGGAATATTCTACGAAAATCAATATAATTTTTATTATTGTTGTGGAAAATCATGGCAGTGAGATGTACAGTGTATCTCTTTGAGGAGAAAAACCTGTTTAATCAAAGATCAGGCAGCTCCGAGCTAAAAGAATAGCCTGATTCAATCTCTTCTAATTTTTAGACCTCCCATCATCAACCAAGATTTTAAAAAATGAATTAAATAAGAATATAAGGGAGGTAATTATATCAATCTACTTTACCTTGGTGTAGAAGGCAATAAAATAACCTTTCAAAGTTTATATGTTGGTTTGTAAAATTCTATTTGCCTTTATTAACAAGTGCTTAAGGCTAATTTCTCAGCCGAGATCATAATTTTATCCATTTCTCATGCTGTGCTTTCATCAGGGCTACACTGGGAGACTAAGAAATCTCATACTTGGGAAGGCGGTCAGGGGGCTGCTATTTTGATTGTCTTTGATTGAGTGCCTTAATTAGGTCACCCCCAAAAACGTATATTTTAATAACCTTTATCATTACTGAACAAAAGGGATTTCAATTCTACCATAAAGAGCTTTCTTCAGTGTCAAACATCTGTTCTAAAACTTATCATGGCAATATACTCCCTGAATTGCATGAACAAATTTGATTAGCATCAACTTCTGGGAACGGTTTCTAGCTGATTGACCTGGGGACCTTATCTTTAAATATTGGCATTGTATGGATTAAACAAAATCCAAGAGAATGTCAGATATTAAGACACATAATTGCAGGTTAATTGGAAGATAAAGATACTTTAATCTAATATTGAACTGGGGAAATATTGATGGTATTAACTTATTAGCTTGGCCAAGAGAAATAATCTTAAAGGAGGACTACGGTAGCATTGTCTTTGGTTAAATGTTTTTTTTCCTGAAATTTCTGCAATAATTATTTGTGCCTCTAACCCTAAGTGATTGTTTATTTGTTTGTTTGTTTGTTTTTTAACTGGTGCTCCAAGCTACATGGTAATCAGCTGCATAAATAAAAGACATCTTAGATAAATTTAAATTTCTTAATTTTCAGAGAAACACAGTGGTGCTTATTTAATAAGCTCCCTTTCCAGTTCATACTCAAGGAACATTATATATATTACAATTTCTAAAAGCAATATTTTAGGTATGTTCATAAATTTATTGGCTCCAAAATGACAAAAAGATTTGGATTTAGAGAAATGGGAAGAGACGTGGAGACAAAACAAATTCTTAAAATGTAGGGAGTTTCAGTGTTTTAAATCTCCTGCTGAGTTCTTGATGCTTTAGTTTTAGACTCCTTTCAGAAAGCCATTCTCCAAAGCTAATATTCATGCAAGGCTATTAGAAAAGGCATAAATGCAGGTTAAAGAGAGAAAATTAACTTTTTTTTTCTAAGCACTTGATATGTAGTAGTCATTTTAGGACTTTTGGGGGTCAGTGGTGGGATGTTATTAAACATCTTTTCAGAGAAATTGAGCTTAAGGGAAGTCAAGTAACTCCCTCATGGTCACACAATTATAAATGTGAGAGTGGCTTTTGACTCAAGGGTTTCCTGCTTTGAAAATTAATGATTTCACTTGTTACAAGTTTATGTGTAAGATATATTTATGTGTCCAAAACAGAATCATCTTCAAATTCCTTTATCATCCTTCACTCTTGCTGACTTCCTCTATTAAGGCATAAGTTAAAAACAGAGAAGGCAGTGCTGGTAGAGGTGGTGACTAAGCTTTGTGGTAATGGCTCCAAGTGAGGGAGGTGATTTTTTCTGTTTTTATATATATTTCCTGATAATTATGGCTCTGACATGAACTAGAGATGTGAAGTTAGACAAATACAGTAACTTTAAATCTCATTTTCTATAAAATGGTGGTGGTGGGGGTGGGCAATGAGCTTCATTGCCATCAGTAGAGACCGTTGGGAATTGGGACGATGAATATCTGTTATTAAAAGCGAGCAAGCAACCAACCAACTTTTCAGGTGATTCTCAGGTACCAGCAATTTCATATTACAATTAAGGATAATTTCCTAGGTCATCTCCAGCTCTCAATGCTAAAATTATAATTCTGTTGTTTGGTAATGAAACTATTTGCAACAGGCTAATCATATCAGTTCAGTTCTGACTTCTGTCAACCTCAAATTCATGGCAAGGCAATGAGTATGCAGTGTGCTCAGATCATTGTTTCTTAGTATTATTCTCCACAACATGAAAGAGACTGTCCTTAGGAAAATGGCTGATACCAGTGTTGAAAATGTACAAAATGGCTTAAAAAGTCATGTTATATCAGAGAATAAAAAGTACTCAAAAATGATAGATGCATATCATAAAAGTGTAGTTATGATAGAATTAAACACATTGTCTTCATAATTTTTTTAAAAAACTGTATCTTTGGCTAATTTGTCTATTATTTCTTTTGGTCTTTTCCCTCTATTTTTAGTATTTCCTTAACTATTGAGAATATCCATGCTTTACCTGTGATATAAACGTTTTTATTCAGTTTGTTAGTTTTTTTTTCCTTTTTCACTCAGATCCCCATTCCCTGAAAAAAAAAATCTGGCAATGATCTGTTTGTTCTATGTATCTATGAGTTTGTCTCTATTTTGTTCATTAGTTTATTTTGTTTTTCAATTCCACATATAAGTGAGATAATATGCTTTTTTTCTTTCTATGTCTGACTTATTTCGCTTAGCATAATACCCTTTAGGTCTATACATGTTGTTTCAAATGGCAAGATTTCATTCTTTTTAATGGCTGAATAATATTCCATTGTATATTTTACCATGTTGTTATTTAATTGTCTATCAATGGACACCTTGTTTCCATATTTAGCTATTGTAAATAATGCTATAGTGAACATAGAGATGCATGTGTACATTATCAAATTAGTGTTTTTAGATTTCTTCAGATAAATACCCAGAAGGAGAATTGCTGGGTCATATGGTAGTTCTATTTTCAGTTTTTTGAGGAACCTCCATGTTGTTTTCCTTAATGGCTGTACCAATTTGCAATCCTACCAACAGTACATGAGGGTTACCCTTTCTCCACATCCTCACCAACACTTGTTTGTTGCTTTATTGATGATAGACTTTCTGACAGGTGTGAGGCAATATCTCATTGTGGTTTTAATTTATGTTTCTCTTATAATTTGTAACATTGAGCATATTTTCATATTTCTAGTGACCATTTGTATGTCCTCTTTGGAATAGAGTAATGTCTGTTCAAGTCATTTGCCCATTTTTTAATCAGATTTTTTTTTGGTGTTGTATGAGTTCTTTATATATTTTGGATATTAATACTTTATTAGATATGTCATTGGCAAATATCTTCTCCCATTCCACCAGTTGTCTTTTTATTTTGTTGATGGTTTCTTTTGCTGTAAAAAAAACTTTTTTAGTTTGATGTAGTCCCATTTGCATGTTTTTTTCTTTTGTTTCCCTTGCCCAAGGAAATATATCAATATATATATATATATATATATATATATATCTGTATATACATATATGTCTATACATATATGTCTATATATATATGTGTGTATGAGTGTGTGTATGTGTGTGTGTGTGTGTGTGTGTGTGTGTGTGTATATATATATATATATATATATATATGTATATATATATATATATATTAGAGCAATGTTAAAGAGTTTACTGCCTGTGTTTTCTTCTAGGAGTTTTATGGTTTTGGGTTTTATATTTGTCTTTAATTCATTTTGAGTATATTTTGTATATGGTTTAAGAAAATGGTCTTATTTTATTTTTTGCATGTATCACTGTTTTTTTGTTTATGGTGATTTTTGCATGAAAGTGATTTTTTTAATTATGAATTTCACTTTATCAATTTCTCTTTTACTGTATTTGTGTTTTGAGAAATTGGGTATAAGGAACAATATAAGCTCTTTAAAGGCTTTAGGGTGTCCCTTTACATGTGTTCCTCCCTGATTCCAAACCCTTTCAGCCCAGAAGTAACTGTTCTCCCTTTTTCTTTGCATTAATTTATGTGTTTCCTTTAATTTTACCACACCTATCACTTATCTAGACAGTGTATTATTATTTTGTATATTTTTGAACTTCAGATAACTAGAAATGCATATTAAATCATGTCATATTTTGTGATTTATTATTTTTCACCATTCTGCTGAGTTGTTTATCTTGTTACCTACCCATAGCTTCATTGCTCTATAGTATTCTATTGTGTAAATATAACACAATATTTGGGCCATTGCCTGATTATTTTTCCTATTACAAACAGGGCTGCTATGAATGTTTCTTACACATGTATCCTGATAATGGTCATATATAAAAGTTTCTCTAACATGTATACCTAGAAATGAAATTTCTGAGTCAGATAAGAGTCATTTTCAATTCCAATAAGTAAGTCAAATTGCTTTTGAAAATGGTTGTATCTATTTATACTTCCAGCAGCAGATATATAAAAATTACTCTTTAATTACACCAGAATCAACATTTTTCTGGCTACTTATGAATCCATTCATCTTTTAATAAGCATATTGGCTTTTTGCCTTTCCTGTTTAGGGAAGTGTCTGTCCAAGCCTTTTGCTCACTTTTCATTGGATTGTCTTTTCCTTAATTATTCATTAGAGTTATTTAAATGTAGATTTGAATAATTTGATATTATTCTACAAATATTTTCTTCAAGTCTATCATTTTTTATCAGCATAATTTGATGAACCAGAAATTTTCATGCTGTTAAAAATAACAATTTTCCTTTTCAGTGAGCACTGGTATTTTGCTTAAGAAAACTTTCCCTATCCCAATGACAGAAAAATATTCTTGTCTCTTAATATTGTCATAGTTTTGCCTTCAGAATTTAAGCTTTAATTCACTGGAGTTGATTTTTAGTTGTGAGATGATAAAGGAATCAAATTTTATTTTTTCCATATGCATAACCTATTGTTCCATTGCCATTTACTAAATAATTTATATATTCTCCACTTATTTGCGATTCTAACTCTGTCATTAATCAAATGCTTACATCTCTATTCCATTTCCAGATTTTCTTTTCTGTTTAATTGGTATATTCTTACAAAAGTACCACATGGTCTGAAACAGTACAGTATTAGTCTAAGTTTGGATACCTACTAAGACGAATTCCCCTATTAAGTCATCTTCAGAAGCAATGTTCTATGTTTGTCCCTTGATGGTTCCTTATAAACTTTGGATCAGTTTTCAAATAGTCCCAAGCCTCAATCTCTTTCCTTCCCTTTCCCCTTCTTGTTTTCTCTTTGTCTTTCTCTCTGAGACAGACAGACAGACACAGACACACACACACACACACACACACACACACTCACACTGTCTCTGTCTCTCTCTTTGTTGGTGTTTTGATTGGAATTAAATTGACTCCATAGATCAACTTGGGGAGAATTGACATCTTTCCAATATTGAGTGTTGTAATATCAGAATGGGATATCTCTCTTTGTTTTTAGACCTTTTTTCAATAGTTTATATTTTTCTCCATAAGGTCTTGCACATGCTTTGTAATATTTATTTTTAGGTACTTTATATCTTTATTCTTTATAAACAGTTGCTATTTTGTGAATTGGACTTTTAATTCCTTGCAATTTGTGAACAGAAATAAAATTGATTCGGTATACAAGAAATTTGCTTTATACAATTTTTAATTTTAATAAATCATGTTGACTTCTTTGGGATTTCTGTGTTGACAATTGAATTATCTGTAAATAATCTTTTTCAGCCTTTCTAATACTTTTATCTTTATTTTTGCATTGTCCAAGAACTGAAGTATAATATTAAATAGTGTTGAGAATACCTAGCACACTTATTTGTTTCAAATATTAAATGGAATTCTTTAACATTAGAACAATAATTTGCTGTTTTTAAAATCATAAGTAATATATTTTATCAGTCTTTTACTAAATCATTTGAAATGATCTTGTTTATTTTGCTCTAATGTTTTATTAGTGATTTATTTTACTGATTTTCTTATTAATCACATAATCCTTAATCTATCCAACTCTGTCATGAGGTATTTCTATATAGTGGAATTTGATGTGCCAGTATTTGTTTAGTAGTTTTTACATCTAATATCACAAGTGATTTTAACCTGTAATTACCCCTTCAGTTACTATTTTATTTAAGCTATGTATCAACTTTATCCTAGTTTCATAAAATATATGGAAAAATTTTATCTTTTTGTATGTTGTGTAATTGTGTACATTTAAAATTATTTATTTTATTATTAGGTAAACTTCTCCAAAAAAAAAAAAAAAACACAAAAAAAAACAACAACAAAAGAAACATCTGGGCCTGATGTTTTCTTTGTTGGAAGTTCATTGGCCATTATTTTTAATGATCATTTAGATATATGCTAAGTTTGACTTCAGTCATAATAGTTGGTTAAAACCTTTATTTGGCTTTAGCTTCTTCCTCAACCTTTGGAAGCCTGAATAGCTGCACACCACTTTGATGAGATTTCTGCAAACCAGAATTTGTGCATGATCAATAATTGTGTGATCATATTTGATTTTCACCACATCTAATCAACATAACACTATCTCATTATAAACAAGTCAGATGGTCTGATTTACTATTAGAATCCAAATCTTCATGTAGGTAAGTATTCTAGAGATGATTTAGAATAAAATTCAAGGAAAAAAGAGAAATTTTCCTGTTAGCTTATGAAGCAAAGAAATATTGTCAGTTGAGATGAAAATATATACTTACTATTGTAAGATTAAATACTACAAAAAATGGATGAGTATAAAAATTATTCTAATATTTACTAACTGTAAATTTTCAAGTAGTTTAAAACTAATACATTGGCATTAATATATTAAGAGAAAAGGCATTAGCTACTAGATTAATAATTTAAGATAAATATTTTCTTATTTTTGGCCAAGCTTATACCTTGAAAAAATTAAGTATTATTATAAGGGAAAGTAGTAGAGGTTAAATTATGTTATAATCCTAAATTTGGAAATTTAGTTATTTTTCTATAATTTCTATCTTGAAAAAACAGATTATAAGTAGAATATCAATGTTACCAGCTAAAGATGCCGTAAAGAAGAAAACTCAAACATTATGTAAAATTTAAGTGTTAAATAATCTTAAAGGCACATAAATATATGTATAAAGAATGTGAAGTCAGTAGTTTCCTAAAGATATTTTCTTGCTAATCAAACTTGAAAAAAATGACTTTGACAATAATTTATGATGATTCTTAGAAATTTTAGTTGATGAAAGCTAAAGATATAAAAAATGCCTGTAAAAACAACAGCTATGAATTCATAAACAATTTTAGTAGCTAAAACTATATGGACTTTTTTTAGACTTACCCAATTTTGAATTCCAAGTACAAATTTACTACTAGAAAATATTTTATAAAAAGTTTTTTCCCTGTTTTATTCAACCAACCATAAAGAAGTTTGTGATCCTAAATATGCCAGTCATAAAAAAAAGCATATTTGATATTGGAACTATATAGTAACTTGGCTACAGGAGAGATACAGCAGCTGACACAGGAAACAAATTTTCATTCTTGCAACATAATTTTAAACTTTCATAATTTCCTAAAAATTTTAAAAACATTATTGTTATTACAAGCAAATATTTCAAACAAATTCCAGACTTTATACTGTATTCCATAAATCTATTCTGTGATGATTTTATTTGGCTTCAAACTTGCCTTTGGTTGAATGTTTATTTTAATATTTGGGAATTTAGCACTTTTCCAAAATGAGCTTTAGGTAGAACTCTAATTATACAATGTTCAGATTTTCTATTTCTTCAGTTCTGATAAACTATATTTTTCTAGAAACTTCATCTGTATTCTCAAGTGTATTGCTACAATATTATTCTTAATATTCACTTATCTTTTAAATCCCTACATCATCTAGATTGTGTCCCTCTCTTTTTTTTTTCTTAAAATTGTTTATTTTTCCTTCTCATTTTTCTTGATGGATCCACAGGAATGCATGAAAAACAATTTTTGACTTTGCTTTCTCTATCATATGTTTATTTTCTTTTTAATTATGCTGTGTTGTTAAGCCTTTTTGGTGAGGTATAACACATTCTGTAAAGTGCACAAATCTTAAATACACAGCTAAATAAATTTTTACAGATGAATATCTTGTGAAACCACCATCCAGGTCAAGATATGGGACATTCCAGAGTGTTCAGTTCCCTTGTGTCCCTTCCCCGTTAATATCCTCAGAGAAAATTTCTGTCATTTTTATCTCTACTGATTAGTTTTGCTTTCTCTTGAACTTCATGGAATGAAATCATACAGCATATAACACTTCATGCCTGATTTCTTTCAATCAGCATTATGAGAGTCATCCATATTGTTGCCAGTAATAGAAGTTCTCTTTTTTTTTTATTGCTCTGTATTGTTCTTTCTTTGAATACCTAACCCCCACCCCCCACCCCAACACACACACCATGGTTCTTTTTTTAACTTTGTAATTTATATTTTAGCTCATTGAGTCTTTCTTCTTTTCTTTTATGGAGAAGTACTAATTTAGCTGTATTTCATTAATTATGACACACAATATTTTGATATTCGGTTCAAAATGTTTTTAGCTTCGGCTACATCTCTTTAACTCATTACTTATTGAGAAATATGCTTCTTAATTTTCAAATGCATATTGTGGGTTTATTGGGTTTTGTTTTACTAATATCATTTTTTATTCTAACTTCCTTGAATTTTGGTCAGACGAATTTGTTAAGACTTTATTTAGGGCTGTGTTTGTGATCAGTTTTCATAAATGTTTTATATGTGCCCGGAAGGATTATTTATTTGCTACTGGTGTAGTACAAAATTCTCTATATGTATATTAAATGAAGTTTATTTTGTTCAAATTTATATCTGAGTTTCTAGCTCTTCTTTACCCATCAATTATTGTGAAATGTGTGTTATAATATTCCACTATGATGGAGGGTTTATCAGGTTCTTTCTGTAGTTTTGTAAATCTTTGCACTATACATTTTCCTTTTTGTTATTCAATTCATGAAGTTTGTAATATACATTTGGATATGTATAATTTTGCTAAAATTAACTTTTATCATTTTATATTGGTTTTTCATTAAAGGCTATTTAGTCTAATAGCATAGCTAGAAAAGGTTTCTTTGTGCTATGTGTATTCTTCAACACTTTCATATTCAGGCATTTTGAATTCTTATATTATAGATTTACCTTTATGAATACCATGCAGATTTTTATTTTTTAAAAATACTTGTTTCAAAATATTTTAAATGTAAATGTATCATGTATTTTATGACAAAACATTTTTTATTTTGTGCTTTTTATTTGATTCACGGTTGTATTTTCCTTTTTTCTCTCCTTTTGGACTGCACACTTTTAATTATGACATTTTTCAATCCTCTAATTTTAGTTAATTTATACAATCAACTTTCTATACTTTAAAATGCATAAGTTAACATTTGCTCATTTCCTGGACAAGACAAGGACCTTAGAACATTTCACCTCTATTTAACATTTCCTAATTTGTTATCAGTATTTTTATTCTCTCTCTATGTATATTTTTAATTGATATATCATTACCATCACAATATATTTCCAGTGTACAACATAATGATTTGAACTTGTATGTATTACAGAATGATCACCACAATAAGTCTAGTTAACATACATACATAGTTACATAATTATAATTATTGTGTGTGTGTGTGTGTGCAAAAGAGTTAACTTTTAAGATTACTCTCAGAAACATTCATACACAATATAGTACCATTAATTATAGTCACAATGCTATACATTGTATCCCCAGGACTTATTTATTTTATAACTGACAGTGTTTACCTCTGACCACCCTCAGGCATTTCTCCTACCAGCCACTTCTTGCATCTGGTAACCACCAATTTGTTCTCTGTACCTATGAGCTCATGCAATTTAAAAATATATATTTTACATACAACTGAGCTCATATAGTATTTATCTTTCTCTGACTTATTTCACTTAACATAATGCCCTCAAGGTCCACCCATTTTGCCACAAATAGCAAAATTTCTTTCTTTTTTGTGGCTGAATAGTATTCCATTGTGCATGTTTGAGTGTGTGTGTGTGTGTTTGTGTACCACATCTTCTGTATTCATCTATCATGGACACTTAGGTTGTTTCCACATCTCAGCTGTTAGTAAGTAATGCTGCAACGAACACAGGAATGCTCTATATAGTCTCAGTACTATTTTTGTCCTTTTTGGATAAATACCCAGAAGCGAAATTGCTGGATCATATGGTAATTTTACTTTTTTTAATGTTTGAGGGACTGCCAGACTGCTTTGCACAGAGCAGCTGTACCAGTTTATTCCTACAGAAAGTACACAACGGTTCTCTTTACTTTATATCCTCACTTGTTCTTTCTTTTCCTCTTTCCTTTCCTTTTTCCTTTCCTCTTTCTTTCCTTTCCTTTCCTCTTTTTTCTTCTTTCCTCCTGCCTTCTTTTCTCCTTTCCTCCTGTCTTCTTTTCTCCTTTCTTCTCTCCTCCTCTTTCCTCCTTTCTTCTTTTTCTCCTTTCCTCCTTTCCTTTCTCTTTCTTTCTCTTTCTTTTCTTTCTTTCTTTCTTTCTTTCTTTCTTTCTTTCTTTCTTTCTTTCTTTCTTTCTTTCTTTCTTTCTCTCTCTCTCTCTCTCTCTCTCTCTCTCTCTCTCTCTCTCTCTCTCCCCCTCTCTCTCTTAATCTCCCCCCTTTTCTCTCTCCCTCCCTCCCTCCCTCCCTCCCTCCCTTCCTTCCTTCCTTCCTTCCTTCCTTCCTTCCTTCCTTCCTTCCTTCCTCTCTCTCCCCCTCCCTCCCTTCCTCCCTCCCTCCCTCTCTCTTTCTCTCTCTCTATTTCTTTCTCTCTCTCTTTCTCTCTTTATATCTCTTTCCTTTTTTATAATAGCCATTCTAACAGGTGCAAGGTGGTATCTCATTGTGGTTTTGATTTGTAGTTCCCAATGGTTAGTGATGTTGGACATCTTTTCACGTACCTATTGGTCATCTGTATGTCTTTGGGAAAATGTCCATTCAGATTTTCTGCCCATTTTTAATTGGATTGTTTACTTTTTCAGTTGATTTCTGTGAGTCATACATTTTGGATATTAACCCTTTATAAGATATACAATTTGCAAAACTTATCACCCATTCAGTAGATTCTCTTTTCATGTTGCTGATGATTTTTTTTTGCTCTGCTGAAGCTTTTAATTTTAATGACTCACTTGTTTATTTTTACTTTTGCTGCCTTTCTTTTGGTGTTAAATCCAAAAAATCATCACCAAGACAAGTGTCAACAAGCTTGCTACCAATGTTTCCTTCTAAAAGTTTTGTGGTTTCAAATTTTACATTTACATCTTTAATCTACGTTGAGTTAATATTTTGTGTGACATAAAATAGCAGTTCTGTTTCATTTTTCTGCATGTTGCTTTCCAGGTTTCACAGCACATTTTACTGATGAGCCTGTCCTTTCCAGTTTATATCGTTGTCTCTTCTATTGTAAATTAATGATATATGATTTTTCCTGACTTCTCTACCATACTCTTTTGATTACTATAGCTTTGTAATATAGTTTGAAATTAGGAGGCATGATACCTTCAGCTTTGTTGTTCTTTCACAAGATTGTTTTGACTATCCAGGGTCTTTTGTGTTTCCATATAAATTTTAGAAGTTTGTTTTTCTTAGAACAATGCCATTGGAATTTTGATAGGGATTGCATTGAATCCATAGATTGCTTTTCTGTGTCATCAAGATTTTAACAATATTAATCATTTCATTTCATAAACATGAAATATCTTTTATTTGTTTGTATTTTCTTCATTTTTTAATAATTAACACTTTATAAATTTCAGTGTACAGATCTTTCACCTCTTTGGTTAATTTATTACTGAATATTTTAATCTTTTTGATACAATTGCAAATCGGAATTTTTTATTTTTTAAATCTATTTTTCAATTTCAGTTGACATACAATATTATATTAGTTTCAAGAGTATAATGTAATTATTACACTTTTATATAACTTATGAAATAATCATTCCAATAAATCTGGTACCCATCTGACACTATACATAGTTCTTATAATATTATCGAATATATTTTCTATGCTGTACTTTGCATCCCTAGGACTATTTTTATAACTGGCAATTTGTACTTAAAGCAGTTCAGCTTTTTTACTTGGCCCCTGAACTCCCTTCCCATTTAGCAACTATCAATTTGTTATCCATGAGTTTGTTTCTGTTTTGTTTATCTTTTTTTTTAGATTTCACATATAAGTGAAATCATGTGCTATTTTTTCTTTGACTTACTTCACTTAGCGTAATACCCTATAAGTTTATCCATGTTGTTGCAAATGGAAAGATGTTTTTCTTTCTTTTTTTTTTTTTTTGGCTGAGTGATATTCCATTGAACATATGTATCAATTCTTTATTCACCTATTGATGAACACTTAGGTTGCTTTCATATCTTGACTATGGTAAATAATACCGCATTGAACATAGAGGTGCATATACCCTTTCAAATTAGTGTTTAAGATTTTTTTATTTTTATTTTTTGAATTAGTACCCAGAAGTGGGATTGCTGGGTTACATGGCAGTTCTATTTTTAATTTTTTTTTTTTTTTTTTTTTTTTTTTTTACGAACCTCCATACTGTTTTCCACAGTGGCTGGACCAAGTTACAATCCCACCAGCAGGGCACAAGGGTTCCCTTCTCTTTATGTCCTCACTAACAGTTGTTGTTTGTTGATTTATTGATGATAACCATTCTGATAGCTGTGAGATGATATCTCCTTGTAGTTTTATTTTGCATTTTACCTGGTGATTAGTAATGTTGAGCATCTTTTCCTATGTTACCACCTGTATGTCCTCTTTGGAGAAATGTCTATTCACATCCTCTGCTCATTTTTTAATAGAATTGGGGGCGCCGTTTGGTGTTAAGTTGTATCAGTTCATTACATATTTTGGATATTAAACTCTTTAGATACATTATTGGTGAATATTAGCTCTTATCCAGAGATTGTCTTTTCATTTTGTTGATGGTTTCCTTTGCTGTTTAATAACTTTTTAGTTCAATGTAATCTCATTTGTTTATTTTTTTCTTTTTTTCCCCCTTTCCTGGGACACATACCCAAAAACACATTACTAAGAGTGATGTCAAAGAGTTTACTGGCTATGTTTTCTTCTAGGAGTTTTGTGATTTCAGGTTTTACATATAAGTCTTTAATCAATTTTGAGTTTATTCTTATATCTGGTGTAAGAAATTGATCTAGTTTAATTTTTTTGTATATATCTGTCCAGTTATGTCTGTGCAATTTATTGAAGAGACTGTCTTTCCCCATTGTGTACTCTTGCCTCTTTTGTCATAGATTAGTTAACCATATTAATAAAGGTTTATTTCTGGGCTCACCATTCTGTTCCATTGATCTAGTTTCTCTTTTTTTATGATGGCACCATGTTGTTTTGATTACTATAGCCTTGTAGTACAGTTTGATATTAGGTAGAGTGATAACTACAACTTTGTTTTCTTTCTCCAGATTGCTTTGGCTATTCAGGGTCTTTTAATAAATTTTAAAATTATTCTGGTTTTGTGAAAAATGCCATTGGTATCTTGATAGGGATTGCATTGAATCTGCAGATTGCTTTCAGTAAGATGGACATTTTAATGAATTTAATTCCTCTTTACAATGAACATAGTAAATGTTTCCACTAATTTGTATCTTCCTCAGTTTCTTTCTTCAATATCTTACAATTTTACAATTTTCAGAGTACAAGTCTTTTACCAATTTATTCCTAGGTATTTTATTTATTTTTTTCTGCTGCAATAGTAAATGGGATTGTTTTCTTAATTTCTCTTTTTAATAGTTGGTTTTGGTGTATAAATTCAAATAATTTCTGAATATTAATTTTGTATCCCGATACTTTACAAAATTTATTTATTCTAATAGCTTTTTTTGTTTTAATGAAATCTTTAGGATTCTCTGTAGTATCATCTATAAATAATGACAGTGTTACTTCCTCCTTTCCAATTTGAATGCCTCTTATGTCATTTTCTTGCCCAATTTTCTCTGGCTAGGATATCCAATACTATGCTAAATAATAGTAGCAAGAATAATTATTTTTGTCTTGTTCCTGATTCAAGAAGAAAAGCTTTAAGTTTTTCATCTTTGAGTATATTAGCTGTTGGCTTGTCATATATGGCCTTTATTATGCTGAGGCACATTCCCTTTGTACTCACTTTGTTGAGAGTTTTTATAACAAACAAATGCTGAATTTTGTCAAAGGCTTTTTCAGTATCTATTAAAATAATCATATAATCTTTATCTTTTGTTTTGTTAATGTGGTATTTCACGTTGACTAATTTGTGACTGATAAACCATTCCTACATCCCTGGAATAAGTCTTACTTTTCCATGATGTATGATCTTTTTAATATATTCTTGAATTCAGTTTGCTAATATTTTGTTGAGGACTTTTGCATCTGTGTTTATCAGGGATATTGGCCTGTAATTTTCTTGTGGTATCCTTGTCTGGTTTTGGTATCAGGGCAATTCTGGCCTTGTAAAATGAGTTTGGTATTAGGGTAATATCGACCTTGTAAAATTAGTTTGTTCTTCTATTTTTTTTGGAAGAGTTTGAGAAACTGGTATTAATTTTTTAAAATATTTGGTGGAATTCACTTGTGAAGCTGTTCAGTTCTGGACTTTTGTTTGTTGTGAGGTTTCTGATTCAATCTCTTTACTAGTAATCAGTCTGTTCAGATTTTATGTTTCTTAATGACTCAGTTTCGATAGGTTGTATGTTTTTAGAAATTTACCTGTTTTTTCTAGGTTGTTCAGATGTTGATGTATAATTTTGCAAAGTAGTCCAAGTAGACTGTTTTATTTTTAATGGCTCCCAGTAGTTAAGACTGTGGCAAGAGCTGTCAGTGTCCCAAAGGGAAGGATCTCAGTCAACACCTAGATTCAGGCTGATTGGAAGTCAGATCTCAGGCAGCAGCTTTTAAATTATGTAAATATATACAGTGCTGTGGGACTTTAAGCATAAGTCCTGCTGGCCACCAGAGCCAGGCAACCTTGAAGTGTCTTCTGTGTGACAGTTGCAAAAATAAGGGTCCCAGATGACTATTTAAATATCTTCCTGGTAGATACTAGTGAGCTGAAGCGAGGATGAGGGCGAGTACAGAGGTGGCATGAACTGGGTCTGTCCCTGGAGTCCTAAGTAGGGTCCTAGGTGTGTGCTAAACCAGAACCTGCCCCTTTGACCTAAGCTCCAGGACAAGCATATGCCCCTCTTTCACAGAAAGACTGAGGTGTATTTCATTCTGCTGTCTTTGCAATGCCCTGGGGGTGAAGCCTGTCAAGAACTATCGTTTTGTTAGGTATATCCCCTGGGACTCAGTAACACAAGTCAAACTGGCCACCAGAGCCAGGAGATCAAGGAGCATCTCCTTCCCTGCTGCCACAAAACCTAGGCACCAGATACAAATTGCAGAGCAGCAGACACATGTAAAAGCTCTCCTGGAGGTACTGGCTCTCTAGAGTACAGCCGAGGGAGAGTGCCAAGATGGTGCCTACCAGCTTACACCCTGCAGAGTACCTCAGCATGCTCCAAGATGTATGTTAAATTAGATAGATGCCTGCTTCTCAGGTCAATGTTTTAAAATAAGCAAATAAGCCTCTTTCACAAACTCTGGGGACTTTTCCAATGGCTGTCTCTGTTAGGCCCTGGAGTGGGCGAGTCGAGTGCAGGCCCTGTAAGAATGGTTTCTCAGTTTGCTGTAGGCTGTGGGTTGCATAGGCTTGAGCCTTGTCGGCTTTCAAAGCTAGATGTTTTGGAGGCTTGTCTCTCAGATACGTGTCTTAAAAGTTGGGGTCCCTGATGTGAGGTTCAAACTCCTTAGGGAGAAGCTTTGGGTTCTGAGTTTGCTCCAAGAATAGGGTTTACAGTGAGATTGTGTTTCAGCCTCTCCAACCTACTTCGATGTGGGTTTTTTCCTCATTTGTCTGATATGCAGGTGTCACTCAGCTAGTTTTTAGGTTTTCCTTTTTCTAGAGGAAATTATTCCATAAATGGCTGTAGATTCATTGTTTTTGTGGGAGAAGGTGAGTTCAGGGTCATCACCATCTTGACCCTTAATCTTCGGTCCTTGTTTTAAATGTTAAAATTCATTTTCTCCCTCTATTCCCTATTTTTACTGACACACACCAAGGTAACTAAAGTAAACAGATGTTGTAATGCACAGTAAGCCTATAACTTTCTATATGTGCCAAATAAGCTAAACACTGGCTCACCTAGCATAGAACAACTATTTCTTTCACATTATGCACCTTTTTTACATTTTTACAAAATTCCTATCCTTAGAGAATTATTTCAAATAATAATATTGAGTCCCACATAGTCTTACTGAAGACTCATATGGGAAGTAATATTGTGGAGCTCTCATCATGTGCTAGCCACTATGTTGGGGAGATTTTTTTCCACTCCTTTAATTATCACTTAAAACTTACCAGCCAAATATTAGTTTGTGGATAAAGAAACTGAGATTCAGAGAGCCAAGAAGTAGCTAATCCAAGTAGCTGATTCAAACCACTTTTGTCTCTCTTCAAATCATTCACTTTGTACTACAGTATGATAGCATATTCTTTTCAGGACTGATATGAGGGTTGAAAACAACATGTATATTGGCACACAGTGTCATGAAACAAATGCTACCCATTTTTTTTACTGTTATTCCACATTTCCTTCAAAGGATTTAGCACGAATCCTGTGTTACTTTGATAGAAGTAATTTTATAGAACGCTTTCCAGTTTCTCATCACAGTATGACAACTTACTACTTGTAGGCAAAATAAAAAGAGGACGACCAAATTTGCTATAATTTTTGAAGAAAATTCTCTCTCCAAAGAATCTAAAGTCTGACCCTTTCCTTGTAGATGTATACAAAAAGGCTTATAAGCTGTGGATGGGTGTCCGAGTCAGACTTGATGTTGAACTTGACCCTTTCAGCTATTTAAGTTTATTCAATATTGGGGAAATGCCAGCGAGCAGTAGGGTGGAATGATATGCCAATGAATCATCATGGTGTAGACTAGTTTCTGCTTATAACCCCTTGGGGCTTTCTGAATAAATAGCCAAAAGGGGCTTGGTGAAGTTGGAAGGAGTAACTATTGCATAGGGGACTTTCTCCCACTGTTTGTTAGCCATCTCCATCCTGTGCCTGGCTGTTCTGGCAGCCTATCACTCACCACAGAGTATTCTGTTCCTTTTACTTTAACATTGTGAGTTTTTATACAAGATCATTCTTCTTTTTTACAGAAGACCAGAGACCCTACTTGCATAGTAGAACCAATGAAATAGCTACATTTTAATTAAATTTACACAACTTTTATGATACCAGTGGGTAGCCTTCACTACTACCCAGAGAAACCTCAGAGCCATGAGATGTACTTCACATGTAATTAATCTCTAATGCTCGATTTTGTAAGATATGTAATAATACTGCCTGGGAAAGAATGAGAGCTTCAGAGAAGAGTCATATTAAAGATGAAGGGAGAAGCTTTAGGAAAAATTGGTTTTCAAGAGAGCAACTAAGTGTGAACTTTATTAAAAGGAAAAGAAATGATGGGAATATCTTGCATTAAGTAAAAATGCTTGACATCTTCAATTTTTTAGTTTCTTTTATTTTGCCCCAGACAAATATTTCAGGGTTTGTTTTTATAATGTATACCATTTGTAATGTTATGTTCATAGTCTCATAGATATAATATTTGGGCAAGAGGAAGATGTGCTGTACCTAAGGACTGGAAAAAGTGGAAGAGAAAGATACCTCCAACCCACCATGACTATTCAATAGAATTTAAACCTTGTTCCCTGAAAACATTTTAAGAAATTATTTTCAATCAAGTTTTTATTTAAATTGTCAAACCAGCACACAACACATTAAAACCCTGTCCAAATCATTTATGCTGCACTTTGTAGTTTTCACTATGCCTAAAAATGCATGTCCCTTGATCCTCACACACACTAGGAGGAAGAGGAAGCATTATAACTCCCATTTCACAAGTTATGGAATGAAAAACTGTAGCGATCAATTTGTCCAAGGTCAACTGGGTGACTAATGAAGACTATTATGACTGCTGATTTAAAATCTAATGACTTTTTAATTCTATCTTTCAGATCCTATTGTCATTTCTAGACCTTTTGAAAACTTTATGTATATCCTAATATAAACCTCATATAATATTAAAGTCATTACAATGATGCTACATAAGCTTGGGAGAAAAATTTTCTTGAAGAGTCTATTCCATTCTCTAAAATAAATATCAGTGTAATCATGTAGCTTTTATGAGATAAGACTTTTTTAATGATATTCCTTTTTACCTTCATTCTTCTCTTGAATTCTCCATGTGAGCTAACATTATCTCCATTTATCCAGTAGGCCATGGTAGAAACAGCAACATTACTTCTTGAATCTTTTTATCATATTTTGTTTCCTACATTATTTGATTTTACCTTCACAATGCCTTTGATCCCAAATAACCCCTATTCTACTCATTTCTATAGTCACTGTTCAGATTTAAATCTTTATCACTTTTCTGAAATGTGGTCATAAACCATAATTCCATTTTTCCTCATTCTATCCTCCTTACTGTGATCACAATTATTGTTGGAAAACCAATTCAATCATGATTCTCTCCCACTTAACAATCTCTATTGATTCTCTCTGCTTACAAGGTAACATGCAAACACAAAAAAAGTTATGTAAAGTTTTCCACACCTACACTCAACATCTTCCTTTGTATTTCTCTCGTTCACTCTATGTTGTACTCACAGTGGACAACCCACCAATCACTCTTTGGATGTGTTATGGATATCCAAACCCCTGCTCCTTTGTTTGTGGACAACCTCTTTCCCTTTACATACTCAGATTCATTGGTCAAAGTCCTAATGGTTCTTTAGAACTCAGTTGAAATAAAAGTTTCCCTGATTCCACCTCTTGCAAAAAATTTCTCTTCACCTTTTCTGTTTTTTTTTTTTTTTTTTTTTTATCAATCGAACATTGCTTTATTGCAGCTTGTTCATATTGTGTCCTAATTATTTATTTTGTAGCTAGTATTTGGGCAGCAGAGTTAAATAGGCTCTGTGGCAAGGATCAGATCTCCATAAATTAACCCTGAGTTATTTGATTAGATGTAACTGAAATGAAGACTCACACAGTCTGTAATCCAAATTAGTAATAGTTAGACTTCTTTCCCTACCTTTCAAAAAATTCTCCCAACCCTACAGGGAAGAAAGGGCAAACCTAATTTAATAATTTAAAAAACAGGCAAACTGGTACCAATTTGATTACATCCAGCATAGCTTAGCTGAGTGATGGAATACATGTGATTTCATGGCCATTCCAACCTCTGCCTGCTGTCTCACCACTTTAACAGCAAAAATGTGTGTGTTTGCCTTGAGATTAGTCCAGATATTCTAACCTTTTTCTTAACTAACAATCTAAAAATATGAATATTAATTTTGACATCTAAAAATACTAGCACACAAACAAGGACCAGACCACTAGGCATCTCCTCTCTGCTTTATTTACTTTTAGTTTCAGCCACTGCTGTGTAGATTCCAATTAAGCAGATTCCAGTTTGAGTAGATTCCAATCAAGTTCCCTCAGAAGTTACTCTATATATCGTCCTATGGTCAGAGAATGTTTTCTATAATTTCAACTCTTTAGAATATTTGAAGTCTTGTTTTGTGGCCTGGCATATGGTCAATTTTGGTAAAAATTCTATGTGTACTTGAATGTGTATTCAGCCAGTATTCATGGATATATCTTATGTATGTCAGTAAGGTCAATATTATTTCTGCTGTTATTCTATTTTCTATATTCATATATTCTTTTCTTGTTACTGCATATATCAGTTACAGGTAATCTTCTAATGTTGTTGCAAATTTTTCTATTTCTCCCTTTATTTCTTGCCCTATATATTTTGAAGCTAATTTATTAGGTGCCTAAAATTTTAGAATTATTGTCTTTTGTTATAGATTTAACTTTTAATCATTATGAATGATTCCTTTTTAACTTTAGTGGTAAATTTTGCCTAAGATCTACGTCGTCTTCACCAGATTTCCTTTGATTAATTTTTTCACAGTATTCCCGTTTTCAACTTTTTACTATCATCTTTGTATTTAAGACGTAGGTACCATATGTTTTTAGTTTTTTAAAAAATCTACTTATCAATTATTGTCCAACTACATTGAATGTAGTTACTGATATTTCATCTATCTCATCTCATATTAGTTTTCTCTTTGTCTCACTGAATTTATAAATTACTTATTTTAAAATACTTCTAAAGGAGTGCTAAAGCCTTAGAATATACCTCTCATCCCTTTTGTGTCATACACTTTAATTCTGAATATTATCTTAAATCTCTCAAGGCATTGCTATCATTGTTTTGTATAGTCATTTATGTTAAATTAGTGTTTTATTCAGCTGCAGATCTGTTTTCATTGTTATTTTTTCTTTGAATCCTCTTTACTGGTATGTTAGGGAATCTTGGTTGAATGACAGATTTTGTATGTGAGAAATTATAGACAATAGATGTTAACTCTTACTACAAAGGATTCATCTTTTTTCTGTGCTACTAGAGCAGAGATAGATATCTAAATCCAATAAGGACATACTGTACATGATATCAGATTGAATATCAGAACTCATTTTATCACATTTTATCTCAACTCTAAGGGTAAAGGCCCCTAGAGTCACCAAATGAGAACTTAAGAGTGTTTACCAGAGCCTTTCCTATTTTTCTGGGTTCTGAACTCACAATTTTGTCTTCAAAGCACTGGAAACTACCAAAAAGTTTTGTCAAATTTTCCATTTGCTTCTTGTACCATGCAACTTAAGAATCAGCAAATTATTCTAAAAAGTAACTAATGTGGAGTGTGTCAGGCTCACTTTTCTACATCTCTCTCTTCTTCACGATCTTGGTCTCTCAGATCCTGGTTATCTGAGAAGGCTTCACTCTCATTTTGTGTCTCCATAGTCTCATGAGGTTGCCAGAAGTTTGCTCAGATTTCTTTTTGCTGACTTCTTAGTCTCTACCCTGTATGGCTTAAGAACTGGCATATGTCCCAAGTGAAAAAATAGGAAGAAGATAGTTGGGATCTCCTCAGTGAACCCTCCTTCTATTCAAGATTTTGATACCTCAAGTTATAAACTCCCCAGAAACTCTCTGATTACAAATGGATGTGTGTGTATATGAATTATACATATAATTTTATCCAGTTTTTCTCTTATTAGACAAAGTAGAAATATACTGGTTTTATCAATCACATGTTTTTTGTACTGTTTCTCTTTTAAGAGGTTGGTTTTTGTTTTTTTTTTTTTGTCAGAAAGCTTATGGTTTTGAAGGAAAAATATAAGCATGTAGGCTCGTTTTATAAAACAGATTTACTGGGTGTCCCATTACTGTCCTAGTGCTATGATATACACTAAATATATAGAATAATAGCACTATCTTTGTCCTGAATGATTCCCAGTCTTGTTGGGTGACAAGAAAGTAAGCATATGACAGTGTGTTAAGTGCTGTCATAGACATGTGCATAGGATTCTTCAGTAAACAGGGAAAGATTTATTTAGTCAGGCAGTTGGGGAAGGAAACAAAATAAATCTTGTTGCTATGGCACATTCTAGTTTTCTCCATTTAATAGGTTCCTACTGCTACATAGAATCAAAGGGCACATCTCCCAAATTATCACAGAGATAGGGCAAAGTACTTTTAGTTCTTTATTGTCCACTACATATTAGTTACAAAAAACACTGTGAAAAAGAAAGGAATGTAACCTATATGTCAGCTGGGTCCTTCTTGCCATTTGGATTTCAGGGTGTAATTGGCCCAGACTCCAGAAAATTCCATAACCTACGATATCTGTTAATTTCTAAAATTTACTATATCAGGAATTTGGCCTCCTACAACCTTGTACTGTGTTTAGAAATAAAAATTTCATCTCAAACAATAAGGGGCTTAAACATTAAAGGGGCTTTAGTGACTTACCTGATTGGTTAAAGAGTGAAGCTCAGTTAACTCAGTGTCCCAACATCATTATCTTTGAGATCTATGTTCACATGGTCAACTTTATCTAAGCCTGGCTGCTTCGTGGTCATAGGACTCAACAAAAGCTGCATTTTCTTCATTCACATTTACATGAGCAAGTTTTCCTCCCCAAATTCTAGCAAAATTTCTAACCTTCATCCTGATTACATTTGTAAAGGTCACATGCCCACCACCAAAGTTATGGTTATGGACGGGATAACAGAATGTACTGTGTGGGAGTCATTTTTCTCAAGCACAAGAATTGTACTTGAAGGATGGACACCTGAATGAAATCGGAGTATTAAGAAAGGAGAACAGTAGACTAATGTTGTTTGGCACGTAACTAAAAATGTCCACCGTATCCACTCAGACATAAAAGTCAATTCCTACTAGAGTTCCTTCCAAAGACTCTCCCTCTACACAAAGCTTAATGAAAAAGAGGCATTACCTAAGATTTTCTAAGCCGCACAAGAGCTATGAAATATGCCTATCACAGCACATATCTCATATCATAATTCCATCTTAGCTATGGTTGTCTCCCTCTACCAATTTTCTGTTTCAACTGCCCCTTATCTGTGGTCACTTTCAGGTGGAAACATTAATAGCCAGCAAATGAGTCACTTTCTCTCTTCTCCCTGACTCAGTGGTCATGGAGGTAAGTGTTACACTGGAGCTCCCATCAGCTTTGGCCTCTGTGTGACTACAAAGGGCAGAGACCCCACAGCCCCACAGAGAACATGGACTGTGAGCAAGAAACAAATTGTGGTTGTATAAAACCACTGGGGGAAAATATCAATGTATTTTTAAAACTATACTGACATAAATAAGAGGTATTAATAACATGACAGGTTTTTCATTATAAACCCAGATTTTTTTTCGCACCACATAAATGGCCTATTGTTGGATGTGGAATAGTTTTAGATCTTTCCTCCTGTGCCACCAGATAATTAAGGCTTTGAGCATTCTATAAATAGGAGGTGCTTTTTTTTTTTTTTTTTTTTTTGGCCTAATGTGTGCCATAAAGCCATAATATGACAGTGTAAGCTTCCTCGGTTTTTCCAACCTCGTAGTCTTGTAATGGTGAGACAAAGTGATGTAATACTTTGTGCTTCTAAAAATAATTAAAAACTGCAAGATGTCTGCATCTTGTTCTTAAGTCAAAATGATTTATGCTACTTGTTACTTAATGACTGATGCTTTGACATTATCATTGCACAGCTGCAATTGAAAATATGATCACATTGTGATATTTATGTTGGAGGCAAGCATTTTTGTTTTTATACTTTGTATTTAATTCATTCAGCGTCCTTTTCACTTCATTGCTCCCTCTCTCCCCTGGCAAGAATAAACTCATGCACCACGCTCAGATCAGCTGTCAGTATCTGTGAGCTCTGAGAGGGTCCTAAATTTGGCAGAATACCCCCTCCCTCTTCACAAGAGATATACCAAATGAACAAGCTTGAATGCTGGGCTTTCCTCCCATCATAACCCAGATTTTCAGAAGTCTTTAAGCACCTTCCTTCTCCCTTCAGCTCTCAAGGGGAATTGCACTGATAAGGTTTCTGTTCATCAAAAGAATGGGATGGCAGTGGCTCTGCTATTCCCAGGACAGCTTCTCTGGAAAAGGGCGGCTTCTCCCCTGAGAAGCTATTATAAAGAACAGGAGTTCTTCAGCTCCCGTCATGAATGTATCACTCCACTTCAGTTATTGTTCCTGTGGATTCCTTTTCCTCCTGTCTCTCTCCCCCACCCTGAAGCAGTTTTTAAAATCCATTACCTAGGGAGTTTCAAATTGTACCTGACCTATTGATTCCATGAGACGGCCGTGTCCAATGGCCATGCAATACAATATACAACCTGGAGGTCAGAAAAAGGCAACTTGCTGATGAAATGAAGAATACAGACCGGTAAACAACAATTTTCAATTTCTAGGAAAATAAAAAAATATATATTGTTTTCTGATTAGGGTTGAAAATGAAATAGAGTATGTAAAGAAGCTATGCAAAGCATAAAGCGTTGTGCAGATAGGATATTGCTTTTATTAATAATAATTTAAAAACCTAATTTTAATTAGTTAGGGGCTCTATATCATGTGTGTGTTTCATCCACATCTCTATCCTGGATTTTTTACTATGCTTTGTTGCCGGCATACACCTATAATCAGAGGATATTTAAAAGGAAGGAAGGAGTTATATTAAAACCTGTCAGTTCTCACTCTTGAAGTTCCAGGAAAAGGTTTTGTGGGAGGTAGCAAGAACACTTTAGAAGCAAACACTGCTTAAAGCACCCTGTAATGCAGGGTGTCTTTCAAAGAAGAGTCTGTGGGAAAGCTACATCTTTTGCACTGTACACTGGGTATGACTATCTGGTCTAGGATAATGGCTACACCATGGACCATGATATTGGATAATTCTATTTAATTGAACCAAATCTCTATTTTTTGTGCTAACCTGTGACCCAATTGCTATGTTCGTCTCTCTGGGGATATTAAAAATATGTAAGGCATGGTCCACAACTTTGACGAGTTAAGAATATAATTAAAGAAGCTTACAATCAAAGTGATTTAAAAGGGGGGATGGTATTAAAAATTGTTATGAGAATTATTCTTTATTTTTCTTTTAACACATTAGCTTGAATACTCAAGAAATAGTCATACTTTGGAGGAAAAATAAATATATACAAGTAAAATAGAGACACAAGTGTTTATACTGTATTTCAAGCAACAAAGCTTCCTTTTCTCTGTCCTGTAGAATTAGTGGAGAGACCTACAGGATTAGATATATAATGTGTGGCCACTCTTCAGTAACCACTATTGAACTTCAAAATGAGTTTAGTCATTAGCTTTGACAAATGAGGACCCTGTTATTGATTTTTACACACGTCTATCATGGGATCTATTTAAAAAGAACAGCCAATTCCAGGAAAGATTATGTTAATCTTATTGGTTTGATTTCCTGATGGGAGGAGGCAGAGCAGGGAGTAAAAAGAGAGGCAATATCTGTATCATTTTCTTAAATCCATTCAAAAAAAATTTTTTGGATAAAAATCAAGTGAATCTGTCTTTTCTAAGAAAGCTAAGATTATATTGATAAATCATTCCAGGCTATGTTAACCAACAGCTTGAGAAGTTCACGAAAAAGGACATTGACAGGAGGAATAAAATTACTAATTTATTTGTCTTTTTATGGTTCAGTTAAGAGTATCTTAGGTAGTCGGCATGGCAGCTCGTCAAACCTCGCAGGGTAGCTGTCAGAGTTTTGACTGATGTACAAGAGCGACTTGCTCACGTTTGCCCTTCCTTTCAGTGGAGTGCACACAGGTAAGACAGCTTGTTGGCAATTTTTATTTAATGCTCTCAGGATCTGTGGCTGCACTTTTATTGAAAGTTCTGACAATAAAATCCCAATCCTTAAAATTTCCAAGGTTTCTGCTGCGAGCACTTCTCCACTTAAACAAGATCTTCCTCTGGGATTAGACAACTCTTTAGGGTCTTTTCTGATGCTTTCTGATCTTAGAGACAGCTATTTGGTATGTTGGAGACCATTTTATTTTGTTATTTTATTTTATTTTTTTTGCTTGATCCACTGAGAAGGCATCTGGAAAAACAACAACAACAACAACAACAACAACAACAAAAACCATGAGGAATTAGCAGTGCAAAGGCACAGCAGGGCTCCCAGGAAGCCTTCATAATTCTGAACTGGCAAATGAGTTGTACCCAGTTTGACAGTTTTCAGCCTTTTACCCATTCCTTTCTCCATTCTTTACCTCCAAAGCAATCCACTCTTCAAATGAAACTGCTCATTCCATACTAGTCTTTGAAGTCAGTTCTAAAATTTTACTTCATTTTTCTGAAAATGAAGTATTCTAGTCTAAAACCTCTTTCAAATTTGTTGAGTCCTGTGCTGTCTAGTGTTTGATCAGAAGCCTTTTAATTGTGTAGAAATTACAAACCAGTTATCACACCCTTAAAATAATTAGGCAGATGTTTGAAGATAGTAAATTATAAAACTTCCTTGAAATGCCTTAATACAGTAAAGGCAGACATATAGTACACCTCATCTTTGCTCCATCTATATGACATATCAGTGAGATAGTCAGAATATTTCAAGGTCATGAACACAGCCATCATTATTTGGTTCTCAAAGTGAAACCCAAAAGTTAGTTTATATTCTCACATAGAATGTCTGAAGTGCTATAATATAAGGCTTGATTGGCAAACCTTTTGAAAGTATACTTTAGCAATTATTCAAGATAATGATTTTCTTCTAAAGCAGCAGTCATGTGATTCATTCTTATGGAACTTGTATTTGTGTAATTCCAACATTTTGGAATTCCATTACTTACAACGTGCTAAGCATTTCATAAAAGAAAAAGTATTTTATCATAGTATCAAAATGTAGGAAGACTATAAACTCAGAAAAAAGTTCAATCTTTAAAGAAATTTAGCTTTATGAAAAAAAAAGTCATTGTTTTATCTGTAAAGATAAACTTGGTTACTACGTAGAAAAGAATACTAAAACCTCTGGGTCCTTAAAACAGCAAAATGCATTTCTTGCTCAAGCCACATACACATTGATGCATTTCTGAGGAGTAAGTCATTTGCCAATGTAAGAAGTATGGAAATAGTGAAAGAACAAGGCAATCTACGTGCTGAAACTTAACATTTTTGTCTAGAAAGAGCATATATCATCACTATTTGTATTTATAGTCCAAATCAAACCGCAGGACTCAGCCCTAGCTCAACAGGCTGAAAGTATATATAACACTTGTGCATGGTGGGTCTCTGGATATTAGTGGGTATTAATTGGTCCCCACTTTTTATCTTAAAGATGAAAAAGCCCCAGTGATTTTCATCTCTGTATCCTAAGTGCCTGTCACAACCATTTGACCCAGAGTATTGGTAACTGAATCAGAACTTAGACCTAGGTGTTCTTACTCATGTTCTTCCCCACCCAAGACCTACTCCAGTAGTACTCTGATACTGTTAAATGTGCACAAAGATAAAGATCATATTTAAAAAGAAGTCAGAGTCCAAGGAGCATTCTCATAATTTTGTTTCAGAACAATCTCCCAAGGTAATTATGACAGGTGTTTTGTCCTGATTTTGGATTTAAGGAAACCGAGGTTTACAAAGTGGCTTATTTAAGATCCCATGATAAGTGGTAGAGCAAGAACTCACATTGAGACATGAGCCTGAATCCCTGAATCCCAGAGTTGGCAGGAATGGTGTAGGTCAGCAGTCCAGGTGGCAGCAGGCCCAGGCAAGAAACATCAATTGCCTTGAATCTGTTTTGGGTTCAGCTGTCTTCAAATTTTGCTTTGTGAACTCCTTTCCAAGTTCTAATTCCATTTGAATGGGAAACCTTAGTCTTGGTGTCTATAAATTTGCTGAATCAGTCCTTTGCCCTGACTCCCTCGGCAAGCAGGCAATATTTGCTGCAGTGGTAAGACACCAAAGCTCATTTCAAACGTAGAGACATAGCACAGATTTTTCTTATAACATGAACCCGTGATTTCAATGTAGGAAAAATCAGGGGCTGCTCATAGAAGAAATGCCCCCAAAAATCTGAATTAAAACTTCTCGTGGGATTTACTTACTAGACTTTCATTTTAAAATATTATTTCTCCTGCTTATATTGATTTTTTGTGTGTTTTTATAATTTTTTTTTATCATACAAGCTTTCCCCTGCTTGTTTCTTCTTCTCATACTTAGTTTTATTGGTTGATGAACAATCAAACTTATTTTAGTTTTATAGTGAGGCACTAAGAAGATATAAAAGGATATTATTTGTAAATCTCAACTGAAGAGAATCTTGTTCTCCTATTTAAATTTCCACTGCTCTTTAGCTACAGCTGCATGCTACCAAAAGGTTGTCTCTTGTCAACCTATCAAATTCTCCCTACGATTCTGTCTCTGGGTCAAAGCAAGTTTTTGAGTCTTCAGAGAAAATGTTTACCTGAGCTCCCACCCAAAATATACAAAGATCAGATAGAGACATTAGGATCAGGGTTACATATATTTATATTTTAGTTGTAGTTACAGAAAAACCAAACATTTCTAAGAAAATTATTTCACCCTGATAGGAATGTGGTTGTTTTAGATCTTGAAGGATTATTTCTTACCTTGTGGTTTCTACAAAGCCCAGATGTTTTCAAGATGGTGTTATGTGTGAAAACTATATTTTAGAAGATTCAATCTCTTAGACATTCCCTGGTGATAAACAAGTGTCACACTTTGAAGTTCAAATGTGAATATAGATATTTTTAAATGTTGGATTATATTTATTGTATTTGTATGAAAATATTTTGAAGTTTCTCCTGGGTCATCCATATTTCCTCAGGCTCATATTCATAGAAAAATGGAAAATGATCCTAAACTATTGTTTTCCTCTCTTCAATCTCCCTCCAAAACATTATTTTCCATATTTTCTTCCTAGCATTTATCAGTACTTGAAAGTATCGATTTTTATAATTACATAAATAGTCATACAAGCTTCTGGAGGGCAGGAATGTTCTTATCTTCTGTAGTATCCTCAGTGCCTAGAATAGTGCTGAGTACATAGAGGATGTTCAACAAACACTCAGCTATTATTGCTTTTGCATCCTTCCCCTTCTATTAAGTATTTTTTATTTAGAAAGAGAAATAGAATCCAGCTTGTAGTCAAAGCTTAAAATGAATAAGTCCTTAATTCCAGTGTCTTATTTTGATTGGCTGAGAAATGTGATTGGCAAAGTGTGGAGGGGCCTCTAGACCATTTAACATTAGAGCTCTGCATTTAATACTTTGACTTGTTTTCATGGAGACTTGAGGGAAATTTTTCCTTTCCCTAGTCAGCCAATAACTGACCTGGGCTGACTCTAACATTGGAGAATACTGAATGCCCTTATCTGCTGAGCCGAGGACTGGGAGTCAAGCTCTGATAGTATCTGAAGGGAAAGCCTGAATTCAAATCCTGCTTTGGCAACTGACTCATCTTACAAACATAGATGAATTTCTTAACCTTGTCCAGGTTATATTTTTATTTGCCTGGTGAGTAACCTCACCTTTTCCTGGGGCTTGTGTATGTTGTTGCAAAAGTCATTAGGCCTATTTTCCTGAGGCAGCTAGGATCAGGTCCCATTTCCAGAACTAAATTGTTTTTGTCCTAAAATTTCTTCATTCATAAATCTACCCTTTTTCTTTATTGCTCATAGAAAATATTTTGCCATTTTTGTGCACTTAAGAGTAGCCTTCCTGTTCTTGATCTTGTTAATAGCTTGGGATTGGAAACTTGAGCTTAATTTTCTTCTAGGTTCCTTGGTTTCCATTTTGTTCTTCCTTGAATTTTCAGGGGTTCTTGTGTTCTCAGCATACAGTTTTCCCCAGAATAGTTTGCAGATGGAACATCATTTTTTTTTTTCTTCATTTTTCTGAGGTAACTGGGTGTAAGGAAGATTGCCAGTCTCAAATTTGGGCTTACAGCTTTCTATTTTCAGTTTTGATCACACTTTGTTTTTGAGCACACACTTTTCTGTGTTTTAGACATTAGGTTACATCATTGAGTTACTGTAGCAAAAAAGCTGGCCATTTTCCTCCCTTTAATTATAATGGAAATAGAGTTTAGTTTTGTATCATCAAACCATTTTTGTAAAGTCCTCAGCCTATTTGTGACATACTCTGTAGAGGTCTATCTTTTCTGAACACACACACACACACACACACACACACACACACACACAAACACACACACACACACACACACATACATTGGTAGTGGATGTGAGAACCAACAGGAGGTTACATTGCTTGCCTATCTCTTGATCAATTCGTGATGACTTGATTCATTATTACCTCTTAGCCTGACTTTCTAGATCGAGTCCAGTTGTATTTAAGAGTATTTTTTTAATTCTGAACATAAGCAGAGGTTTAGATTCTGTATGAGCATTCTATTTCTAGGCTTTTGGCTTCTCATAAAGGGACGGCGTATAATTTTGATTGTACAGGTTTCTATTCTGTCAAATTATTTGCATTCGATTAATTAGAGGTATGCTCTGATTGTGCTTCATAGCCACTGTAGTTTCCTTTGCATTCTCTCAGAACTTCAGGTGACACATTTTGCGTAAACTTCCACTTCTTGCACACTCTGGTTATTGTTGGTCCCTAACTTGGCACTATTTCGAAAAGTAGAAAGCCTGCCTTGAATCTTTGTAACCCATTTCTTCTAAGATACTCCAAGGATATTATTCATTTTCTAATTTATTATAAAGGATACAGATGAGGTACATAGGGTAAAATTCGGAAGGGTGCCAAGCCCTGTAGCTTCTGTCCACATGGAGCTGGGGATGTCACCCTCCTAGCATGAGGCTGTGTTTACTGGAAAGCTCCGAATATAGACATTTATATAACAATATTTTTGTCCTAGAAATTAAAATAGATATAATTTCAGTTATGTCTCTAATCTCGTTACAGTTATTTTAATATCCCATTAAAATATATAATTAAGTAATATGATAAAATGTCAGTTTATTAAATTAAACATGTCAAAGTTGATTTCAATTTTCAGAAGATTGTGAAGTCTTGTCAATAGTTACGAAAATAGAGAAGTCACCTTAAAATGAGTTAAAATTCATATTTTTTTGTCTGCAGAATGGTGTGACAATCTCTTAAATGATATGAAGTTTAAGTAAATTAGTTGTTAATAAAATGGTAATTTTTGCTGACATTGGCTTAGAAACTTCTTTTTTTCTAGCAGTTTACTTTACTATAAATCAAGTACTTACATACTTGTGAGCCTATTTCTGGACTTTATTCTGTTCCATCTGTCTGTCTGTCTGTCCTATACCGATAATATATTGCTAATTAGTTTAATTTAGAAAGGGTCTTGTATCTGGTAGTGTACATCCTTTAGATGTATTCTTCTTTTAGATTGTTTTGATTATTCTTTGTACTTTGTGTTTCCATAATAGTTTTAAATATGCTTGTCCAAGTCCACAAAATGGAATTTTCCGAGGTTTTGATTAAGATTGTGTTTTGGGAAACCTGATGTCCACTCTATAAAAGCATTACATTTCTTACTTATTTTAGTCTTCTTTAATTTCTGTCAGTAACGTTTTATAGTTTTCTGTACAGAGAAATTGTATACATTTTGTTAGATTGTTAGTCTTTTATCCTCTGGTAAATAGTATTGTTTCATTTTCTAAATGTCTTTTGCTAATTTATGAGAAACAGTTCATTTATATATAGGATTCACCTTGTAACCAGGGATCTTGCTAACTTCACTATTCTACTGGATTTTGTGAGTTTATCTGGAGTTCTTAGGAACACAGGGATGTTTTCTATGAATAGTTTTATTTATACCTTTTTAACATGCTTTATTGGGATACAATTGACATATAACAAATACTATGTAAGTTTAAGGTATACAATATAATGATTTGCTGTTATATTTTGAAAAATGATTACCACAATAGAGTTAACACCTCTATCCCCTCACATAATTAGCATTTTTTATTGTAGTGAAAACATTTAGATCTACACTCTTAGCAACTTTTAAGTATACAATACAGGATTGTTGCATTACATCCCCAGAACTTATTTATCTTGTAATTGGAAGTTGGTGCTGTCCATGTACCTTAAATCATTTTTTTTTGCCCTGAAATTTATTATTTTTATTTTTCAATTGTAGTTGACATAAAATATTATATTAGTTTCAGGTGCACAACATAGTGCTTAGACATTTATATAACTTATGAAGTAATCACCCCGTAAGTTTAGTACTCATTTGATACCGTATAGTTATTACAATACTATTGACTATATTCCCTATGCTGTAGTTTACATCCTGTGACTGCTTTTATAACTGGCAATTTGTACTTCTTAATACCTTTACCTTTTCAACCCCTCCTCTAAATTCCCCCTCCCCATCTGGCAACCATCAATTTGTTCTATCTATGAGTTTGTTTCTGTTTTGTATGTTTGTTTTGTTTGTCAGATTCCACATATAAGTGAAATCATTTGGTGTTTGTCTTTTTCTAAATTATTTTGCTTACTATAATAATTTCTAAGTCCAATCATGTAGTCACAAATGTCAAGATTTCCTTTTTATGGATGAATATTATACCATACGTATGTACAACTTTTATCCATTCTTCAGTCGATGGACACTTAGGTTGCTACCATGTCTTAACTATCATAAATAATATTACAATGAACATAGGGGTGCATATATCTTTTTGAGTTACTGTTTTGGATTCCTTCAGATAAATATTCAGTAGTGGGACTGCTGAGTCATATGGTAGCTCTATTTTTAATTTTTTGGGGGGCATCCCCATTCTGTTTTTCGCACTGGCTGCACTAATTTACAATTCCACCAACAGTGCATGAGCATTCCCTCTAAATAGACACCAGCACTTGTTTTTGGTGGATTTATTGATAATAGCCATTTTGACAGATGTCAGGTGATAGATACCTCATTATGATTTTAATTTGCATTTCTCTGATGATTAGTGGCATTGAGAATCTTGACAAATTTATGTCCTCTTTAGAGAAATATCTATTCAGGTCCTCTGCTCATTTTTTAGGTCAGACAACCCTTGGTTGACCTCATGGATTGCAAGGATCTTGTCTGCTTATAATCCCTTATTTTTTATTTTTATGTCTACAGCACTTAGTCTTCCTAGCTGGTCTCCCATCTGAGTACTAACCAGGCCCAACCCTGCTTCGCTTCCGAGATCAGATGAGATCGGGCATGTTCAGGGTAGCATGGCTGTAGATCATAAAGTTTTATTTTTATTGCCTTATTTAATCTATCTGATAGTTGGTTATTGATGAATAAAAATACAACTGATTTCTGAATATTAATTTTGTATCCTGCTACCTTACTTCTAATAGTTTTTTACAAGACTATTTAGTATTCTCTCTACATAGTATCATGTCATCCATAAAAAATGAGTTTTACTTCTTCCTTTCCAATTTCTTTTTCTTGTCTGATTGATATGCGTAGGACTTCCAATACTATGTTGAATAAAAGTAGTAAAAGTGAATCTCCTTGCCTTGTTTCTGACTCTAAAGAAGAATTTTTAAGCTTTTTATTGTTGAATATTCTGTTAGCTCTGGGTTTGTGATATATGGTATTTAATATGTTGAGGTATGTCCCCTCTATCCTAACTTTGCTTAGAGTTTTTATTTTATTTTTTAATTATAAATGGATGTTGAATTTTGTCAAATACTTTTTCTGGATCATATTGATTTGGTCATATAATTTTTATCCTTTTGTTTGTGAAGCATATCAAGTTAATTGATTTGTGAATATTGAACCAAACTTGCATCCCAAAAATAAATTCTATTTGATCATGGTGTATAATATTTTTAATATAATGCTGAATTCTATTTACTAATATTTTGTTGAGAATTTTTTGCCTCTATGTTCATCAAGTATATTTTCCTTTTTTTGAAGTGTCTTTGTCTAGTTTTGGTATCAAGGTAATATGGACCTTGTGAGTTAGGAGCCTTCCACATTTATAATTTTTTGGAATGGTTTCATAATGATAGGTGTTAATTATTCTTTGAAAACTTGGTAAAATTTACCTGTAAAGTCATATGGTCCAGGACTTTTGTTTGTGAGGTTTTTATTATTATTATTATTATTGTTACTAATTCAATTTTGTTAGCAGTTATCGGTCTGTTCAGATTTTCTGTTTCTTCCTGATTCAGTCTTGGAAGGTTGTATGTTTCTAGGAATTTATTCATTTCTTTTAGGTTGTCTATTTGGTAGGCATATAATTGTTCATGGTATTATAAATCTTTTCTTTACTGGGGTGTCAATTGTCACCCCTTTTATAATTTCTGGTTTTATTTGGTACCTCTCTTTTTTTGAGTCTTTCAAAACATTTATGTATTTTGTTTATCTTTTAAAAGAACCAGCTCTTTTCCATTTTTTAAAATTCTATTTCATTTCCACTTAAATTTTTATTATTTCCTTTCTTCTCTTTTTGGGCTTTGTTTCTTCTTCTAGTACCTTTAGGTATAAGGTTACATTGTTTACGTTTTTTCTTATTTCCCAAGGTAGGCAGGTATTGCTATAAATTCCACTCTTAGAACTGCTTTGGTTGCATCCTATGAATTTTCAGTCATTGTGTTTTCATTTCCTTTTGTCTCACAACATCTATTGATTTCTTCCTTGCTTTTTAACCCATTCGTTGTTTAGTAGTATGTTACTTAGCATCCTTATGTTTGTGCATTTTTCATTTTTCTCTGTGTAATCAATTTTCATTTTCATACTATTGTGATCAGAGATTTGCTTGATATAATTCCTGTTGTGCGGCATTTCGAGACCCCCACGAAGGACAGAGACCTCCAGATAAGGTGTTAACAGCAAGCGCTTTATTCACGGATTCGAACCCGGGCCCCCACCAAGGGCGAGAGCCCTGAGACCCCCTTTCCCCTGAGTTTTATACCCTCTCAGGGGGTGGTTACGTGACCTTTTTCCTGATTGGTGGGACTCAGGCGCCTAATTGCGGTTGCATGCATAAGCCAAGCGGAATGTGTGGGAGCTATTTTCCGTTAACTTCTTCCTCAATCATTGTTACTGGTGCTATTGGGTAACTTCTACTGTTACTGGTACTGTTGGGCAACTTCTTCTATTGTCCCTTGCGGGCTGCTGGCTAGGCCAGGGGCTAGGCCAGGTGTTAGCTGCAGGGTTAAATGGAAAATTCCTATAGGGGGATTATCTTAAAGGGCCAGGGACAAGGTTTGAAACAGCCTTTTACAATTCCAATCTTCTTAAATTTATTGAGACTTATTTTGTGGCCTAACATAGTCTATCCTGGAAAATGTTCCAGATACAGTTAAAAATAATATATATTCTGCTGATTTTTGGGTAAAATCAATTAAGACAATTAAGTTAATCTGATCTAATGTGTCATTTAAAGCCAGTGTTTCCTTGTTCATTTTCTTTCTGGATGCCCTATCCATTGATATCAATGGGTGCCAAGTCCAGCAAGTGGTTAATCTTGCAATTTACTGCATGGCTCTGGAGAATGTACCTAAATTGGAATGGTGGGAGATTAAGAAAAGAAAGAAGATTATCCTCACCCACCCCACACCCTGCTATGTTCTTTTGCAGTTCCATCTGCTCCCAGCTATGAGCTACTCCCTGCCTTGGAGCAATACTTCAGTGTTCCTGGATCAGTTCCTACTTCCCCATTTTTAGGAGGGTCCTTTGGTTTACCTCCCAGATTGCAAGGACCTTGTCAGTTTACAATCTGCTCTCCACAAATCAGGTGGTAAAGGCCCCTACAATGACCATATTACTGTCGATCTCTCTATGTCCATCAATATTGCTTTATATATTTCGAAGCTCTTATATTACAAGAATTATCTTTTATTGGATTGATTTCTTATCATTATAAAACGCCCTTCTGTCTCTTGTTATAGCCCTTGTTTTAAAGTGCATTTTGTCTGATATAAGTATTGCTACCCTATCTGTTTTTTCTCATTCCATTTGCATAAAATCTATTTCCATCTTTTTACTTTCTGTCTGTTTTTCAATCTGAAGTGCGTGTCTTATAGGCATCATATGTATGGGTCTTATTGAAGGACTAGAGTAACTCCATTTTGTTATGTAGACTCCAGATTAAATGAAGAAAAATTCACCGAAAAACAATTAGGGACAACACCCTGCCATTTGGTCAAGCCGACCAAAGCCATTAATCAGTAAGCCCTTAAGGCACCCACACCCTGTTTCCCTTCTTGGGCACAGCCCTCTCTGCACCCGGCCCTTTTTGCACACTGCCCTGCTGCACAGGGCACTCTGCACACAACCCTCTTGCTCAAGGTTTTACCCTTTAAATTTAGTCCCAACCCCCGTCGAAGCTCTCTCTCCGACTGCTGCGTCAGTGAACGAGTGGGGTCCAAACTCGAGTTTGTCAATAAACCCCCTCTTGTGCTTACATCAGTGACAGTTTCCTTCTTGGCTCGTGGAGTTCCAAACCAGGGCATTACATTATTTTTTTATGAATTCAACCACCTATGTTTTTCGATTGGAGCATTTATTCCATTTATATTTAAACTAATTATTGAGAGGTATGTAGTTATTGTCATTTTATTGACTATTTTCTGATTTTTAAAATAGTTTTCTCATTATCTTGCTCTCTTCTACATTGATAATTTTCTATAGCATTGTGTTTGAATTCCTTTATTTCTTGTATATATCTTATAGATTTTTGGTTTGTAGTTACTATGTGCTTCTTACATATCCAGCTATGCTTATAGCAGTCTATTTTAAGTTGATGGTTGTTTAAGTTCAAACATATTCTAAAAATCACTACAATTTTTAGTCTCTCACCATGTTAATTTTTTGTCATTCTTTTTTACTTCTTTTGAGTCTGTGTGTATCCCTAATTTATTGCTGTAATTATACGTTTTCCTGTTTTTGCATTTTAACCTTTGTACTACATAGCTGGATGAATAACTGCTTTTACTAAGTGTAATCTTATATTTTGCCAGTGAGAATCTTATATTTTCTTACTCATAGTTTTGATATTTCTATTTAAGGAAGTCCCTTTAACATTTCTTGTGATACTGGTTTGGTGATAATGAAATCCTTTAGCTTTTTCCTGTCTGTGAAACTACCTCTCCTTTGATTCTGATAACCTTGTTGGGTAGAATAAACTTGGTTGTAGATCTTTTTCATCATTTTGAATATTTTGTGCCAATCCTTTCTGGCCTGCAAAGTTTCTTTTGAGAAATTATCTGACCATGGTAAGGTTGCTCCCTTGTATGTAACTAACTACTTCTTTATTGATGCTTTTAAAAAATCCCTTTGTCTTTAACCTTTGGCCTTTTAATTATGTGTTTTGGTGTGGGGCCCTTTAGTTTTAACCTATTTGGGACTCTCTACACTTCCTGGACTTGTATGTCTATTTACTTTGCGCTAAGTTAGAAAAGTTTTCCATCATTATTTCATAAAATGTTTTCAATCCATTGCTCTCTTTCTTTTTTGAGTGCCCTTATGATACAAATGTTGGTATGCTTGATGTTGTCCCACAGGTCCCTTATGGTATCCTTATTTTCTTTGATTCTTTTTCCTTTTTGCTGTTCCAATTGGGTGTTTTCTGCTACCTTTTCTTCCAGATTGCTGAGTCAATCCTCTGCTTCATCTCATTATTATTGATTTGCTCTAAAGTATCCTTCATTTCAATTATTATATTCTTCATTTCTGACTGGTTCTTTATGATTATCTTGCTGTTGAAGTGAGTTCTCAGTGAGTTTATTTATTCTTCTAAGTTTAATGAGCTTCTTATTACTATATTTTTGAACTTTGTATCTGGTACATTGCTTGTCCCCATTTTTAAAAATTATTTTTCAGGGAATCACCATGGTGGGCCCTTTAAGAGAGATACCTGGTACTGCAGCAGCCCCTTGTCTCACTCAGAGGCGACATCTATTGGTCTTCACAGCCAGATGTTATGAGGACTCTTCCCCTGCTGGGGCGCGCCATGTTAATCTGGGACTCCTCACACCTCAGATAGAAACTCTACAGCTGAGATATCCCTTCTAATTCTTAATTGCCACATCACTGGTGTGGAACCTGCACATTCAGCATCTCTGCCACTCCTACCAGTCTCATTGTAGCTTCTTCTTTATCTCCTTAAAGCACTTATGTTCAGCTAGTCATCAGGTGGTTCTCAATGATGGTTGTTCTATAAATTAGTTGTAATTTTTATGTAGTCATTACTGGGGAGATCTGTTTTCACTTCTTTTCTGATCTTGACTAAAATATTTTAATTTCTATGTTTTTGTTGTCATTGCATTAGCTAGAACCTCTTCTATAGCATTTAATAGAAGCCAAATGTTTGTTATAGGTGTATGTGTTTTAAATTATAAATGACCTCTATCAGATTTTAAAAATTCCTCAAGATTTCTCAATTTGTTGAGTTGGTTTTGAGTATGTGTGTTTAAATCATGAAGAAGTATTGAATTTTATCACATACACTCTGGATCAATTAAAATGACAGATTTTTCCCCCTTTAATACTTTAACAGGGTAAATTCAATTACAGTTGACTCGTGAACAACATAGGGATTAAGGGCACTGACCAACTATGAGTGAAGACAAAAATCTTTTTGTAACTTTAAGTTGGCCCTTCACATACACAGATCCCCAACTGCAGATTTAAAATGGTATTTTTTAATGTCAATCTACCTTTGCATTCCTATAATAAGCCGGACCTAATGTTGATGAGTTGTCTTTTTATATAGGTAATGGGATTGAGTGTACTAATATTTTCTTTAAGCTATTTCTGCCTACATTCAAAATATTGGCCTGTAATATTTTTTTCATGTTCTACTCAGATTTTCATTGCATAGTTATACTAGTCTCATAAAATAAGCTGAAAGTATTTCACTTTTTCTACCCTCAGAAGAGTTTTTATGTGATTTCTACTTTGTTTTTTAATATTTGAAAGAATTTAGCTATTTGGGCTGGAACATTTCCTTGTGAAAAGATTTTAAATACTCAGTTTCCTTAAAAGATAAGGAACTATGCAGTTATTCCATTTCTTCTTGTGTTCATTTTGATAATATATATTTTTCAAGAGATTTATCCAATTCATTTAATTTTTCAAATCTATCAATGTTGTTCTCTGTAACCTCTTATTATCTTCGTAATACCTGCCTTTTCATCTAGATTTTCAAATTTATTGATGTGAAATGTTCATCACATTCATTCATTTGAAACATCTGTAGCATCTACAGGAATGACTGTTTTTCATTTGTATTAAGGTTAGTGGTGCATTTTTTTTGTTTTAATTTGTGATTCTCGAGGATTATTACTTTTATATAGGCATACCCCCTTTTATTGTGGTTTGCTTTAGTGCCCTTTGCAGATAGTGTGTTTTTCTAAATTGAAGGTTGTGGCAACCCTGCACCTAACAAGTCTATTGGCACCATTTTTCTGAGTCTCAGATGATGGTTAGCATTTTTTTTAGCAATTCAGTTTTTTAATTAAGGTATATACATTTTTATGACATGTTATTGTACACTAATAGACTCCAATTTAATATAAACATAACTTTCATATGCAGTAGGAAACCAAAAATGTCAAATGACTCACTTTATTGCAATTTTTGCACTAGTGAGGTAGTCTAGAACCAAACCTGCAATACTACGAAGTATTGTCTATGTTTTTTCAAAAAGTACTTTTTTTTATTTCTCTATTAATTGCTTTATTTCAAAATATTTGGTGTATTTTGTTATTGATTTGAAGTTTAACTCTGTTCAGAGAACATGCACTACAATTTAAATACTTTAAAATTTGAGATTTGCTTTATGACTAAGTTTAAGGAAAATTTTAACAAATGTTCTATGTGTACCTAAAATAATGTGTATTTTGTAGTTGTTGGTTATACAGTTTTATACATATCAATTAGATCAATCACATTTGTTAAATCTTGGGTCTCTAATCATTTAATTATTGATTTTCTACCTTCATGTTCTATCATTTACCAAGAGATATGTTAAAACTTCCTATGATTGTGGTTTTATCTCCTTTTTTAGTTCTGTCAGTTTTTGCTTTTTAAGGCTATATTATTGTGTAAAATTTAGACTTGTGATATCTTCTTTTATTAACTAGGACATCCATCATTATTAAACATTCTTCTTGTATTATATCTTGCAGATTTTAATTTATATATGTTTTAATTGAAGTATAATTTCCATATATCATATCAAGTTCAGTTATACAATATTTGATGCATGTATATATTGTGACATAACACAAGTCTAGTGTAATTAACTTCTGTCCCTATATATAGTTACAAAATTTTTTCTCTTGTGATGAAAACTTTTAAGATTTGCTCTTAACTTTCAAGTATGGAATACACTATTATTAACGCTCGCCATTATAATATACAATACATCTTCATGACTTATTTACATTATAACCAGAAGTTTGTACCTTTTGACCCCCTTTACCCATTTTCCTATTCCCTAACCCCCTCTCTCTGGCAACTTCCAATCTGCTCCTGAAGTCTATTTTTTTGATGCTGTTTTAATTTTTAGATTCTACATAGTAGTGAGATCATATAGCATTTTTCCTACTCTGTCAGACTTATTTCACTTAGCATAATCATCTCAAGGTTCTCCACAACCTCACCAACACTTGTTGTTTGTCTTTTTGATACTAGCCATCTAACAGGTGTGAGGTGATATTTCATTGTGGTTTGGACTTGCATCTGCCCCATGATTAGCGATGATGAGGGCCTTTTCATATAGCCGTTGACCATCTGTATGTCTCCTTTGGAAAAATGTCTGTATAGGTCTGCCCATTTTTTAATTAGATTGTTAGATTTTTCTATTGAGTTGTATGATCTCTTTATATATTTGGATAATAACCCCTCATCAAATATGATTTGAAAATATTTTCTCTAGTAGGTTGTCTTTTCATTTAGTAAATGGTTTCCTTTGCTATAGAGAAGCTTTCTAGATTGATGTAGCCCCACTTATTTTTGATTTTGGTGATAAATCCAAAAAATAACCACCAAGGTCAATGTCAAGTAGATTACAGCCTGAATTTTTTTCTAGAAGTTTTGTGGTTTCAATCTTATATTGTCTTCAATCCATTTTAAATTATCTTCTTGTGTATAGTGTAAGATAGTCATCTAGTTTTAAATTTTGCATGTGGCTCTCCAGTTTTCCCAAAACCATTTATTGAAGAGACAGTCCTTTCCCATTGGCTCATATTCTTGGTTCTTTTTTCATAAATTATTATAAATGTGTGGGTTTATTTCTGGGATCTCTATTCTGCTCTATTAATCTGCATGTCTGTTTTTAGGCAAATACCATACTCTTGATTACTTTAGCTTTGTAATATGTTACTAAAACCTCATGCCTTCAGCTTTGTTTTTGTTTCTCAATATTGCTTTTGCTATTTGGGGTCTTTTGTGGTTCTACATAAATTTTAGGATTGTTTGTTCTATTTCTGTGAGAAATGCCATTGGAATTTTGATAGGGATTGTACTGAATCTTTAGATAACTTCAGGTAGAATGGATATTTTAACAATATTCTTCCAATCCATAAGCACAGAATATTTTCCCATTTGCATCTTTCATTTCTTTCATCAACTTCTAATAATTTTCAGTGTATAGGTCTTTCACCTTCTTGGTTAAGTTTAATTCTAGGTATTTTAATCTTTTTGATGCAATTGTACATCTGATTGCTTTCTTAATTTCTTTTTTGGTTAGTTCAGTGTTACTGTATAGAAACACAACTGATTTTTGCATATTGACTCTGTATCCTATAATTACTGAATTCATGGATTAGTTCTTACAATTTTGTGGTAGAGTTTTCAGGGGTTTATATATATAATATCATATCATATGCAAATAGTTATACTTCTTTTCCAATTTGAATGGCTTTTATTTCTTTCCTTATTGCCCTGTCTATTACTTCCAATACTATTTTGTATAAAAGTGGCAAGAATGAGCATTTTGTCTTATTCTTGATCTTAGAGAAAAAGTTTTCAGGTTTTCATCTTTGAGGATGATGTTAAGTATGGTTTTGTCATATATGGCCTTTATTATATTGGAGAATGCTCTCTTTATAGCCATTTTGCACATTTTATTATGTGGTATATCACACTAATTGATTTTTAGATATTGAACTATTTTTATATCTGTGGAATAAATCCCACTTGATCATGGTGTTTAATTTTTATTTTAGATGGAAGAAAAATGTAAAATTTTATTATAGGAATGTACAGTCAGTGTCATTTAAAGTGAGACCCAAAACACATTGAGCAGTTGATGTTTATATGTCATTATGGACAAAGGAGAAAGAGAAGGAAGGGCCTGAAATTTCAGAGGACAGAGACAATTTATAGGTTGTTGAGGAAGAGTGGAATGCTCATGGTGAATTCTTGCTAGACAGCCTAAAAACAATGGGATGCAGAGGATCTAGTTAATAGGCCCAACTTGGAGCCTTACTGTCTACCATACCAAAGAGAATAGGCTAAGGCTCACTTCCTGGAGCAGGTCTTTCCATCTGACTCTCTTATGTAGTAAAGGAGAGAAAGTCAAACATGCTGAGTCATTATTTATTTATTCTTTTCAATTACAGTTGGCATTCAACATTAGTTTCAGGTGTACAGCATAGTGCTTAGACATTTATATAACTAACAAGGTGCTTCCCCCTGCTAAATCTAGTTCCCACCTGGCACTATACATAGTTATTACAATATTCTTGACTATATTCCAAATGCTGTACTTTACATACCTGTGACTGCCAATTTGTATATCTTAATCTCTTCGCATTTCACCCAGCCCCAAACTCCTCTGCCATCTAGCAACCAAAAAAAATTGTTCTCTGTATCTATAAATTTGTTTGTTTTATTTTCTTTTAGATTCCATGTTTAAGTGAAATTATGTGGTATTTGTCTTTCTCTAACTTGTTTCACTTAGCATAATACCCTCTAGGTTCATCCATGTTGTTGCAAATGGCAAGATTTCATTCTTTTTATGGTATAGTAATATTCCATTGTATATATGTACCACTACTTTATTCATCTATTGATGGACATTTAGGTTGCTTCCATATCTTGGCATAAATAATCCTGCAGTGACCATAGGGGTTCATATATTCTTTCAAAATAGTATTCTGAATTTCTTCAGATAAATACCCAGAAGTGAAATAGGTGGGTCATAGGCTAGTCCTATTCTTAATTTTTTGAGGAAACCTCATCCTGTTTTCCATACTGTCTACACTAATATACAATTCCACCAATTGTGCATGAGGATTCCCTTTCCTCCAAATAGTCACCAACACTTGTTTTTGGTGGATTTATTGATAGCCATTCTGACAGATGTGAAGTAATGCCTCATTATCATTTTAATTTGCATTTCTCTGATTAGTGATGTTGAGCATCTTCTCCTATCTTTTGACAATCATGTCTTCTTTGAAGAAATGTCTATTCAGGTCCTCTGCCCATTTTTTAATCAGATTTTTTTTTAGTGGTAAGTTGTATGGGTTTTTTATATATTCTAATATTAAACCCTTATTGGATGTATCATCGATGAATATCTGCTCCCATCCAGTAGGTTGTCTTTTCATTTTGTTGTTTTCCTTTACTGTTTAGTAACTTTTCAGTTTGATGTAGTCCCATTTTTTTTCTTTTGTTTCCTTTACCCAGGAGATATATCAGAAAAAATATTACTAGGAGCAATTTTAGAGTTTACCAGCTATGTTTTCTTCTAGGAGTTTTATGATTTCAGCTCTTACATTTATATCTTTATTTTGAGTTTATTTTTTGTATGTGGTTATCTAGTATTTTTTTTTTGCATGTATCTGTTCAGTTATCTCTGCACCATTTATTGAAGAGACTATCTTTATCTTATTGTATACTCTTGTCCCCTTTGTCATAGTTTGACCACACAGATGTGGATTTATTTCTAGGCTCTCTATTCTGTACCATTGATCTGTGTGATTGTTTTTATGCCAGTTCCATAATTTGTGGTATAGTTTGATATCAGATAACATGATAGATCCAACTGTCTTGTTATTTCTCAAGATTGCTTTGGCTATTCAAGGTCTTCTGTGGTTCCGTATAAATTTTAAGGTTACTGTTCCAATTCTGTAAAAAATACCAACTCCTATAGAAATACCACTGATTCTGTAGATTGCTTTGGGTAGTATGGACATTTTTATGTTAATTCTTATCCATGAGCCCAATATATGCTGCTATTTATTTGTATATTTATTCTTCAACATCTGTTTCCTGAGTACAGGTCTTTTACCTCCTTGGTTAATTTTTTTCTCTGGTATTCTTTGATGCAATTATATATGACATTATTTTCTTAAGTTCTCTTCCTGGTCGTTTGTTATTTTTATAAAGTGTGACTCATTTCTGAATATTTTTTCCTGATTTACTGAATTCATTTATCAATTCTATTAGTTTTTTGGTAGATTCCTTAGAGTTCTCTATATATGGTATCATGTTATCTAATAGTGTTTGATCCTTTTAATAAATTGTTGAATTTGGTTTGCTAATATTTGGTTGAGGATTTTTGTATTTATGTTCAACAGGGATATTGGCCTATAATTTTCTTTTCCTGTGGCATCCTTGTTGCTTTGGTATCTGAATTTTGGAATGCCACCCTTGTAAAATGAGTTTGGTAGTGTCCCTAATTTTTGGAAGGATTTGAAAAGACTTGGTAATAATTTTTTAAATTAAATATTTGCTGGACTTTATCAATTAACCCATCTGGCCCTGGGCTTTTGTTTGCTGAGTTGTTTTATTATTATTATTATGAAGTATTATTGTTATTACTGATTTAGTCTCCTTACTAATAATTGTCTGTTCAGTTTTTTTATTTTATGATTTAGACTTAGCAAATTGTTTCTAGAATTTTTTTCACTTCTTCTATGTTGTCCAATTTGTTGGCATATAATTGTCATAGTAGTCTCTTATGATCCTTTATATTTCCGTGGTATCAGTTATAATGTTTCCCATTTGATTTTATGTATTTGAGTGCTCACATTTTCTTGGCGTGTCTAGCCAAAGGATTTCAACTTTTCAAAGACCAGTTCTTGGAGACTAAAAAGACAATAGAAAAGATCAATGAAACTATTTCTACTGATCTTTTATTTCCTTTCTTCTACTAACTTTAGCCTCATTTGGTCTTTTATTCCTACTTCCCTGAGGTGTAAAGTTAGAGTTGAGATTTTTGTCTTTCTTCTTTTTGGCCTAGGCATTTATTGCTATGAACTATTCTTGCTGCAATCCATGTTTTAGTATGTTTTTCCCTTTTAATTCATCTCAAGGTATTTTTTTATTTCTCTCTTAATTTCTTCTTTGATGCATTAATTGTTCAATAGGATGCTGCTTAATCACCATGTATTTATGTATTTTTCTTATAGCTGATTTCTAGTTTTATACAATTGTAGAAAAAAAAAAGATGCTTGATATGATTCCAATCTTTTAAAATTTATAAAGACTTTTTCGTGTCCTAACATATAACCTATCCTGGAGAATGTTTCATGTGCACTTGAGAATAATGTATATTCTGTGGCTTCTGGGTGAAATGTTTTATTTATTTTAAAATTCATATAGATTAATATTCACATGTTTATTATATGCCTAACAAATCCAATAACCTTTTCTCAATTATTGTGCCTGATTTTTCTAGAGCATTTGATACTGTTTACCATCTATTTCTTCTTGAATATTCCCCTTAAAAAACTAATGTAAAAGTGAACTAATCTACATTTGCTCTTATAATCTGGATTCCTCTATTTTCTCCTCACACTTCTCTCCCACATACACTATGCACAATGGATCTTCCCAGTCTCTATTTTTTCCTACAATATTTTAATATTCTCAATTTTTCTATAGCAGCAATTATTTTTAAACTACAATTCCAAATTTGCTAGTGTTTGCTGTATATTTTGTAAAAGATAGTTTTCATCATTTCTTCCACTACCAAATTCAAAGGAAAAGCTTCCATAGATTTTCACATTTCTATAAATAGTATTACCATTTCCCTAGTTATTCAGATTTGAAATCTTATTTATCTGTCAATTATACAAACTTTGTATATGAAGGTGTTATAACATTAGTTTAATAATTTAGTTAGAATTTTAAACTATCACTCAAATTGATTTTCTTCCTTCTTTATCTGCAAATTCAGTTTTTTGTTTTAAGTTGGACTAAGGAATAGGCCCTTAACTGATCTCCAGACCTCTAATTTTTTTCCTTTACCAATCCATCCATCCTGTCACTCCTACATTAACCACATTTCATCCTATTGTTTGAAGCAGGGTGGAAAAATGTTTTTTATTGCCTGTAGAGCAAAGCCTGAAATTCCTAATCTAGCTTTCTTGACAAACTTTTCTTTAGTCCTCACTTCCTCTTACTTTTTCTATATCTTATACTATTTTTATGTATATACTTCAAATTTTACCAGAATATATTAATATACTTTTTCTGGCTATAACCTGCAATTCCACTGTCTTACACCTTTGCTTTCTTCTGTGTGTGTGTGTGTGCACATGCCAAAAATAGCAGAGAGTATGGTGGAATTTAACCACTTCTTATTTGTGCCTGCTGATTAGTTATTTCAAATATATAAAAACCATGAAAACTGGGAACCTATACTGGAAATATAACTTCAAAATGAGTCTGTCTTTGAGGTTCCTAATAGTATCACAGTTCCCTATGGAAATACTGAGAAACCACTCTTGAACTCTTCCTTCTTATTAATTCTGAATTCAAATTCTAACTCATCCATTCTTGCTTTCATTTTTTCAATTTAAAGAATTCCTCTTGGTACTTTTGAGAATTTTGTTAAACTCTAATGAGTTTTCTGTGTAGTATTATATGGCTTTATATACCTACCTTATAAACAAAATGAGAGAGTATAAAATATTTCTATATATTCCATATTATCCAATACAGGCATTCAAATACAACAGCTATTTGTACCTGCTTAACTAAATGTTTACAATAGTATGAAAAGAGCCAGATTATCTTTCTTTTAATCAGGTCTATTTTATGTGGTTTTTGCTGTGATATCATAAGTCACTATGTTTTTTACAACAGACATTGAGCCTATTATTTGGCCTATTTTCTACTAGCCGAGTTTTATTTTGCTTTAAAATTATTCTCTACTTCAATGTATACTATGTCTTGTGAAGAAATATATGTCCATATGTACATATTCGTATGCACATATTTGAATAAACACATATGTTATCTCTATATACATCTAAGTTATGATGGCTAGGACTTTTTCAGATGATAAATTTAAGTCTATGACAATGACTTGTATGTTTATGGTCTGTTAGTAACTTGCTCTATGCCAAACACTTACTGCTTAATATTCAGTGCTTGAAGTTTTACTAAATTATTGTGTTTTTTGAAAACTCAATATGGAGTTTATAGTCTTGTATATTTACATACGAATTACAGCAATTTTTAATATTTTTATGTAGAAACTGAAACTGGAAAAAGTCACATATAAAGCAGGAAAAAATATTTAACATTTCAGGGGTGGAGGAATTGTAATCAAACTGAGGAATCTGTAGAATGCTATGTATACTTATGAATTTGAAGTTATCCTAAAGCTGGCAAACATCTGCATCTTCCACATCTGGGACAGCATCTGTTCTGTGTTATTAGCAGAAGAAAACAAGAATATTGGGGTAAACACCATAGCGCGACATCACATTCTTACAAATCCAACAACTGTATTTTCTTATTGTCAATTAAGTGCCTAAGAAGTGACATGAACCCCACACGAAGGTGCTTGACAATGGCATTTCTCAACCCCCTTTATAAAACGTCACACTCCAGGCCTGGGGATAACAAGCTTTTGCTTAACAGCATAGGGGCCTATAAATAACTCATTAAGCTACCTGTAGCAGGCCTCTACCCCAGCCCTATAGTGGCTTGGGAGCTTAATGAGGTGATAATGAGGAGAAAATGGTTTAGCTCCTTTTTGGCCTGGTTTGTGATGGGTAGGGAAACCCCAGTCTTCAGTGAAACAGCTATCATAGAGCCCAATTCATCATTCAGGGTGGGTCTATATCAGAGAAATAATTTGCTTCTAGGCCCTGAAGTTATTTGGCTCCCAGGTTTTTGGAAACAAAGCACACTATTCATTCACATTTGAAGGGACTGTCAGAATGACACCAATAAAGGTTGTTAAACTAGCTGGTCATTAGCATTTGAAGAGAATGGTCAAGTAACACCAACAAAGGGTGTTAAACCAATCCACATTGTAGGTAGTGGGGTGGGAGTACTGTGCAATTCTAAGTAGATTAATGACAGCATTATTTTCTCACTAGGAGCCCAGCCTCCTAAGATTTCATATTCATTCACGGCTGAACCAAACTTTCTTGGCCAATGTCTCCTCTCTTTTTTCCTTAAAAAGAAACTAAAGCAGTGAGCTGGAATTGGGAACATAACCTTTAGCATAGTAATGACAAGATGGAGATCAGATCACCAAACTGTTGTGTATCCAGGCCATGACGCCAAATTTGGTAGGATATTCTGTGTAATTCCCAAGAAAGGTCAAGGAAGAAGAGACCAGTGATCAGTTTTGTTTGACTTAAGCTTTCATCAGGCTAAACGCTGCTGCTGAGAACCCTCAAAGTACAGAAAATTTTGGAAAAAAGAAAAACATCTCTATAACATCATTAATTGGGAACCAAACAACCTATTGACCTCAGCTGATAGGGGATAATGATGACTTAGAGATAAGATTAAGTAGATTTCAAGTAAATCATGGCTTACTGGACATATGAATTTATCTCTTAACAAATCACCAGAGGAAAAAAAATTGCAAGCTCACAAGGACAAAGATAAGAAAAGTGATATAGATAGCAGTTGAAAGATTTACATTTTGCAACAAAGCAAAATAAAAAACAAACTCATTACCCCCAAGGGATGGGGGAAGGCATGCAAAACAGAAGCAAGCCAATTCATGTTGCAGAATGGGATTAGGAGTGTGGGGTAATAGCAAGCTGAGCCAGGATGCTACGTAGGGCTGAAACAAGATGGGTTCAACATGTGTTCAGCTCCCTGAACCTCTCCCCTAGGTCATCAGGCTAAGTAGATGTTTCCTCCCACACCAGGTGGTGATCTGTTGGTCAGATTGATCCACGACTTTTGCCATAACTTTAAAACTCAACTTCATTTTCCTCTTAAAACAGATCACCCCCTCTGCACTTCCTCATGTGGGTGAATGTTATTTTTCTTTTAGGTTATTTTATTAATTTATAGTAGTTATTTTGATATTCTGATATTAAAACTTGATTATATATTCTTCCAGATGGTGGTGTTGATAGATGCTGAGCTCACCACAAGAACACATCAGTTGAACACCTATATTTAGAGCAAATCTTCCTGAGAGACAACTGTGAGCCAACTGGACAGCTTCTGCATACAGAAGGTTGGGGAACCATGAGAGCTCTTTAAGAATCGAGAGAACAACCCTGACCAGAGAAACTGGTGAGTGTTTTTGCTTGTGTTTCCCCTGAATGTAGATAGCAGGTGAGAAGTCCATCCAGGTTCTCTGGCTGACCTTAAGGGCACTGTAGCACATCCTAATCCATCCCTCCTATAAGTAGGGTACCATAGCATGTAAACAAGGAAGAGGCCCCTCTACCTAGATACTGACCCAGCATGTGCAGCACAGGGCTACCCATGGGGCTGCACAAGTGGGTCTCCCCTGCCTAAGGAGTGCTGAGCTACAAAAATGCTGCACTACCTGCTGGTCCAGAGAAAGTGCAGAGATAGTGGGGCACTGGTGAATGCACACATGGGGCTGCCTCCTGTAAGGTGAATGGGGTGCAGCTATTTATGGATGCCCCTCTTGGAGAGGGTGCAGAACTAGAAAAGTATGGCTATTGAGACTAGCAAAGCTGACTCTACCCAAAGATAGGGCAGAACCCATAGGACACTGAGACTCAGACACGAAGAACAGCCCCACCCAGAACCCGCTCTGACTGCACAATTAAAGCAGCAAGACACACATGCATGGCCACTTGTGCAGAGTGCGAGTGGCACAATTAAGCGTACAAGGAATGGTACCGCCTCGAGAGAGAGAACTAGCAAAAGGTAGTAGTGCCTGCATACAGGTCTGCCCAACCTAGTGAGGATGTAGAGCTGATAGGGTTTTTAGAGGCAAGCATGTGAAGCAACCCTGCCTGTACCCTACTCTGATTATACATAGTTTAAATAACTGGGCACTCCAAGACCATACCAAGCAGCCCCTCTACATCAGGCAGCCCCACCAGGATTATAAGAGCAAGGAAACATGTACCAACTAGGAATCCTGTCCTTCAGGCCAGCTGACACACCAGCCGCCATACATGCCTGCGTAGACTAGAAGCAGCCTTCCAAAAGTAATCAATAAACAGGCTACACAGAGACCATTTTTTCAAGACTAGGGGAAAGACAGCTATTCAATCTAAACATCAGAGCAAATGCAGAACGTCAGACAAAATGGGGAGGCAGAAGAATATGCTCTGAATGAAGAAACAAGAAAAAACTCCAGTGTAAGAGCCTAAAGAAATAGAGATAAGTAATTTGCTTAAGAGTCCAAGCAAAAAAGTGACAGAACAGGAGATATTATAGACATGACAGAAAAACAAAGGATCATTAAAGACTACCATGCCAACAAATTTGACAATTGAGAAGACATGAATAAATTTTTAGAAACATACAACCTTTCAAGACTAAACCAGAAGAAACAGAATCTGAATAAATACTAGCAAAGAATTTAAAGTAGTAGTAAAGAAACAAAACCTCAGGACCAGGTAGCTTCACAGGTTAATTCTACCAAATATTTAAAGAATTAGCATCTAAACTTCTCAAAATATTACAAAAAATTGAAAAGGAAGGAACACTTCTAAACTTATTCTCAGATGCCAATATTACTGATACCAAAGACATTACTCCCCCCTCCCAAAAAAAAGAAAAGAAAAAAAATTATAGGTCAATATTCCTGATGAACACTGATGCCAAAATTCTCAAAATACTAGTAAACTGAATTAAACAGTATAGTAAAAGGATTATATACCATGATCAAGTAGGATTCATACTAGGGGTGCAAGGGTGGTTTACATCCTCAAAATAATGGGATTCATCACATCAACAAAACTAAGGATAAAAATCATATGATTATAGATGTAGAAAAAGCATTTGAGAAAATTCAACATCCATTTATATTAGAACTCTCAACAGAGTGGGTATAGAAGGAACTTACCTAAAGGCTTCATATGATGAGCCCACAGCTAACATACTCAATGGTAAAAAGATAAAAGATATTTTTCTAAGACAGGAACAAGACAAGGAGGCCCACTCTCACCATAGTTTTTCAATATAGTATTGGACGTCCAAGACAGAGCAGTCAGAAAAGAAAAAAACATTTAAATTGTGAATAAAAAAGTAAAACTTTTACTATTTGCAGATGACATACTATATATAGAAAATCCTAAAGAATCAACCAAAACTTAATAGAATAAAAAAATTCAATAAGATATCAGGATACATAATTAATACACATAAATCCATTGTGTTCTTATACACTAATAATGAACAATCAGGAGAAAATCCATTTACAACTGCATCAAAAAAAAAAAAAATACGTAGGAGTAAATTTAACCAAGGAAGTAAAAGACCTGTACTCTGAAAACTATAATACACTAAAAAGAGAAACTGAAGAGGACACAAATAAATTGAAGAATATATTATGCTTATGATTTGAAAGGATTAGTACCATTGAAATGACCATACTACCAAAGCAACCTACACATTCAATGCAATTTCTGTCAAAATACCATGACAGTCTTCTTGGAACTAGAATAAACAATCCTGAAATTTATACAGAACCACTTAAGACCGCAAATAGCCAAAGCAATCTTGAGATGGAAGATTGTGAAACAGGAATAAAAGTTGAAGGTGTCATGTTCTACAAAGCTATTTAATCAAAACAGTATGGCACTGGCACAAAAACATAAGATTGATGAAATAACAACAGTTTCTTCAACAAGGAGTACTGAGAAAACTGGGCCACTCTGTCATACCAAAAATGGACAGAGGACATACAGACATCCAATAGACATGTGAAAAGATGTTCAGTATCATTGATCATCAGGGAAATGAAAATCAAAACCAAAATGAAGTAAGATCTTACACCAGTCATAATGACTTATCAAAAAGTCAACAAATAACATGTGTTGTGGAAGATGTGGAGAAAAGAAAACCCTTAAGTACCATACCCTTAAGTACAGCCACAATGAAAAACAGTATGGTATTTTCTTCAAGTTAAATATAACTACCATATAATCCAGCAATTTTTCTTCTGGGTATTCAAAGAAAACAAAACACTAAGTCAAAAGATATATGCACCCTATGTTCACTGCAGCATTATTTATAACAGCCAACATATGAAAGCAACCTACGTATCCATTGACAGATGAATGGATAAAGAAAATGAGGTATATAAATACACAATGGACTATCAGCCATAAAAAAGAAAATCTTACCATTTGCAACAATCTGGATAGACCTAGAAGTATTGTGCTAAGTGAAATAAGTCAGACAGAAAGACATTACATGTAAAATCTAAATAAATAAATAAATAAATAACAAAAGAACAGATTCATAGAAACAGAGACTACAAGAAGGTATGAAAAGGGGTAAAACAGGTGAAGGGAAATATAGTCAATAATATTGTGATAAGTTTGCATGGTGAAACGTGGTAAGTGGTGAGGTGATCACATTGTAGGGTATAAAAATGTCAAATTACTGTAGTATGCTCCTGAAACTAATATATTTTTTTTATCTTTAATCAACAAATTTATAAGGAAAAAAAATGTTGGTTTCATAGTAGATGATCAGTTGGTGGCTTTTAAAATATGAATCTCATTAAGAATGACCCAAACAGCAGAATTCTGAATAACTGAAAGTCGAAAGGCTGAAATGGGGTTTAGGTTGCTCCTGTTGTATACCAACTATACTCAAAGTTTTTGAAAACTGAGGTTATCAGCATGTTGTGCAAATATTGTGCAAGGCTATGCAGTAGTCCTTTTTCAGTATTAAAACCAAGAAGGGGAAAGCATAAGCCAGGATGATTCTATTGTGAATCTTGGGATTCCTACAGATGAGATGGGAGAGAAATAAAATCATGAGAAATAGCCTTCCTCAAATTTCATAGGAGAATTATATGCTGTCAAGAAGACAGCTCTATTTTCTTGGTACCCAGTGGTCCGCTTTCTTGTTTTTTCTTCAAGTGACTTAGTAGTCTAATAGTTTTACTTATACATTTAGTTCTATTTGGAGTTTTTTTCCCTTGTATTTCATTGTATAAGGTTCTACAATGGTAATTCTACGAGTTAACAATTGCCTCAGCACCATTTAAATAGAAGCTCCTAATTTTCCCATCATCTGTAACATATACATCAAGCTTGCTGTAGTCAAGTTCATAATTTCTATATCTGTTTATGGTTTTTCTCTTCTACTACATTTATCTGTCTATTCTTGCACTAATACCATACTGTCCTAATTACTACAGCTTTAGAATGACGTTTGATATCTGTTAAACTATCATTTATTCTTATTCAGGTGTAGCTTGACAGTTTTTAGCTTTATTTCTTACCTATACATTTCAGAATCAGTTCATCAATTTCCTTTAAATATTCTTGTTGTGATTTTGATCAAAATTGCATTGAAACTATTTGAGTTTTTACTCCATGATTATGGTATTGCACTTTACTGAGATTTTCTTTGATTTTCACTTTATATTTTTCATAAAAGTCTTGCACATTTATTTTTAGGTATATTTTGTTATACATTATAATAGTTTTCTATTTTTCTACTGTTGTGTATAAATGTAATGGAGTTTTGTAGAACCTTGTATCTAACTTTTCTAATACCCTTTTCAATTTTATCTAAACTTCTAAAATTTTTGTTCGTGGTTATCTTGGTTATCTATATTGAGAAACATTTTATCAAATGTTTTTAAGTTTTTTTCCAAACCTTAAATAGTATTTTTCTCCTTTTATTTTGTATGCTAGGAACTGTAGAACAATGCTATCAACAACTGGTGATAGTGGACAGTCGTCCTGACATTAAAAGTTATAACTCTAATGTTTCAACATTAAGCTTGCTGTGTGCCTAGTTTACTGAAAACTTTTGTGCTTGTTTCTTTTATAAAATATGTAGTATTGAACTTTATCAAATGCTTTTTCTTTATCCATTTAGAAAATCATTTGAGTTTTCTCTTTTAATCTGCCTATATGGTAAAATTATAGATATACATTTACTAGCAGTAAATCATCCTTGAACTCCTATAAGAGATGAAATCAGGCATTCATTCCTTTTTTCTTGTATTTTTGTTTTTGAGGAATTTTTTCATATCAATTCATAAATAAAATGGACTTTCATTTTCCCACCTTGTACCACCCCTTTTCTGGTTTTGTTTTAGAGTTATACTAGTCTTATGCAGGGGTCCCCAATTCTCAGGCTGCGGACTGGTGCTGGTCTGTGACTTGTTAGGAACTGGGCTACCCAGCAGGAAGTGAGCAACAGGGAGCAAGCAATGCTTCATCTGTATATGCAGTGGCTCTCCAGTGCTGGCATCACCACCTCAGTTCCACTTCAGATAATCAGGCACTAGGTTCTTATATGAGCAATGGTCCCTTGTGCCAAAAAGGTTGGGGACCCCTTATAGTATCCCTTTTTAATGTGCTCTGGAAGGTTTTAATAAGATTAAAATGGTATATTGAATATTGGTAGAGTTTTCTGGTAAAACCATCTGGTCCTGCTTTTCAAATACTTTAATGAATACAGAATATACATTTTTTCAGTGTCTTTCAAGTCATTTATAAGTTTCACTTCTCTAAAAATGTCTTTTTCTAATTTTCAAATTTATTATCATTGAGATTCACAATTTTTAGTTGCATTTAATTCTAGCCTATATACAAATATTTGTGTTTCTAATGTTCATAGATCATCTCCTTTTCTCTTTTAAATCAATTTTATTTGGAGTTCTCTTAAAAAAACTACTTCTTTGTAGATACTCTTTTCTTTTTTTTTTTCATTAATTTTAAAATTTTATTTCTGGTCTATTGTTTTAGGTTATCCACTATACTTAAGTTTATTGTTCTTTTCCTTATTTCTCCTGTTAAATTGTTAATTTCAACACTTCTACTTAATACATTTACTTAGAACTGTAAATGTTCTTTAAATTATAACTTTTGCTCCATTCAACAAGTTTTTGTTTGGTATTTTAATTACATCCAATTTTGTTTTTTCTCCAAATTCTACTGTTTTCTTCTTTATACCATTATTTACTTTAAACTATATATTTTAGTTTCTAATGCAAGATTTTTAAATTTATCTTTTTGTTATTGTTTAACAAAATTGAATTGCCACAAGGAGCCTGGGCCTAAGGCACAGTTTCCTTCAGCCAGCACTTGTATTAACATTTACCTAAAGGACAGCCTTACTGTCTGCTTATAACTCAACACTTATTCTGCTTTCAACTCAATGTTCCTTTTTATGTATGTATGTGTGTATTGGTTCCAGGATAATTTTCCTTTCTTTCATGTGATTTCAGCAATACATTAAAGCATTTTTGTGCTGGTTTATCCAGGATCTATTTTTCTAGTCATAGAGGCCTTTCATAATAGCTGCTTAATATCTAGTAACTTCTCCAACTACATCTTAGAAATTTATTCACAAAGTCAAATGAAAATGCAGGTATTCGAAAGTTTAAAATGTTGTTCAATATTTTCACATATTCAGGCTACTCAAGTTTTTCTGGTTTTCCACTGCATGCTAGAAAAGGATAGAATAATACCTAGCTTTAGCCTGAAGGGGTCTGCTTTATCTAAGTTTACTTAATATCAGGCTCATACTATCTCTGGTATAGGTAATTCTTTATATTAAGTGAAAAGATCTTCCTTTCCAGTTCTTAGTGAAAGACTAGTAAACAGAATAGATGATGTCAAATCTTCTTGACTGTACAAAGAGGTGTTTAGAATAGAGAAGCTCTAAGGTGTTTTTCATTCATAAGAAAAGGTTCATGTGTCTAAATACAATAAAATAGTATTTCCCATGAAATGCCTGTCAGTGAATAATTGAGAGTTAAGTATAAATTACATTTTTCCTTTTAATGGAGTAGCAACTTCTGAAGTATCTTTTTTTCCCCACCCTTTACTCCTTACAACAATCTAATGTTGCCCCAAGTCACTAATAATAATTGCTGTATCTACCTGTCATTTATGGATTGAGATTTAGTGCAGTCATTGTTAGTGAATGCAGATGGATAATTCAGCCCTAAAATCAAAGTTCAAAAATGTACCCTTGGAACAGGACTCCAGGGACAGAGCAATAGCTCGTCTTGCAGCCCATAACCAGACAATTCAGAAAGAACAGGTTTATTGAACTGAAGCAAATTTGACCCAGTGATATTTATGAAGTCAGAAACCAGGAAGAGGAAATCCAGTTTGTAAGGTTAAGCAAATATAAGGAGTGGCCTTGAGAATAATGGTCACGGTCTGGGGAAAGAAGTTCTAACGGAGTGTTTATGAAAAATACAGGTGGTATGTATACATATACACACAAGTACATATAAAATTAACTTTCAAGAATATACCATTACCTTTTTAAAGAAGTCCGGAAAAGCTAGATTTTACTGAGAATAATTTAACTTAAGTCATGAAATACAAAAGAGCCCTTAAAGGTCTTTGTAGAGTCCTAAATATACTCAAAGATCTACAAATAAAACTTTAGAAAATAAAACTTGAAAGTGTTCATTTCTGAGATCAGATTCAGAGGAAATCTTTACATGTAACCACTCTTAGCTTTAACCATTATATAATAATGTAATGTAAAAATAAATATTATGCTGTATAATGGAAATAATTATGCAGGAAACAATTTCACTTTATAAAAGTTAGTAAAATGATTCAGGATTGATGGACTTATATGAATCGTACTATTGTAAGGTACAAAATTTAACATTTTCAACATGAAAGGTCAACAGTTGAAATATATGTGGAAGTGTAACTAAGCAGCATACAGATATTCTTATTAAATTAGATAACTCAATAAATTAAAAGTACCCTTTGCCATTAACATTTTGGAAGTAAATGAAGTTAGTGTCTTTATTTTTTCAGGTTTAAAATCCCTGCTCATTCTCTAGTTTTCAATTATAATTGAGAACTACTATGTATAAAAGAATAAATATCTGGGGACTTCATTTTATAGCATTAATGGGTAAAACAGAGACCTCTATTTAGTTCAAGAAGCAGCTCATTTAAAAATGGACTGGAATGTCCACATATCACTCTGAGAAGTTTCTTCTTGTGTATCCGTTTTCTTATGGGAAGTAAATATGGAGTAACAGCAGTATTGTTTGTCAATGTCTTCCTGTGATTGTTAGCAATGCATTCTTGCACATATTGTTTCAGACAGAAAAATTAGTATTTTGCATTAGAAGAGGATAATTAGGCAATAAGATACAAAAGAGAGTGTGGTTATCATGAGATAAACACACACATGGGGTGTTATGAGGCACAGCCAAGTGTCTATGATCCCTCTAGGGTATGATTATCTCGTGATAACCACACACCCTGGAGTTGCCTTATTGCTATTATAAAATATCTTTATTATAGGAAGAAATATGCATTTCTGTGCAGAAAGGAGACGACGCTGGCAATTTAGAATGCCTAACAGCAGTTTCAGCTGAGCTGTGTGGTTTACGTAGATTAATCTATCCCATTGGAATGTTTCCCCAGCCAAAAAAATGTTCCCTAAATCCAAGCAGTCATAATCTGTAGTGATGTGCAGCTATTTGGAGCATTTGAGAAATTCCCTGCCTGGGTCTTAGGCTGTTGGCTTGATGGTTACATGAGGTGAATGCTAACAATACAATGATGAGAGGATCTACAAACACTGTGTTCTGGAAACTTGGTGTCCTGAACACCCAAACTGTGATTTAGGCAAAAGTCAAAATTCTGTGCCATAATTTTACCTTGTTTCTTGTTCATAATATTTTAAATTCCTTATGGAAACAGAATCTGACAACAGAGTAATTTGTAAGGGAATGAGATTATTAAGGCAGAAACATGAAGATTGAGAAAACTCAAAATGGTAAGGGAAGAGTTAATGAATGTCCCAGATAAAAGTTTGCAGACATGAGGCCAATAGACTAAAGATGCTGATGGCTTTAAATGTAAAAAAAAAAAAAAAAAAAAAATGAAGGTCAAGGGAAAGTATGAGATGCATCTGTAAATTCTGATTTATAATAAGGGATGAATTTATTCTCTGTGGCTCCAGAAACAATGTAAGTGAAATCATGGGGAAAATATTTTACCATAAGAATACACTTTTAAAATGTGACTAGTTACCAAATATAATTGTCATTTCTGAAAAAAAAATTTAAGCAAAGAGTGAGTGATGTATTAAGGGGGATTTCTCCATTAGAGAAAATTCCCTCTATCTTAAAAACTGATTTTACAATAAAAAGTTATGGACACATATAAAATCTAAAAAGATTCAACTTCACCAAATATGCACAAATTGAAAAGAAACCAAATCAAAAGCATTTCTCAGATATCTTCTAATAGGAATAGAGACATAAGTAGTTCTTACATGTATCATGGGTTTGTAGGTATACAGAACTCACTAAGACTCAATTGTATTAAGATATCCTTAATGGCTAAGTGTAATGGATTGACTATATGAATCATATTTGATTTAAAAATTACAATTCTCTTTTTTGTGAATCTGGTCAATTATTACCCTAATATTCTAAAACTGATGAAATCAGGATGGGGAGTAAACATGTTATTTCAATACATTTCCATTGCTATTAAATTACAAGGTAAAATCACTAATGGACTAGTCTATAAATTGTGTGTGAAATAAAAATAAATATTCATGTTTGGGCAGCTAAATCTTTAGAGAAAAAGATCAAGAATTTAACTTGCCTTTTGTACTTGCATGGTAGTCACATCAAAATGTGTCAACTCTCATGTAAGACTGTTGTTTAATATGGGATGTGAAATCAATGTAATTGATTTAATTGAATTAAAAAAACTAAGAATATGTGCCATACTGTTTAAATGCAAAAATAAGTTGTGTCCAGAGATTTCCTACCCAGACACGATGTTTTATTGGTTTCTGCATTTCACTAACTGATATGCTTTCATGTAAAATCAATACTTCACAGTCTAATATAGTTTACATTGTTATGGTGTGAGTTCTATAAGCTAAAATACATTTTTGATTTATAATTCTAAATTTTTATTTTACAATAAAACTTGCCATGGGGAAAATTTAAAGGGGTACGATTTGTTTTCTAAATATGCAACAGCATCTTTCACATAATTGACAATTGTTTCAACGGAATGCTATCATTTCTAGTCTAAATCTCCATCTTTTAATTTAGCCCTAGGCCATACCTCTAAAAGAATTGCCATCCATGAAATATCAGATGCTCCAACAGGGCCAGACTTGTGTACCTCCCTAGTAGAGCTGTGTGAAAAATTTCACACCTACAACGAAACTGCCAAAATATGCTTCTTCACTCTTTTCAATACCAAGGGGAAAACATATACTTTTTCCCTTTGGGCAGTTTTGACAGTTTTAATACAAGTGAAAAGCAGGTTTTGCCAGCACATAAAAGAGAAAAAGGAAGAAATCTTAAAATTATAATGTGAGAACCTCATAGTCTTAGGCAGCAGTGAAGAAGAGAGGAAACAGAAAAGCTAAACTAATACTTTGTCTTATCTAAGGCTGACCACATGATCAGCAGTGTTCAATTGCTTGCTGGGCAAGATCATGGCAAGTGAAAGAGGCTAAACTCTTTAAGGCTAAAGCCACTACTAAATAAAAATAATAAAAAATGGCAATAAAACTTGAGCCTCCTGTAGCATTTTCTCCTCAGACTTAAATCATAAGTAAAACCAATTACTTCTAAGAATCTATCCCACATTGCCAAGCTTACTTACTCCCTCTGACCCCCCCCCCACCCTGTGTACTGTCAAGATTTAGAAGTCTTCTTTGGCTTTAAGGGAGAGAGATTTAAAAAAAATGTCAACTGATATATGTCTAAGACAGCTCATGACCCTATGGAAAATCACCATTTTTTACTTTTTTCTCTTGAAATTTTTGAGGACTCCTGCACCTCTATAAAAGAGAAAGAAGCTTGCTGAAATGTTTCTAAATAAAAAAATTATCATTTGTGATGACTACTTTCCTCAATCACTACAGTCCCAAAATACTCAAAAGTTTCAAAAGAAAATAATGGGTCTAGAAAATACATGTAGATATAGCTAAGGGAATTCAGCCAAGCAGAGAATTCTTCTGAACCCATGAATTTCTATAGCATTTTTACACTCTTTAGTCATGCTTTAAAACAACTGAACACCCAACATAAACATCAAGTCAACAGAAAATCAAATGTGCTGAACCATTCTGCATCCACCCATTCTCATCTGGTAGAATACTGTACTTTCAGAACACATGGAATGAATTTTAACTTGACTCTTATGTGGAAGTATGGACTACATGCAGCTCAAAGCATCTACATGAAAATGTATCTTCACTATGTCTTGAGAGACAAAAATTAATGGGCCATTTATATGAAGAGAGGAAGTGGCTTTTGTCCTGTTTGGCTTTTGTGATAATCCTAGAAGAGGAACAATTCTAAATTCTGTATTTGTAATTTAGGAAAAAATTGCTGATGAATGTATTTGAGAATTTGCCTTTTGGATTATTTTATACATCGTCCAACAAATAATGAAAATAGTCTTTTGAGTAAATGCTACCTTACCTTTTCTTTAAGTAATCACTGTAGACTGATGAATTGGTAAAACTTAACACCTAGGCATAAGATAAACTGAAGCAATACCACATTTCTTGGGGGAAGGAGACCAAGAGGGAAATGTGTTTTACTGTTTTCATAGGAAAAAAGAAAGCTGATGGTCAACTTTCTCTCCTGAGGATCCCATTTAATCCACCATTTTCCAACACAATGGTTCTGGGAACTGGGGCTGGGCTTACAATAACCTGTTACTGTCAATGGTGCCTTCTATTGAGTTATCTCCTGCTACTGTCCACTATTGAGGTGGGACCTCCAGTCCCATGCCTGCTAATGCTGGCTCCAACCCAACATTAGTCCTGCTGCTACCTATGTGGCTATAGCACCACCGAAGCAGGCCTTACCATTGGAACAGCCTCCCAGTACTGCCTTGTTCAGAAACTCTGGAAGGTTGCATTCACCCAACTCTGCATTGCTAATTTTTTGCCATTGGGTCTTAAGATTTTGGGTGAAAATATTGTTTCTCATGGAAAAATGTTAGCTTCCATTCTCCTGAATATTCAGATATATGTACATAGGGGCTGAGATAGCACAGATGTGACAGTGGCCAGCTCCATGTTATCCTCAGCACTGTTTTAACAATGTAGGAAATGCTATGAGATTGTTTCTGCCCTTGGCTACTTCTTAGGCTGATTTATCTCTAAGGTGCCTGCTCTGCTCATCCTGACTCCCAGACAAGGACATACGTAGTACATAGTTTGGCCAAATTGTGACAGACACTCCTGATTTTCTTCCAATGTCAATTTGCTCCTTTTTCATTTTAGTACTAGAACCTCCATATCTATCCATCCCTGAGTCTCAGCCAGCATATGGCAAGTCAGCTAGACACTATATTCTCCAGCCTCCCTTCTGATGATGTGTGGCAGGAAGTGATCTTTTAAGGTTTTGTCCTTAAAAACCATCCCACATATGTTGTCCTCTCTCTCTTTGCCCCTTTTTTCCTGGCTGAGAAATGCCAGAAGCTGGAATGGCTGCCTGGCACTCAGAGATGGAAGCCACATATTGAGGATGGCAGAGCAGATTCAGCAGCCTACATACTACATAACCTGAGGAGAAAGAAAGGGAAGCCTCTAGCTCTGAACTACTCATCTCTGAACTCTTAAATGAGAGGGAAAAAGGCTTCTAACTTGTTTGTTCAATTCTATTGTTGACCATCTTTATTACAACATTTGAACTATATTCTAACTAATAAAACAGGGCTGAGAAAAGAGGAAACATTTGATATCCAATTTATTATGTACCATAAAGTACAGTAAATTAATGAACCCAATCAACTTTATTCTATATTTTGGCAGCAGAGCTTTGGGAGGAAATTATCCCACAATTACATATGGAAATGCTAACAAAAGATGACCGAATACTTTAACATTGTGACTAATATAGCTTGCAAATAAATTGAACCTGTGTCTCAAGATGAAAAACAGTTGTATCTGAAATGGACTCTGTGGACTGTATTGTTGCATTATAATAACAATAAATATATTAATTTACTAATGTAATCATTATTTGTGTTTTGGCCAGTTTAGAAACCTGAACATATTTCAGCTAGTATTTAAAATGTACATTAAAAATCAGAAAATAGTATATTTGAATTATATTCATTCAGGCCATATATGTGGACTACACTCAGTCCCGAGAGAGTATGTGTAGGCAAAAGTCAATGTAACAGTGATGCTCTAAAAACTGACTCAAGTTTCTTTGAATTCAGATATTCACCCAAAGCACTAAAATATATATGTCACTAAAAAGCAAATTTGCCAACTGCACATTTTTCAATCTGTGTTTATGAAAAACTGTATGTACACAGAAAAATATACAGGACAAATCAGAAAATTGCTTAAGAGAGAGTGGATTTCTTTTTTTTTTAATAAGAAAACAATAAAATGAATGCCTGGTTTAAAGAGTGACTGAATGACAGAAGAGTATTTTATGGGGTTGCATAAAGTAGGAAACTCACATTTTTTTTTTCCTACTTAAAACCTATGGGAAGTATTTTTAATGTTGCATACCTCTTTGTGTGGATACATTAATGGTCTTGTTTTTCATGAAGATAACTGGGTAAGCCTGTGAAATGTTCATTGATCTAAGTGGATGGGTATGAAGAGAAGGGCTTGTCATCTGGGACAGCTTATTAGAAGAGGGTTGTTCTTCCTACCCTCCTCCTTCCTGTTTATTCCTAAAACAGGGAAAATTCCCCTAGGAGCATAGAGGCCTCAGAGGGAACATTATAGATACTCAAGAGATGAGAAACGGTTTGTAAATGAGCATTTAAAACATGAAAACACTCTTGTTTTTAAAGCCAATGAGTATAAAGTACCAGTGGGAGACAAGATTTGACAGCTGGGACTCTTCATCCGTCTGGCCCAGGGATTCTGAGTCAATCTCTGACTGATGAAAAGTGGGACTGGGAGAACTCGGGCCTGTCAGAATCTGCTCAAAATTCCTGGGCTTGCCATTTCAAACCAAATGCAAACCTTCCCAAGTTTGAGATTAAAGAGATTGTTTACAGAAAAATAAGAGGCTTGAAAATGCTTATTAAGAGGCATCTTAGAAATCTTTATAAAGCATCATCTGTGATGATTTACATGCAAATGAATTTGAATGTGCTTGGCATACATTATGTAGCATTTTCAGATTTGATCAAATCCATGCTGGTCATGAAAAGAGAAATGCACACATGTAGAACCTCTAGAGAGTCTGAAGCAAGAATGGCTTGTTCTTCCCTGGTGTGATGCAGAGCAGGGACAAGAGGGGACACATGAGTGCCTATTATTCAGTCATTTAAAGACAATTTTTGCTCCCAGGCTACATTCTCAGTCCACACCTTGCTCCAGAGGCTTTCCGGGAGCATGAGATGCTCTCAGAACTTTAGTTTTGCACTGAAGAGGCCTTGAGCAGGGATTTACCCCAGGCCCAGATGATTACAGAAACTAGTCTTATTCCAGTGTTTCTTGGGGGTCTGTGCTTTTTATACCAGGAGTTTCTAGGCTTTCCAGATAATCTCTGGTCTCAAGTGACCTCTGTCAGTGGCAGGAATGGAATTGAGACCTTGAGCCTTTGCTAATCATAGTCCAAATTACTAAAATGGTTTCCTAAATTCAGGAAGTTGCCACAGAGTGTAGGATGTAGATAAATGTAGAGACAAAAAACTGCCCGTGGGTCCTCAATCTACTATGAGCAGGAAAGCCATGACAAGGTTATTAACAAGCTAAAATAGGTCTGTGTGGAAAAATTTTGGAACCACTGAGTTCTACCTAATTGCTAAAGGACTACTGGTCAGCATAAAATAAGGGTTCTATAAATTGCATAAACAACAACAACAACAAAAACCGAGTGTAAGGAAATGTATATTTCTCTATTAAATAGAATCGTCAGCTTTGCACATTACCTAGCATAGCATCCCTAGAGTATCACATAGTCACAAGCACAGCACTCTGACCAGATTTTTCAGATTTTCTCCCTCACTCTCTTTTAAAATCAAAAACTCAAGTTCAGGGCCAAATTGGCACTGAAATAAAATATGAAGTAAGAAAAGTTTGCTTTGGATGCTGATTCCTTCCTCTTTCCACCTGCCCCTTCCACAGTCTTGGCTGTGTCTGCTCTTTACAGCATGTCTCCTCCAGTCCCATGTATAGTCGTTAGACTTAATAGTTGGCCAAGATGACCACTAAAGGGTTTTTGTCATCCAAAAATTATTGCTATGTTTAAAAATAAAAAAGCATTTATTACATAATTTTCTACAAACCAAAGAGTTATAGCCTTTTTGTTTATCTATCACTCTTTCATCATGTAAGCCTGATTCTCAATACAAAGCAATTTTACCCAGATTGTTCAAAGAGACTTTTATGAAAGGGTCCCTGACAGGTCAAGGGGATAAATACAGAATGGTGAGGCACTCAGAAACCAGTAACAGAAGAAACTATTGCAACCCCTAAGGCTGAAGAAGCAAGTGGGAAAACAGTATTATTAGGGCTCAGAGAGAATTGGAGTCAGAGGGAGGCAGCTATTTCTGGAGGTGTGGTACCCAAACAGGGAGGGAGCAGGGAAGACATACACCAAGCATGTCCTCCTCCTGTTGGCTGAACCCAGTCAAAAGCCAAAAGGCAAGGGAGGCCAGTTGCTGCAGTCTGTAGAGTCGGCCAACTGGGGCACCAAGCAGGGCAGAAGATACAGGATGGATTGTGAATGGGGTGGAGAATAGAAGAAAAGTCAGCACACGAATCCTTGTCTTTTTCTACATCTTGTTGAGGAAGTTTTAACATCTTACCTTCTACATTGTGTTTAAGTCACTCTAAGCTCTGGTTATAGGAATTCAAACAGTTTAGTTTCAAAATCTCTCACCCATAACAATCACAAAAGCTTCTGAATTGTTTTTATCTTCCTTATTTATCTTGTTCTCTATAATCTAACTTCTTAAAATAACTACAGGATTCAGTTATTCTTATCCCAATACTCAGCTCAAATACCACTTTTTAATCATGCTTTTCTTAACTGTCCCAGGCAGTAATGAGACCTCCTATTTTTGAGTTTTTCAAGTACTTTGAGTCACTTCTGTGGTATTCATCCCATTCCTCTGGCAGCCCACAATATTACATGCACGCTTTTCTCCTTTGTTACATCAAATCTTTTTAAAAGTTGAAATGGTTAAGAAATTCATTATTTCTGTCTGTGTCCCTCACTACGTCACTGGGTTCACTTGTTTTTTATATAGTAATCACACCTTAAACATTTACTAGGGGAATCAATTTATGGATAAATACCCCTTTCGTCTCCCTCTTCTTTGCTCGACAGTCCCTTAGATCTATAATCAGTTTAAATGTTGCTTCCTCCAGGAAACCTTCTTTGGCCTTTGTCTCCTCTCAAGGATATGTTGGGTACTTCTCCTAGGTACCTTGTGCTTTGGCTATCACAGCCCTTAACTCCATCATACAGGTTTTCAATGGCAGAGCCATGATTTAGATTAAATTCTTTGTGATTCCAGAGACCATGTTTTTATGACCCACCAGAGTTTTCTTAAAGAGAATGTAGAAGGGAAAATTCACATTTGGTCAATAATACTTTATGAAAAAGGTGGTAATTGAGCTAAATTCTTGAAGAATATGGCTAGGATGGGCATTTTACAGAGAGAATAAAATGTGTAAAGGCATAGACCTGGTACAACACAGGCTATCTTTGAAGCATGGTGAGGAATAGGACTGCTTACTTTTGGCACCATATTGTGGAGAACTTTCATTGTGGGAGCTTGTTGCTACAATCTGTGGACACTCTAGGACACAGAACAGAGTGGGGAAGGGGAGAGAATGAGTCTAGATACATTAAAAGCATCTACCTTGGAAATGAGTTAACATGTTTCTTTATATGAAAAGACCTTTGTTATTTTGGTTGCTTTTTTTTTTTTTTTTTTTTAAACAAAGGCCTTCAGAAAGAGTGCTTTAGCTTGTTGCTCAGAAAGAGGTAGCCTGATGAAAAAGTTCTCATATGAAGAAACAAGGGACTTCAGAAAGGAAGCTTTGGCCTTTGAGGTTATAATATTATTTAGTATTCCAGGATGGTTAGAGTTAATCGTCTACTATGTGCTCTATTACTATTTCTCACATACATACAGACTGATGTTAATAGTTATTTAAAAATTACCTTAACATAATTTTAAAAATCTCAGTCACTTTTCCTTCAAATATTGTATATATTCCCATTTTTTCTTAATCTACTGGAGCTCTAATTTATAATATGTATCTTTCAACGTCACAGATGTCTTCTACACTCTTTTCCCATTATTGTGTCTCTTTGTGCTTTAGATATTTTCTAGTCATCCTTATACCAAATCACTAACCTCAACTTCTGCTGTGTTTAATCTGCTATTAGACCCATCTATTGAGTACTTGCTTTCTGTTGTAGTTTTCAATTCTAGAATTTCCATTTGATTATATTTCACTGTTTCAATTTTCAGGTGAAAAATCTCTATCTTCCAACTATTTTGTCCTTCTTTTTCTCAATTTTATTAACATATCATTAATAGTTTATTTCAGTCTTTGCTAACATTTGTATTGTGTTGCCTTTTGTGTGTGTGTGTGTGTGTGTGTGTGTGTGTGTGTGTGCAGGGTAAGGGTTGTATTGTCCTCTTTCCTGGCATGACTAATTTTTTAGTTACTGGTATATTATATACATACATACATACATACATACATACATACATACATACATACATGTGTGTGTGTGTGTGTATAATCATAGAAATTCCAGCTAATATTATCTAATTTTAGAGAAGGTCACCCTTTCTTCTACTAGGCAGAGAGAACAGAGGCTTATCACCTTAATCTAATTAAATGCTGGGCTGAGCTAAAACAAAATGCAGGTTCAGTAAGGCACAGATAACTTCAGTTTACCCTTGCTCTTGGGGTACAGATCTCCATGGTTTTCATTTTAGGAAGTGGTTTGTTCACCAAAATCTTTTTTTTTTTTTTTTTCCTGTAGGGGAAGGGGGTTGTCCTGTAAAAAATTCCTCTGTCTTTTGTAGGTATTACATTTAGTGTCTTATGCTTCTGTTTCCTGTGGCTTCAGAATTTAGCAAATATCTTTAGGGGAACACCGGCTGTATATCAGACCCAGTTCTTTATCTCTGCCTTCTCATTGTGATCTTCAGCCCTCAAGTTTCCAATTTTGTCTCTCTGGTCTCATAAGATTACTTGTTTCTCTGTGATTTATCAGCGATTCTCTCTCCATACAAAACCTGGAATCTCGTTTTCAACTTGTGCCTAGAAAAACAGATGCCTCCAAAACAAAATGGCTACAGAATGTAAGATTATCTTTTCAGTTTCCCCTCACTGTTCTAGATGCTCCTCCTCCCACTACCCACCACCCACCACCCACCACCCACCATCCACCCCAACCAGTTCTGGTTGCTTCAGCAGCTCTCTGATGCCTTTAACAATATTTTTTTTGTATCATTTATGACTTTTCTAGTGGTTCTCAATGGGAATGTTGGTATGGTACAATCCTATTCTCTCTATACTTTTTTAAATATCATTTTAAAAGGAAAAGGACAGATATAAAGGAATTGAAGTAATGTGCTCAAAAATTTGATGTGTTAACTAAGAATTAGAACACCTGGGATATATCTCTGGCTCTGCAATTAATTAATAGCATTGGGCAATTTATTTTGCTTTCCTACATCCTAGTTTTATCTTAAAAATAAAAATGTTATGCTAGATAAACTTTAAGATATTTTCTTTTATTCTGTGAGTTAGAAATAGACATCCTATTGAATCACCATCATCACAATAACAATAATAAATAAGTAAGCAAGCAAGTAAGCAAGTAAGTAAGTAAATAAGTAAGTAAATCAGATTGTGGAGGAGAGACTGTTTCATGGTGTGACTGCTGCCTGACCACTGCCACATCCTCATGCAAGAACCAGCTGGATCTGGACTGGAACAGAGATTGCTTCTTATAAATCCCTTCAGACTGTCCAAATCCTCCCATGCCCCAGACACGCTGGTTTCTGGAATAGGCCCTTGCTCTGCCCTGGGCAAGCACATAGGGTGTTTTACCCTTATCTGGGGTGGTTCATGTCCCAGTACCCCGATATGTCCTGCCCTGTCCTATTTAACCTCTTGGAATCTTCCACATGGCTTGGAGGATATCTATGTCATCTTGTTGCTACTCAAGATATGGCTCATTTGTAAGTTCCCTCAATAAAATATTGATGTAATGACAGGGTTGTCAGCCACTTTTTTCAGTCTCTGGCCCCAGAAAATATTCCCAAGAGATATGCTTAGAAAATGATTAGTCTTCAGGGTTCTATTTTCATTACAATCAACATAAATCACAAAGATAGCTTTCTGTAAGAATATTTATATTGGCCATTATAATTAAGATGACCACACGTTTACGCAGGACAGTTCCAGTTTATGTTTGTTGTCTCCAAATAATTATTATGTTTCCCTGACCACTCTAAAAAGTACTCTGCTTTGACTGAAAAATTATATGGTCACTCTCATTATAATTCCAAAAGAAAGAGAAGCTCTAGGTTAATCAAATATGTAATCATTTTTGTGAGACTGCTTTGAGATTACAATATTGAGTAGGCAAAAAAAAAAAAAACAAAAAACAAATGACTATCGACAGAAACTACATTACTTTAATTTGTATCCAGATATAATATTGAAAGGATCTAGAATATTCAGGCTTTATTTGAATCCCTAGATTAACTATATGACAGTTTTCCAAATGTGTTCATGTTTCTCACAGAGGAGTGATAATCAGTTGGACAAGGTGTTACTCACAACAAGCCAATTCAAGGATCATCCAGTGAGTATCGGGGCTTTTGACAGACATAGAAAACTAAAGACAAAATATCAAAAAGAATGTAAAGCCAGTAAAGGAGAACTATTTATAAGTATACCTGTTATACTAATGATCTCTATGGACCTATCTACCCTAGTGTTTAGAGACTTCATAGTTCAGTTGTGAGGTTACAATAGACCATTTCAGTTTATCACTAGATTTCATATATATATATAAAATTTTACTAGTTGCTTATATTGTAGGCAAAAATGTGTTTAAGAGACATTTTTAATATACTCTGTAAATTTTTAAAAATTATTAATAGAGTTCTACTTCAAGGTAATGATGTAAGAAAATCCTGAACTCACCTCTTCCCATCAATACCAAATCTACATATTACACACTTCCCTCTGGGGAAAAGAAACTATAAACTAGATGAGTAACTATGACACATTGGTCAAATGAGAAAAACTACACATCAGAGCAGGTAGGAGAGGGTGAAACAATCATACAATAATCTATGTCACTGGCACAGAATCCTTTCATCAGGAGAAAACTAAAATCCAGAACAGGCATTCCAGCTTTTATGACCTGTACCTCAGTGATGAATCCCCAAATTCCTAGCTTTTAAAACAAATGAAACTTGCATTCCTGAGACCTAGAAGGCTATAGTAAACTGAGTAATGGCTCTTAAAAGGCTTGAACTCATCTGCCCCAAGAACCTGCACAAAGGCAACCAATTGAGTGGAGCTCAATATTTATGTGAAAGAGGCTAATTTCTTTTTCTTTTTCTTTTTTTTTTTTTATCTTAAAGCACTGACCTGAGGGGCAGGCATCTAATTTCAGGCACATCCAGAACCTGTTGGGGTAGTTTTTGGCAGACAGAGGCTGACAAGCACCATCTTTGAATTCTCCTGTCTAGCTCTAAGTTGCTGGTACCTCCTATAAAGGACCTCACACCCTCCTCTGGCAACCCAATATTTGTAGATGCCACCTTGATCACCTGGCTCTGGTGGTCAGGGGGGCTTATGCTTTCCATTCCATAGGATTGGATACATTTGCATACCTTAAAAGCCTTTGCCCACAGGTCTGGCTTCCAATGAACCTGATTCTAACTGTTAAGAACCTCCTCTTTAGGAAACCACATCCCCAACTAGTAGTAGCCATTAAAAATAAAATACACTGGCTGGAAAATCACAAAGGTTTAAGAGACACCCAAAAAGTAGGGAAGGTTTGAACAATAAGATTTATTTCTACATGAGGCTACTCCTTCAAGATTAGGAGAGGTAACCTTTATTTAATGCATAAAACAAACACAGAGAGGAGTCAAGAAAAATGAAGAAACAAATATGTTTCAAACAAAGGAACAAGATAAAACCTCAGAAAAGTTGTTAATGAAACAGAAATAAGTGATTTACCCAAAAGAGTTCAAATTAATAGTCATAAAGATGCTCACCAAACTCAGGAGAATGGATGGAGAAAGTGAGAATTTGAACAGAGATAGAAAATATAAGAAACTTCAAAAAAAAAAAGTGATAGATGAACAATGCAACAACTGAACTAAGATGCTAGAGGAGTTCAACAGCAGATTAGATGAAGCAGAAAAGATTAGTGAGCTCAAGGACAGGACAGGGATTCACTCAGAACAGCAAAAGGAAATAAAAAAGAATGAAAAAAAGCTTAAGGAACTTATGGGACAAAATCAAGCGGATGAACATTCACATTAGAGAGGTTCCAGAAAGAGAAGAGGCATAAAATTTATATGAAGAAATAATGACTGAAAACATTCTTAACCTAGGGAAGGAATCTCAGTCATCCCAAAGAAGAAGAACCCAAAGAGACCCACACCAAGACCAACTATAATTCAAAGTCAAAAGTTAAAGACAAAGAGAGAATATTAAAAGAAGCAAGAAAAAAAGAAAACAACTTGTTATGTACAAGGGAACCACTATGTGAGACAATCAGCAGATTTTACAGCAGAAACTTTGCAGGCCAGAAGGAAGTGTCACAATATAGTAAAGTACTGAAAGAAGAAGAAGAAAAAAAACTTCCAAGAATTCTATAATCATCAAAGTTGTCATTCAGGATTGAAGGAGATATGAATTTTCTCAACAAGCAGGAGCTAAAGGAGTTTATTACCACTAAATTGAACTTACAAGAAATGTTAAAGAGATTTTTTTAAAGTGAAAAAGCACTAATGAGTAACAAGAATACATACAAAAGGATTAATCTAGCCAGTGAGGTAAATATATAGTAAAGGTGTTAAATTTCTTACTTATAAAGCTAACGTGAAGTTTATAAGACAAAAGTAGTGTAAAAAAAAAAAAAAAACCATAACTATACAATAGTTAAAGGATACACAAGATAAAGTAAAATGTGACATCAAAAACATTTAAACTTTGGGGAGAAGAGAGTAAAATCATAGAGTTTTAGAATGCATTCAAACTTAAGTAGTTATCAGTTTAGACTTTTATAAGTTGTTTATGGTAACCACAAAAGAAAGATTATAATAAATACATAAAAGATAAAGAAAAAAGAATCTAAGCATATCACCAAAGAAAGCCATTAAACTACAAAAGAAGAGAACAGAAAGAAACAGGAAGTATAAAAAGCAAAAAAAGAAAAAAGAAAAAAAGAAAAAAATAGCAATAAGTACACATATATTGATAATAATTTTAAATATAAATGGACTAAATTCTCCAATTAAAAGACTTAGAGTGGCTGACTAGATAAGAAAAACAAGATCCATCTACATGCTGCCTAAAGAGGCTCACTTTAGATATAAGGATGCACACAGAATGAAGGTGAAGCTATTAAAAAAATTACATACACACTAAAACGAAAAGACTGGAAGCTATACTTATATAAGACAAAACAGACTTTTAAAACATAGACTGTAAGAAAGGACAAAGAAAGTTATTACATAACCATAGGAAATCTAACAAGAGGATATAACATTTGTATATATTTTTGCACCCAATATAGGGGAACTTAAATATATAAAGCAAATATTGACAGGCCTAAGGAGAGAAATAGATAGCAAGTAATAAAAGAGGACTTTAATACTCTACTTTTATCAATGGACAGCACATATAAACAGAAAATCAACAGGGAAACATTGGCCTCAAACATCACCTTATGTCCAGATAAATGTAACAGATATATACAGAACATTCCATTAAAAAAAAAATAGAATACACTTTATCCTCAGATACACATGAACATTGTCCAAGATTGATCATATATTAGGCCACAAAACAAGTCTTCATAAATTTAAAATTTAAATCATATCACACATCTTATCAACCTCAGTGGTATAAAACTAGAAATTAGGGAAAACTGAAAAATTCAGAAATATGTGGAGATTAAACAACATGCTACTGAACAATCAATGGATCAAAAAAGAACTCGAAAGGGAAATTAAAAAATATATCGAAACTAATGAAAATGCAAATACAACATACTGACACTTTTGGTATGCAATAAAAATAGTTCTAAGAGGAAGTTTATAGTGATAAATGCCTACATCAAGAAATAAATTAGGTTAGTTGAGATTTTTCTTAACACCTCAAGGAACAAAAAAAAAAAAAAAAAAAAAAAAAAGAGGACCAAAAGAAGTCTAAAGCTAGTAAAAGAAAGGAAATAGCAAAAACCAGAGAGGTAATTAATTAAAAAGACTAAAATGGCAATAGAAAATATCAATGAAACTAAGAGCTAGCTTTTTAAAGATATAAACAAAATTGGCAAAATTTAATTAGACTCAGAGAGAAAGAAGTCTGAAATAAAATCAGAAATGAATTAAGAGATAACAGAAATAGAAACTATCATGAGACTATTATGAATAATTATGCCAACAAATTGGACAACCTAGAAGAAATGGAAACATTCTTAGAACCAAAACTGAAGAATAGAAAAATATGAACAAACCAATTACCAGTATGGAGACTGAAATAAAAACCACCCAACAACAAAAAAAAAGTTCAGGACCAAACAGCTTCACTGGTGAATTCAACCAGATATTTAGAGAATGGATGTCAATCCTTCTTAAACATTTCCAAAAAATAAAATGAGGGAACACTTCAAAAGTAATTTTACAGACAAAACTCACCTTGATCGCAAAATCAGACAAGAATACCACAAGAAAAAAAAATTACAGACCAACACCTGGATGAACATGGATGTAAAAATCCTCAAGAAAATATGAGCAAACCCAATTCAACAGTACATTATTCCAGGGAACGCAAGGATGATTCCACACCTGCCAATCAATGAATGTCATGCACCACATTCACAAAATAAAGGATAAAAATTATAATTATTAGATGCAGAAAAAGCCTTGGACAAAATTCAACATACATTTATGAAAAAAACTCCCAATAAAGTAAGTAGGGAGGGAACTTACTACAACATAATAAACACCATATATAACAAACCAAAAGCTAAAATACTCGACAAGAAGCTGAAAGCTTCTCAGTTAAGTCAAGGAACAAACTAGGATGCCCACTCTTATCACTTCTATTCAATATAGTATGGGAAGTCCTAGCCAAAGCAATTAGGCAAGAAACAGAAATCAAAACATTCATGTTGAAAAGAAGAAATAAAATGCTCACTATTTGCAGATGACACATATATAGAAAACTCTAGACTCCACCAAAAAAATTGTTAGAACTAAAAAATCAATTCAGTAAAATTTCAGGATATAGAATTGATAGGAAAAACTTGTGTTTCTATACACTAATAACAAACTATCAAAAATAGAATTTGAGAAAACATTTCCATTTATAATTGCATCAAAAGAATAAAATACTTGGGAATAAACTTAACTAAAGATGTGAAAGACCTGTATAATGAAAACTATTAGGCATTAATGAAAGTAATTGATGAAAACACAATGGAAAAATATTCTGTGCTCATTGATTAGAAGTATTAATACTGTTAAAATGTCTATAATATTTGAAACAAGGTACACTTTCAATTCAATCCCTATGAAAATATATGGTATTTTTCACAGAAATGGAACAATCTTAAATTTTGTATAGAACCATGAAGGATGTTGGATAATCCAAGGTATTTTGAGAAATAACAAAGCTGGAAGTATCATTCTCCCTGATTTCAAACATTACAAAGCTATAGTAAGCAAAACAGTATGGTATTATCATAAAAACAGATACATTTATCTATGGAACAGAATAGAGAGCCCAGAATTAAACCCATGCATATATTATTAATTAATTTTCAACAAAGAAGCCAAGTATATACAATATGGAAAGAACAGTCCCTTCAATAAACAGCACTGGGAAAACTGGACTTCCATATACAAATGAATAAAACTGGATCACTCTCTTACACCATGCACAAAAATTAACTCAAAATGGATAAAGAATTGAATGTAAAATCTGAAACCATAAATATCTTAGAAGAAAACACAGGTGATAATCTCTTTGACATTGGTCTTGATGATTTGTTAGTTTGACACCAGAAAAAATGCAGCAAAAGCAAAAATAAAGAGGACTACAATGAAGTAGAACAGCACAGCAAATGAAGCCATAAATGAAACAAAAAGGCAACCTACTGAATGGGAGAAAATATTTGCATTATATATCTGAGAAGGAATTAATATTCAAATATAATAAATAACTCATACACCTCAACAGCAAAATAGACAATTCAATTAAAAAATAGGCAGAGGACCTAAATAGACATTTTTCCAAAGAAGGCATACAGATAGCCAACAGATACATAAAAGGTGCTCAATATAACTAATCATCACAGAAATGCAAATCAAAATCACAGTGTTAGAATGGCTCACTCCTGTTAAAATGCTATTATCAAAAGATAGTCTATACTAAGTGTTGACAAGGATGTGCAGAAAATGGATCCTCTGAGTACTTTTTAGGAACGTAAACTGGTGTAGCCAGTATGAAATACAGTATGGCATTGTTTTTAAAAAGTTAAAATATAACTACCATAATATCCAGCAATTTTACTTTTATCTCCCCCCCCAAAAAAAAACACTAACTAGAAGAAACATGCACTCTCATGCTCATTACAGTACTATTTACAATAGCCAAAATAAGAAAACAACCCAGTCATTCACTGATAAATGGGTAAATCTCTCTCTCTCTCTCTCTCTCTCTCTCTCACACACACACACACACGCACACACACACACATACACCACAGAGAATATTATTCAGCCATAAATAAAGAAAATCATGCCATTTTTGCAACATGGACCTTGAGGGCAATAAATGAAGTGAGATATGTCACAGAAAGATAAGTACCATATCCTCTAATGGCTGATGGTGGTCAAACATACCAACTCCTAGTTATAAAATAAATCCTGAGTATGTAATCTGGGTATGTAATATACAGCATGGTGACTACAGTTAATACTGTATTGAATACTTGAAAGTTGTTAAGAAAAGAGATCTTAAAATTGCTTATCACACACACAAAAGTTTGTAAATACATATGGTGACATAACTAGGCTTCCTGTCATGGTTTTGTAATGTATTCAAATAACAAACATTATGTTGTACACATAAATTAATATTAATATGTAATTAAAATTTAAAAATACATATAAAAATTCATTATTTTATTATTACTGGCATTTATAAACTTTATCTTTGTTGATTAGAGTACATGTAACCTTGTTTTAAGACTTTTATGTTAGTAATGAATAATTCCAAAACTTTATTAGAGATTGAACAAATGTATATGACTATTCTTTTCTTCTTATGAAAATCTTCACTGGCATCAGCAAATTAGTGCTATTTTTTCTAACTTTATTGATACAAAAAGGGCCTAGATGAAATTATGGTGTACTAGAAATGTCAACAGTTTGTTAACTCATTCATTCATCCATTTACTCAAGAAATAGCTATTGAAAAACTATTTTTGATGCTGGTGTATATTACTTTTATCATTTAAAATTATTAAATCATAAGAATTCCCAAGTTACTGCCTGGTGATCAAACCCATAGTATTTCATGACTAATAACAATTACATCAGGTGTGTGTGTGTGTGTGTGTGTGTGTGTGTGTGTGTGTGTTTATGTGTATATATATAGAGAGAGAGACAGAGAGAACAAGAGTGTGCACACGTGCAAACAAGTGAGCAGTTCTCTTAATCATCCTATTATTGGTTATTTTTGTTATTTCTGGTGCTTTTACAATTGTAGAGCTATAATAAATATCTGCATATAAATCATTTTGCATGTTTAAGATTATTTCCTTAGAACATTTTATTAGAATTAGAATTATTGAGCCAGGAGAATTAACATATTTAAGGCCCTTGATATACTACCAAATTGCTTTATAAACTATATTCATTACCAGTGGCAAGATATAAATTTAGCTTTATAAATAAAAATTGCAACTTTAATTATGGACAGCACAAATAAAAATAAAAAATAGCAATAAAGTTTGAATATAGGGCATTAGAAACCAACTTTTATTCTTGAAGTTTTCAAATACATATTATTTTCAGGATGAAAAATAATATTTCTTTTTATTCTTTTAGATGGTGAATGTGTTTCCTTTTAAATGTGTTTTGACTACCAGTAAAGATGCTGAAATATGTAAATACTGTGCTCACCTTCCCCCATGACCACATCAAAAATTACAACTAATTTATAAAATAATCATCACTGAGAACCACCTTAAAACTAGTTGTACAGAAGTCCTACAACTAAGAATAGAAAGAAGAAGCCACAATGAGACTGGTAGGAGCAGAGACTGGTAGAAGCAGCCATATGTGGAATGGTTAGGTCTCATACCCATGGTGTGGCAATTAAGAATCAGGAGGGATACCTTAGCTATGGGAGTCCCTCCTCCCCTGCCACCCTCTGAGGAACAAGGGGTTCCAGCTGTTTACTGAGCTCCCCAGCTTAAGAATCCAGTGCTGGGAAAAGGAGTCTCCATAACATCTGGCTGTGACATCTAGTGGGGGTTGTGTCTGAGTGAGACAGAGCTGCTGGAAACCTAAATACTGTAGGCATTATCAGGCCTACAGACTCACCCATGAACTTACCTGCTCTGGGCTCCAGCACAGGGCAGCAACTCAAAAAGCATCAAGGTCACACAGGGAGAAACTAAATTGACTAGCTTCAGGGCAGCTCTCTCTGGGAACAGACGTGCTGGCAGGCACCACTGCTCCTTTGTTGAGCCCACTCAGCCAGCATGCAGGAGCCAAATCTTAGCTCTCTATTAACCTCATTAACACCTTTAACATTATCCTGATGATTCTCTGAGACCACTTCCAACCTCTTGCAGCAGACCCTGCACATAGGAGTCTCCCTCAGCTAATGCAAAACATTTTCCTAAAATTTCTCAAATGTCCACAAGCAGTGACTAGCCTTGGTATGCCCTGTACCTCTTGCTAAGCTACCCCAAGTCTTGCACAAGTAGCATTAGGTCTTAACTTGCATTGTAACTCCCATCAGGAAGCCTCAAATGTGAAATAAGCAGCAGCCAGTCTTACCTCAGAACAAAGCCTCCACTAAGCAGACATAAACCTGGCATGAGTGGCAGAAGGCCTCAGCTTCCATCATGGTGCTCACCAAGGGCCCTGAGACTAAAGCTAGTGGCAGCCAACCTTGGTTCACTGAATAGACTTTCCCAAGTGCCTCCAAGCTCAGCACAAATGGCAACCAACTACGAATCACTTTTTACCTACTACCAGATAGCTACAAGTGACAGATACCATGACCTGCATCAAAGCCCCTCCCAAGAGGCTCCAGAATCAGCACACCCAAAGAGCAGGCTCAGCTGGTACTAGAGCCCCGCTAACATAATATTATTCATGGGTTCAGCCTCCACTCAGCAGCTCGCCCACTGTAGTCATGGCAAGCCTTCATAGACAGTCAACCTGAGAGTCAATCCCAACCATTGATGTGTTAACAGCAATCAAGGCTCAACTGTAAAAGGAGGGCACACACAACCCACACAAGGGATGTCTTTGGTCAGATGACCAAGGAGACTGAGTCACTAGACCCCACAGAACTCCTACTATATGAGGCCACAAAACACCTACTATATAAGGCCACCTGCCCAGACTGGAAGACATAGGAACTCTACTCAATACACAGAGACAAACACAGGGAGTCAGCCAAAATGAGACAATGAAACATGTCAGAAATGAAAGAACAGGAAAAATTCTAGAGGAAAAAAAAAAAAAACTAAACTAAATGAAGACAAGTAATCTACCAGATTCAGAGTTCAGAACAATGGTTGTGAGATGCTCAATGAAGTTAGACAAAAAAATAGATGAACTCACTGAGAACTTCAACATAAAAACATAAAAACAGTCAGAAATGAAGAATACAAAAACTGAAATGGAGGATACTTTAGAATGAATCAACAACAATTAGATAAAGCAGAGAATTAAATCAGCAATCTAGACAAGGTAACAGAAAACACCTAATTGGAACTATGAATAAAAAAATATCCCCCCAAATGAAGATAGTTTAAGGGAATTCTGGGACAACATCGAGTGTACCAACATTAGCATCATAGGGGTACCAGAAAGAGTGGAGAGAGAGCAAGAGATTAAAATCATGTTTGACAAAATAATGACTGAAAAATTCCCTAACCTGGCAAAGGAAACAGCCTTACAAGTCCATGGAGTGCAGAGGGTCCCAAGTCCATGGAGTGCAGAGGGTCCCAAACAAGATGAACCCAGAGAGGTCCATACCAAGACACATAATTAAAATATCAAATTTAAAGACAAAGAGAGACTCTTACAAGTATCAAGAGAAAAGCAGTCACCCTCAAGGGAGCTATAAAGTTAATAAAAGGTTAAAAGACATAAGTAGGAAGATAGTGTGTAATTATAATGTGTAATTACCACCATAAATTAAATACATACACACACACACACACACACACACACACACACACACACACTGTAAAAATGATAAAAATATAAATGTGGAGGCGGTGAATAATAATGCAATGATTTTAGAATGTGTTAGAACTTAAGCATTCATCAACGAAAAATAGACTGCTATAAACATAGTTTCTATATATGAAGCACATGGCCACCACAGGCTAAAAATTGACAAGAGTTATACAAGAAATAAAGTGACAGGAATTCGAACACAGCACTAAAGTCTTCAACCTACAAGAGAAGAGAGCAAGAGAATAAGAAACAGAACTACAAAAACAATCAGAAAATTATTAAAATGGTAATAACTACATACCTATCAATAATTACTTTAAATGTAAATGGAGTAAATGCTTCAATCAAAAGACATAGGGTGGCTAAATGGGCAAAAAAAGGACCCATTCATATGCTGCCTAAAAGAGACCCACTTCAGATTGAAAGACACATAGAAATCAAAAGTAAGGAAATGGAAAAGGGTATTTCATGCAAATGGAAACAAACTAAAAGAGCCGGGGTGGCAATTTTTATATCAGAAAAAATAGACTTTAAAACAAGGGCTGTAATAGAGACAAAGAGGATCATTTCATAATGATACAGGGATCAATCCAAAAAGAAGTTATAAACTCTTGTAAACATCTACCTACCCAACATAGGAGCACCTAAACATGTAAAGCAAATTTTGATGAACATAAAGGGAGAGACTTACAGTAACACCTGTTGACATCAATGAATAGATCATCTAGACAGTAAAGCAATAAGGAAACAGTGGCCTTATATGACTCATTAGAGCAGATAGATTTAATTGATATTTTTAAAACATTTTATCCCAAAGCAGCAGAATATGTACATCCTTTTCAAGTATACATGAATACTTTTCAGGATAGACCACATATTAAGCCACAAAGCAAGTCTCAACAAATTTAATAAGATTAGAATTCTATCAAGCATCTACTCTGATAACAATGGTATGAAACTAAAAATGAATTATAAGAACTAAAAAAAAAAGAAAACATGCAAACACATGAAAAGCCAAAAAACAAAACAAAACAAAACAAATGGGTTAACAATGTGATTGAGGAAGAAATCAAAAAATACCCAAAGACAAATGAAATTGAAAACACAACAACCCCAAAGCTATGGGACATAGGCAAAGCAATTCTAAGAGTAAAATTTATAGCAATACAGGTGTACCATAAGAAAAATCTCCATCTAACGTGATACCTAAAGGAACTATAAAATGAAGAACAAACCCCAAAATAAGTAGAAGAAAAAAAAATAATAAATATCAGAACAGAAATAAATAACAGTTTAAAAACTCCAATAGAAAAGATCAGTGAAACCAAGAACTGGTTCTTTAAAAGGATAAACAAGATTGATAAACCTTTAGTCAGGCACATCAAAAAAAGAGAAAAGGCCTGAGTAAAATTAGAAATGAAAGAAGTTACAATCATCACCTTGGAAATACAAAAGATAAGAAAGTACTAGGAAAATTATTTGCCAATGAATTAAACAACCTAGAAAAAATGGGTAAATTCCTAAAACATAAAATCTAAGTCTGAATTAGAAAGAAACAAAATCTGTACAAGGCAGATAACTAATACTAAAAATCAAATCAGTAATCAAAAAACTCTCAGCAAAAAAAAAATTCTTGGACTAGATGGCTTCCCAGGTGTATTTTACTAAATATTTGAAAAAGAATTAACACATATCTTTTCCAAACAGTTCCAAAAAAATTGAAGTGGAGAGAAAGCTTGCAAACTCATTTTCCTAGGCCAGAATTTTCATGGTACCAAAACCAGACAAAGATACTACTAAAAAATAAAAAAGAAAATTATAAGCCAATATCTTTGATGAATGCAGATGCAGAAATCCTTTATGAAATTTTAGCAAAAAAAAATTCAGCAGTACATTAAAAAAGTCATACGCCACCATCAAGTGGGATTTATTCTTGAGATGTAAGGATGGTTCAATATCTGCAACTCAGTCAAAGTGATAACACCACATAAACAAAATGCTGGATAAAAATCTTATGATATTAACAAATGCAGATAAAGTATTTGACAAAATCCAAAATCCACTCATGAAAAAAACTCTCAGCAAAGTAGGGATAGAGGAAATTTAACTGAACATAATAAAGGCCATCTATGACAAACCTATAGCTAAAATCACACACAATGATGAAAAGCAGAAACCCTATTCTTTAAATTTTGTAATAAGACAAGCATGTCCACTTTAACCACTTTTATTCCATATAGTATTAAAGTCCTTGTTATGGCAATCAGACAAAAAAAAAAGGCAACAAATTGGAAAGGAAGATGTAAAACTATCATTTGCAGATGACATGATACTATATAGAGAAAGCCTTAAAATTTTCACCAAAAACTTTAGAACTATTAAATGAATTCAGTAAAATAGCAGGATACAAAATTAATATTCAGAAATTGGTTGCATTTTTTTATACCAACTATCAGAAGGAGAAATTAAGAAAACAATCTAATTTTCAATGGCCTCAAAAAGAAAATATCTAGGAAGAAATTCAGCTAAAGAGGTAAAAGACCTGTACTCAGAAAACGATAAGACATCAAAGAAAGAAAATAAAGATGCAAATAGATGGAAGGGTATAACATGCTCATGAATATAAAGAATTAACATTGTTAAAAAGTTCATGCTACCCAAAGCAATCTATAGATTCAATGCAGTCCCTACCGAAATACCAATGGGATTTTCACAGAACTAGAAGAAATAATCCTAAAATTTATGGAGAATCTCAAAAAACCATGAATAGCCGCAGCAGTTTTGAGGAAGAGTAAGGTTGGAGGTATCATGTTACCAGATAACAAACTATACTACAAAGCTATTGTAATCAAAATAACATGGAATTAGAAAAAACAGACATATAGATCATTGAAATCGAATAGAGAGCTCAGAAATAAACCATGCCTATATGGTCAATTAATCTAAGACACTGAGGCAAGAATATACAAAAGAGTAAAGATAAATGCCCCTGGAAAAATGACCAGAAATATGCAGAAAAATTAAACCAGACCACTTTCTTATATGGTATACAAAATTAAATTCAAAATGGCTTAAATAATTAATTATAAATCTGAGACCATAAAACTTCTAGAGGAAAACATAGGTGGTAAACTCTTTGACATTGTTTACACACACACACACACACACACACACACACACACACACACGAATACTCAGCCAAAAATAAAAATGAAATCTTGCCATTTGTGATAACATGGATGGACAGCATAATACCTCAAGGGTATTATGCTAAGTAAAATATGTCAGAAAAAATCAAATACCACATGATTTCACTTATATGAAGGATCTAACAAACAAAATAAGTGAACAACAAAACAAAAATAAATTCATAGATACAGACAACGAATTGACATTTGCCAGATGAGGGGGATGTTTGGAGAATGGGGGAATAAAGTAAACAAATTGAGAAGTAAAAATAGTCAAGGCAATGTAAAGTACAGCATAGAGTATATAATCAATAACATTATAATAACTATGTATCATGTCAATATTATAATAAATATTATTGAGAAATCAGTTTATAATTTACATAAATGTCTAATTACCATGTTGTTCACTTAAAACTAAAATATTACATGTCAACTGTAACTGGAAAATAAAATATTAAAATATAAACAAATATGTCAATAATTAAAATATTGTATTTCTAAAAGCATAGTTTTATTTGTAGAAAAACAAAGAGGGGGGAACAATATTGTAGGCAGAGCTCTCTTACTTAGTAGCTTGTGGTCTAGCTTCCCTAAATCTATTTTTAAGACTAGGAGGAGAGTGACATATTCCAGCTAGTAAATTCAGAAGCATGTAACAGAGCTTATCCCCATAATTGAATAACTTATATTTGGGCACTTATATCTATTTTAATTCAAACTGACTAGAACAATTTTATTCCAGCTTGTATGTAGAGTATTTTCTGTATAGAAGACAGTGATATTCATTAACTTTCCCATACTGGTTTCATTGAAGCAGCAATTCTGGTGAGTGTATTGTACTTAATGGATATTTATTTGGTATGCTGAATAATAATCTGACATTACTTGGCTTCCTGATATGGTCTTTGATGTTCTCAAATGAAGTTGAATCCTGCTTACATTTGTATTACTATTTATGGCAAAATAATTCTGATAAATCATAGGAGGAACCCCTCCCCCACAAAAAAATACACACACAAAAATTTACATAAAAAGTTGAATGCAAAGAAACAAGCATTCTTTGAATAATGACTAGAAAAGGAATCACAACTGTTCATCTTCAATATCTTTTTACTAATAGAGCAATTTTAACATATTCCATTTTATAATCCAACACAAACACATCATATAAGCATACATACACAAATTATAGTCTTAAGTGTCTTAGCAAAAGCTAAAACACATGAAGCATTTCATATAATCAACACAGAACAAATTAAAGTTCTAGCTCTCATTTGTTGATCTTTAATTACATTAAATGTTTTTAAATTGTAACATATCAAATTTCTCAAATTTATTTAAAAAAAACAAATGTATTAATTTATTAGACTCTAAAATCTTTTGATTACTTCCATGTAACACTTCATAAACTTTGCAATACAAAATCTATGTTCAATGTTGTGATGACTGATTTATCATCTATATAATTATTGAGCAGACTTTATTATTTTATGTGTGAGCAATATATTTAATAAATCTTATTGTTATATTTATATAGGAAACAAAAAAAGAACAGTTTCCAAAAATGGAATCTTACATTATATTTATGTGCTGTTGTTTGGAAACCAATGATTTTTTTTCTTCTGGGCATCTGACATTGTAGTCCCCTTCTGACTACTATGATATATTACTCTCCTGGCCTTAATTTTCTGCTCTTCTCTGATTACTCTTTGCCATGAGAGTTGTTAACTCCTAAGCATATTTACAAAATTTCTTTTTGCTTTTAGGAATTCACATACTCAGAAGAAACACTTTACCTACTTTATTTGGTTTGCTCTCAGTTTGATAACATATGATGTGAAGCTTCAGTTGTCTCCTAAAAAGCATCACCTAAATTAATTAATAAAATCTAAAGGTAGACATGTCGGAAACTAAAGTTGACATTTTTCCTACTCTACAATTTGCCATTCCTTAATTTCTCATCCTTTTCTATGTTGTGACAATCCTTTTTGTTTTCCTTTGAGACCTTGCAGTCATTTTCTGTTATCTCATTCTTATCACCACTTGTGTAACAGAGACACACATTTTTCTGTCTCCATATAACCCAGCATAAGTTAGGCTCCAATCATTATTCAAATGTGGATAATCATAGTTTTATCTTAGAAAAGTTTCTGTGAACTGCCTTGCTCCATGACTTATTAATGCTTGTAATATTAAATGTGAATTCCTCAGTCTGGCCTTCCCAAATTGTTTCACTTTCTTTCAGGTAAGTTTTGTTGTCCAATACACATAACTGTGTGTTTCTTTTCTTCTTCTTTTTTTAAATAAAATTTCTTTTTTTTTCCCCAAGTACACACTTTTTCCTCAAATCCAAATCTATTCTCTACTTAAACCTTTCTATTCTTGTTTTGCATGATTTTAAGTTGTATTCATCTTTATGTAACATTGTGAACTTAAACTTCCCCATTGGAGTGTTAATTCTTCTATTCCTCTTGTACAAAGATAGAAAAATTCTTGCTAGATTCAGTACCTACTCTTTATTCAAGCAGTGCTTTTGCTGACTAAACTATTAGAATTTGTATGTATTTTTCACATGGAGAGAGGAAGGTTTCTAAGAGTTTTATAGAGAGCATCAGAAGAATATTGCCATCTACAAGTCATCTTTCCATCTGTAAGAACAAGGAATTCTGAGAGTGAAACGAGAAAAATTCAAATGTTTTTAAAAGCTATCTGCAGAAAATCATTCAAGAGATTGTGATGTAGTTGAAAAGACTTGAGAAAACCCAACCCCAATCTAGGTAATGAGAGTACTTCAACTTTAGCCCAGAAGATGCAATAAACTTAGAAACCCAAAAAGAATCAATTGTGTTGAGACTTGTCTAAAGAAAGATATGAGCAGCAATGTGTTGATCTGAAAGAAGTCTAAAAAACATTGGTTTGGAGAATATGAACGTTTGGAAGGGAAGGGGATGCTGGATCAGAAAGGATAGAAGCCTTTTGAGGAAGGAACCATTCTCATACATTTTTCCATGTCATTAGTAAAATTTAACTTAGGATTTTCATGAGCTGTAACTCCAGGGACTCAACAGTCCCCATTTGACCTTCCAGTTTCCAGTTTCCATACTTCTCTGCTTTGCTCTATGCCCCAGGAGCCTTCCCTCATGAGCCTGTATGTCAGGGTTACTGTAACTCAAACTTTTACTTCATTTCAGCCAGTAGGGTAGGGGTGGGAGTACACCATCAGAAAATTGGAGAGCAGGATGAGAGGTTAGAGTACAGTCCTCTATCTAAAGCCAAAGTTTCTGTTAGGTGGCCTTTCTTCAAAGGTTACATGTCTCACCAGGTTCTAGTCATGGTCAGCTTCCCTGGGCCTTTCAGGCCAAGCATTGGGAGTATTTAACATTGCGTTGAGACTCCTTGGTTGCTTCATCATTCGATCATCATCCCTAAATCTTAATCACACTGATCTAAATAAATCTTTAACTATATACTCTAGTTACCACTTTGTATGTGCCATCTGCTTCCTCCTGGAACTCTGATACCATGATCTCTTGTTAATTGTTAGCTCCTTTGGAACTCTAATACTGAAATAGGAAATAGAAAGAAACATATTCTGGTCACTGGTTTTATATATATGTGTATAGATAGATAGATAGATATAGATATACAGATATATAGATAGATATATATGGTTATACATACACACATGTATACATATATGTGTATATATAATTATATAATACGCAACTATACATACACACACACATATATACATATATATATACATACATACACACTACAGATACATACTTACACATATAAGTGTGTGTGTGTGTTCCTCCTTGTAAAAGAATAAGCTTTTATTCTAACATAAAAACTTGTCTCTAAGGGTTTGACATGCCTGAATCAGTCTTTGAGAATATTCCCTACTTTGGGTGCACTGACAGACTTGAATGTGGGGCCACTGGTTCTTGTGCAATCTTAGGCTGAGTGAAGAAAGCCACAATTCAAGAATTTCTAGGAAAATGTCAAAGTTGAAGCCTTTGAAGCCAGAAACAAGTTTAGATTTTAATGATATAGTGGAAATTTTATGATGGAGTTGGGCCAAATTTGGTTTCCTCTGTGGAAAAGAATTACCAGAGCAGTCCTATATTAAAATATATTCTTTAGTTAGATGATCTTTATGTACTCTTAAACTATTGAGTCATTTTTAGATTTCTTATGGGAACATGACCTTTTAGCTTGGGGCCAAAAATTACATTTTGATAACCTGCCCAGACGTGATAAAAATGTTTTTTAATTTTCTAAAAAGAGATAAACAAAAGATCTACAACAATTAAGGGAAAAAGAGTTTTAGATATTAATAGGAAATTCACAGAAATGATATGCAAATGCTACTTAACCATATGAAAAGTTGCTCACATTAGCTCATAAAAGAGATCTTAGGTCTGAGTGTGAAAAATTTACAATCTGAGCCTGAAATATTTAAAAACTTCAGAAAATAAGAACATTCTTAATGAATATTAGGTTTATGTCAAAACAAACAAAACTAAATTAAAGAGGCTCCCACTGGCCTATATAGAACCATTTAAGCAACAATTAGGGATCCTATATGAAGACAACTGAAGTATAAAATTATATTAAAATTTGTGAGACCGTAATGATATTAAAACTACTACTTTGACATCTTGGTTGCTTCCAAATTTTGGCAATATTTTAAGGATACCAGGGAAGCAACTCATTATTCTGAAAACTAATAAAAAATGAAAAGAAACAAGCATTTATTCTGCATTTCCTGTACAAAATTATTTGACTTGACAAAGAAAGTTTCTCTTGATAGAACAATCTATTGATAAATTGAGGAATGATTCACTTAGAATATCACTATTTTAAATCCCTAATGTAGACACTGTAAAAAGAAAAAAAAATCAGATGTAATGTGGCTCCTTATCACTTATAAACTATTCTTACTGGAAAAGAAAATACAATCAAGCTTCAAGATCTAACTACCATGATTCAGGAAATACAGGGGACAGAGAAGCATTCTAAATGACACCCTGGGAGGAAACCAGCAAATCAAGACTGTAAGAAATTCTGTGGGCCTGCAGAGAATTTAAATATTAAGAAAATTAGTTGCCAACACTTAAAGATTTAGGATGTATTACATGCAATCCATAAATCCAACTTTTATTGGAAATTCAAAATATTTGCTAATACAGGGCCTTCAATATAGAAAGCAACATTTCACTTAGGCTAGGTAGCAGCTACATCTTCAAGATAGGCTATGTTCTCTCCAATTTACTACAGAATTCACTCTCATCCAAGCTCACTCTTATCATATTAGTACAGGCCTCTTGGTGTTCAACATCTGTGTTGAGATATTTGCTATCAGCTATGATGGCTGGACCATCAGGCATGGTGTGTTTTTACCAGTGATTCATTCATTCAGGTCACTCAGAAAAGATTTATGAGTGTTTACATCAGACATGGCACCAAAAACTTGGAATACATTAATAAATGAAATAGACTAGTTAATGGCAATTATGTGCTAGTGTGATGGAAAAGTAATATCGAATTTTTATACTTTGACTTTCCATATAGAGGGAGCATCACATTACCAAGATTATTATTAACTGATACAAATAATTTTGTATCAGTTACATATATGTGTCATTACATTTTCCCATTTGTTTGGCAGCCCATATATCACCTGAAAAATGTTATATTGTTCAATCATATATATAACATTGAACTATAGATGTATGTATATATGTAAATTTTTTTCTTTTTCTGATTCTCTTTTTTTTTTTTTTTTTGTCTATTTTTTAAGAGCAGTTTTAGGTTCACAACAAAATAAAGAAAGGGAGGTACAGAATTTTCCCATATATCCCTTCCTCAACAAATGCATAGTCCCCACCATTATCAGCATATCACCATAGTGGTACAGTTATTACAACTGATGAACCTGCACTGACACATCATTGTCAAAGCCCATAGTTTACCCTTAAGGGTTCACTCTTGGTGGTATACGTTCTATGGATTTGGACAAATGTACACGATACATTCATCAGCATAATATCATAGAATATAGTCACCGCCCTAAAAATCTTTTGTGACATACCTATTCATCTCTCCCCCTGGCAACAACTGATCTTTTCTTCTGTCTTTATAGTTTTGCTTTTTACAGAATGTCACATAGTTGGAGCTATATAGCATGTGGCCTTTTTGGACTGGCTTCTTCCACTTAGTAATATGCATTTAAAGTTCCTGGATGTCATTTTATGGCTTGACAGCTCCTATATCTTTTTAGTGCTGAACAGTATTCCATTGTCAATGTACCACAGGTTACCTATTCACCAACTGAAGAACATCGTAGTTGCTTCATGTTTCGGCAATTATGAATAATGTTGTATGTGTATGTTATACACTTTTTAAAGTTGTCCCACAGTTCCTAGATATTCTGTTCTTTTTTTGTCAGTCTTTTTCTTTGCTTTTCTGTTTGGGACATTTCTACTGAGATATCCTCAAGCTTAGATATTCTTTCCTCAACCATGTCTACTAGGAATAGGTGACTAATGAACCCATTAAAGGCATTCTTCATTTGTTTTTTTAATTTCTGGCATTTCTTCTTGGTTAAGTTTTCCATCTTTCTGCTTACATTTCTCATTTGTTCTTGCACGCTATCTACCTTATCCATGAGAGCCCTTAGCATATTTATCATAATTGTTTTAAATTAACAGTCTGATAATCCCAACTTCCCAGCAATGTCTGGTTCTGATGTTTCCTCTTTCTTCAAATTGTGGGTTTTATGACTTTGCTATTGTTCTTTTTGCTTTTAATTTTGCTTTGATAACAATTTACTGAATAAAAAGGACTGTTATAGTAATGTGGTGGTGTGTGTAAGAGCAGAGGGAAGTGTTCTTTAGTCCTAAGATTAGGCTTCTTTCAGTGAGCCTGTACTTCTGACATATGAACTCAACAAGTGTTTTTTTTGATTTTTTGATTGTTTGTTTCTTTTTTTCACTCTCTTGAGTGGAAGAGAATGGTTAGAGTGGGCTTCAGTTGAGTATTTCCCTTCCCCCAGTCAGTTCAACTCTGATATCCCAGCAGGTTAGGCTCTGGTTCACTTGTTTCTCCATGGGTCAAGGCTTGTTAAGAAGAACAGATTGCTTTGGCATATTTAAAAAATGGTTTCCTTTCCTGTCTCCCTTCCGGAAGCAAGAGGATTTTTCTCTAATATTTACTGTGGGAACCTGGTCAAATTCCTAGAGGTAAATCACACAAAATTATGCTCCTCTTACCTCTTGCTAGAGTTTTTAACTCTCAGAGCTGTCTATGCTGACTCTCCAACAATTCAATTACAATTAAAATTTTCCTACCCACCCCTGGATCCTACAATGGTTTCTGCATGTGAGTCACTGTATTCACCTGTCAGTGTCTCCAAACTGAGAGGTAGCTCTTTGCCCTGAATTCTCACCAATCTTACAGATCCTACAAGAACTGTTGACTTTTCGATCTTTTCAGCTTTGTACTTGCTAGGAAAGAGTGGCAATTTCCAAGCTCCTTATATGAGGAACTGGAAACTTGAATTCTCACATATGTTTCATTGTGTGATGTCTACTGAGTCTGACCTCAAGTTTAGTTGGGAAAAGGAGTGTCCCCCTCAGCACAGATTGCTGAAAAGAGAAAATAAATGTAAAGTAATCTGAAGTTTGGATAACCAGAAACTTGAGATCCTAGTAGCTTCTATGGGGACAATGCTCTGGTCAGTTCAGGGCAAAGTGATTGTGATTTAATAAGATTATGTTCACGTGAAAGTGTTTCTTAGGTAATTGGAAAGAAGATGCAATATAGATGGATGCCTATCTTGGCCCTGCCCTGTGTGTGATGGTTCAGAACTGGAGGTCTTTTAGATTCTTGAAATACTTGAAAAAGAAAAAATAATCATCCAAATAAATTAATATTAACACCTTTTTTTTCTTGGAATGTACTTTTATGATCAATCCTTAAATATCTGTTAATCTATATAACAGTTTATCTATAGCAGATTCTTAATCCGTGATTAGTCCACCTTGCTTCATAGCAAAATATATAATCCACTAGTTCCCCTCTCCCACTATCCACCTGATGTTTTACAGGCAATGCTAATATTTATATACTCCTAAGCAAAATAAAATTAAGTAGTAAGTTCACTTTTAACAAAACAGCACTTATAAACTAAAAGCAAATGACCTTTGGATTATTTGCACTACTTTTTCTCCTTGCACATGGAAACAGGAGTTAGTTTACAAACTGTGTGTAAGAGAGAGGATGACCTAAGCTGGAATTAATAAGAATGGCCAACACAAATGAGGAAGGATGCACAAACAGAAAATAAATAGAAAATAGGGTCAAGCAGGAGGAATCATTTTAAAGTTTACTTCATCAGGTATTTTCCTTGAGCCTCCTGGAGTAACACCCTTGCCATGCGGACACCTTTTTGGGAAGGAGAACAGTGAGGAGAGGTTAACTACAGATATTAACTAAGTTGATGTTTCACTTCTGCTGTATCATTAAAAGTGACAGAGATATTGCCAGAATTTCAGATGGGTGCCCATTGTGGCTCATGAATAAAAATAAGGAAAGATCAAATATGAATATTTTGTAGATATAAAACGAATTTAAGAAAGGGAGGGGACTATTTCCATGTGCAGATGGTATGGTGCTGCCTAACCCAGCACCCAATTTTTGTATTGAATTCTAACCTGAGTGGTCATTTAGTCAAGTATTGCAGGATTAAGAGATATTCCTGTGACTTGAAGGAATTTAATTAACAGTAACCTAACTGAATATGGCCAGATGTACAGAATCCTAAGTTTATAAAAGGGTGTTCCACATATACAGACCTTTGCCTATTTTTCCATCATTTCTCTCAAATCATTACAACCTGAGGCTCAAACTCTCAGTCCCACTTTTTGGATAAAGCCTAAACACTTGCCTAGCAAGCAAGACCCTCCAGAGTCTTGAATTTTCTCTTTGCCTCTTTATCTTCCACTTACAAATATTCAATTCTAGCTAAACTCAACTACTCAAATCTCTTGCTTTTCAACCTGTTGTTATTTGGTCAAGTAGCTACCTCAGCTACAATACTTATTACCTTGGATCAATCTATGTTTTCCACTTCTTCCAGGAATCCTTTCCTGACTCTCCAACTGGATAAAACATCTTCTTCTTCTGAAAGCACTTATTGGGTATCTGAATCTTGGGGTAAACAACTTTCATTTCCATTAATATCTGTTAGTTTTGTGTATGTTTATAGGGTGTCTTCTAAACAATACCATCATGTCTCTCATGACAAGAAGGATTTATTACAGGCCATCCTACTTAGGCCCTCATACTCTGAGAAAAGATCTAACAGGTATAGGTTAGTGATGTCTCCTACTCACAAGTTTGATTTTTTGCAATGTACACTTCGAGGGGCATTATCTTCTTTATACAAGGCACAATTTTTGGATCTGTGAATCTATTATTTCTCCTAAGAGGTGAATGGTCTTCCATGTTTATAAATCACAAAACTTAGAAGTCAAATAAATTACTCAAAGTCATGCATCACATAAATGTATGAGCCTGGTCTCTATCCCAGTCCCACCAGCCTCCATATTCTACTTGCTTTCCATTGTGCCCTGATATTTTTCTTGTATTTTCCTTACTTGGTCATTTATGTTTGAAAAACAGAATAATTTCTTCATACAGAATATATGTCTGAGTTTTTGTTTTCTTTTAAATACAGAAACCCAACTACCCTCTCTGTCTACCACATGTACAAACTCTCTCTCACTCTCTGATGTGCATGTGTGTTTTGCATGTGATAAAGATTTACTGTGTACTTAATACAAATTCTGAAGTTCCTGCTTTGTGACTCTAGGAACTTCACAGATAAAACAATAAGAATCCTGCAATCTTTCTCACCATAATTCTCTAGCCAGCGGTCCCCAATCTTTTTGGCACCAGGGACTGGTGCTTCTGTGAGAATCTAATGCCTGATGATTTGAGGTAGAGCTGAAGCAGTGATGTTAGTGCTGGGGAGCAGCCACAAATACAGATGAAGCTTCACCCACTTGCCCACTCACCTCCTGCTATGTGGTCTGTTTACTAACAGGCCATGGACATTACTGATTCATAGCCAGGCAGTTGGGGACTCCTGCACTAGACTAAGACCACTGAGACCTTCAAAGCTATTGTTCAAAGGCCACCGTCCCCTCCAAGGATGTGTACCAAGGGAAGGAACTCACTCTAAAACATTACAGGCTTTTTGTACACAAACATGCTCCAAAGATGTTTTGATGACAAAAAGGAGTGATGACTTTTAGTGAATCACTGCATGTACTCCTCAAATTAATCTCTGATCCAAACCTTAAGAAGTTGTAGAATAACAGTATGAAAAGAGTATTAAAATAAACATATGCACAGTTTCACTATCCCTCTTGCCCAGGAAGAAAGTATTAAAAAAAAGTTTCAGAATATAGTTTTCCCTTAGTTTGAGTCCTACTATTGCTTCTTATGGTCTGATCTTGCTTTAGTGTTATCATCTATAAAACGTGGATGATATTATTATCTATTTAGGGCTGATGAGATTGGATTACAAGAAAAATGTATTGCTCAGAATAAGTACCCACAATATCAGCTATTATTTTTATTGCTTTCCAAAATTTTATAGTGATGACTGAATCATGTTGAGAACAGAAGGAGAATTGAAAGAAGAGAGGTTAAATTGATTTATATTGGGGTAAAATTTGTATAACATAAAATTTATCATTTTTACCATTTTAATTTACCATTTATAATTTAGTGGCTTTTAGTATACCCACAATGTTGTACAACCATCAATTATCTAGTTCCAGAACTTTTTAGTTACCACAAAATGGAACACATACTCATTAACTAGTCAGCCCTATTGCCAATCCCAGCCTTGGCAACTATCAATTCTGCCAGAGAGTAAATGATGGTAGCAGGTAAGCTAAAAACCACAAAGCTCTTTTACTGAAATGTAGCTCTTCTTACTTCATTGGGCATTCATCTTGCTGTGTAAGTTTTTGAGTAAAGAGACTCAATCATTGTTTTTGTGGAAGGAGAGGTTGGTGCTCCCAAGTCCACCACTTTTTCTGATATTATATTGTCAATTGATTTATATTTAAAACAAGTGTAGAATTTGAAGAGCACAGCTAGAGGTTCAATAGAAAAATGAGAAAAATGAGAAAAAGAAAGACTGGACCTTGTGTTGGGGGTCCCCAAGACTGCTCCCACTTTTGATGATTCTCTAGGAGGATTCAGTATGTAGTGGTACTTATGATGCTAATTTTTTTTTTTTTACAGTGAAAATACACAAAGCAAATTATGAAAAAGAAAAGGCACTTGAGGCAAAGGCCAGAGGAGACCAGGAACAAGCTTTAAGGAGTCCTCTTTAAATGGAGTCAAACAGGGTGCACTTAATTCCTCCAGCAACAAATTTTGGAAACACATCAATAGTGACAATTCATTGGGAACTCAGTGCCAAGAGTTTTACTAGGGGCTAGTCACCTAGGAATCCTCTACCTGGAACACAACAAAATTCCAGGTTTACAAAAACAAAAACAAACAAGTGTTTAGTATAAACTACATTATCTGTACAAACAGTTTAGGCATAGTGAGCCATTCTTATCAGTAAGGGTAGTGGGAACCCTCCTGAAATCCAAGGTTGCAGATATTGGCCAACCTTATAAGCAGGACTTTCTAGAACAGCAGTGTAAGGCCTGCTATAACTTTCTTTTATACAAGGCACTTGCCACAAGGTATTGAACTGAGACACAGTGAGTAAAAAAAAATTCTTAGGAAATTTTTTAGTATATTTTGTGATGCAATTTCCATTTTTTTCTTTCTTTATAAAGAGATTTTAATAAAGATTCACAGGCTCATGGTAACCATGAGCAAAACATATAGTACATAAACAAAAGATAATCCAAGCCTAATACTAAATAAAGTAATTAAATCACAAAGAGCAAAAGAATAAATAGAGGAACTACAAAATAGCCAGAAAACCATGTAAAAAATGACAATAGTACATACCTACCAATTACTTTAAATGTAAATACAAGGGATTCTCCAATAAAAAGACAGAGTGGCTGAAAGGGTAAAATGAAACAAGATATATTTATATGCTGCCTGCGGGGGACTGATTTGATGAAAGGACACAAACAGACTGAAAGTGAAGGGATGAAAAAAGGTATTTTATGAAAATGAAAACCAAAACAAATTTGGGTTATCTATACTTAGGAGATATATAGGCTGTACACTAAGATGGTCAAAAGAGAAAAAAAGGTAATTATATAATCATAAAAGGGTAAATCCAACAAGAGGATATAACATTTATAAATATTAAACTAACATAAAAGTGAATATTACCAGGCCTAAATAGAGAAATAGACAGTAGTACAGTAATAGTAAGGGACTTCAATATTTGACTTTTATCAATAGATCATTTGGGCAGGAAATTAATAAGAAAACACCAGCCTAACACATTAGACCAAATGAACTTAAACAGAATTTTTCATTAAAAAAATAGCATACATATTCTCAAATACACATGGAATATTTGCTAGGATAGATCATATGTTAGGCCACAAGTCTTAATAAATTTAAGGTTGAAATCATATTAAACATCTTTTCCAAAAACATGCTGTAAAAACAGATTAATTAGAAGAAAACTGGAAAATTCACAAATATGTAGAAATTAAAATCATGCTACTGGACAACCAATGGGTCAAAGAACACAAACAGAAAATAAAAATATTTTGAAACAAATAAAAATATAAAGACAATATATCAAAACTTATGAGATACAGTAAAAGCAGTCTAACAAGGAATTTTACAGTGATATACAAACTTCAAGAAATAAGAAAAATGTCTACATCAAGAAATAAGAAAAATCCCAAATAACATAACTGAATTCCTCAAGGCACTACAAAAAGAAGGACAAATTAAGTTCAAAGTTAGTATCAGGAAGAAAATAACAAAGATCAGAGTGTTGATAAATGAAGGAGACTAAAATAACAATTGAAAATATCAGTAAAACTAAAAGTTAGATTTTGAAAAGATAAACAAAATTGGCAAAGTTTTACCTAGACTCACTAAATAAAAAAAGAGAACCCAAATAAAATAAATTAGGAGGTGTTACTACTGATATTACAGAAATGGAAATGATTATAAAAGAGTACTAGGAAAAATTATATGCCAAAATATTGGACACCCTAGAAGAAATTTTAAAAATTCCTAGAAACATACTACCTCCCAACCACAAAGAAAGAAAATCTGATCAATTTCTACTATAGAGATTGAGTCAATAAAAACTTTCAACAAACAAAAATATAGATGTTAAAAATACCAATTCTCAAAATTTGCCAAAAAATTAGAAGAGGGAACTTCTAAACTCATTTTGTGAGGCCATCCTTATCCTGATACCAAAATTATACAAGGATGCCACAAAGAAAATTCCAAGCCAACATCCCTGATAAACATAGAGACACAAAATACTTCTATAAAATAGTAGCAAACCAAATTCAATAATACATTGAAAGAAACATACCCCATATTCAAGTGGGATTTATTTCAGGAGTGCAAGGATGATTCAACATCCACAAAATCAATCAATGTGATACACCATATTTATAAAATGAAGGATAAAAACCATATGATCATCTCAATGGATGAAGAAAAAGGATTCAACATCTATTTGTGATTAAAAACTCTCAATAAAGTGGGTAAAGAGGTAATGTACCCTCAACATAATAAGAGCCATATATGATCAACTCACAGCTAACAACATACGCAGAGGTGAAAAAAAAATTGAAAGAGTAAAATCTAAGATCAGGAACAAACAAGGACACACAATATGTCACTTTTATTTAATACAGTATTGGAAGTCTTAGCCAGAACAATTAGTCAAGAAAAAGGAACAAAAATCATTCAAATTGGAAAGGAAGAAGTAAAACTGCTGCTTTTGCTGATGACATATTACATATGGAAAACCCTAAATAGTCCACCAAAATCTGATAGAATCAATAAATTCAGTGAAGTTGTAAGATACAAAATAGACAAAAGTGTTTTGCATTTCTATACTCTAATAATAAACTAGCAGAAAGAAAAATTAAGAAAACTATCCCATTTAAAATTGTATCAGAAAGAATAAAATATCTAGGAATAAATTTAGCTATGAAGGTAAAAGAAAGATCTGTACACTGAAAACTATAAGACATTGATAAAATTAAAGAATACAAAAATAAATAAGAACTAGCCTATGCTTATTGATTAGATTAATATTGTTAAAATGCCCTTACTACTCAGATTCAATGTAACCTCTCTATCATAATTCCAAAGGCATTTTTCACAGAAATAGAACAATTCCAAAATTTGTGTAGGACCATGAAAAATCCCAAATAGCCAAAGCAATCTTAACAATAACAAAGCTAGACGCATCACACCGCCTGATTTCAAACTATATTACAAAGCTATAGTAATCAAAACAGGATGGTTTGGGCATATAAACAAACACATAGATCAATGGAACAGAGAGCCAGCAATAAACCCACACATATGCAGTCAATTAATTTATTACAAGAGTCATGAATATATAATGGAAAAAGCCCAGTCTTTTCAATAAGTGGTGCTGAGAATACTGGACATGCAGAAAAATGAAACGACCATTATTTTATGCCATACATAAATATTAACTCAAATGGATTAAGAACTTAAACATAAAACCTGATACAATAAAACTCCTAGATGGAATGTAAGTGGTAAACTCCTTCCCACTGGTCTTGGAAATGATTATTTGGATTTGACATCAAGGGCACAGGCAACAGAAAATAAAAACATACAGATTTCCTGTACAGAAAGAAAACTCATCAACAAAATGAAAAAAACAACCCAGAGTGTGAAAAAAATATTTGCAAATTATACCTGATGAGAGGTTAATATCCAAAATATATAAATAACTCAAATAACTCAGAGAAAAACAATCCAATTTAAAAATGGGCAAAGAATCTGAATAAATATTTTTCTAAAGGACACATACATATGGCTAATGGGGACACGAAAAGGTGCATTAATAATTGAGGAAATGTAAATTAAAACCCCATATACTTTTAGAATGGCTATTATCCAAAAGACAAAAAATAAGTGTTGGCAAAGATGTAGAGAAAAGGTTACTGTTGTTGGGAATGTGTACTATTGGTGTGACCATAACTTGGTGCAGCCACTAAGGAAAACAGTATGAAAATATCTTTGAAAAGTTAAAATGGAACTACTATATGATCCAGCAATTTTACTTCTAGATATTTATCTGAAGAAAATGAAAACACTAACTTGAAAAAAATATGTCCACCCCCTTGTTCACTGCAGCAATATTTACAGTAGCTAAAATATAAAAATAATCTCGGTGTCCATCAATAGATGAATAGATAAAGAAATTGTGCAATATGACAATGGAATATTATTCAGCCATAAAAAAGAAGGAAATCTTGCCATTTGCAATAACATGGATAGAATTTTCAGGTAATATGCTAAATGAAATAAGTCAGAGTAAACAAATATTACATGATCTCAATTATATGTAGAATCTAAAAACATAAAAGATAAAGGGTGGGCAAAATGGGTGAAGGGGGTCAAAAGGTATAAAAATTTCTAGTTATAAAGTAAATAAGTCATGAGGATGTAATGAACAGCATAGTGACTATAGTTAATATTTATCGTACATTTGAAAGTTGCTGAGAGTAAGATCTTAAAAGTTCTCATCACAAGAAAAAAATTGTAACTGTATGGTGAGAGAGGTTAACTAGACTTATTGTGATCAGTTCTCAATATACTCACATATCAAATTGTTATGTTGTATATTATATACAGTCACGTTGGGGGCTAGGAGAGCAACATTAGAATTTTAGTGGGACACAATTCAGTTTGTAAAATCATGTAACACTATCTGTCCTGCTGATCCCTTCCATTCATCTCCCCAGAGTCTGCCGAAGAAATTCTAGTAGGTAAGTGAGGTCAACTACTTAGTTGTGCTTCATTTTATCATATTATACTTTCTCTCTAATAGCTGTTTCTGAAACTGCTTTCATGGTTAATTTGAATATTTGAAAGTGATTAAGTGAGCCACCAGCTCTTTTTAACATTCTCAGATAAGAAGCCACACCATATAGAATCTTACTATTTATTTTAGTTTGAATTGTCATTTTGCAACCAGACCACGTTCAAAGACCTAGGCTGAATAAATTCACCATTTTTTGAACCAAAATTATGTAAATGATCATTTCAATTTAACAGTATTTATAAAACTCAAGCACTGTGATACCTTGATAGTCCATCTGATAACCAAGACAGCTACTGAGTGAGTGACAGACAGGTAGCATTTCCAGTGTGGATATGCTAAAGAGACTATTCACATGCCGGGCAGGATGGAGCCAGATGGCACAAGATTTCATCCACTACTCAGAAGGGCATGCAATTAAAACTTAGGAATTATTTCTGAAAATTTCTATTTAATATTTTCAGACTGCTGTTAATTATAAGTACCTTGAACTCTGACAGCAAAACTGCAGACAAAGGATGTTATCTACTGTATTTCTCTTTCTTACAACACATCTTAAATACTGTTACGCTCGTGGTGGGAAAGGGAAAGAAAAAACTTACAGGTTCAAGTAAAATTCTCATCTCCAAAGCAGCAGCTGGCATTTTCAGGTAGTTTTAGACAAAAGTCACAGTAAGAGTTTTTAGAGTCTGTCATGCCTTCCAGATGAGAGGAGATGTTCTACATACTACAGTGGTCTCAAGCCCAACCTTTACACCCCTACCCTCTCTCGGGATGTGTCCAGGCAGTAGCTGGTTTTGTTATAACATAGTTTAATTAGCACCCTAAACTATTTTAACTAGTTTTGCTTACCTCATTTAATTTTCTCTTGGGGTTCAGCACTACAAATGTTTCAGAATGAAATAAACAGGGTCACTGTGGTTACTCACCTTAGAAGGACACTGTTCATGTGGTGGCCTATGTGCACCTTAGCACCTGGAGCTGAGCAGTGAATACCTTTTGTTTTTTGTTTTCATTCTAAATAGTTTTATTACAAGATATGAATATTCAGGACATGTCAGACCACTTTGTACTTCTAATTCAATTTTTGGTAACTAGTTTTAAAGTGTTACTTGAGTATTTTTCTCATAGTGACTTTCAGGCAAAAAGTATTACTCAGTGATTAAGAGATGTTAACCTTATTAAATGAATTGTTCTTAATGGCCAGAGACATCAGTCCATGGATAGCTCCTATGATAGTTTTAGAGCAGATCAAGTAGCTTTGACAAGTTTGTCTTCTGATTTTTTGTGTCATGTGTTTCTAAACCCAGTATTAAACACTTTATCTCAACTGGGCTTCTGGCTGGTCTACCTATTCTGACAAATTAAAGATGTAACCAATTATATAGTCTACATTAGTAAGCAAACTAGAGGAAATCAGCATATTCACCCAATATTTATTCCACAGAAACTCAAAATATTTGCAATCCAAAGATTTAAAATATGACACTTCTAAGGCATAATATTGTTTTGCAGTTTATACCAAAGTCTTCTATTTTATTAAATGAGATAATCTGGTATTCAGAAGGTCCTTTATCAAGAAGTTTATAGCCCTTAGTGTATGTCCTAAAGGCTCCAAGATTCACTTTCCCTGCAGATACTGTTTTTGTTGGGTATAAACAAGCACTGGGTATAAACCTCCTGAGAATCCCTGGGACTGCTCAGACTAACCAGGTCCAGAATTCCACCCCAGGAAGTTTTCCAAACTTAATAAACACTGTAGACAGAAGCTAAAATCATTTTCTACCCTTTGATAGTCTCTGTATCTCCCAAGCTGAACAATGGTTTGGTGATAGCATCTGGGGCAGGGAGCTTTGATATCATTATGTCTAATTCTCTGTGATTTGAAATTTTTTTATTAGCATTCTTACAGAGCATGGATTGACCTGGACCCACTTAATTATCTAAAGCCTCAGCCTAGGGGTAATAAATATGATTAATATAGTATTTAAGATAAGTGGCACTGGGCAGCCTCTCCAGTGATTGTGGAATGTATTAAGGTTTTGTCTTTCATGTCCACATAAGGGAAGGAAAAGGAAAGCTTAAGGGAAAGGACTCATTAAAAGTCCTTTGTCTAAAAACCTTGGGAAGTTTGACATCCTATTCTTCTGACCTCTGAGTGATCACTACTATAGCCAGGGATAATGTTTTTAATGTCTCAGTTTGAACACTGCCCAATATTTTAAAGTAAATCCACAGATTATGCCACCTTATAAATTTCCTGGTTCCGTTGCCTTACATTATTGGATATCTTTCTGTTTCCTTTGCTTTCATAGACCTAAATAATGAAAACTCTTTATAGTTCATCCAAAGCTCACTGACTCTGACATGTGGTATTCACATTTTGTGAGTAATTTCCAGGGTACTTCCTATTTTTCTGCTGAGCTATATGCCAAGATAACTTTTGAAAGGTACAGCAGCATGGGTAATTGGCAATTATCCAGGTTTGTGTTGGATATGTTATGAAAGCATTTCTATAAATTAGGGAATCATGCAAACAGGCAAATTTTATTATCAAATAAAAATTCTTATTAGGGGTGTTCCCTTACTTTATCTTTTTCATATATTTCTATGAAATTTGCCTCAAATGATGCTTTCTTTTTCTTCTGAAGGGCCCATCAATAGATATCCAAAGACAGCCATAATTAGGTACACTGGCCAATTAAATAAGGAAACACAATGTCTTGTTAGCAATTGGCATCAACTATTGGGTGACATTTTGATAAACTGCTTCAATATAAATAGCATTTTGGTGTCTTTTCACTTCTTAAAAGGTCACAGTCTCTGAAAAGTAACATCGAGAAAGCTGATATTTAAAGGGTAGAGGAAAATTCAAATAAATAGCCTGTTCCACTTCTAGATATCTCTTCTCACAATAAAATCCCTGATAGTCTACTTGGCCTTTTTATTCTTATTGAGGTTTCCATTATTGTAAGGGAAAGATGATACATCTTTTTTCTCTCTGATCCAGATTTGCTATCACTTAAAGCTTCACTCTGTTTTTTTTTTTCAACAAGGAATTTAACAGTTGACTCACTTGGTAAGATCTGTGTGGTTACAAGTACTTTCTGTCCTAAGAAAGATTAATGAGACTTTTAGAAACTACTTCAAACCATTGTGAGGAGTTTGCACCACATTACTCGTGGGTGAAAATCAGGGCCAACTCTACGAAGCCTCTAGGTTAATGTTTCTTACAACATGATCCACAAGTTATCTACGTGGAAGCAGCACCTGCAGTGCCTTCTCAACTGTTCAGGTACTTGGGTCAAAGTCCAGATCAATGGAATTAGAGTCTCTGAAAGTAGAGCTGAGGACGCATTGGTGTCACAGGATTTCCAGGTAATTCTTAAGCATACTTTGAAAATGACAGCTTTGTGCCACAAACAGGTGCTCTGACCACCGAGAAAACTGAACGAGATCCTGCCTATCTCCTTCCACACTTAGTAAACTTCCCTCATTCTCATCCAGCAGGAAAATCACTTCTTCACACAACTTTAAGACAAAATAGACACAAAACAAGTTGCCTTTTCCCAAAATGACCTCTCCTAGATTTTCTGCTCAGCCTGATGCTAAGAGTCTGTCCTTGTACATTGTGTGCTGCTCCTGGACATTTTGGAAAAGGAAATTCTGTTGTGAGTGGATAATCCTATGTAGCATATGAAATGCATATGTAACATATAAAGTGCCACATAAACTCCTTTTACAGTGTTGTTAGGAAGGTCTGAGAGCTGGAGAAAATACAGAGTTCTGGGTGAGCAGAGCATGATCAGGGGGCTGCTGGGCACTAACTGGCTGAACCAACCAGTGATGCACAATCACAAAGGCGCAGGCAGTATAACTGCTCTTTGAAAGAAGGCACTACCTCTTTCATCCTTTACTCACTATGTAATCAGTTTTGTTGATTCTAAATAAATATCTGACCTTTGGTTCGACAAATTTTGTACTTTAAAGGTTCCAAAAAGCAACCCTCCCACAATGAAATAGCTGAAAATACATTGTACATCAGTCAGGCAAATTACAGGAGGTTAACAAGGCTTGAACATGTTCATATCAAATCTCCTCATTCTTGCGCACCAGCTCTGAAGGTCAACGAAGAGGTCAAGGCTCAAACAGACCCTGATACAGCTGAGGCCCAGGTGGTGGCCACCTCACATGTCTTATGGAAGAGTCCTCATTCAGCTTTGAGAAAGGCAGTAAGGCATATCCTCCTACCTTTAGAAAACGCCCATCAGCCTGTATAATTTGTTTAAAAGGAAGAAATGTTTAGTGAGCTTCAGCTATAACTTATTGTCAAAGTGCTTACAATCTTTCTCTGGGGTCCTATCTCTTACGGTCCCTCTTTCCCTATGTCCTACTAGCTCTGAGATGCTAGATGTCATATCAGTCTATGTAGGGAGATTTTATCTTTTCCTTGACCACTTCTTCAGATTCAGCCTCTTGTGCCTCTGGCTTGTTTTATGTCAATTTATAATCTGTGCTTTCCCTCATTTGCTTTGGATCTTTCCAGTAAGTTCTGTGCTTCCTGCTTGCCCCTTTCAAATGCCACAGAATGCTAGATTTAATACTTAACTTCAACCACTGACCTTTCCCATTTTTACGTGTCTGTAGCCCTCTTTTTTTCTGAGACCTTCCTGCTAGACAGAAAACATTTGACATGTTATCCTGGATCTAGTCACTTTAGAGATATCTGACCAGTAGCTATCATGACTTTGTACTAACAACAAAAGTAAGGAACTATTGATTATATGTGAAAAATCCCAGTCTCAACTCCCTTTAATAGTTCTTCATTGAATTCTGTAAAGCATAAGAGAAGAGACCACTGGGAGTGTTATGGAAAGTTAGTACGTATTAAGTACTAGATGGCGGCTGGACATATCTTCCCTGTGGCCAGAAAATGCTTCTTGGGGATGGGAAAAGGAAAGTTGAGCATACACAACAGTATGAACTAGATAAAGTGATAAAAATTGAGAACAGAAGTATGGGAGCATATCATTTTTAAGAAATACTGGGCATAAGAAGGTAAAATATGAAATAGTCTAGGGACTAAAGGATAATTAAATATTAAAAATAATGCTTCAGAGGGAAGTTTAGAAATAAGATTCAGAAACTAGAAAGTTCATCCTCTAACGCAATAAACATAATGACCATGTCTGTTGTGTTTATTACTTTATTCTTTGCATAACTTGGTTCTCTGACACATGATAGGAATACCAAAATGCTTAAATAAATGCATAAATGAATAAATGAAATCATTTCTCAATGAGTGAAGCAACCTGCATTATAGTCAAAATATGTACAGTGACATTAGTGCATTCACTAAGTTTTTAAAATATACTGTGTCCTATGTCCAAAATAAATGTGGATTTAGAAAATATATTTCACCTGCTAGTAGATATTATTCTAATAAAGGTTATAGATCTCAGTCATTTATCCATCTATTTTCTCCTAAAAATATTAAATACTTTACCATTTTTAAATGCATTAATTTACTATTTTGTAGCATGGTTATTTTTCGTGTTATTTAGAGAAAATTTGTCTTTCTGCTAGAAATTTTTACATTGTATATACAGTGTTACTTATTGCTTGGATAATGCCCTATTAATTTCAATGGATTCCTTTTGACATAAAAATGGATTTGCACTGAAGGGCAAACACTACCTCCATATGTATCCAGGCTGCATTACAATTGAATCCATCACATTATACATTTATAGGTGTCTACCCCTGTTACATTGCTGAAATGGTCTGCCGTAAAAAATGGCCATGTGAAAAACTGGTTTAAATTTCATGCATTTTTACTTGCAAAGTATCTAGTTAGATGAAGAGAGGCCTCCAAGATGAAATCTTTCCCAACATAAATATGCTAACACGACTCCCTAGAAGCAGCACCTCGGCACTCTGTCCAGTGCCTTTTCTTTAGATTCCAGTGACACATTTGTTTTAGGGTCAGCATGTTGAAATGCACTAAGAATTTATTTTTCAAGCTCACAGTGGCAAATAGCACATTGAGAGAGGAAAATGTAATCTGTTTTCTTTGGCACCATTGATGCTAGTATGTGAGAGCCCCTTCATGGTCTCCAAAAGCCCACTTTAGCATTTGGGACTTTTTGGGTTATATCTTTAGCAATAATTCTTCGGTATATTAACTTAATTTTTTTTTTTAGATAATTAAAATTCCTCCTTTCCTAAGGGTGGAAAACTATGCCCATGAAACCAACTTCAGGTCTGGAGGCAAAACTTGCTCCTCAGGGGAAACCAGATTTAAGTGGAACCTTTCTATTGAAGGTGTTTCTTAAAAGGGTCGAGAGTATAGGAGAACAACAATCTGGAGGGATTTCACCAAGGTTTCTTATTTTTTCATATGTTAGAAATCTCAAATGGAGGTAAATGTATTATAGCAAATAACACACTAGAAGAAAAAAAAATCCCCAGATCTCTATCTATGACCTAAACAAGAAAAGTGCTGGCTTGTATTTTGAATTTTTACTTCTAGCATAGTAGTAGTAGTAGTAGTAGTAGTAGTAGTAGTAGTAGTAGTAGTAGTAGTAGTAGTAGTAATAATAATAATAATAATCATAATAAAAACATAGAACAGGAACTGACAATAACAACACCAGAATTTGAACATTCAGGTTTAGGTTCTGGTTTGTCCTTTCTAGATATATGACTGTAAAAGTTATTGGGCTTGTATTATATGATTTATATGTAAAATGAAAACTTTCCAGAATCAGTTGTTGCTTCACATATTTTAAAACATTAAAGCCAACATTTAAAAATCACAGATTTCACACAAAAATGTAGATGTCTTATCTCATGTGCTTTATATGAAAAATGAGGATAAAAATCTACTACTCCATGTCCTTTTGTAGATTAAATAAGATTATATGTTATATGCTATATGTTATATGTTATAAGATTATATGCTTTGAAAACTTTGAGGTTAATATTATTTACCATTTATTAAACTCATTTTTACTTTTAGCTGTTTGTCTCTTCTAATTTTCTTAGTTTTTCTTTTCTTTTTTATGATAACAGGAAGTAACTTCAATATTTCATTCTCAATGCTTTGAAGACAATAGTTTCTTTAGTTAGGTTTAGGTAATAAATTCTGACTCAACTTTCCAAGTCAAACTCTTATAAGATAGCTTTATTTATCATAATGTATGAATGGAATATAAATGAGGCACAGTGCACATTAGCTCTCTTACGTGGATACATCTGGGTCTAGGACATGTATAAGGAAAGAGAGTAAATTTTGAGATGGTGAAGATGTGGGTAGAGTTCAGTTTCTTTTCACATTTCTCCCTTTCTAGTAATAAAAGTTATTAAATATGCAAGGTAGAGAATACATATTAATGCAGATTAAACTGGCTTATTGTGGATTTTAAACTGGCTCATTGTGAGTTGTTAAATGTAGGGTCCATGGTACTGTTATCCTCTAAAATGTCAAATACATTTATAAAATTGTATTATCACTCTCAGATTAGTTTGAGTTTTTTCAAAGCCTTTTACAGAAGTTGGTAGGTCAAAGATAAGGTTGAAAATTAGCAGTAACTTGAGTTACAAAGACTTTGTAGAATTCTTCCTGTAGCTGGGGTTTGAGACCAACTATTAATCATGTTATAACTTTAAAAGATATAAATGTGTATCAAGCAGAAAGAATTCAGTTCAGGTCTGCTGGCCCAAATACAATGGGCTGAATAGCAAAGTCCTAAGATTTCTTAGATGCATAATGTTCTTACAAATGGTCCATGCTATGCTAATAAAACTATTGTGACTAGGAGCTTTTGCAGTGGAAACTGACAGATGAGGCAGAGTTAAGTACTTTTTCAGACAAGCTACTACAGTAAATCATTAAGGCGCATAAACAATCATCCTTCATCAGTGTGCAATTTGTTTCGTAGCAATTGCAAATCGAAAACAATGTAAACAAACAAATCGACAACTAATGAACATCCCCCACCGCTCACTGTAAATAGATCTACAACTTTAGAAGAACACTTTATCCAACACATTGTCAACTCATTGTAAACACATCTACAACTCATAAACAACTCATTACCCAGTATGTTGTCACCTCATTGCAATTAAAGTTGAATGTTAACTGTACTGTATGTTCCTGTTCTGAATCAGATTATACCCTAGGAAGAAAATGGCTAAGGAGAGCCAGTTCAGAAATAAGAAGGCTTTTATTTTACTTTTACCCCATGTCAGTTTGATTTTTTAAATTATTTGACTAGGCTCATATAGAAATTAAACTGAATTTTTACCTTTCTTCAGGTAACCCACATTTTCCATTTTCATAGGGAAAAGGCAGCAGTTTCTTAGTACAAGTTTCTTTCATGGAGGAAAAGTAAATGTGTAAAGTATTCCCCAAGCAGTAGTAAAACTCACAGCTTTCACTGTAATTGCTTTGTGTGAACTGCATTTGGCATCCCTACCTGGTATATAATCTTTTGGTCGAGGCCAGTATTTTTCACAGTCTACAGAATGGCTATTTTTGGAAAGCAAACATGAACTTACAAATGTCACTACAATTCTCCCATAATGTTAACTTCGCCTGAGGATTTAAGTGGGTTTATTCACCATTCTGATTTACATAATCCTTATATCCAAAACATGGGGCATTCTGCCAAATTACATATGTGTGCTTATGTGTAATATACATGAGATTATGTATACAACACATAAGTTGATATATCAGCAGTATCTGACCCATTTTACAGAGTCAATTTATGAGATGACAGTACTATTTTACATATATATACAATACATATAAATATAGATATATGTAAATACACATACACACACACATATTTTTTGATTCAGGCAAAGGTTCAAAATTCGTGGTTAACCTGTGTGGAAGGTAGAAGAATTTAGTTTGGAATTATACTAAATGTAAATGAATTACAGTCAAGATATAAATATAATTGTGTATATAGGACTGTAATGTAACATGTTTATAAGCATTATATTCATGCCAATCAACACAAAAGGGCTGTGGGTATAATGAAAGAACAACAGACAATTAAGGGAACTGAGGCCCCTAAAGAAATAAAATATTTTTCAATGTTGTAATCCAAAGGGTTAGTTATAGATTTCTTCCTAGGAAAGACAATCTCTAATGTTCTTTCCAAGTTTTATTCTGAATATTTTAAAACATAGTATAGCTAGCACTGAGGTGCTTCAGAGGATATAGAAGAAATGATTTTAATCTTGTGAAATAGTGGGATGTGTTAAGACTTTGCAGTCAGATAATTGAATTTGAATACATTTCTGTCATCTCCTAGATGCATAATATGTCTTCTCTGAGCCTTAGTTTCTACATCTGTAAAATGAGATTGTAGAATTGTGAAGATTAAATATTATAATACTTCTAAAGTATCTAGTACAATGTTCAGTATTGAACAAGTGTTCAATAAATAGTAGTAATTATGAGGATGGTGATGAGTGAAACTATTTTACAATCCTTCATTAGAGAAAATCCAAACCAAAAATTAATTTGTTCATTTCTTCATTCATCCTATATCTTCTTCAACATTCTCTTGCCATTATAGAGAGGTCATAATGTTATACATCACACACATTAATATTTTATTAGGAAAATACTTTCGGGGAGAGCCATAAAGTTTCCATTTCTCTTTTCTGTGATACTGTATGACGAAGCTACTCTTAAGTATGTGCAATATTGAAGCATGAGCATCCAGGTTTAAATATGTAAAATGGTGATACTTAGACTGTAAAAGATATTTGATTTTTCTCTCCTGTACACTATTCATATGCTAAATTATTATAAAGGCAGCTAGTTATTCTACAAAAATCAGTGCACAATGAATCGAGGAGGTTTTAGTCTGTTTATCTTTAAGCAAGCACTTGAGCTTGAGCCCTTAACCTATCTAATTAAAACTAAGCATTTATTTCTTTGGTTGTTTCTCTCACTTTCCACACCAAATTCTTTTCAGACCATATATTCAACAAATATTTACTGATCACTTTCTATGCGTTAGGGACTCTTCTGGACATTGGGAATCCATGATGAGCAAGACTGATGAGTCCCTGTTCTTATGTTTTAGTGGATTAGGCAAAGTGAAAAATAATAAGAGTGAGTGCAATACCAAAAAAAAGTTCTGTAAAAAATAAAGCAGGTAAGAATATTGAGAGTGATGGCAGGCCATGCTATTTTAGAGAGAATGGTGAAAGAAGTCCTCTCTGAAGATGCTATGTAACTAGAGACCTGAATGAGGTGAGAAATAAGTCATGCATTTTTGTAGTAGATTCAGTAATTACGGAATATAAAGATTTTAAAAGTTCTATCTTTGTTTTCTCTATCTTGAGGCTAGCAGAATCCATTCCTACCCTTCTCCAAAACTCCTGCCTATTTTTTCTATTATCTTTTTTAATTAAAAGTTTAGGTGGCATTAATGTTTCAAGTGTATAATTCAACAGTATGTCATATATATATATTACATTGTCTGTTCACCACCTAAAGTTAGATCTCCTTCTGTCACCAATATTTGACCCCTTTTATTTTTACCGCCTTCTTCCCCCTCTTCCTTCTGGTAACTACTAATCCATAGTCCACGTCCATGAGTCTCTGTCATGTCTGTTGTTTTTAGATTTATATCCTACATGAATGATATCATGTGATTGTCAACTTCTGCATCACTTATTTCACTTAGCATGATCCATTCATGTTGTCACAAATGGTAGTATTTCATCTCTTCGTATAGCTGAGTAATATTTCCTTGTATATATGTACCACATCTTTATCCAATCATCTTTCGTTGGACACTTCAGTTGCTTCCATATCCTGGCCACTGTAAATAATGCTGCTATGAACATCAGGGTGCATATATCTTTCTGGATAAGTGTTTTTGGTTTTGGAGGGTAAACACCCAGAAGAAGAATTGCTGGACCATATGGTAATTCTTAGCTTTTTAAGGAACCTTCACACTGTTTTCCATATGGTTGCACCAATTTGCATTCCTACCAGTGGTGAATGAGGGTTCCTTTTTGCTCATAGCCTCTTCAACACTTATTATTACTTGTCCTGTTGATAACAGCCATTCAACAGATGTGAGGTAATGTCTCATTTCAGTACTGATTTGTATTTCCCAAAGGAGCTCCTGTCTTTTAAAGTGTAGAAAAATCATTTTTCCTTTCTTCTACCCCACATGGCTCACATTTATCATCCCCATCTCCTATCTAATATCAGAAATTGGGCCTTTATAACATTTTTCAGAGGTTTAGCTTTCAATTCCCATAGCTACAAATTTAATTATTATTTACAAAAAATGTTAGAATGAACACAGAACAATCATTTGAGATAGAGAGTTGTAAGAAATGAGGTCAGGAACTTATCAGAACTGGGTCTTGTAGGATCTTTCAGGCCAGATTAAGCTTTTGGATTTTATTCTGATGGAGATGAAATTCTGGCATTTTAAACTGAATAAACTGTAGTGAGGCAACTGTTGAAGCAGAAAGACTAAGAGCTTCTTGCAATAATTCAAGCAAGAGATGATGGAAGCTTAGACCAGTGTAGTAGTAGTAGCAGTGGGTAAAAGTGGCTGCATTTGGAACTTTCAAAGATCTAGCACTCAGGACTTGATGATGGGTCGGATGGTGGTGTAGAAGGTAGGATGAAAACAGAATTTGGTGTCCTGCAGACCTGACTAGATTGACCAGTTACAAGCTGGAGAACCTTAGGTAAGTCAGTCAACCTCTCTGACCCACAGTTTCCCTCACCAAGTTATTATGAAAATTAAATGAGACAGATGCCACAGAGTTACCTCTCAGTACATGTTAGGTTCTAACTCTTCATCTTTCCTTTATAGTAGGGATCCCCAAACTCTGGGCCACAAACTTATACCAGTTGGTGGCCTCATAGGAACTGGGCCACACAGCAGGAGGTGAGCTGTGAGTGAGAGAGCGAAGCTTCATCTGTATTTTCAGCCACTCCCCATCACTAGCATCACTGCCTCAGCTCTGCCTCAGATCGTCAGGCATTAGATTTTCATAGGAGCACTGGTCCCTGGTGCCAAAAAGGTTGGGAACTGCTGCTTTACAGGACCAAACATGCTAGAAATAGTATACTGTTCCCTGAGATTATGAAACAGGTCATTTTATCTTGAGATGGCTATCAGTCAGTGATATGTAAACAAGATGTTAAAATTCTAAGATAATGAAAATAATAATGCTATGTCATAAAAACTAAAGGGTATTAGATATTCCAAACCAGAAAAAGTTTAGAAACCACTTTCCTTAACTAAAATCTGGAGATTGCCAGCAGTAATGGTTATGGCCTTATAACAGGTATGAGCCAACCAAGAGGCTTCTTTATAGAGCTGGCAATGAGCTGGAGGCAGCATCTGCTTCTCTGAGACCTGATGCCTTCTGAAAAACTTGATCCTGACTTAAAAATGGCTGCCAGTATCCTCTGAAGCCATACACAAAGCAAATGTCTTATTTCCTTGGGACATTCTGATCTAATGAAGTGCTCATATCCCCCTCCCACCACCCCCAAAGATTTCTACCCAATTGTCTTTGGGCAAAGCAAATCATCACGAGAATGTCAAGGATGTACTAATTCTCAGGTTACCTGGTGCTCAAATCGACCACAGAGAGAAATTGCTCATTTAAGATGCTTTCTAGAAAAGTGAAGCTCTTATGGCCACAGATTGTATTTCTAATCCTCATGCATGATATCTTTGTAAAAATGAAAAGGGGAGAGAATGGAAAATACAGCAAATGATGATAGCAGCCAGAGTTTATTGAACAATCGCTATGTATCATTCACTTTACATTTAATGGCTTTCTTGTGCAAAGCCCCTATAAAATATGTGCTATATTTATAATCTCACTTCTGTAAGTAAACTGAGGCATAAAGATGCTTTTTTTTTTTTTTTTTTTTTTGTCCAAGCACAGCTAAGAAGTGGCCAAGTCAGGATTTGAGGCCAAGTCAGGATTTGCTCATGTTTACAAAAATGAGTCAAAGAACATATCGGCTTATACCAAGCCATTAAAAGCCTTTCTCTGTTAGGAACAGCATCTCATTAATACTAATGTAATGCAAGAAGGTGAGCTGAAAGGTAAATGAGGGTCTGAAAACTTATTTACTGTCCTTCCCATGTGTGGTAATCTTTACCATTTAAATAACCTGAATCCCTAACACTGCAGTATAAACCATGTTGTTTTAGGGGTCTCTGAGACAGTCTTTAAATCAGCTGTTCTCCTCATTGCCAGCCAGGTCACAACTTCTGGGTGGCCTTCAAAGTAAAATGCAACTAAAATAGAGAGTTTATGAAGTAAAAAGAAAGGATGACAAGATCTCAGCAGGGAAATAATATTATACTTTCCTTGTGAAAATTCCCAGAAAAAAAAATATGTTCATTCTTACCCCTCAATTCTCTTTCCTGTGCTGCTCCCTTCCTCCACCCATTCTGTCTTTGTCCTATACACCCAGATTTCTCTTGAAGCCTATCAAATTTCCAGATGAAAATACATGCTGGAAAAGTGCTAATGTTTTACATGTGTATAAACAGATGTATGTACATTATGCTATAGGTACTAGATATTTAAGACACATAGTTGCTAGATTTGAGTCCTATAAGCTTTATTCAAATAGGGTACTAGATAGAATGTTGTTCAGTGTCAGAATGGCCTCAAAGTAAAGAGGGTTAGCAATTTAGAAACTCTATAAAAATAAATGTAAATGATTTTAACAAATGCCCCACTTTGTTTTTTTCTTTCCAGTTACTTTTTTAGTTTTTAAAATTTAGGCTCCTTAATATATATTTTTTCAGTGAATCATGTTACTTATAAAATTTAGTTTACCTGTAGGTTGATGCTTCCGATATTATTGCTATTTAAGACCAGACTTGTTCATGGAAGCAAAAGGAAGAAACCTTTTTTATAAAGTCAGGTAAGCCTCACAGTTCCAATGTGGAGCTCACCAAAGGCAGTGAAAGTGCAGGCTATACATTGTATTTAAAACCACTGTATTCTGCCAACCTCTACACCATCTGGTTATTTTTTCTTCACCCTTCCATAATTCATCCTCTTCTCTACTTCTGTACTTTTCTTGTTCTGCTTCTTTTAAAGTCTCGTCTGAATTTGCCCATTTTGCCACTCAGCAGAGACTATCTCAGACCATTCCTCTAAGTCTTGTCTGACTTCAGGCTGAATTCCAGATAACTGTTGGCTGGGGCTGAAATATGTATGTAGAGAAATTTTATATGGAACATCTGCTGTACAAATGGAGACGCTCTTCTCACAAACACCTAATCTTTGTTTGATCTAAATAGATCTTGTTTTCCTTTTTGACTTCCTACATAAGATCATAACTATAGACCTTCTTCTACTCATTACCCTCAAAACTGAACCAGCCCCGGAATCATAAAGCACAAAAATCATTGTTAGGTACTCTGTTTGAATATCTACCCAGTTTTGGTCTGATCTTTTTTTTTTTTTTTTTTTTTGCATTTTTTTTTTTGCATTTTTAAAAAAAAAACAAAGTTGGAAAATAAAAATCATTGATATTAAATTTCCTTTGAAAATATAAAATGCCCTGTTTGACATTTTGATTATTTTCTGTTTTACTCTTACAAAATAAACAGTGATGTAAATTCTTATACACAGTTTTTAATTGGGATCTTAAAAATGGATCTTCTATCATTGCCATCAAATTACTATAATCTACACAGATTTCTCAGAAGGCAGCTTAACTACATCATCATAGCTCTTAGGATTTAGCTTCTCTCTTCTTATAGTCTTGTTATCTAAATGTCTAAAGAAGCCAAGCTTTAAAATCATGTGTTGCAGTAAGTGCTATATTGTAATATATGTTTTAAATAACTTTGAAAATCTACTTGTTAAATTTACAGAAAGGAAACTACTATTGGAGCACTTTGTAAATAAATACCCTTAAATACTTAGCATGTAAGATAACTATGAGAGTCTTGTAGGAAATCGCAAGCAATTTATATTCTACTTTAATTATTATAAACATTGAAAATAAACATCAAAAATTCATAATGTACCTTAAAAAATAAGTAGGTGTTAATTTGGCTGCTCTTTTAAATACATAGATTTTTGAGTCACTATCTATAGTTTTTTCATTTAATTCTCATTTTCACGAAAAAACTTTGCCAAACTATAAAGAAATTACACTTTAACAAAAATTTCTTAACTATGAAAGAGTTAAGACTCTGAATGAGATGTTTCAACGGTCAGATTTGTGACCTATGTGGTTAGTGAGTGATGGATTAGGAGTGAAAGGGTTAAGCTGTGCGTGTGTTGGTGCATGATAGACAGGAAGTAAGTTCAGGACACCATAGTTCAGATAGGTCAAGGCCTAGTGGTGTCAAAGATCTGGGAAACCAAAGTTCAGAGAGTGGGGCCCAGGAGAAATGTGCCCAGAAGAATTTCAAGAAAGCAGGGTCTAAGAATCCCACTTGGAGCTAGAGGCCAGGCTATTGTGCCAGCCCTGGTCCAGAAGAGAGATTAATGTTATAATCCTAACCACTCGTCTAGTGTGGTGCTTTCTGTCATTACAAAGACTGGAAGTAGTCACAGGGAAAAAAAGATAAAAGGGCCCCTTTACTTGAATTTCCATGGCTGAGTTAATCAGAGCCACTAGGGCACAAGATTCAGAAGTCTACAAGAGAACATTAAAGTAAATGGAACAATCCAGTCCTGGGTTGTCAGGAGGGTTTAGAATAGATTACACAAGAGGATAGAGGCTACAATAGACCTTAGACCAGAAAGGTCCTTAGACCAGACTAAAAATGTGTAAAAGAGGCATAATAGCCACAGAGGTAATGTGATACATAGTGGCAAATCACAGGCTGAGTCAGAACATTCAGATCAAATCTAACCCCATATCTATTACATGTGACGTTAACTCATTGATCAAGCTCTTTGAATTTTAATTTTCTTTTTTATAAAATACCAGTAAGAGTAATACCTCCTCCTAGGTTCTATCATGATTAGACAATGTAAACAAAACACAAATAGGATGTGCACAGTAAGTAGAAGATATTATTACTATCATTATTATTATTATTTAAAATTCTAGGCCACAAATAGAGAGAAAATAAAGAGAAGTCTTGAGATTCTTAAATAACCAGTAAAGTCCTTCTTCACTTCACCTTAGTTTGTCCAATTAACCAGCTTCCCCCTGAAGCCTGATAAGTTTTACTCCATTCTGAAGCTCTTAAGGACTTGGTGTGGCCAGGATTCATTTTGCCTTCTAAAGCCCAAGTTGTCAGCATTACATAGGTGTGATTTTATAAATAATCAATAGATGACACTGATTGAGAACCTGCTTGATTATCAGCACTGTGTTAGGTGAACTCCACATATTACTTCTCATTTTATATTCACAAAACTCTATAGGGATTATCCTTTTAAAAAAAAACAAACACATAACCAAACAGATAGATAGTGACAGAAAATTTATATGTAGTTCAATAATGTATCCTTCAGCACCAATATGATGCCAGGTACATAATAAGCATTCAATAAATATTGCTGAATGAATAAGTGAAGGACTTTATCTATGGTCACCTACCTGTCAAGAAGTGGAACTTGGAATGACATGTGAGTAAATACAAGGCTGTGGATTGTGTACCTTATGTTTTCATTTGAGGACTTAATCACAACTAATTATTTGTTTATATACTTTGGCCTTCCCTCTTTCAGAAGTATGGGTTTTTTCAGAAGTATGGTGATTCTTGTGATTTTGAGTCTTCTAATTTCTTGGGGAGATTCTAGGGAAATTCACTAATTTCTTCAGTTGCCAATTATTGATTCTTTATTTTGTGACTACATTTATCAAAGGGCTTTGGAGATCAGAAAAGAAGTCAGGAAAAGGGATGAAGATTTGGGGCCCACAAGCACTTGGAGAGTGCTCAATAAATCTGTTTGTGAAATCAATTCATTAAGCCACAGAAATGGTTGGGTTTATTGAAGAGTGACTTATAGAGTGAGAGGAGAAAAAAAACAGAGAGCATAGATGAGTAGAGGAGGCCATAAGACAAATAAAAAGAATAGCAGAGAAGTAGGGGAAAAACTGGGAAAGAGTGACAACACTGGTCATGGAAACAAAAGCATGATCTTTAAGAACCAAGAGACTGATTTTCTCCAATGTAATCATACTTTGGGGCAATAAATGAAAAGCATTCATTGTGCTTATCAAGGTGGTGAGGCTCTTTTTTGAGGGGGGAAATGAGTGCTATCAGAAACTATTGCAATGTGTCACAGGAATAAACAGATGACATGGTATATTGATGTATTATACACCATTCTTTTAAATACCTCAGCTGTGAAGGTGAGGAGAGAGTTAGTATAGTAGGTAGAGGACTTTTAAAGCTAGAAAAAGAAATAAAACATCAACATGCTAGTGGGGAAGTTGAGGCTGAAGATAAATGTTCAGATCGGACTCAGACAGAAGTCTAAGGGAATTAGGGACTGGAGAGGCATGAGGCATGAGACCTGCAGTGTAGGTCCATTTGTGCTTGAGTGAGAGGCTGGAATTTTCTTACATCAAGATAAGGGAGGTGAAGGGAATAAGATACCCATACAATCTGCAGAATTAGAAGTTGAGCATGTTCTTTGAGAAGAAAGGCTGTTAAGATTCGGCTTGAGGGAAATCATTGAACCCCGAAAAATTATATAGCAAATAAGAAGACCGAGCTGGCAAGCAGTATTGAGAAACCGAGTCTGGCTTACCCAACTTTTTAAAACAATTCCCCACATTCTCACAGATTTCTTTATAGCTTTAGGGTCACCAATCACAGTTGAAGGTCAAATGACCAATATCAGTATATTTTGGTAGAAGGAAGAGTTAGGTTCTAATTAATTTTGTAGCTAAATACTGTGCAACCTTGAATGAATCATAGTTCTTTGATACGTAGCAATGAAATACTTGTTCTGATCAGTGGCGATTGCAATAGTAATAAAAGCCTGGATTACTTGGATGCTACAAGTAAAATTCATGCCTTTGTTTTTCAGTTTGCAATAAACATAGAAGAGAACTAGAGAGCATTATGTTATAAAATAGTGTATTGCAAGTAAAGGTACAATTCTGTCTGTGAATATTTCAAATACTCTAAAACTTTCAATTACTTGGCAGATCTAAAAGGTCAAAATCAGATTCTTTCATGCTGCAGTCTTTTGTAATACCACTTCAAAAGTCAGCCTTCAAGATTTGTAAAAAAAATGTTTTTTTAGTTTTGGTTAGAAATATGTTATAGGAAAAATTAAGGTGGGATATTAATATGAGATAGAGAAAACACTTGAAATATCCTAAATATTACTCATGCAGTTTGGATTTCACCTGTATAATTTATCTAAGATCTATTCAGCAACTCACCTGGTCATTAATGTTCCCTCATGGGTCCTTATAAGGGTTTATTTTGAGAAGGATAAAATCTTTTTAATTACTTCATAATATCTTATGTAGTAATGATTTAAAGGAAAGGCATTCAAAAAATATTTAGAATCCTTACTCCTAACCCTACTTAAAAGAAAAAAAGGAACTTTTAAATGGAGTATTATTCAGAACCATTACTCTTAACCCTACAAAAGGAGAAAGGCATAGTAAAGGAGCCCATATGAAACGTCTCAGCACCTTATTTTTACTTTTCGCACCAAACATTCAACTAATGCCATTACCTATTCATCAATCATCTATTGATTAATCAATTTATAAAACATTTATTTTGAGTAAGGCAAAGTACTAGGATTCACATAATTTCTGCTCTCAAAGTGTTCACAGTCAAGTACAGGAAAAAACATGTATAAGCAAAATTACAACAGAGGGTGATATCATGTAACAATGAATGGGTGTATAAAACGGAAATAGCACTGAGGGGGGAATTACTTACTCTGCTGGAGGGTCAGAAATGCATTTCAGGAGATAGTATGTGAATTGGCATTGGACAAGTGAATTTTAGTTCACTGGATATGATTAAACGAGAGACTTCCATTTTACAAACTGCCATAGCAAAGGATAATGCTATGTTACTAGGAGATAATGCTCAAAACACAATCTCGCCTCCAAATTTCCTTGACTCACTTTTTTTGATCATCTTGTGTTTTACATTTCTGCTGTAGTCATAAATGGGTACTTATTTCTATGTTCGTTTTTAATTGCTCAATTCTTCAAACTGCTTCCTGTTTTTATCACTAAAGTAAGATTTCCAACTCTGTCCTAAACTGAGGAACATTCTGTATACAAGGATTTCAAATGCTATTTGAATGAATCTCCATTCATAATAACCTGTGTGTTTCATTTTGTCACCAAAGTGAAAACTGGGGTACAAGGATGAGATTCAAACATAGTGCCTCAGTAAAGCCAAATTCTGTTGGAAGTTATTTCTAGATTTTAAAAAATCCAGAATAAAATGATTCATCATCAGACTACAGTCTTAAATAGAAAGAGTTGCTAAATTCAAAGCAATAAAATAGGTTAATTAAGAGGAGAGCTACACATGGAGCTGCATAGTTTTTCTTGGATGACGTAATATATTTGAAGTTATTTATTGATTTATTTTGAGATTTAAAATATTTACACTGTATATTTACATATTTAAATAATCTTTTAATCAAGAAAAATATGTTTTAAATTCTTTCCATTTTTCTGGCCCTAATCTTTGCTTCCCACTACTTTTTCATTTAAAGTGCACACTGTTGCCTCAGTGCACAGTTATCCCAGACACTTTTTGAATAAAAATTCTTCTGGAGGAAATCCTGGCTTCATTACAATTCTCTTTATAATCTGTTAAAATCCATCCAAATTTGTGTTCTCTAATTGCATAGGAGATTTAGAGAAATGTCCAAAAAACTCCAGGACTTGTAACCTGTTTTTTTTTTCCTTCACTTGTTTCCAAACTGCATCAGTGTTGTCAGACAAAATATTGATATAGCCTGCTTAGCTAGATTTAGCAGAATCTCGGACAGTGATTTATAGAGTAGAAGGAAATCCACATTAAACCTTCAGGTCTGGAAGTTTAAGGTTTATGTTGATATCTATTTGGATTGGTATTTCCTTTCTTTGCTTATAAAAATAAAATGACGTGTGAATGGGTAACCCAGAAACACAAAGCATAATGTTTAACATTACGTTTGCCACTTGCACTTCAGAAGGTGTGTTAGTACTTTAAGGATTCCCAAAGTGAAAACATGTCAACACAATACAGAAGAATAGAGTTGTGCTCCGAGAGCACATTGAAAAGTGAGCAACATCCTTTTAGACTGAAAGGGACAAAAAATAAGGTTTGAGGCACCTGAATTTCATATTACACTAGAAATAGGAAGTTGATAGCACATCTGGAATCTGAGTGCATGTATACATACATATGTGTAGACACATACAAAAGGCTGAGCTCATAGCATATATGGAACAATGATGTGTTTTTATATATGCATGCACACATAAGCACACATATAGACTGTGTATTTCTAAATATATACACATATACTACTGCCACTGTCCTTAGGGTATTGGCTTGTCAATCCAGCTGCTGAGAAACAGGCAAGATTGGCCTTTTGCCTCCAGCAGGATGTCCCAAGGTAGAATTGTGTGTGTGGCAGGCAGCCAGTACAATACATCACTACAGCTGGATTAGAAGGATAACACCAACAAGGCCACCAGGAATAGGAATAAATCCTTTTTGTAGAATTGTGTAGGGAATTTTGGAGATGACTTATCTTTTTTTAAATTCAAAATCACTATTTCCACAACCAAACGGAAGGAAACAGATGTCATCCAGAAAGGGTGAAGAAAAGGACAGTAGAACTCTTGAACTAGAGTGTGAACTTGCATGAAGCTAAGACTCCAGCAGCAGTTGAAAGAGTTGGGGGAGGGAGTGGCTGCCCTGGGAATACGGCAAGACAGGGTTCAAAGGTGACTGAGAAAGGCTTCAAGAGTTTCGACCCTGGATTCAAGTTTCCTGGCCCTATTACTGAGCTTTTCCCCAGGAAGTTTCTGGGACTTAAAAATAGCCTCAGTGTAGAGTCCAACTTTATACAAGTAACTTGGTATCTTCAGATATGTGTTAATAATACATGCCTTAAATATAGAGAGGTTGTTCCATCTTATTGGTGACATTTAATATTTAGTTCGCATTTTTTAACTGAGTCTCAAGAATCTGCTTAAATCAGACAATCTTCTTCAAGAATACTTACAGTTTATTTTGCCAGAATCTACTTTGGTTACTATTTTAACAGTTTTACAGATCTCAGAAATGATTTTAAATAATAAGCTCATAACAATACAAGAACATTTTGCTTATTAGCATAACCTTTTACCAACCACATCTACTCCCCATACAAAATCATAAGAATACAGAATTTGCACTTAGTGGCCATCTGTTTTTTCTCTGAACATTACTTTTAAGTCCCTTTCTTTGGGTTGTTATTAAGATATTTTAAATCGTGATGTTCCTGCACAGCATGTCAGATAGAAATAATGATAATAAAATAAGTGTGTATAGCAATTTACTTAGAAACAGGAGAGAGCAAAAGAAATTAGCAAATGTTTAATTCTAGGCAGAGGGCCAAACTATCCCAAACCTCCTCCTCCATCTGCCCTTGCCATATTTTTAAAAACCCACCTTTAAGAAGTACAAATTTGTCTATGGCAGCATTTTCCAGAAAGTAATGTGTAATAGAAAGATTAAGTGCAGGGCTCTAGAACCACACAGAGTTCACCCCAGCTCTTCACTTATTCGCTGTGCCCTGTCTGAAAAATGGGGGTGATATTCATCTAACCCATAAACTTGTTATGAAGATTACTTCAGGTAACGTGGGTAATGCATTCAGAACAGTGTTTGGTAAGCATTTAGGACAAACAGTGTAAAATCTTAAACTGTTGGCTATTATTTTTTTTTAAAGAATACTGATAATTTCAGTCATTTGGTTCATTAATCTGTCAAGGCTGCACCTTGAGATAGTCTTTAAAATCTTTATAGGTGACCACTTCTGGTTGCATCTGTATTCACAAAAATGCTATTTCCTAGTACATCTGGATAATATTTAGCTGCTCATCCTTAAATCCTGAATCAACTAGTCTTAACAAGAGCAAAGGGATTTTCTGTGGAGTCAGCACAGTGTCACATCCCAGTTTCCCTGTGGTTAATGTCTATCTGGACTGTGGCCAAATCTCCATTAAACTTTATATTAATCATGTTCATTGGATTCCAGTGGAAAAGAATGATAAAGGAAGTGGGGGAACTTAATGTATGTTATTTCTAAACAGTGAACATTTGGGGACTAACCTTCTATATTAGCAATATTTGTATCTTAATGTAAAATAATTGCATCAGAAGCCATTTTGTATTTGGTTCAACTTCGGTGCCTCTAAAAATGTGCTGGTATACTGCTACCCAGGCATGTTTTCATTGCACATTCTCATAGAAGGTGTGCTGCAGACACTTTTACAAGCACTTAGGTGTGGACCTGACTGCAGCTGGAGAACCTCACTTAATGAGCAGTAGATGATGATTCAGAGTTTCACAACTGTCTTTCCCCTGATAGTATTTAAATTTCCATTGTGTTATCCTGATCCCTGAAACAGTTATGAAAATCTATTTTAAGCTGGTATCTAAAGCTTTTCATAACACATTAAATATTCAAAAAGTATACAGTTTCTGTTTTGCTGTGAATATTAACATTTAAAAATAATCCCTAAATATTGTTGAGACTGTAACCTATCATAATCTACTTAATTTTTTAAGCGGGATTGTCTTTTAACAAATGGGAATTTTACAGCTTTCCTTTTTCTCTTCAAATATATGTTTATCTAATTTCACAACTAGGTTTCATCTTTATACATATATTCTTATTCTTGAAGGTTTTTTATTGATTACTATGTTACTTCTCTGTAATAAAAATGTATGTAAATTAAAATCTTATTTTTATTTGGTATAAGAATCTATGGTAAAAACATATTTCCAATTTGGTTAGCATTACAAATATTATTAGTATTAGCAAATGACAAACAGAAGTAAATTATAAATCTGGATAAAAATACATATATAATAAATTTCATTGGAAATACATTTCTTAATGAAATGAATGGGTCTGGTTTCATTTTTAATTAATTCATGTATATATGGATGAATATTACTGCCAGAATATGAAACAGAGTTAAGTATCCATTCTATTCCTTGCCTTACTTATAAACATTGGGGAAAAAAACTTGTGCACATAATAGGTGAATGAAAATGAAAATGGAAGGAATTTTGTTGTAGCATTGTCACTCAATTATTAGAATTCTTCTGAGTTAAATGCCAAATGCAGTGAATTATCACCAAAAATTATTTTCATCTAGTGTTCTATCAGCTAACAACTCGACTAGGTGCTCCTTCAATTTTACTGAAAAAAAAAGAATTATGAGCAAACTGCCTTGAGAAAGGCTTTGTCACCTAGCCATTATAGTCATCCACTGCCTCAGTTTCTGGGACATATACCAAAAAGGATTGACCAATATCTATCAAATAAGTATTAATTATTCTTCCTATTCTTTTGCTCTGAAGCACTTTGAGCTCTGATACATGCAAAAGAAGGTTGAGAAAATAAAAATACTGTTAATTTCAATATACATTTGCCAGTGTTTTTAAATAAAATGCTTTCACATTATTATGTGCTTTGAATATATTTTTATCAAAACTTGGAGCTGAAGATTCAGCTCATTTCATTTTTGAAACATGTTCACCATTTAACCTACTTGGCAAAGCCAGTTCTCAGTCTAATCAATCAAATCAAATTTACTTTTTCCTTAAAAAATAAATGCCTGATGTTATTTTTTTAGTTCAAAAATATGTTACCTGTCCATTCCTTTGACATCTCATTCCTGAATTCTAGTGTTAAGATACATTAGGTAGGTAGGTAGGTAGGTAGGTAGGTAGGTAGATAAAGATAGATCAGGTGTGGAGATTTGCCACATTTCTCGGTCTCTCCTTTTGCTTTGTTCCCAACAGGCTCTCTAAAGAGAATCACTCATTTTTTGACAATAGTTAGCAAAGGAAAAAACAAAATTCTTGGAAGAAAATTTAACCTCTGCCACCTACTTTAAAAATATACTTGAATTAGAATAGTATATCATCTTGGGGCAAACTGGCTCTTTTTAATGTCACTGTTCATTTTTAATAAAAATATATTTAATAAAGAGAAGACCTTAAGTTTATGACACTTGGTTTCAGGAGGCTTCCCAGACAACATAATTATAAATTGATGCATTGATTTGGTATGCTGGAGCTTACCAAACCAGTGAGTCGTGAGTAGTATGACTCTTTCATAAAGAGAACAGTTGTTCAAGAAGACATAGGAAAGAACCAGGATGATGCATCAGCCACAGATGCATTATCAGACAAAAGTTTATGTGGATATTGAAGACCAGGGCCTTGGAAAGTTATACATTACAAATATATGTATCCTGCATGACTATGGCTCGATTATAGGATTCTAAGACCCTCTGAATGTGATCTTAGTAAGGAACCACGCAGACCTCAGGCACAGGTAGAGTGAGGGACAACCTAACATGGTGTATTTCAAGAACACTGAGGTGTTTTTCAATCCAACTGCCCCAGCTTTGATGCCTGAAATTCTACTATTAGAGATTCATTTACTTTATCACCCATAAAAGTGCTTTTAGTCCCTGGAAAGATATCATTGAAACTTGTAGTAAGGCATTTGCATCTTAAAACCTTAGTGTAAATGAGATTTTAATCCTTGTTGAGAAACTATGAGAGTGGAACACATATAAAGATTGAAGGAGGTGAAGAGAGAAAAAGGGCTCACTGACTGCTTCGTTTTATCTAGGGCTAGTGTGTATTATGGCTTCCAGCTCCAAGGGTCTCTTGCATCAATATGTGAGTTTCTATTACCTGTTAACACAGATGAGCTTAGTTGCATCAATAATTATAGCCACAGTTTATTGGATGCTATAGGTTCCCAATCTTAGTCTCGGTTCCATGTGTAGTTTATCACTACTTTAAATGACCCTATGTGCTAGGTATCATTATCCCATTTTAGGAAACAGGCATCTCCTTAGTCACACAGCTAGTATGTTAGTCTGGTTTCAAAATCTGTAGTCTTTATATTATATGTAAATTGTCTTAATCTATAAGGCTATGTTATGGTACCCAAATACCAGGTATCCTTTCATCCTCATTTTTAGCTTCCACACAAAATTATCAGTGAGTAATGTATAAAAGTAAAGATAACTTAGGGATATGTAAGCAAGGATTCTAATTACACATTCCAAAACTACCAACCTCAGACATAATTCTTGTTCTTATCTTGTTTTGGCAAGCGATGGGACAGTATTTTTTCCATGTGATCTAGTCTTATTGGCTCTTGTTTCTCCTTTCCCAGACATGATAATCTCCAACCTTGAATGCTTTCCCTTCAATTATACAGATAAATTCAGCTAGGTCAAAATTCTATCCTGAAACTACTTACCTTTATTCATTCAAAACTCCCTGACAATTTTCAGATCCTACTAGTTTCCAACTTGTTTGCTAAGAATATTTCTTATACTTTCAGCATATTTTTTATGAGTCTCGGGCTCTTCTCAAGGGACTCATCATGGAAGTACCCCCAACAAATGTAGGTGTTCCTTCAAGGAATTCTCAGAACTGCTAAAAAATTAAAATAGCCTCTGTGTTGCTTGCATTATAATTTGGTGTTAAACAGACTACAAGAGTGGGCAGTGAAGCAAAAGATAGTATGTTATTAGTATTCTTGCTTGCTATGTAGAATTAGATGGTAATTTAACTTCTTTTTTCTTTGCAATTGTAACATCTTCCCTATCTATTTCACAAAGCTGTTGCAAGGATCAAAATAAATTACTTATCTTTTTCTTTGAAAACTATTTGTGCTAAAAGGTATAAAGTGCTATGCAAATATAAACCATTTATCATCATTATTCTAATAGGTTCATTTTTAAATAAATCAAGATATTAGTCAGATAAGTCATATGAAAACAAATTCTCTGAGTCTGGAAAGAAATTAGTGTTTCAGTATTTACTGAATAAATACATACAGGTAAGTCAATTGTACCTCCAGGGTTGAAACCACTGGCTTATAGAAAAATTGTGATAAAATAATATCTAAAATTTTAATCATGGCAAAAAATGTCCTTTGGAGTTTGGATCCTGTTTCCTTTTTTTCCAGCTTTAGCAAGATATAATGACATATAACAATGTATAAGTTTAAGGTTTACAGTGTGCTAATTTGATAAACTCAATATTATTACCACTACAGCATTAGTTAACATCATCGTGTCACATAATTACCATTTCATTTTTGTGGTGAAACATTTAAGATCTATCCTCTTAGCAATGTTCAAGTATTATAGTAATACAGTATTGCTAACTATAATCACCACACTGTAGGTTAGATCCCAGAACTTCTTCATCTTATAACTGGAAGTTTGTATCTTTTGACCAACATCTCCCCAGTCCCTCCAGCCCTTTCCCTATTAACCATAATTCTGTTTCTATAAGTTCTGCTTTTTAAGATTCACATGTAAGTGATATTGTACAGTATTGGTCTTTTTCTGACTTATTTCACTGATAATACCTTCGAGGTCCATCTATGTTGTTGCAAATGACAGAATTTCCTTCTTTCTCATGACTGCGTGCGTGCGTGCATGCGTGCGTGCGTGTGTGTGTGTGTGTGTGTGATGTATCATATCTTCTTTATTCATTTATCCATTAACAAACACTTAGGTTACTGCCGTACATTGACTGTTGTGAATAATGCTGCCATGTACATGGGAGTGCAAGTATCTCTTAGAGAGCCTCTTTCATTTGCTTTGGATAAATACCTAGAAGTGAAATTGTTGGGTCATAGGACAGCTCTATTTTTAATTTTTTGAGGAAACTCCAAACTGTTTTCCATAGTAGCTGTACCAATTTAATTTCCCACCAACAGTCATATGAATTTCCTTTTCTCCACAGCCTCACCAAGACTTAATATCTCGTCTTTTGATAATATCTATTCTAACAGCTGTGAGGTGATACCTCATTGTTTTTTATTTGCATTTTTCTGAGGATTGGTGATGATGAGCACCTTTTCATTCACCTGTTGGTTATTTGGATGTCTGTTCCTTTCCTCCTTTTCAAGTCTTACCTCTTTCTCTCCCTCCACATCTCACACCTACCCTCCTAAACACCATATACTACTTTCTTATCCCCATGTTTTTGCACATGCTGTCTCCAAAGTCTGAGAATTCCTTTCTAGTCTGTTTGATGAACTCCCAGTTGTCCTTTAAGATCCAAATCCAACTTCCCTAGACATAGTGAAAGTACACTCCTCACTATTTTTATATGGTTTTGAATACATATCTACTGTTCCGAGTATTCCTACTAACAGCTGGATGCACTTTCTACCTATTTTTTGTTAAGCAATTTGTAATCATTTGTTGATTTGTTATTTCAGGTTAATAACAACTAACTTTGTTAGCTGCAGTTTATATTCCAGCATATGCTACAAGTTATCTTTTGAGCAAGTTAGCTGAAAACTCAGTTTGTAGTAAGCACAATACTTGGCATTGGGATAGAGTAAATGACAGTCTCTGTCTCAAAGAAGGTCACCACTTAGTGAGCAGGCAGACATTTAATCAAGTTAGAAAGGCTTAACATCAAGCAGAAGATGCCTGAGAGTACATATAGGAAAATGGCCATATATCCACTACAACTTGAAAAAGGGAAACAGTACAAAGGAAACAGCAGAAAATTATTTTCCCTGCTAAAGAAGTGAAACACACTATGCCTATACAACCAAAAATTTAAGTCACATTGCAAACTTTGGGTTGCTTTGTAAAATAATGACAAATGTTACCAGTTCATATAGCATTTGACAAACTATTTCTCAAAATTAGTAATTTTGTCAGTACTTCTTGAAATCTCAGAGCTTGACTGGGAAACCATCCTGCTAAGGGTTCCAACCTGCCTTCTAAATGGGAACTGCGAATATGAATGAGATATCTGGGGCTACTGGAACCAACTGAGTTTTTTCTTTCAGTGGGCGTTTCCATCATTACTCAGCTGGAAATTTATTTTAGGTTTTAACCTAGGAGTTATGAAACAGCAGACATTTCTGTCTTTCTCCCTCAATTGTCAACTCCAAAACAAGTCAGTTGGTAAAATAAGCACATGAGAAGTAACCACCAATCTCTGCTCAAGTCATAATCTATTATCATTGATAGCATTGAAATTAATGGAATTTTACTATAAGACATGTTAACATTGTTTATATGAGAAAAAACATAACAAAAATATAACATTTTAATTAGATTTAGTAAAACTTTACATAAATTAATATAAGTCATATCCAAAATGTCATGGAGGAAAACTATAGTGTCACTAGGAAGTTGTAGCTGGGGGATTAGAAATATAGACATCTTTTTAAATGTTGAAGCCATGGAGACAAATGTTTGTCTAAGCTATTTTGTTTTGTTTAGTTGGCTGCTATGTAGGAGGGAGAAAAAGGAATCTTGGCAAAAAAAATGTACAATTTTAGTATATGTTGTATTTAATATGTAGTATTATGATTTTAATATAAAGAGTGTAACACATGTTAATTTGTTCAAATTGATGTTTGACATTTGTTGGAAAAGTTCTATTTTCATGCAACTAACACAATTTGTTATTAACTTGAATTAACAAATTAAAAAATGATTATACTTTAATAATGAGAATTTGAGATATTCCATGTAAAATGATAATACAGTGCTTAGTAAAAAGAGGAAAAACAATGCATACAATTGTTAGTAGCAGTAGTCAGAACAGTAGACATGCATGCAAAACTGGTGATATGACTCATTTGCCTAATATCTTGATTTATTTAAAGATGAACCTGTTAGAATAATGATGATAAATACAGTCCATATTTGTATAGTACTTTATTCTTTGAAAACTATTTGTTCTCACAGCTATAATTTATTTTGATCTTCACAACCGCTTTGGGAAATACACAGGGAAGGTGTTAAAATTAGAGCAGTAGACACAAGTGCAAAACTCCAAGTGACTTTCATGTGCAAGCAGGGTTTTAAGAACTACTGGTCTAAGTAATGGACAGTCAAAGAATTTCAGACAAGGGAGTTACATGTTCAAAAAGATCATCAGGACGAATGTTCTGTTTTGTTGAGTAGAGACTAAAGGAGGGAGAGGCTAGTGGTGGGGAATTAAAAGTTATTGCAGGCATCTGGTTAAGAGACAGAGTTGGCTTGAACTAAAGCAGTAGTAACAAAAGAAAAAAATGAGATCCTCAACCAGTGACAGGACATGTTAACTAGGAACTTGTGAGAAAGGCACTGTAGGAGCAGAGGATAATCACAGGACCCCTGCCAATGTCAGCATTCCTTAGCTCCTCCCCTTTCCTCCCTCCTTCAGCTTGGGTTTGAGCACAACTGCACTTTATTATCTAGGTGACCTTGGACAAGATACTTCACCTTGTAAGACTCAATAATTCTTTTCTAAAATGGGGATGGAGTAATAGTAACATATTGGGAAACATTCTTTATGAGAATTAAATAAAATGACACCTTTAAGACCTCATTATTTTTCCTCTTTTTCACACCCTCTCCCTAATTCTCCCCCATTTCTGGTTTGTTACTACCTTTCCCCCGTTTTCTTCTCCCTGAATGACTTTTTGAATCTTGGAGTGTCAGGAGTTGCCTTTTTAGGAACAGATTTGCTGAGATCAATTTAGACTTATTTAAGCAACAAGACAGAACTAGGCTGAATATGGTAGCTATAATTCTAAGATGAAATGACTGTAGAATAGCTTAAAGAATCACCCAACTATTGCATTATTTCACTCTTCAGATAGCCAGCATCAAAGAATCATAAACTCCAAGAATTTCAGAGCAGAAAGGGCCCATAGGGCACAAAGACCTACTATAATATTATATAAGTCAATATAATAGTGCACTTACGTACAGGCTTTTAAATTCTTTTACCCTACAACAATTTTGCTCTACAAGTACAGTAAGATTTTACTTAATATCATTAATAGGTTCTGTGACATTAAAAAAATGACACATAAAACCAACTTTACCACAGGCTAATTGATACAGAGTTAAGTTCCTACAGCTTCAACATTTTAACAAAATGAAGACCTGTTATATTCTGGAGAGGCTGTAAGTAGAAGAGTCAAGAAGGCAGGCTCTTCCATAATTGGAGCCTGGACCCAAAATAAAGAAATAAACGTTATTTTAGGACAAACTGTGGAATTCACATATAGACTATATAGTAGAATTCACATGTAGACTGTATAGTAGATGACATTGAAAAAATGGTTATTTTTTCAGTGCTGCAATGGCATTTTGGTTTTTAGGGAGAATATTCTTATTTTTAAGGGTAAAGTATAATTACTATAACTTATTTCAGATGACTTAGCAAAAACCATTTAAAAAATACAAAATTTATACATATTCATGGGGGAGAAAATAAATATGGCAAAATTGGTGAGTCTAACTGAAAGTTATGTGTCAGATATTACTTGTTAAGAATAAATTTAAATATTGAAATATATAAATATTTTTTAAAAATTAACACAGAATAAATGACTATTGTTATTCAAGAAAGTGGGAGGAACACGCCCTGGAATTAGACCTGGAGTCAAATCCTAATTGGGTCACCTGTTTATTAACTAAGCAACTTTGGGCAAGTTAGAAAGCCTCTCTAAGCCCCGGTTTCTGCATCTATAGAAAAAAATAACAAGAATACCTAGTTGTTATTCCACTGTCACCATCGTAACCATTAAGATAATAAAGTTGAAGTACTCAGAACCAGGACTGGCTCATGCTAAGAGCCCATTTGAAGTTCTCTCTCACCACTGTTATCTCAGAGTACACGGGAGTAAAAAACAAACAAACAAAAAGCAAATGCTCTGTGTTCAATCTGTGATTTCTACTAGGTTACTTTTTCTTAGACTTTTTGAACGTATCTATCTTCAAGAAACTGAAACGTCAGTGAAAAAAAAAACTGGACCACTCTTGTGTAGAATATATAGATACAAACAGAAAGCCCTTTTCTGTAGAGTAGGTAGCATGAAGGTGGTAGTCTCCCAGAACTGTCATCTCCAAAGCCAGCAATAAACAAATCATAAAAAATGTGCTTGGAAATTTCAGCTCCACAGTAAGAGCTGAAACAAAGGAGGAAAATTGCAGCTCTCTGTGTAATAGCTAAGCCTCTCGTTATGTGCTGCTGTATTAAATATAAAACATTTTCATTTCCTTTGTATAAGAAATTCAATAGGACCTGAAAAGGGGGTCAACCAAGTACGGTGACTCCCACAATAAAATGTGAATGGTGCTAATATTCCTTCTCCAACTCTCAAGAGTGACTGCAAATACCCAAACAGATAAAATGTAGCTTTCATAAACTCGAGGTTTGGTAGAGAATTAGCATGAGACTAGTGCTTGCGACTTGCTAACGGAAGGTTGGCCAAGAGCTCAGATTTATGCCATGAAATTTAAATGGTTTTCTCCTGAGGTTTTCTTGACAATATCATTGTATGCAGCTGAGTTAGTTTATTGGCCCTTTTGTATGGAGATTGTTTTTGGAGGAGTGGGGAGTAAAAGGGGTAGGGGTGAGGGTAACCTATTTCTTTAAGAAACCCAGCACTTATGAGACTCTAGAGAATTTTAAAGTGGGAATTTGGAAGAGTAACACATGCAAGAGTCTCCAAATGGTGAGGCAGAATCAACAACATTTACAAAATTACATTGGGGAAAAAATAACATGGTAAGAGCACAGTTCTTTTGTTGGGGTGTTTAACATAACACATGGCTTTATCTCACCAAGCTTCTGAAATTAGAATGATATTGCTAGAAGATTTTTAGAAATTAAGCTTTGAATTTGTGTGCAAGTTTGCAGGGAATTTTGTGTAAAGATAAAACCTCAAATTAAATTTAGACCCAGGTATTTTAGCAGCCAGGAAAGGTTATTCATGGTGTGCCTAATACAATGTCACTAACTTAGAAACAGGAGGTCACAGATTGAAGTTAAGGAGGGTAGGCCTATAAGCAATTCAAGCAGAATTTAATTACAAAAAGGGTAGCTGAATAATAGCACACATAGCTACAGGCGGCAATAGATGCAGGAATTGTAAATCAGTTCAAGGAAGCTGAGAGGAAAAGAATATAAAAGAGGAAAACAAATCAACTTTCTTAAAAATATCCTAGGGTTAACTGAGCAAGCCTCAGTGGGTCAGAGGCAAGGCTTTATCCTTTCAATGTCCCTGTGCTTTGAAAAAGACACCTAAACAGCAGTTCATTGATTTCCACAAAGGCCAGAGACCTGTGTCATCCACCCAATTGAATTCTTTTGTGCTGTACATGTGCTTACCCTATATTGTCTGTCCTCTTACAATTTTATCTTCCCATGTATACATCTCTCACACCCTGGGTAAAACACAATTATTTTATTCTTGCCAACATGCACTTGGGAACTGACATTTCATCCGTGCCCTTGCAATACACAAGAGGAATTAAAGGTCCAGGTCCTCTTTTCTTTAATGTTTTATTCCTTCCATGTGTTTCAAGGGTAGTAGCTAAATATCAACGCAAGAAAATTTATCTCAAGCTGGAACTTCAAAAAATGCACATCCAATAATAATTATTCTGTTTTTAAAATGGCTGTATTTCTGGACAAGGAAATAAAAAGAAGCAAGGCCAACAACATTAAAATGCCAAAATAGCAGAGGATGCCTGTGAAATGGAGCTTACAATGGGACTGCCAGAAAGCTTGAGCTAACATTAGAAGCATGTGAAAGTTGGCAACCCAGGCTCACGTGGAGCTAAAGAAACAGTGTTTTTGTGTATTCCAGTTCCTGTTGGTTCTGATCCCTTGAATGTTGCTTGGGGTATTACACTCCCAATTCCAAACAAATTTCAACTAAACCTCAAAATATTTTCAGCTATAAGAAACCAAACACGATTTCTGCTAGCAAAATAAATCAGCTTACGTTTCAGTAAAATTTTAAGTCTAATTCGAACGCTGAGGTGTAAACAAAATCCCTAGGAAAGAACTAACCATTCTCATGTCTAATTTTTAATTTTTTGTTTTGTTTCAGCTTTATATTTTTTTATTTTATATTTTTATGCCATTTCACTTCTATTCCACTGTACTTTTCAACCCAGCATCCAATGCTTTTCAGGCTGCTTATTTAAAAAAAAATAATAATAACCTAATTGACATTTATTGGGCAGGTGGTAGCCAGGCGTCTTTTCTGTAGGGAGAGAAAATTATTTTAGGTTTTCCCCACACTCCCGACTTTCTAAGTGAATTTCAGCACCTGATCCAAATCACAAAGGTCATCCATTAGCAGAAGGCAGAAACTAATTTGGCTTTCCCTGGCACCTTTCATACTCAGTGATTGTCTAATAGTTTGCATAGTGATGAGACGGAGCCTTGGAGAAGAATAGTTTGTATGCAGGTTGCACATTAGAATGTCACTATGTTCCTAGGGCCAACTTACAAGACAACTTCAGACAGAAGAATCTACTGAGGGTGGCTGTTAATTTGATGAGTGGTATGCTTCACATTTAATTGCCTTTTCTTTTTTTTTTTTTACAAATAAATCTCTAAGTATTTTATTCTTTATTAATAATCATAAAACAGCAGCTACAAAGTAGATTTATGGTGAATTTTTTTCTTTTGTAACTCTGTTTTGTCTTGTCATTAGTTCAACAACTTATCACTTTGAAATAGTAGGCCCAGAAAAGACATCTGACAGTTTTAAACCAATATTTGATTGGCATCATGGTTACTGTGACATCCTAGATATAGATGGAATGTGTGGGGTGGATTTACTCTTTGCCTTCCAATGGCTTCTTTTATAGAAAAAAAAAAGATTTAGAAAACCTAGAATAAATAAAGGTGAAGAATCTGCTGATGCAGCCCTACATGAAGAATTGCATTACTTATTTTTAGATTTATGCTTAGAAGACAAATCTATATGAACCCTTTCCTGGTATCTTTCCTCTAAGCTGTAAAAATAATAAGAATAAAAATTTTATCTATATTCAATCCAATCACTGACATTATTCCAGAGAAATACTCATTCTTGTCTATTGATTTATAACTTCTTACTTTTCCTACCCTTGTCAAAAGTTTTCACTTATGACCCTAAGAGTTAAGGAACCAAAATCAGTATTGTCCTGTTTTGAGTATCATTGTGTGGTGATCCTAGGTGGCCTCTAAACATTTTTATCAATGTTTATTGATGGGATCCAGAGGCACTCTAGTGATCCTACTCTGGAGGGGTATAAACCCATGGCAAGTTGAGCTGGAGAAAGCAATGGTCCTGCTGTAGGCCAGAGTTGGTGGAGCAGCTTCAGGATGCTCAGGGGCCATTGATAAAATGTCAAACATTTCACATTTCTGACTAGCTCTCTGGGTAATGCCATGATAAGCAGGAACTTGACTATTTCCTCTGAGGAACCAACAGACACATAAACATACAGAAACAAACACAGATTCTGTTTTTTTCTTTTCCAGTTGTTCTGTCTCTTGCTTTCTGTCTCACATGCATGCATGCATGCATGCATGGACACACACACACATACACACACACACACACAGTCTACAGGGAAATTAAGTGGTGCCAACGAAACAGTGTACTGAGAAAGTTCTTGGATAAATTAACAACGCAATTACATTACATGACATGCCACAAGATGGATGAGGAAAACTTGGCTGGTATTATGTTCTGTTTTCAAATTGCAATTTATTTGAGGGTTTTAATGGATGCCTTATTAAAACATCTCGGCCCTGGTCAGGTTTCAGCATATGTCACAGTGGCCTGTGATTGATGACACCCTCTGCTGCTTCTCTTGCACATTTGCAGGGAATTTAAGCAAAGAGGGAATGAGCTGAGGCCCAGCTTTGTATTGATCGTGTGAGGTGCGCTGCCTGGGAGCACAGTCTAATAACATTCTCTTAGCTGAACTGCTTCACATGAAGGCATTTATTACAAGAACTAAAATGTTATATTGCTCAGAATAAAAGAATATTGTACAAACAAAAGAGTTAGCGGTGAATGGGGGAGACACAGAAATACAATGGCACACTACAGAAACATTCCTTGTTATCTCTCAGAAACCACATTTTTAAATGTTTATAGAAAAAAAATGAATAAAGCTATGCTTATAAAAATGTAAAAGAACAAAAGGATAAATGCTATGAGCTTTATTTTTGCTTATTTCAACCAATTATATGTAACTGATCTGCTTCATAAGAAAGACTGCTTGGTAAAGACAGAGGTGAGGAACCTTAAAATCAATTGGAAAATAATTAAATATCAAAGTGGACCTTAGGACATTATTTGTAGGGTCATCTGAAAACTTTGTCACTTTACATATGCTGTAATTATTTTACAGCTTCCATCGAAACAGAGCTATTCGTAACTAAAGAGTAATTGGATTCCTATCCATACTATGGAAGTTTGATTTCTGTCATGTTTTAATTTAAATAGTTTTAATTATAAAAGGGCTCCATTTTAAATTTTATTACTTGAAGTTTTATAAACCCTTATGTTTATTGTTAACAAATTTATATTTCATATTATTCAATAAAATAATGATTCCAGTTGCACATATATCATATACATGTATATATATCTAGTCATGGAGAAAAAGATTAAGAAAATACAAAAGGACAACTGTAGTTATGACTAGAAAAATGATTGTAATTTTCTTTGTGCTTTTTTGTAATGTCTTAATTTTCTGCAATAAACACATTTAAAATCAAAAGGATGAAAATGTTTCAAAGCAATTTGTAGTATCATCTTGACTTAGAATCTCAAGGAAAGGGATTCATTTTGCAATAATGAGTCTTTATATCCTACTAAGCAGAATCTATGCATTGAAAAATCTAAATGAAAACCAATTACAAAGTTGAGACAGAATAAAAATATCCCTATGAAATACAAAAAAAAAAATAGCTATAAAAGCTAAACATAAAGAAAAAAGAAAATGTGTTTCGTTTCCAAACTCTGATAACATTAGGGTTTGTCAATCTCAATCCAAAGGATTTTTTTTTTTTGCTTGACCTGCTGTGATTGCTATTATTTGAACTGCCACATTTATTATTTTGTTAGCCTTTGAGGACCTATAAAAATCTCACCTAATTATATTGGAATCACCTAGCATCACAGTCAAAGCCAAAGAAGGTGAGAAAATGGCCAACAGCTTTCCTTGAAATGGAAGGAAAAAAATAGTTAAAGAATGAACAAACAGAAGAAACCAGAAATACTCAGGAAAGCCAGCTTTATGAGTCTCTCAAGAAATGGATACAAAAAACATTTTTTAAATGTTGATAGAAATTGTTAAGTTGTAAAAATGGATTTCCTGGCATTGTCAGTTGAATGTATCTTCTAATGTACAAAATACCAAATTTACAGTCTTTGAATAGATTGTGATAGCTTTGGTGGAGTGATACTAGGGAAAAAAGGAAAATATTGTTTAACCTCCAAGGCTTCTTTTTTTCTCTTGGATTTTAGATTCCATATCCCTATACTTTGTCTTTTCATGGTCCCTCATCTTTTGTGACTGAATGCCTGTTTATCAAAAGGGAATAATTTTTCTTTTACTGTGGAAGTGTTTATATAATATCAGAAGCACTAGGTTTCTTTGTTCTAGAACGAGGGCCAATTCTCTAATCTGGGAGAATTACTTTAAGCAATGAACATTTATTGATCACAGTCTATCCATAAAGCAGTGTGCATGGCAGTAGCTCCATGATTCTCTACCTTTTTGTGGTGATTGCTGGCTTTAAGAGCCAGGGTCCTCTCACAATAAAATACATACATCCACACATACGACAGTTTAGTGACCCAGCAACCCTCGGTTAGAATGGAAGAAGTGAAACAATAAAATGACAATGAGATATGGTCTCTTTCCTTAAAGTGGTAAAAACAGAAACCTTTATAATTTTTCAGTGATTCAGCCTGTGAGAAGAGCTATAGATGAAAACAATGATGAATGTGCTGCATCTTTTAGGATCATTCACATATTGCTATGGCCTTTAATGAAGTTTCTAAGAGCACAAAGTAGATAAGCTCAGAGCAGATGTGAAAGGCCAGCAACGGCACACAGCAAAGGTTAGAACATTGGAAGACACTTGAGATGGTGCAGTCTGCAGAAGAATTCCATGATAGTGTAGGCTACAGAAGGTAAAAATATGGGCAAAAGGAGAATATAGACACACAAAACGTATAAGAGAATATGAGAATAAAAAGTGTGTACCCCTTAACTAATACAATGTTATATGTTAATTATATCTCAGTGCAACTGGGAAAAAATAATGCTGCATAGGGCCCAAAGTCTTTAAACATTGTAACTGTTCCTTGAATAACTTTAAGACTGAGCTCTATACAACATATATAACAAGTAAACAAGAAATGGAATTTCAGATATCTACTCAGAGTTAGCTAAGTTAATATCACTGTCTGGCTCATAACAGTTTCTGTCAATCACCCCCTGGTAAGGGGTATTTGATAACTACAGTTAATTAACATACATAGAATTCACTCATAATTTAACTTTGAAATGAATACGTGTAAGTATGTTCATGGTGTTTCTGTGTTATTCTCAATAGTCCCTTTGCATTTTCAAAGTTCCATTTTAAGAACTTGTATTATTTAGGGTTCTTGGTTGCATCAGTGACCAGTTTTGGCAAATTATTAAGAAATAATTTCTTGAAAAATTCTCAAGAAGCTCAGAGAGTCAAGGAGACTTTAAATAACCGGGAGTGGGGATAGGCACATCAGCTGAGGACTGACTGGTACTGGATGGCCTTACTCCCATTTCTGATGATTAATTTTACAAGGAAGCCACTGGTTCAGGGTTTCTCTTCACACATCATAGCCTGTGCTTTTTCACATTGTGGATGCGTTCTAAAAGCAGCAAGCAAGAGAGGGTAGCCTAAGGTTCAAGCACTTTTAAAGCCTCTATTTGCATCATGCTTATATGTCCAGTTGATCAAAACAAGTCACACGGTCAAGCCCAAAGTCCATAGATACAAGAAGATGTAATTCATTGGGAGCCATTATTGAACTATTTACACTCAGCTTCTGGCTTTCACAATAGAAGGCATTTTCCTCCCACAACACCTATTCACGATAAATAAATGGAATAATAAAAATAAAAATAATAGATGATGGGTGGCAAAATAAATGATAAATAGCCACTACAGAACCCCAATTACACTGTTGAAATGGAATTAGCTGAATTTTTAGATAGGCACTATTTTCTCCTCTGAAAATTATGGGCATGGATAGGTATCAGACATAAGAATGGATGCCTTCCCTAAATGACCAGTTCCCCCATTAAATGCATGTGAACTTTCTAAACTAGCCAAGAAAACTGTGACTTATAATCTTGCTTCTTTTTAAACAGCCACAATAAATATTCAACTGATTTAGGTTACATCTGTTCACATACAATTCTTGTGTTTAAATGAAAAATAATAGAAGCCAAATAAGAAATGTAGATTTAGAAAGAATCTCACTGCTCTAGAAACTTGTTATCTTATGTGTCACACACGGTTTCCTTCAGTTTGCTTGGTAAATAAAAGTTACTGTAAATAACCACACTAAAAGTATATCGAGAAATGAAAATAAGTAGATATTTCTGGCATTTTAGAGCACAAATATAACCTCTTAACCTGTAGCATTCAAAGGTTAAGTCTCAAAACTGAGTCCATTAACCTTTCTAAGTGGTTGTGATATTAAAAACTGACTCTTAATAGCTATGGGTCATCATCTAAAGCAATAACCATCAGCAATAAAGAATTATGGATTAAGAACATTATCTATCTATAAAATGGTCATTTATGACACTCATGCACAGACCATCTCTAAGATGCACAGATAACCATGGCCAAGAGTTCAAAACTAATAATATACATTATGCTTTTATTAGTATAGTTATGATATTAGTGAGTTTTCAGAGAAATCATTACATTTACAGAAGGTTCAGAGTATTTACTCCAAACATGAAACTAACAAAGAGAAAAATCTTCAGAATTCTCTCTCATTGAGCTATAAATCAGCCAGGTGGAGTTAATTGACTCAGAGGGTCAAATACAAAAGAAAATAAACATGTTTTTAAGTTGTCTGGTGGCTGTGCTACAGGACAAATTCGGAATCATCTATATAATTGAGGAAAAGCCACTTACATGAAAGCTTCTTTGTCTTATCAAATAGGAAACTGTTTATTTGGACTGAACTATTTTATTATAACTTAGACAATTTAATATACACTTACAGAATAGTTGCTGTGTATCATCAGCAAGGATATGCTATGTTTAAGTTCCTTAGGTATGAAAGAACCTTTGATTTTCTAATAGGGACTTAGCCTCAGTCAATATTCTTAAAGACCAGGTTGTCAAAATACAATCTTCTGAAAAAAAATAAAAAACACTATAAAAATAACTTATATTAGCTATGTTTTCTAAACATTTATTGGGTTGACTTGTGTACAAAAGCAAGAGGAAATATACTCAGGGCTGAAATCACATTGGACCTTGTGATTTCAAAGTCCAGAAACAGAAGAGAAAAAAAAAAAAAACTTAGAGATTAATTTGAGGAACTTAGCATCTGGATCTTAAAAAATCTTTTGTTGAAAAATTTTCATGTTCTCTCTGTGTTATTTGAAATTTGTTTACATAGATTTCTGCCTTTATATCTAGTTAATAATTTATATTATCACTATAACCATATGACTTTTGGGGTACAGAATTAATGTTCTATATCATTTTATTTTACATTCCAAACAAGAAAATGCCAGTGTTCATAAAAATGAATTATATTTATTAATTATCCACTATTTATGCTAGATTTTTCCAAAATGAGTTTAAAAACATTTACAAGCAACTTGTAAACATGCATTCTCCATCTCAAATAGCTATAAACAGGTACTCTTTAATAACTTTTTAAAAGTTGTTTTTAGCTTCTACTTCTAGGAATCAAACCTCTGATGAATTTAGAACATGAGCCTGTGAAGAGAGGCAATAACATTTTGGTCAGTGAGGATCCTTATCTACATGGCTTAATATATGTTTGGGCCACACTTTCATCTCAGGGTCCTTCAAGATACTTATGATCATCATCTTTAAGATTCTCTGGACTGGGATGTCTAACAACTGATTCAATACTAATGCATAATGTAAAAAGCTCAAAAAATTTTGTGAACTTTAATTCCTAAAGAGAGAACACTCTTTGTATCCCTGCCCCATATTCACTCCCAAATTGTTACCCTAATCTTAGTTAGGTTAGGTTATTTCAATCTAATGTCAAAAACTCAAATTCTACAGGGTAGAATCAGTAAGTCACATTAGTTAAGTCACATGCCATATTCAAATTGTTAGGTTAGTAGAAAAATAATCTTGAGGATAACTTTTAATTTTTATTTTCTCTTATAGAAGCCTAAATGGTTATTTGGCAGGCTCCTTAGAAGTAGGATTTATAACTTATTAACCTTTATATCTGGCAGGTCTAAAATGGAAATCATAGCTCCAACATGATATTTGTAAAGTGATAATAACAAATATCGAATATGATATAGTTGATTGTTCACTTTATTTTGACAGAGTATCACAGTGTAAGCTCTTGAAGTATTGCCAGTCATGTTCTCAATAGGGCCACCAAAGATAAACGAGTTGAGTTGAGAGAAAACAGCTTTCTTTCTTTTGGTAAATTTCCTTAGGATCAGTCCGTAATAAGGCTAGTTTGCCAGATTGCTTTCACCACAGGATGTTAAAACATAATAATCAACCAAACTACATTAACCAGGGTCTCCAAAGACATATTTTATGGAATAAGTAAAAGCAATGCAACTTCACAATAACATTTTAAATTCTGTTGTCAGCATTCCTAATTTTCAAAGGTGCCTCATATATTATCTTTCCATACAAATATCTAGACTTCTTTTGTAGTTCTCCATGTACCTTTTATAACAACACATTGGGATTTCAGAAATGATACATTTTCCTCTTTCTCCTTTTTTCCTACTTCTGCTTCTTTATGTTCTTCACTCTTCCTTCTATTCTATTTCCTCTCCACATTCTCCTTTTGATTTTTGGCTACTGCAAAGGATGGCATGGTAATTTCCAGTTTCTTCATATTTCTTTTCCTCAAATGCTGGGCATCCAACAAGTTTTATTCCAATCAGTATGAGCTGGATCATTAACCAAGTACTGATATAGAGGGAAAAAGTATCTGTTTTATATGATGTATCACTATGAAGTGTATAGTAAGTCAATCACTTTTTGAGTAATTGTATACTGGAGTACACAGAATTGCCTTAGAAGGCAATTTACTTATTCCAACAATAGATATTACTAAAAACAAAAACTAGAATTTCTCTGAAGTTGTCTTCAGAGCCTATGACACATTTTATTGAATGCTCATTTGGATATATATATAAATTTGAGCGTTTTATTAAAAAATATTCAGAGATTAGATTGAATAAATAGGAGCTTTATTAGACCTCACCATAAGTCAGATGATATTCTATATGGAAATCTTTTAAAGTCAAATCCTCTTTCAAATAGAAATATGGTTCTGCTTAGACAATCTGGCAGAACTTGCATTCCTTTGATAGAAGGTTGGGTTTCCATATGTCTTAACCAACTGGATGACTGATGACTATAATATTCACCTAAAAAGGGAGCTGTCTCCACAATCCTTTTATGACTTGAAGATCTTCTAAGAAAGAATAGGGAATAAAGATCATGGGGATCTTTACCACTGGGCAGCCCCTCCCTAAAGCCATTTAGTTATGGGGATTATAACATAATATGGAACTACAGTAAATCCTCAATATCGGCGATCGATTCTAAGTAAAATGATGCATAATGAAACTAATTTAACCATACGTTAACTGATAGAAACAAAAGTTCCTACAGCCTCTCATCAAGGTTATAATGAAACGACATTATTCTTGGACCCACTATATTACAGAGAACATGAACCCCTTTCATCTTCTTCCAGTTGGATCTCCTGAAATAGTAATATACATTAGTGTATTACAGTTCATTGACCTTGGCAGAGCCTATCTGATTGCCTACAACTAAGGCCCAGAAATTCATGTAGAATCTTATCCACCATCCTGACTTAACTACATTTCTTTTCACTATTCTTCACTCCAGCACCTGATACAGCACACAGCATATGGAGGCATTTGGTAAGATGAATACAGAAATAGATGGTAAAACTGAGCATTTTGCCTATCATTCTCTCCCCACAGATGCACTACAAAAGGAACAAGAGTTAGGACACACTTTAGGGTATAAGACTCTCACATAAAATATGCAAAGCACATTGATATTTCCTCTATATTTTCCTCTCTCCAATCTATTTTTCAACCACTAAGAATCTGGGACTAATATTTAGATTTTGGCATAAAGCTTGCTATTGTCCTAGAGAAAATAATTTCTCCACTTCATTATTTTCTTATGTTCTTTAAAAATTTTAATATTTATCAACTACACATATACAAATATATACACAAATATAAAACATAAAAGTTTCTAATATACTTCTATGAGTTAAAAAAAAAATAGCTATTGCTCTCCATGCTCATAACTTCTAAATTCTCCAGCTAATTATTTTGTATGTAGTCAATTCTCTAGCTACAAATTTCTATGTTAAGCTTTCTTTTCATAAAGCCTTCTTGGGTGCTTATGTTGTCAGCATCCTAGAAAGCTCTTATGAAAGAACTAGATTTGGTAGTCAAGCCAACTGTGGCAGTTACCAATTTATTGCCTCTCAGCTCCAAAGCCACCCTTAATTGCTTACTCGTGATAGTGGAACACTTCTTGCCAGCTGGCATGAGGTTAATCTTCATTAGTACAGGGTGCTGGGGGAACACTTGAAGAGGAAGGGGCTTCTCTTCATAACTCCCATGTGCTTTGCTTCTTTCCACTTCTACAGTACTGAATTGGAGTGTGGGATGCTCAGTGGAACTCACTCCCCTGTGGGTACCCAGGTGGCAGAGATTTGATTTTATTCTGGGACCACTCAGTCAATATGGCTATGGGAAATCATAATTAATGTGTCTCAGAGAAACATTGTCCATTCCCTTTATCAGTGGTTGGTTTTAGGGTAGACATGTGACCAAATTATAGATAGTAATATATGGTACGTGAGGGAAAATATTCTAGAGGCACTTCCAGGAAAATTTTAAAATACACAAGATACAGGCTTTAGTGTATGAAAATATGAGGACTGGAACTGAGTGGACATCTTGAGACCAATAGGTTGTCATGCTGAAGATGGCAGAGTGGAAAGAGAAAGAGAATCTGGATCTTCAGTGATGTAATTGATAGATTTCCAATTCCTGAGATACCCCACCTTCAGACTTATTATATAGTATTTCAAAAAAGTCCCATACTGATTAGGAGTTTTGAGTTTATAAATTGTAAACTAAAATATTCTAACATTCTTCATGATGAACTTAACAAGTAAGTATGCCTTGTTCCACACCTGTGAACCCAGGAATCTGTTTTCGTATACTGCAGAAGGCTAATCCTTATTGGAGTTCCTTAAACTCCTAGGTCTGGTTAGCAAGAGGCTTAATGAATCATCTGAAAATCTTCACTTACTGCCGCAACAGTAAATTTTAAGACACAGAAAGAAATTCCTCTTCCAACTAGTTCTCTCTGCTTTCCATTTTGGTCACTTTAATTTCTTAAACCATTAAACTTATTCATTCTCTATAGCTTACAAAAAATGCAAGAGAGCAAAGAAGTTTAAAGGAGTCAAAAGATCTTTGTTCAGATCTCACCACTTCTACCTTGAGCAAATTAAATGACACAACTAATATGGCCTCTGTATTCCATCGGTAAATGAATATAATAGAATCTGCTCATAATTCCATGCCTGAATGTTGTTAGCCCTGATTGCAGTAGACTTAAGCTCATTAACACCTCAATTAATTTTACCTTAAACAGACCACCAATAGACAGCTTTGGGAAAGTTCAGGACAATCCAGATAGAAGATTAGAGACTTGGAAGAAAAAATTTTGCATGAAAAATCCTGCTTATTTGGGGCTGTATTATGAATTCTGAGAATTTGTTTTTGAAAGAGGGAGGAGATGGAAGCCCTTCATCCAAAAGAAGGAGCTGATGGAGGATTTCTTCACCTTTGTACTAGAAAGGACACTTCTGATGGGCCCTGCCAAGCTGAGATGAGAGAGACAAGTGGAATATCGCCCAGAACTTCTTATGAAAGATATGTTTCATGTTACGTCTGTGAAGAATGAAAATAGAACATATTCATATACTTTGAAGAGCAGCAAGAAATATTGAAATCCCTGCCTTTCCATTTATTTTGTCTTGCCTTTAATTTTTTTTTTCAGGTCAAATAGTTGCAACACTGAAGATTTTATCACAAAAGAGTCGAAAGAATTACAAAAGAGGACATCTTCACTCAAATACATTTAAGCACCTCATATAGTGGCTGAGCTTACAAAAATTAAGTAAGTGATGAACACCGCTGTGCATTTCAAGTGTCATTCAAGTCCTGGGACATTCGCAAGTGCCTTTTTGCAAATATGTGATTCTGGGATTTCACATATCCAAATTCTGATTCTGGATAATTTAAATTCTAAACATTATATAGATAATGCAAAGTTCACACAGAGACTCTAAAATTTATCTTTCAGGCACATACATTAATATTTTCTGGTAATAATGTGAAAACCTTAACATTTTAAATTGTTTCCTTAAGAATAATTGCCAGGTTTAGCACGGCAAATGGTTTGACAAGGCAATAAAGCTTTGTGACTTTACAGCTCTGTGCTTAAACAGTTCCACCATGACATTTGGTGACCATTAGGCACACTTAATCTGATAGAGTCCCTGCACATGGCTCACTCCCACTCCACACCCACCAACAGTAAAAACCAAACAAAAAACAAACTAACTTTCAGAACATTAGGACAAATTTGAAAAGAATTTCATTGTTTCCTGAGTCTCATCTCACTATTAAGTATTCAACTGTGTATTCCTGGAAGCAATTGTGTCTGAGGGTTAGCTCCAGGAGTATGAGACAATCATTAATTGGAGAAGGAGTCACAGGAAAGCCAATAGCACCCTTTTAACTATCTTAGAGTAAACCCTTAGGACTTATGCTCTACTATTATTATTTGACACAAGATCATCTGTACTCTTTATTATCACATTTCCTCTTTCACTGAGGAGGAGACAGTTACATGTTTTGATATCTGCCTGTACCATAAGGTAGCCTTTGAGGAGTGCCATGTTAAACAGAAGTACAAAACAGAGCCCATGTGTTTTCTGACCTTATGGGAACCTGACATCTAACTAAGCACGGTCATGCATTAAATTGTATTTCTGTCCGAATCTCTTGAATTAAGAAACTGTTTCAGGAAGTTTTTTGTTGTTGTTGTTGTTGTTGTTGTTGTTTTTTAACACTTTGTCTGCATGTGAAACAAACCTCAGACAAAGCACTAAGGTCTTGCTCAGGGGAAAAGTGTTACAATAGAGCACAGCAGAAGCAGAAGGGAAACCCAGTATTCCCCTAACAGATTTCACATGAGAGAGTCTCCAATACAGCAGTAACAGTGCCAGCTATTTTGAACCTTAACACTTACCCTTCTGTATGATTTGATTTGGATGCATTTAGGCTGTCTAGGATTTTTATGTGTCCCTTTATTTTTCTGATCGTTTCTAAACTGTACCCTTAAACATAACAGCCTTTTAGAAACTCTAGAAAACTAAAATTTACCTTTCTCACCTTCTGTTCATTTCCTTCCAAAACACACATATGTTGTGGGTTTCTTTACAAAACAAAATGAAACAAAACAAAACACAACAAAAAAACGTAACCAGCCACTTTCAAAGACAAAATAAAGCCAGTTTACCTTTAATGGAGTTATTATTATGAAACAAAGCTTATCCGCAGTATGTACATGGCTACTAAAAGAATGTACCTAAAAGATATTTTGCCTCCCCAAGAATGCCAAGACTTTCTTTTTTTTTCTAAATTCTGTTAAACTAATTCTGTGTGATAGGCAAATATGTCCTCCACATGCTGGTGAATTAAAATTCAGCTTTCAGTGAATAAGATTAATTGCCTCTTCAGACAAAGCTGGATTTGCGCTCCTATTAGAGAAAGGGGAGGGAGGAGTAGCAAGGGGCAGGGTGCCAGCTAGACTGCAGTATTCAGTTACACGTGAAATGATTTGTAATTCTGAGTAATCACTTAGGACAAGCCCTTGCACCATTTTATCTATACATGACTCTAGGCCAAAGTCAATACTCATAGTAAAATAATGAGATGAAGCTAACTGAGCCCTTTTATTAATGCTCCAAGGAGCAAATCTGATGCTTGAGTTTCTCCCATTGAAAGTATCCACTTCTTCCTAAAAAATGAACAAGTGGGTCAGGATGCCCAGTAGCAGCCAGGATACCTGCTTCAATAAAATCATAAATAAACAACCCTTCCACCTCCCCACTGTCTGTCTGTGAGCCAGGCTTCACCTAGCTGCAGGTGAAAGCACATGAATTCTGCATCACCTCTAGGCTCATTAAAGAGATCTAGCTCTCTCCTAATATCTTCCCTTGACTGAGGGACACACAAAGACCCCATGATGAACCTTAAGAAAAACAATGCACAGTACTTTTGCCATCTCTTATCAGTCTTAGAAAGGAAATCAAATGTTCTAACAAATGCTCAGCTTGGTGACAGTCAGCATGCAACTGTTAGGGAATTAGATGGATACCAGCTGTCTCAGTTTCCTGGAAATGGGGAATGGGAAGAGAGAGGATGCCTGGGAAGAAGGGGAGAAAGGGTAGAGGAAAATCCTTGCTTTGAACTCCCAAATACTGTTTTTCCTCTGTGTCACTACTAGTCAGATAACCAATCTGGCAAATACATATTAACATTAAATGACTCTCTCAATAAGTAAGGGAAATAAATTAACTTTTCTCTGTGCTTGTTGATGACCTAAAGATCAACTAGGAAAAAAAAAACATTTAAAACAGCATCCTTAATATCATTTTCTAAAACAGAGAAAATAATTCACGTGGTGGTAAAATCGTCTCTTACTGGGAAAACACCATAGAATATTTCCATTCTCTGTGGAAAAAACGAATGTCTGCAGCAACTTTTACTTAAGACAAAATCTCCATATGCTATACTCCTAAATAAAACATATATAATAGAAGAACATATAAGATACTTGCATTCAAATTCCAGACGTGTCCTCTTAGATAAGTGCCTCTTCCAAGTCATCTTTGAGCTCAGTCTTCTATCTGTAACGAGGTTACACATTTACTGTCAACATTGTGAAGAATAATGCTTAGTTCAATATCAAATGCATAAACACGGTTACTTGTATTTCACCCTTCCCTGGATTATTCATGTTATATGAGTGTAAATGTCGATATAAACCGATCATATAGAGATTTCAATTAAATTACTCCTAACATTTCTCTGATTGGAGCTTTTGGTAGGTGACCAAGATAGTTTTTTTGAACTCCACTTCCATTGGTGTGCTCTTTGAGAGAGATGCCAGTAAATGTGAAATTCCTCTCCAAAAAACTTATATGAATTGCCAACCAAATAATCAATCATGAACCACAGAGAAGTTGCTAAAATATTCAAGTACCTACATGTGGGGTACATACCAAGTTGACATTAATTCCATTTTTCTCAGCCATAACTTGGTTTGGCATACAGTTTGAACTTGAAATGGTGTTTTTTAAGTGGAGATTTTAAGACACACAGTTCCAATGATTATGTAGCTCACACTGACCTGGTATAAACATCCAGTCTAGTTAGGACTCAAGGGATGCAATAGATACATTCACATAAACACACACACAGCAATTTGTCAGACATATGGGGGAACAGGCCTTCAGGTAGAGGAACAAGCATATCTGAAGCCACCAACACCTAAGAAAGCTTGATATTAGGAGGAACCTGCAAAAAGTTTGGCATACCTGGAATGCGGAGAGTAGGAGCAGAATTAAAGAGAATTGAGGGAACGAAGGAAAAAAACTTGAGTCAGATGGTTTTTATCAGAAATTCTGAAGTGTTTGCACCTTATCTGGAGGCCAGACGCTCTCAAATCTTAGTGTGAAAAGAATCACACAGGGAGCTTGTTAAAAATATAGAGTCTAGGTCCTACCACCATCAATTCTAATTCAGAAATCCTGGTGTGGTTCCAGAGAATCTGTTTTCTAACAAGCTTTCCAGGTGATTCTGATGGAAGGTGATACACAAAACTCACTTTGAGAAACACTGCTGCAGGATATGGAGAGTCATTAGAGATTTATGAGAGGAGTGATACAATCAGATATATGATATAAGAAGAAAAATAGTTCCTGAAGGATAAATTGGAGGACACCAAGAATTGAAGGAGGTTCATAATCCAATAGAAAACTTTTTTCAATGAGGCAAGAGGAAAATAATGAGACCACTGAACAAAGTACACCATTAGATAAGGATGTAAGGAAGAGGTACAAAACAAATCTAGCAGGACCAGTGGTTTACTGCTTGGAGAAGAAAAAAATTTAGCATGACTTCCAGTTTTGTTTCGGGTTCTGCTCTAAATGATTATGTTTGTTGAAACAGATAATAGAAAAAGATAAATAGGGAAATATGAGTTTAATTTTGGGTATGTCAGGATTTGCAATGTGGTTGAAAGGGTTCTGGGGTCAGATAAGCTGGCTTTATATCTCAACTCTGCCACTGAATTTCTGTGTGACATGGGCAATATGCTTTGCCTCTCAGACATAAAAATGTGGAAAAATTCAGGAATATTGATGAGTAAATCAGTTAATATAAGAAAAGATCTTAGCATAATGCCCGAAAGTGACTAATAAATGCTAATAACATTAATTGCTATTAATTTTAATATCATCATTAGCTAGCTGAAGCTATTCCATAGATAAAAATATACAAATAATTGTTAAAACTTTATTACAGATAAAATCATCCAGGGAGAGAGAAATATCTGGAGAAACAAGGACTAATAGAATCTAGGGGAATACAGATGCTTTAGTTGACAGATGAATTGGATGAAGCTGAGCAATGGTCACATAAAAAGAAAAAAAAGCAGAAGATATTATAGGTCAAGTGTGTAGATCAGCTAAAGATAGAAAAAGTTGTCAACAGTGTCACATGCTTCCAAAAGGTTAGGTAAAACGAAAGTTCAAAAAATGTTCATTGTATTTGTCAAATGGGAAAACACTGGTCGGTGACCTTAATTAGAATGGTTTCAATTCTAATGAAATAAATTCATAGAAATAGTGATAGCAACAAGAGTCATCAAGTAGAAGAAAAAAATATATTTTTTTTAATATGGGAGGAGGTAGGAACACATTTTCAAGCTTAGTGAAATGATCAAGTGCAGAGGAAAAAGAGAGTCATTGATGGAGGAGAGTCTGAGAGGTGATGAAAAGAATATAACAGAAAAAAAGTTATGAATAGGTGCTGGTCTTGGACAATAGAGGAAAACTTCTCTTGGCTTTGAAAGGATGAACATAAAGAAATGGTCAAAATTCCAGAAGCCTGAGGTAGCAGAATATAAAGATGAGTGTATTTCTGCCAGAGAATATTAAGTTTCTCTTTCAAACTATAATACGATCACTGGTGAAAGTGAAGGGATTATACTGAGAGGTGGGTTAGGCACTAGAGGAGGAAAATACAAATTTGAAATGAGTAAGAAGGGACAAGGGAGTTGATCAGGACTGTAAAAGCCACCAGACTGCACTGAGGCACATAACAGTCTGTCAAGCTTATTTGGTTTTCTTCAGCTCTTTCCAAAGCTTGGGTGGTTGTAAGATCAAAGAAGATGGATTATGAGTTTAATTTAATTTAAATTTTACAGAGCAGATGTGACAGAAGGACAAGGCAATAAAAGAAAATGGTGTCATAGAGAACAGTGTTAAAATAATAGACCAAGATTTAATAGAGAAGAAAGTGACGGCAGAGAAGCTGATTGAGAGCAAACTGAGTACTCAAGGGAGTGGGGGGGCCCTGGGAGTGGAAGCAGTCTTAGATGTTGATAAAATTGTGTGTACGGCTATGGACAGGGCTGTTATTCAAAACGTTTTATGACTGGGGTAGAGAACTCAGGCACTGCTTTTCCTAGAGTGGAGTAGGACCTTGGCGGTCCTTTAGACAAGACCAAAGATCTTTCCTTTATTTGTTGAACTGTGGAGAATTCTGGAGAAGTCCCATAAGCATGAAGGGGCATGGCAGAGGGGAAGGGAACATCTGGGCAGAAGGCGTTTAGCATCCAGCCCACACATATTTTACTATTTTTACAGACAATGTGTACTGTTGAATACCAGTTCTAGCCATGAACTGGGTGACCAAAGAAGAGAAAAGATGACCATCTCTGAGATAGAAAATTTTAAGGAATGGGGCTGGATGTGTTATCCACATGAATGTGGAAATTATCCAGGATGATGAATAGAACTGATATGAAAAAATATCTAGGAGAGTGCTTAGTTCTTCAACAACTGCAGGCCAGTGCCCTGATGATTGGTAGAAAAACTTTCATGAAGAAAAGGAAAAAAAAAGGAAACTAAAAGAAAACCAACAAAAATAGTATAATCTTAAATATGGCAATCCCCAAAAGAGGAATTCCCAAGTAAATGCAAAATATTTTCTGGGAACGGCAACCTGAAATTTAGAAAGCTGACTTTCATTCTGCTTAGAAATATAGGACTCATGAGAGATTAGTCAAGGTATTTGGTTTTATTTTTACTGTTTCTTCTCCAACGCATGGACTCAAATCCAAGATTTAGTTTCTGCCACTCAGCCCAACATATCTGGCTATTGTTCATGTTAGCTCCCATTTTATGTAACTTTTAACTCCTGGCCTCTGTCCATATAGGCAGACATTATTATTGTCATTATTCTTTGACATTTCAGATAAAGCAAGTTTATGAACCTGTTTATTTGTCATCAGGAGAATTTCTATCTGCCTGTCATCTAAAATGGGACCTTTTGAGTAGAGATTGAGCTGGGGTTTGAAGGTGATTATTGGAACCCTACAAACCAACCATGTCTGTAGCTCTTCCCCTTCCATTCTTTCTTTTCTTCCTACCTGTAATTCTACCTTTCTACTTTCTTTTATCTTTCTCTTCTATTATTTCCTCCCTCATTTGCTGTTTAAATCTAAGGTCATTCCTAGATATTCCAAAGCCACACAGATGAGGCAGGATAGATTGCCCAAGAAAGTCCCCTCACCCCCAGAATATGGCTCTGGAATTTTTCCTTTCTTCAGATCTCGCCCTGTTTCAGTCCCAGCAAGGGAGATAAGACAAAAGTGGTCATTTCCAACTTAGAAGCATCTTTGGCGAAGCCCTGACCTTTGGAGAATTCTAATATCATTATAATACCATCTGCAGTGCAAATACTATAGCTCGCATCAGGCACCTGATGCCATGAAAGCTCCAGAAACACTAAATAAAAAAAAGTGGGAAACCAAGCTCCCTGCCTACTGGGAGGAAACAATGAGGATACATCAGTACCACATCTCTGGGATTTGACCCAAGGAGAACAAAAGCCCACAAGTCAGACATCCTTGGAGCTAATCAATCTGAATTCACCTGCACTTTTCTCTCAAGTGTGTACTTTTGCTTCATTAAACCTTTCATTTTCCTGCTTGATATTCATTTTGTTTGTGATTTCTCACAACATAAGACAAGAACCTGCTCACTAGAACTCTGGGTTGAGTCCTATTTTGGATATCCATCCCTGCTGAGCTCTCTGGCACCCCAGATAGCCACTTTCCTCAACTCCAAACCTAGAATCTCTTAAAGTTGGAAGAAGCAAAGACAGATGCATAAATAAAAATTTATTTATTTGGGCACCAGGGCATTCAAATCTATTTGTACTATTAACTTTGTGTCTTGAAAACCCAAACTAGTTATTTACTTCCCAAGTTTTGGCAGTGGCCTTTCATAAATCAAATCGTGTCCCTCAGTTTCCCTAGATGGAGAAACAAATATCCACCATTTGCCCTATTATTCTCCTAAAACTGTCAATAGATTTAATAGTTTAGGCTACTACAATTAAAATTTATATATTTTTTAAAATAAAGCTGGTGTGACTATACATTTGGCATTACTAAAAGCATTATTCAAGTGTCTAAGACGTACGCTAAACATTAAGTGGTTAAAATAATTTAAAATGAGTTTTTATGTAAATGAGAATACATAAACCTTTAAACCCTATTTTTGAGTGAAAATTGACCTATTTGAAGAATTTTCTCATTTAGCAAATGTCTTACTTTCTACAATATAAATATAAAAGGAAGTATTTATATTTAGGCTTGTGTAAAACTAAGAATACATAGATTTGATGCATACAAATGTGCCTAGTAAAAAGTGAGCCATTCTGAATTAAAGTAAAACTAATAATTCTTGATATGTCACTTAAAATAAGGTATTAGAAAAAGAGTATCTCAAAACCCCTCGTGTATTTTTTTAAATCTTCCTCCTTGAATAAGTCGGGCAGGAAACCTCAACATTTATTTGAGTATTTAAGAGTTCCCTTTGGAGTGGAATTGATAGAGCTTGGTATCGCTATGTATAAATAAATAATTTGAAGGTTTCTATGTCCAGATGAAATTCTAAAATCAGATAAGTGGGTTTCATTTTATCTTTTGTTATTTTAGCAGTGGGAAGCTTAGTTTTTCCCTTCCCTCAATGGCCTGTAGTCCTCCCAAGATTACTCTCTTGGGCTCTCCTGTGGCCTGAGGGATGTATTAGGATCTCATCAGCTCTTTTAATCTGATTGTCATTCTGCATTTTAATCTCTGCTTTTAGGTCCTATCATAAATGGGAAAGACTGCATAGTCTCCCCTTTCTCTTTACCTTCTAAACCACACTCAGTCCACAGCAGCCCAGGAGTTATAAACGCTGATAACAGATATGCTTCATTGTGAAAATGTATTTGTTAACGCTTTTCTTCTGACAGTTAATAACGTAAGATTCAGTTTAAAAGCTTGTAATTGTGTATGCCATTTAACATCATGATGGTTACTAGTGATAGCTATATGCTTTATAAAGATATAAGTGGAATTCATCAGTTCATTTCTTAATTTTTTTAAATGATTTGCTTAACTCCTAAAATATGCCAGAAGTTGGGCTAGGCATTCAGAAGACAAAAATAAACACGTTTCATGACTTTAAAAACTCACAGTCAAATAAAGAGATGGTCATATAAATTATTATAATAGAATATGACAAAAAATAAAGTATAAAGCTCCATTTGGGCACAGAAAATGGATGAGATAACAAAACTGAGGCAAAGGTCAGGAATGGTCAAGTTAGATACCACACAGAAGATGGTGCTTGAACAGGTTTCAAAGGAAGAATATGAGACAGTTGAAGGAAGCCACTTCAAGCAAGGACACATCCAAAGATTCAGAAGAAAAACATAACAAAAATAACATTGTTACATATCTGTCAATAGTTTGATAGATAAAGAACATAAGATGACATCTGGCATATTGCTGAAACTGGACATTGTAAATTCCTGTGAGGACGTAATAATATTTGTGTTCAGTATCAGGATTTTCTTGGTTTAGTATGTCCCTGAAGTCCCATGGAAATGAAGAAGAAAACAGGTATGGCTCCCAGAATCTTAGAAAACCTCACCAGATTTGTGATGCCTTCTATAATCAAGCAATGTGATTATTTAAGCCCAGTTCAAAGGGGTGACTTAAACAAATAAAGGGAAAAATGATTTTTCTACGACAAAGTTATTCCTGCATAGCCCCATCACAGCATAGGACAGAATCTGTAGAAATTCAGAGAAATGTAATGCCTAACAGTTCACCACCAAAAACTTATACCACAAGCAAAATCATTTTTTTTAAAGATCCCTCTTTTCTTGTCACCCCTTGTGTTCTTCTGGAGCATTCCCACTGTGACAATTCTTTGACCTCACAGAGAACTGCAGTCCTTTATCCTTATTGCTTCATTACTATCTACCAGCTCCCTCAGGAATTTACTTCTCTTCTTCAATAGCTCTTGTTCCAGAGCTTTTCTAATAATGACTCTTTTGCAAACACCCTGGATGCCTTGGGCTCTTCCTCCTTCCATCACGTCCACTTTGCAAACCCCAGTGATGAATCCAACAGTTCACTTTCTTTTTGAGCCAGCATTCATGGAGCTAAGTATAGCTAGACAAAAGTCTTAAAGCACAGAAGACTGGAATCATGGTTCATTAATGAATACCAGCCTCAAATGTTCATTTAACACTGAGAGACTAAAGTGATCTCCCACTCACTATCACAGTAACGATTTAATACCTTCTCTTTGCTCCTCAACTGCCCTATCCCTTTTTGTTCTCAGCAGATATCCTGACCTCATAGTTCACTGAGAATATAGAAACCACATAATAAATATAACATTATCTTCTCATTACTAAATGTGCACTTGCCACCATCTAGTTATTTCCCTCTTCCCTCTTATTACAAAAGAGGAAGTAAGCCTTTTAAAAATCTATCTTTTTCAGTTTTTCGAGTAACTTTTTTTAATCCCCTTTCCTATTTCTTCCATCTCTTTCTCGCAGATTATTCTCATCAGCATTCACATACCCTCTCATACCTCTCATGTTTGAAAAAAAAAAGAGAGAGAATCAAAACAAAACTTTCCCTTGGTTCCACATCTCCACTTCAACTGGTATCTATTTTTTCAGCTTCCCTTTAAAGCCAGCCTCAACTTCATCACTTCCCAAGACATCTTGCTCAGAATCCCACCATCCTAACTCTTTCTTGGGTCACTAATGATTTATATCAAACTAGTTCTAGTATCGCTTGACCTCTCACCCCCATGCAAAATCCTTTCCCACTCCTGACAAGCCTCTTTGCTTCTGCAATAACACACATTCCTGCTCGTATTTTTATTTCTTTGGTTCTTCCTTTTCAAAACCAAAGAAGAGCCTGAGTTGAGGATTTGTGTGCAAGTAGTTGATTTGAGAGGTGATCCAAGAGGATGCATGTTAGGGACGTGGTAGAGAAAGAGACAAGCAAGGAGGATAAAACCACAGTAGTGTGATATCAAGGTCAATCGTAGGCAAGAGTAGTAGAGACAAATTCCTCTGAAGCTTTCTTAGAAGTACACAGAATGCTTCCTCTTAATTGCCCCAAAGACTTTGGTATTTCTTTTTTCTTTACCCTATCACTTAATTTTTGCAGGACTCAGGACCCAGTCCTGGGCCATCTTCTCTTATCACTTCAATATCCCTTCCCAGAAATCTCAGATATTCTAATGCTGCAAATGGTACTTAAATGTTTATAGTGCCTAAATTTTGTCTACTGAATAGGCTGATATTTCAGGTATAATTTTCTACATGACATTGCCATTTGGAGATTCATTAGACATCTATACCCCAAATAATCTCTTGATTTTCCCCCATTCCTGCCCCCAAATTTGCTGCTGTTTTAATTTTCCACATCTTAATAAATTCCACTCACTCAGTTACAAAAATGGAAATGTGGGAATCATTTGACAGCCTCCTTTTTCTCCCTACTTATATCCAACTCATCACCAAGTTCTGTCAATTCTACTGCCACATTATACCTTAAATTTCTTTACTTTTTATGCCTTATTCTTCTTCTAGATTATTATAAGAGTCTGTTTCCATTTTTGCTTTCCTCCATTCCACTCTGCACATGGTAGCTAGAATGATCTTTCAAAAATATATGCCAAATTTTATTACTCTCTCACCTAAAGGTTTTAATTGTCTTTATATTATCATTAAGTAGATAATAATTTGTACTGATTTTCTTATGAGAAGTCCCAGTTTATGCCTATTGTCACAGAGTAATTATTAGCAGTGTCTGCCTTCTTTTTTCAAATTGCCCAGTTTTAGACAGTAAATTATATTATCCAAATCACTCTACTCTTAAAATACAAAATTCCTGTATGACTTAGTGCCAACTCAGCTACAGAAGTTAAGCACCTGGTCTCATATTATTACACTCTAGCCAACTTGAAAGCACCAACCACTTTCTGTTTCAGAGTCCTTACACACACTGTTCCCTCTGAGTACAATGTATTCCTTCTGAAGATTATACCTGGCCAACTCCTGTCTTTCATCAAGAGTCCAGTTAAGTATATCTTCTAAAGCAGGCATTTCACAACATAGTATAAATCACTAAGGCATTTTCTTTTTTGTTTCTTCTTCCTTTCATTCTTAATGTAATTATAAATTTATGTGTACATTTATTTGTTAATACACATCTTCCCCACTATATAGTAAGCACGAGGACAAGAAACATTCTACAGTTATATACATTCTAGCACAGCACGGATGGACCCCCATTCTGGGTGTTCTCTACTACTATGGAGTAGAACAGAGAGAGAAATACTAGTCAAGGCTTTTTGATACACCCATTTTCTAAATCTGAATATATAAAACCTCTAAGCACTCTGACTACTAGAGTGCAATGAAGATGTTGAAAGAAAATGCCAATGTAGAAAAAGCACATAAAATTTTTTAGTACTTTATGAAACTAAACAAAACTGTCTAAACACAATGAGACAAAGTCCACAGAGGCAATAGTTTAGAATGCCTTGGTAAAAAAGGGAGCATTATCAGCTCTCTCAAACAGTAAATTTACAAAAAGGATAAAATACTCAATGAAAAATTCAGCTTAGGAGAAAGAAGGCATTCATATGAAAGTATATGCTGAATCAGTTCTCAGATTAAGAATCATAAATTGATAAATTTTCAGAGCCAAAAAGATCCTGGACATGAGCTAGTTCCATTCTATTATCTTGCAGGGAAGAAAGCTGGGAATCAGGGAATGGAAGTAAAGTTAGAAAGTCCACAGTAATAACTGGGCTCCCGTATTTCTGCATGATGAGACAGGTGTATTGCAAAAATATTATTTTCCTAGTAACTGATAAAAAATCTAGTGGACATGTACTATTTTTGAGGTAAAAATAAACATACTAGGTTTATAAGAAAAAGTCTTTAGATAATCTATTACTCTAAGAAATATCTTCTATACCCCATCAATCTCCTATGAGGGAGAAATTAAGATGTAGTGGTAAAAAAATTTATATATATATATATATATATATATATATATATATATATATATATATTTGGATTTGTAGAACACAGTTGCAAAAGTGAATTATTAAATTACATTTCAAAGCAATCTTTTTCAATAAAATAAAGTATCCACTATTGTCACATAGTTAATGAGTTTATTTATTTTTTAGTTAAAATGTGTTCTTGGGTTTCTCCCCTTTGATAAATTTTGTTTTTCATTTTATGAAGTGATTCATTTCATATAAGTGATTCCGACAGTGAATTCACAAATTTCTTACTAAATTCTGAGCCTTCAAAACACACTTTTCAAAGATGTGGTTGTAGCATCATATACTGGATACTTTCTTTACCATGTCAAAACATATTCATTTACAAAAAGCTCACACCATTTATTTCCAAAGGAAAAGGAATTCACCTATCTCCCAACCCTTGAAAGAAAGGTCGTATTGTAAGACCTATACTTTCCATAGATGACCCGCATCACTGCTGTATCACCACATGAAAGGCTAGAATGGCAGGATTAACACAAGGGCCTATGTAGCCTGCTCTCTGCCAAGATAAATATCCCATTGTAACATCCAAGAATGGGAGGCTGAACATTTTCTATATAGACATTCTAGGCCCTCACAAATTCCTCCCCAAATTCTTCTGAGTCCAGATTTAGTGACTCACAGGTCCTACCCATAGTATATAATTTGTCTGACTTTAGAATGTAAATACGGTCTACTAACTTTTATACTGTATCCTAGTTTAAATAAATATTAAAATCATTTTACATGTTTAAATATGAATATTAGAGAATACAATATTTAAACATGTAAAATAATGTTATGCATATTAAAAAGAGCATAATATGCATAAAATAAAATTTTGCATATTAAAGAGCATTATTCTATTCAATAAAAATACTTGCCAAAGAGCCTCAATAATACATCAAATAAATGAAATGAAGAGACAGATATGGGAGAAATTATTTTACTCATCAAGACTTTCTAATATATGACATTTTTCCAAACTGAAAAACATACAATGCAGGAAATTCTCCACCCCAGAAATATAAGCCAGTATTTAGCAATTATGTGTCCAACTGACTTGAAGGCTGCTAAGAGCCCCATGTGAGGTTTTCATTACAAAGATCTTATCTCCGATGCATCAGGACTAACTTGGAGATTGTAATTACTTTTACAGAAGTTCAAGGCTGGGCTTCTTGGGTATCTTGGCTTCCTCTTTTTGTGGGGAAAAAAAGAGTCTAATGATGTCCTGGAAACAATGAGCTTAAAAAGAAATAGCTAGGAGTATTTGATCCTCCTTTGACAAAGTGTGAACACTAGACCCTTTCCCTGCAAAGCGGAAATGGACGAAGCTAACGTAGAAGAAAGGGAAAGAATATAAGTAGAGCAAATAGAAGAAATGCATATGTTACTACTATTCCTTTATCTCAGCGAAGCTATTTCAAGTGATTACTGGGGGAAACTGCTCATAGTCAATCTCATATTTTCACTCCATGTTTGACATCAATGTTGTCAATACGACATAATCGTCTCTGTCAAAAGCATCATTCATTTTCAAACTGCAGAGTTATTTACAGTCATGTCTTCATTCAATGTAACACTACCACTCAACACTCATCTGTCCCTTCTCTGTTTTAAGTAAACATTCAGGCAGACTTTTAAAGAAGCTCTATTTTAGGTTAGGCTAACAACCTGAAAATGAACCCAAAGAGAAAAATTTCTTCTCTTGTCCAAATACCATTTGGACAATTGGATAAAGTTTTTCACAAAAACTGGCATTTCAAATTAAGTTTTGCTTGGTAAGAGACATGGTGCTGAAAAGTGACATTTATAGTGACAGCAATATGGGTCCCCAATAAAGTAGACTGTGTTGTATTCTGCTCTAATTATAACTTTTTAAAATTGTGTTTTTAAATTTGGAAATCAATTATAATAATGTAGCTTCTGGTTAAATACCTACTCTAAATCTCTGTTTACAAAAACATGGCTGATATGGGTTTTCGAATACAATTTATAAAAATATTGTGAGGAAAACTTAGTCTTATGCTTCTAAGCACCTGATGAAAACTGTTTTCTTCATAGCTTCTACATATCCAGCATGGTGGTAGAAGCTACACAGAATATGAAAGAATGGTAGTGATATGAAGAAAATAAGGGCTAAGGGAAAATGGACAGTGTTTTAAAAATAAACTTAATTTTTTTCTTCTAACTAACCTTTCAGAAAACAAATCTTACAACTCTTGATATATCTAGAACTTTCTATTTCCCGTAGGCAACTAGTTATATCTTTTTACTAGCAGAAGACATGATAATAGCTAAGAAGAGGTGGATGGAATTTTGAAAATTAGAAGCAGATTTAGAGCTAATTTGACAGACAAAAAGAATTTTAGTGGTCTAATGACTTTCAGAAACCATCCTTAGTGCTTTTGTTAAGAAATGTCTAAATAGCACTAACAATCTGTGTGGAATCCTTTTCTCTTGATATAAAATATATCAAGTACATAAACTAAAAAGATAAGTCAGATATTCTAAATATATTTTCATTATCTGAAAAAAATTGAAATGGATCATTTTGAAACCTGTGCATTTAAAAATACTAATAGCCACTTGTATACCAGACTCTTTGCATAAATGATTTCATTTAGGCCTCCCTCCAGACCATCAATTTGTTATCATCATACCCATTTTACAGATTAGGCAACTAAGATGGACAGAGGTTCAAGGATTTGCTTATGGTTCTAGTTAATATTAATAGTGGTGTAGCTAACATTACCATTGACATAAAGAGTGTGACCTTTCCATGAGTATTCTCTCAGTAGGGATTCTAACAGTAGGGATTATTAATGTCAATTTATGAAAGAACAAAACCAATCAAATCTTAGTTTTCAACAACTTGTGTTGTCAAAGAGCTTATTTAGCTAGTTCACATAGAGCTGGGATTTAAACATAGATTTGGGGGGAATTTTTTTTTTTGGTGGTGGTGGTGGTGGTTGTTTTCACTTTAAAGCCAATGCTTTTCTCAACAAGACATACCCATCTAAGATCAAAATTGGAATTTGAATTCATATAACTTGTTTTCAATAAATGCATAAATTTTAAGAACATCAAAATAATTGCTTATTGTCTTTATTTTACTGTTCTCTGATTTCCTTTTGTCTCCCTCTTCTTCAATTCATGATTATGTTAGCCAACTCAGGATCCCTGGACTCGATTTCATGAGAATTCTTCCTTTTATTTTGATTATCAGATGTTTCTAGAACTAATGCTAATATTTGTTTTCCATTTTATTGCATTTTGCCATGTTTTCCTAGCTTTTCCTATAGCACCTCTACTACCCGGATACCACCAGGCTCTTAAGAATGTAGACCATGCTGAATACCACCATACCATAATTTTCTCCAGTTCATTTTATATCTTGGATTACTATTACCAAAGCACACTACTCTTAGATATTCTCTATGTCTGCTCAATTCCTAAGAAGCTCAAGCTCTCTTTCATTGTCAGAGTAGGTTGAACTGACCATAGTCCATTTTCTGTCCTCTCAATATCTTGCCTTCTCCCTCCCATTTTCTATGTTTTTTTCTCTATATTTTATTTTTTTTTCTATTTCTGCATGTCCATTGCCCCAAATGAAGTCCATTTTGTTCAAACTCCATTCATCCTTTTCTTATTTTCCTTATATTCCCATCTCCACTATTTTCTTGCCCTGTCTGAATATTAAAAAAAAAATTGAGTACTATTTTTTTATTACATACAAGCAGCTAAGAAATAAAGTTAGAAACAAAGTCTTAAATTACAGAACAACTTACACATAATGATAGTTGTGAGGTGTTTTTAATGAATACATCTTTTACCATGATTGTTACTGTCTCCTATAATTATATGTGTTATGCTTTTGGCTCCCTTTTCTACTTCTTATGTTCTTGATTTACATTAAAAAAATAAAAAGTTCAGATAATAAGCATTAGTTACAGAATTGTCACCTCCTCACTCTACTTATTGACAATAATTTGGAAATAACAAACATCTCTTCTGATTATTAGGCCATCCATTTACCATGACCTGGGGCCACTTCTCAGTGATTAATGATGTGTGAGCTTGTTGCAATATTAAAAAGAGCAACCTGAACCTTAACTCCAAGTATGACAACATCTTTAGAGGCTTACAACAATTATGCTTACTTTTTTTTATTTCTAGATGTCTACAATCAAATAAGTAAATCTCTATTCTTAATATTGAAAAAAGACAAGTAATTGATCTAAAATTTAAAATCTACAGTTTTGTGAATATCTTATGTTTTCTTAAATTCATTAGCCAGTGATATGCAGTCTGGAAAACACACACACACACACACACACACACACACACACACACACACACACACACAATTCTGAATAAGAAAATGAAAGAATCCTTTTGGGGGGTATTTTACGTCTATGTATATTTCTACGGGATATTTCAAGATCCTTCATGAATTATATCTTCATTTGAATAGTAATTGACCATTTACAATGTATTTTTAAAACATAACATCTCACTTATTTTTACAGAGGTAGGTATAGCAAGTAATGAAAAAGAACTGGAATTAAAGGGTATTAAATGGTTTTCCAAGTTCATGTACTAAACTGGGGCTATAACCTAGGTCTTCTGATTCTTAGCTCATGGTTTTTTCTATTCTATCAGGCTGACTTAAAAGTTAGATCATATATGTACTACCTAAAGTAAAAGTAAATATTGAGCTTTAATTTTTTAAAAAATAAAAAATGTATTTTTAAAATATATTCTAACATACATAATTAATTTGATCTGGTGTGACAAAGGAAAGAAGCATTCTGATTAATTTTATTCTCTGGTTTGCAGTTTTTGAGATTTCAAACCTGGTTAAACATACATTCATCATGAGAGAATTCAAACTTTAATGCAAAGGACACTCCAAAATCTTATAGTACTTTGAGATTATATTTTACAGAGATAGTATCAGCTATGATTTCCAACTGGAACAGTATACCAACACAATTTTATCCCATATGGCATTACTTTCTGGCTGTGTCAATACAAATAAACTACAAAGTAATGTTTGTTTGTTTTTTTCCTCAGAGCAAAAACATTTTTAAGGTGTGCACATTGTGACATGAAAAGCTTTTAATTCTATAAGTGTACATTAATTTTTCTAAGGCCTTGTTTCTCATTAAAATAATGGTTGCACATATTTTCAAAACATATTTTACTATACTTTCAGATAAAATATTTATTTTAGATTTATGCAATAATCATCAGTTCCACTTTGAACATCATGGCCATAAGTACATTATACATTTCTTTGAATGGTCATAGATGTTGAGTGAGGAAGTTGAGAAAGATGAGGAAGATGGAGGCTAAAATGAATATTAAAAGACAAATAAACTAACACCAATAAAACTGTGTTGCATGTGCATATTAGTTTCCTACTGATGCTTACTAGATTACGACAGAATAAGTGGCTTAAAACAGCATAAATTTGTTATTTTACAGTGCAGGAGGTCTAAAGTCTAAAATGGGTGTTATAGGACTAAAATTGAGGTGTCAGAAGAGCTGTGTTCCTCTGGAGGCTCTAGCAGAAAATCTACTCTTTGCCTTATCTAGCATCTAAAAGCTGCCTGCATTTCTTGGTCTGTGGTCACATCCCACTGACCTCTGCTTCCTTCGCCACATCTTCTCTGATTCCGACCTTCCTGCTTCCCACTTGTAAGCAACCTTTGTGAGTATAACGGGCCCACTCAGAAAATCAAGGATAAACTCCCCATCTCAAGGTCCTTAACTTAATCACATTTACAAAGTCCCTTTAACCAGTAGGTTTTTGGGGATAGGACAGGAACATCTTTGGGAGGACATTCTTCCCATAACAGTATGCATAAAATATTATAACTTTAAAATCAACATATAGATATGATAAAAAAAGGATTCTTATATAAAATTGATTTCTTTGAATAGTAATTGTGATCTGTGTATGAAAGGTATGAGATGTTAATGCTGTCAGTTGTTTTAGAAATACAAATCATGTAAATCCAATACCTGAAAGCTGTCTTCAGATGAGGAAATGTGTTTCCCCTTACAGAGCAGTATGTAAAAATTTAAATTGTGAAAAAAAGTTTTAAGACAAATGTATACTATGGAATATGTTTTTAAAAATTGTTTTCCATTAAAATTGGCATTTATAGATCTCTCCCTAATAGCTATGGCTAGATCAGCTGAGAGGAAGGCAAAATAAGCGGTAAGGAAGGCAAGAGTGTATTGTGAAACTGGTTTTTAGCCTAGAGGTATCCTAGTGAAAGAAAATATGCCACAAAAGTGAACTGAGGAGAGTATAAGGTGTTTTTTTTTTTTTTTTTGCTTCTTTGAGCACTATTTCATCCTGTTTTTGAAATTACTTTTAATAATATAGAGAAATTGGACAATTTAACATTTAAAAAAAATTTTTGAAACAAGTAGCTTCACTTTTTAATGACTTGAGGCAAAGACAACAGGTTTTTTTTTCTAGAAAACATTATTTCGCTCTAATTCTTAATGATTATTCTCTAGGAATTAATGTATTTGTCTTTTATAATAATACTATTTTTGAATACTTTAAATTTTTTCTTATCTCTAAGTGTGTGTCCGTTGGTATTATTAACTGCAGCCTAAAATCATAAAAATGCTTTATGCAAGTATATACTATTCCAGGGGTGTGCTGAAGCCTGCTTGTGCTAGCTTCTGAAAGCTGATTCTGAATGCATCTCCTCCCAATTCTGAGTTCAGTGGCATAATGCTAATAGTTTTAAATGGGCCATGGTGGGAGTATTTACACCACAGAATCAGCAAATGTGACAAATAGGGCTTTTTCTTTCCCAGAAAGCTAATTATTAAATACTTACTAGCATCCCTCTGCGCTCGCAGGTTCAGTGCTAATTGGGTTAAGAATTTAAAGTATCTTCTAATTAATCATGGCTACTTGGAAACCAGTGTGATTTCTATTGAATGATGTAATATGGCATATTTTGAACTGTTCCATCTTTTCACTTGCGAGATCTGTGATGTCGGATTATAGTTTAATATCATCATATAATTACAAGACAAAGATAATATAAAAAGTAATTTCTACTTTGTAATACATAATATTGATATCACGTACCCTCAAATATGATGTACTAAAAAGGACACATCACTTCTAGAGTATTCTTGTCAGAAATGCATAAACATAAGAATAGAAGAAAATCAGATAAACCCAATCTGCATATTGTACCAAACGAATGATCAGTACTCTTTAAAAGTGCTAAGGTATTGAAAGACAAAGAAAGACTGAGGAATTGATTCACATACTGAAGATTAAGGAGACGTGACACAAATCTTGATTGGATTATGAACAAAACAAAAAGGGCATTAGTGAGAAACTGGTAAAATTTGAATCATGTCTATATATAATAAGTAGCATTGTGTGAGTGTTAATTTTCTGATTGTAATAATCTATGTTTATGTGAGGTAAATTAGAGAAAGCTGGTGAAGGGATATACAACACTTTCTATACTCTTTTATAACTTTTTAAGTCTAAAATTATCTCAAAGTACAAAGTTTGAAAAATGTTTAAAGTTTTTTTTTAAAGAATATGTACATTAGAAGTAGGCAAACCTAGATATAAATCTTGATTTTACAAAACTGTGTGACTTTGGACAGAATATTTAAAGTACTTTTTATATTTAAGTTCACTTTTCTCATTCCTAAGAGCTAGATAATAACTACATTTATTTTACAGAGTGGTAGCAATTAAATAAGATAATGCTTTCTAAATCTCCTAGCAGTGCCAGATACACAGTATGCATTGAATAAGTAATAGTTAATGAAGCTATATTAATGTCAAAGAAAATATAAAACTGTTACTATATATTTTTGACAATTATAAGGTTCTGAATGCCCTTATAGTGCTCCTTCAAGCCCATAGATATACATGATTGCCAAGAATCAAAAGTATGCATTTTCAAAGACACAATTAAAACCATCCATAGAATTTTCACTGCATGAGGGCCATAGTCTTGGCCTAAAAGAGAGAGGAGTCCAAGGGCTCAACTGAACTGGCCTAATGTAGCATGAGCTATATTTTGGGATCTGGTAATATAAACAGAGTGGCTTGGCCTTGTCATTAAACTCTAGAGACATTGCTCTCATGGTTTCTGAATTGGATAATAACACAGTTGCCTGCCAATTCCTATATGCAATTTCCCAATATTGTACAATCATAGCTTCTTGCACAAATGTCAACTATATGGCAGATTAATTTTAATCATGTAAACCTGGAAGAGAGATGTGCCTCTAGGTTTACCAGAGATTTTTTCTAGTGACAAATAATATATACTCCCTAATAAGTTTTACCCTTGTGGGCTAAAGGCCAAATGTTGCCAGCAATGTTGCCCAAGATCTGTGCTCATTATTTCTCTCTCTGTATATATATGTGTGTGTGTGTATATACATATATATTTAAGACATATATATGTATGTATTTTTATAAATACACACATATACACATAATATTTCTCAGTCTTGTTCAAATATAAGCAACACATGGCAGCTAAGCCAAAGGCACACTAAAAAAAAATATCATCAATACATGTCAAAACTTCTCTTGTAATTAATAAAAATATTAATTTAAAAATTTAAAAAGTTCATGTTTGTTTTATTATGCTAAGTTCTCTATGCCATATTAATTTTTACTTATTTGGGTTGATCACAATTTTATGGCTAACCAACTTGAAGACATATAATGTTCCTGAAATGTATAAATTATTTTAATAAAAATTTCACCTGTAGACAAAACCATCTATTCCTATTCCCTGTAACTTCATTCTTAAAGCAGATTTTACATCATGCAGGTACTAACCTAAAGACAGAATAACCACCAAAGGGTCCAATGACCTCAGTGACATGAAAATACAAAACCATGAAAATTTTTCTCACGGCTGCCAGGAAGAAACTGAGAAGCAACACTCAGTGAACAGTCTTACTTATACAGAAAGCCCTATGCATATGGTTAGGTCTAAAAACACGGGTTTCTAATTTTCAGTTCAAAATGTTTTTTACCTAGCCATTCTCCACCTAGGAGTGTGAAAAGCACTCTGTGAAGTTAACAGCAGGTTTTTAGAAGAGCTTTCAGGTACAGAGTCCAGATTTTGCTATTCATCTTCATGGCTAGGAAGGAAAGAAAATTTTCAAGTCCCTTCAGGGGTTTTATAGGTACTCTTGCTTCAGCTTACTATTTCTAGTCTTCATAAAACAAAAAACACTGAGGATGACATAGTGAAGCAGTCAGTTTATTCCAAATGCTGAAGTGCTTATTTTACCTTACATTTTACAAGTTTACAATTTTGGAGTCATTGGAGCTACTCATTGCCTCAGTGGTGCAATATTTTTTAAAGTTATTTCTGACCATAATAGACACTTTTAGATCTTCAGTGAGAGGAAGCCCCAGAGGCAAAATACAATAAAGATTTAAGGGGCTGTTCAGTACAGCACTGTAGCTTCTTTGTGGAAGAGAGAAACTGAAGTGAGGGGGCTGGCCTGGTGTGTGATTATTTCTGACAATGCTTTAGTTTGTTTAATTTTCAATTTATGACAGTACTTTGTGGCACTGGAAACTATGATCCAAAGAAAGATAAGCTTTCATCTAAGATGTGAAAGATTTTTGTTTTGTTTTGTTTTTATGTTGTTCTTTTTAGATTTGGTCAACAAATTGTGTTTGAAGCAGATGAAATAGCCAAAAACAGAACTCAAACTACTCCTATTATGCTCCAACCAGCCCCCTATGTTTGGTTTCCTATACATGTGGGAAAAGATGAGACACACTGCATTCTATATTTCAATTATTTTCACTGAATAAAGAAAAACCAGCTTATTTCATTGTTTATGTTATATGATAAAATATTTTCTTATCATGAAACTCTGAGCTCATTGCAATATTATCAGAGATATATTTGCTGTTTCTGAAGGCATCCATCATGGAAGTGTTTGTCTTATATTTGTTGGTATTTTACTTTACTTTACTAGATATATAAACTGGATTATAAACAATTCAGTTTAGCTTTCATTTGAGCACCATAGAATTTTAGTGAGTCCCAGGCTCAGACAAATATTCTTTTATGGATATGTTTAGCAGATTCCTTTGCTAGTGAAAGCACTTAATGTAAATTTCTTATGCTCTTCCCTCAAGAGAAATGGTGTTAAAAAGGAAGGAAGGAAGGAAGGAAGGAAGGAAGGAAGGAAGGAAGGAAGGAAGGAAGGGAGGGAGGGAGGGAGGAAGGAAGGAAGAAAAGAAGTAAGAAAATGTATTTCTGTTTTTCATATATAAATATACAATATGTATAATATATACCCTATTATACATTTATATACAAACATATATTTATATACATATACACACATACAAGTTAGCATATTTCTTCATATGTGTATATACATACATATACCCTTTTATCATATTTAATGATGAGCACGTGGACTGTGGTGCCCTGATAATTGGCTGCTCACATCAGACTATTGAATTTGTTAAGATGACAATTCACTGGCAAATAGAAATAGAGGCAAGAGATTGAACAAGCTCTAAAATCACACAGAAATCTTTGTCTATCACATTTTCTCTCTTCTAAATCTTCAGACTTTCCTTGTCCCTTGCTCCTCCCTCTTGTCAACCCAGAGAAATGAAGTCTGACCTATCTGTCTTTGAAAAATGATGTATTTTCTTCTTGATATGCTGGTGTCCTACTAGTCTCAAGGATTTCAATTTCTTTTCTTATAATCAAACAACAGCCTTCATTTAATGTTCTAATTTTTCACCTCTTTTTTACCCTTAACTCTCTGTAATCTGATTTCTGATCCAATTAATCTTTGAAACCAGTTAATTTTCAAAGTGGCTTCTAGTTTCACCTGTATACTAATGAGTCCCAAAGGACTTCACACAAATGAATCCATAGGTCAATGACTATTCCTCATTTACTTAACCTCCCAGAAGTGCTTGACAAAGGTATCATTTCCTCTTTCTTGAAATACTTCTTCATTCTGCTTTTGGGATATTATACTCTCCTCAGTTTCCTCCTGCCTCTTGAGTTGTTTTTCTTTTGAGTCTTCTTGACAATTTACTGCTTACTTTCCAGACTCTCAGCTGTCAAGTGTCCCAGGGATCACTAAATTGGCTTTGTCTCTTTCATATCTGCGCTACCCTTGGCAATCTCATCTGTAAAAGCTTTAAATATCATTTACATGTGGGTAAATATACATTTACAATTCTAGTCTGGATCCTTCACCTGAACTCCAGACTCATATGCCAACTAACTATTAAACATCTCCACTTGGGTGTCTAATACTCATCTCAATCTAACATTTCCAAACCCGAGTTTATTATCTCTTCACTTCCTCATACCATTTCAGTTAATTACAACTCTATTTTTCCTTTGCTCATGTCCAAAACCTTGGAGTCACTGTGAATTCCGATATGTCCCTCACATTCCATATCTAATCCATTACCAAAAAACATTGGTTCTTTTTCAAAATGCATCCAGAATCTAACCACTACTTTCCTCTTTCAGCTTTACTACCCTGTCCAACCAGCGCCATCTCTCTCCAGTATTATCACAATGGCCTCCAAACTGATTTTTTTCTGCTTCTAGCCTTTGCCCTATTCAGTCTATCTTCTGTGAAAATGTGAGTAGGCTCACGTCATGCTTCTACTCAAAACTCTCTAATAGTGTTCTATCTTCTAGTAAAAGCCAAAGCTTTCACAATGACCTACAAGATCCTATATAATCTGGCCTGTTCTTTACCTCCTCCTCCTAATCTCTCCCTCTCTCTGCTCTAGCCTCATTGCTCTTCCTCTTCCTCAGACATGCCAGGCCTATACCAGGCTTAGGGCCTTTGTACTTGCTGTTACTCCTCCTATAACACTCTTCCCTTGTTATCCACATGACTCACTCCCCTGCCTCCATTATACAAATATTTCATTTAGGTGATCCAATGCCACCATCCCTACTACTAGACACACACACAAACACATACACACACACATAAATTTTAATTCATTTATTTATTACCTTTCCCCCCACCTTATTCTATTCACACTAAAATATAAACTCAATTTTAAGCTTTATCATATGTCTATTTTTACAACCTCTAAAAAATTTATTTGCCTGGTATATAAATGAATAAACAAATACAGAAATGAAAACTACGTTTCTCAGAGATGTAACTTTAACTAAATAGTTGATATTCTAATACACAGTCCACCACTGCCTCAAACATAAATCTAAAACTCAATTCACCACTTCAGACATGAGCTCAAACTTTAGTTCTACCAGTTACTAGTTAAGGGACTGCACAGAACCCTCAATATCTTTTCCTGTAAAGTAGGGATCAAAATATACCCAATACTTGTTCCTTCTTTGCCTATAATCTGTACTTTGCTTTCTATCCTACCTCCCTAAGTACCTGTTCATAGTTCTCTTCTCCTGCATGGTACTCATTTTCTGAATGCCCATTAAATGATGGAATTTTCTGTTTATCCTTGAAAATTTTGTTCACATTTTTACCCCAGGGAAATTCTTTCCTCTTACCTTCCCTCTCACCCTACCACTGCACTCCCACATATCCATACACACAACACCTGAGCACACTGGGTAAGCATCAACACGATATTTACATTGTATCAAGACTATCTTCTTACCACTCTAAACTGTGCAAGCATAATAACTACATCTTAATCATCTTTGGAGTCCCAAGGCTCTATCAGAGAACCAGGCCCATGTTAGGAGCTCAGTAAATTATTGTTGAATGACAAACGAATGAGTGCATAGAAGAAGGAATAAATGAAAGAGGTAAGATCACAAGGCACATTAAAAGCAATGGATTATGTTTCCTTGCATACTTTGAGAGCTCTGCATATTTTTATTGGAGCATTTAGAAATACAGCTTACAGATGAAAGTCAAAGATTCATGATCACATAAAACATTTCTTCACTACCTAAGCTAGCTAGTAAGTGAATACTTAGTTTGACCTGAAATTATCCAGTGAAATTCTTATGTCTATTTTGCAATTTTCTGGGTTAAGTGGCCTTGTGACTTGCAGAGAAATTTATAGTGAATATAGAAATGTAAGCAGGCCAAGCTGGAGTCCTTTGTGTTTTGGCATTAAATGGTGTTTAAGCTGGTCTTGAATCCTGGCCAATGCTGCAGCATTATTTGTTTTGTTTTGTTTCATTTGTTTTTTCCCTCTATATTTCACATGAGAAAGCCAAATATTTTATTAAATTACCTTAGTTAACTGTATTTTCACTTAAATGACACGGAGATAAAAAGAGATAATAGTTCTAGAAGTGTGCTGCTCTTCCATAATCCACATTGCCACTTGTGGAAATTTTGCAGAAAACTATTAATAATTGAGCCTGGTGCTGACAATAAAACTCACAGTATGCTCTTATTACATTTGTCATTCATGTTGCTTCCTAATACTTTATACCATTCTCTGTAAATATTATTATTAACTTTTATAATGTGCAACATTCATCTGTGTGGGATTTTAAAGAATAATATGAAAATATCAATAATATTAATCAAGGAGAAAAAATAAAGTTAATTAGAATTTCATCATTAAAAAAGAGGATAAAAGAAAGAAAAATTTTCCATTATTTTACATAAGTAGCATACCAGTGTGACTTAGGGAATGGTTACACTTATTGGCCATGCCTATCATTATATTAATTAAATGCAAGTGTGGTTATACATTTTCTCTTCCCTGGTGTGAGATGGCAGAGATTTTGCCTTGACTTCATTCTTTGGGTTTTGGGTTTCGTTTCACTGAGCTGGCTCTAAGAAACTGAAGAATCTTAGACTAAAAAATCATAATGTGATGTTATCTATAGTGCTTTGAAATATCAAGATTAAGTTTTCTTAAGAATCTGAAGATGTCCTTTAACTTTTGTCTGTATCATTTGAAAGATGAGTTGTGTAAAAAATAAAGAAACTATAATGTGCCCTTTATAGCATGGTAGGAATTATTCTCAAAGATAATTTTTCTAATTTTTGAGTGGCATCAGCTGCCTAGACAAGGCCAAGGACATTAATTATAGAGAAGATGCTAGGCAGGAATACTTATGTGCCTTTCATTGTTATAGAACCTCATTTGGGAGTTAATATCAGTGCTGTCTCCGGTACCATCCATCTGACACTTGGTAAATGAGTTGTCAGTAAAGGTGAAAATATATTAATAGTGCAGATCACTTGAAATGGGTTCTCTTATGTGTTTTATCAGAAAATTCTCCCTTTAGTTAACTCAGTATCTTTTCTGACACATTTTCGTTGCACTAAAGTGTCTTTTATAGTGTGCCAGAGTTATGAATACTGATGGACCTTCTCCTAAAGTGCCCCTCAAGTTCACTGCCATTTGCTCATTAGGTTTGCTTTTTATTGCATGTCAGAAAGTGCTTTCTTTTAAGCACCTACTAATAAATGGGAATTGATGAGAACCGTATCTCCAGAGCAGGCGGTAAATTCAAAGGTCTTAAATGAGGAAGTCTGTGAGGCATCTAAGACCAGGACATGTGCCAGTGGATCTCGATCTGGCTTACAGGGAATAGTCTATTTGATGTTAAGATTGAAGAGGCACACATTCATCAGCAGGACTTGAAGTTTCAAAATGGAAACAGTTCATTGCCCCATTGATAAAAGGACATAATAAGTTATCTTTTCAAAGATGTCTCCAGAATCATTTTCAATTGCAATTCATTTATATGAGTCACATGAATTGTAACTTTGCAGGAAGTGTTAATACACTATTTCTAACTTCAACATAAAATGTGTAAGGTGAAGGTGGCAGTGGGGTATGTGAAAATGTAGAGACAAAGAAAATGGTAGTGGTTACATAATGGCAGTGGAGGTAGGGGCCGGTGCTTATGTTCGCTTGGTTATCAAAACATCTGGGGATGAGGTTGTAGCAGGGGAGAAAGGGTGTACGAAAAGAGAGTGATATCTTTCTCTCCTCTCTGTGGGTCTCTTGGGCTGAGCATGGTTTGGAAATCTAACCCCATGCTTCCTAGCTCGGGAATACTTCTGAAAAGCAGGAGTATGTCTGGAAAGCAGCTTTTTAGTTCATAGAGATGTTCCTGAGCTGATTTTAGTGAGTACCTATTAAAAGGGAAAAATGTGAGTTAAACTTTCTGATGAAATGAGATATAGAAGAAAGATTGGTTATGTAAAATAGCTTGTTAACTCAAAGAGCAGGAAATCAATAAGTGAGAAAGGTATAACTACCCAGCAACAAATCATTGGTAAAAGAAATGAAACCTAGAACCCTGAAGGTCATTCAGAAATTCCAAATCAATGTTTCCCAATCATTTATTTACTACGTTCATGGTTTGGCCATATCTAGGAAGTATTTTTAAATTAATATTCTTATTTAAAATCAACTTGCTTGTTTGCTTAGCCTTGTTCCGTTTAATAATATATGTGATATATTAGTTTTATCTTTTCTAATATATATTAAAATACATGACTATTAAAGTTAAAAATTTAGGAATTTTAGTCTATCGTAAAAGTCCCATGTTCTGCCATTGGTACAAGTCCTGTGCTTTGGGGAACTCTATTCTAAGCAACAAGAGCGAAGTATCTGTCATAGATTTTGGAAAAGACCTTATCAGCAGGAATCAGGCAGATAGACTTAATACTAATTGTTTGTAATCTGGACCCTGCTCATTTTCAGGAGAATTTAGAGGTGACTTAAAATTGAGACATGTATATAATACAACTGTTAAGGTAAAAATATAAATATCAGAACTTTGTAGAAGGAAGAAGCAAATACACTGTCCCTTCTAAAATAGTTACTATGTGGAGTATTAAATTTAGCTGTGCTTTCTAGAAAGGTTAACATTATATTCAACTTGCTCATAGGCTCTGTGACCTCTGTTGAACCTTTTGAGAGATAACCATATGGAAAAATAGAGTATTCTTTTTCTATGTTAAGAAACTTCGAAGTTTCCTAGAATTTCTATTGAAAATCCACATACCCAGTCATCAGTTTCAAACCTGACAGGTTTCACTAACAGGAAGAGTGGGAGAGCTGGATCTGTCAAGGTGAGCATATGTGCGGGAGTGAGTGAAGCTTGAAGAGGGGCTTGCCTGGCAGAGGTGAGAGTGCATTTGAGGTTTAATGTCATGAATCTGTGGGCAGGCAAGACTGTTGACTTCTGTGCAAACTATTCCAGTTGCTTATTGCTGTATAACAAAGCCCCTCCAAACTTAATAGAATTAAAACAAAAATTGATTAATATTTCTTAAGGTCTATGAGTTGACTGGGCTCACCTGGGCAGGTTCCAACTCAGGTCTTTCATGCACTTATAGGCAACTATAAGCTAGGGCTAGAGTTATTTGAAACTCAAGTGGGCTGGATGTTTTAGATGGCACCAACATGGCTAGCTGTTGACACTGGCTGTCAGCTGGAAGCTTAGATGGGCTAGAGCACTGAGAGATATTTTTGTCATGTGGCTTCATCTTCTTATAGTTTAGAAACTGAGTTTTGATAACTGTCCCAACAGCAACCACTCCAGAAAGCAGGAAGCAGAAGCTGCCAGGCTACTTAAAGATTCTTATGAACTAGGACACCATTACTTCTGTGTTCTATTGAAGAGAACAATCATAGGGCCCACTCAGATTCAAAGGGGTTGAAGAAATAAACTCTTAATGGGGAAATGGCAAGGTCACAAAGTAGAAGAGTATATGAAATGGAAAATATTATTATGACCATCCTTGGAAAATATCATTTACCACATACTACAAGAGCCTTCTTCACTTTGGAATCTAGGCATATAAAAAGAACGTAAACCCAGGAGTAATCTGGGTTAGAGAATAGTGTTTTAGGCATGGTAGGCAACAAACTCTAAGTTGTGCTGACTTTGGAATAAAATTAAAATAAAATAAATAAAATAAAATAAAATAAATAAAATAAAATAAAATAAAATAAAATAAAATAAAATAAAATAAAATAAAATAAAATAAAATAAAATAAAATAAAATAAAAAATTCATTATGTAATCCAGTGACAGGAAAAAGCCCTAGATTAAAAGTCTGCTCCTAGCTTTGTACTTTATTAGCTGTGTAGCCTTGGGTTAGTAAGTAGGCCCTATGTCTTCACATCTACAAAACAAGAAGTTAGAATTGGATGATCTATGAAAGCCCTCCCTATTCTTAATAATTAGAAAACTATAAACTTACTGCCAATTTACCTGCTGTGGGTCAGAGGGAATGGTATGCTGAATTGATTGCTCATAAATTAAAAGAAGATATTTGGACCAGGGCTGGCTTTTTGGGAATCAATAGTTGACATTAAATATAATAGAAAAAATTATTGATGGCATTGATTGTTAGAGTTGTTCGTTGGCTCGACAGTCCTACAAAGGCATTTCTTAGTGGTCATTGATAACATACAAGCTTTTAAGGCTTTTTTTAAAAAAATGTTTTTTACTCTAATCTGAATTCTAGTAAGTAGTCTCTGGCCTATTAACAGATGTGGAAGCTGATAATTTTAATCAGACTAGCCACCTCTTAATATTGGTTTGTAAATCCATATTTCCATTCATTGAATGTCTTGAGGTAGAAACAGGCTATATGCAAGTCTATGACTGCGAATTGGCTACATGTTGATCCCTGTTCAGATAATGTTTATCTGTGACACATGAATAAGATATCTGAATCTAAATAGATGTAAAAGAGGACCAAAACAGTTCATATTCTCTCTCCTTTCAAAAAAAAAGTGTGAACATAGAAATATATTCTGTGCTCTATGCAGATGCAATGGGAACTTGAAACTGCAGTGAATGAGATCTGTTCTCTCCTGTGGGCAACCTAAGCAAGGGTTGGAAAGCAAATTTAAAATTGTCAGACATCTTAGATAGAAGCTTGAGAGAGGAGCTTGGCATAAGATACATGACTTGCTAACTTTTTGCATAATGAGAAGCTTAAACAATAGGACCAACTTGCATTTTATATAAACAGAGAACACTTCCTGGTCTTCTGGGGCTACCCAAATAAAACCCGTGAGGGTCAATCCATCTTATTCCAATCATGGAAAACTGCCCCTCTATGAAAACTGCCCCTCATTTATCTTAAGGAAAATGGCAGAATGGTTTGCCTCATATTCCAAAATCTCTACTTAAATTCTACAGAAATACAGCTGTGCTCTATAAACCAGTCACTCGTTGAGAGACTATTAGATGCAAGGCACTGTACCTGAAGGCCATCAAAGACTTTATTTATTCATTCTTAATTTTTTTGCACATTTGACAAATACTTTGAGTACTTACTCACTCAGTGCCAGGCTCTGTTCACCATGACAGAAGTCATTGGGTCTCTACCTAATAGCTACATGTCTCACCTGCTCTCATACACACAACCTTCCACAGAGGCCACCTTGTATTAATTTTACAAATACCAACTCTGGTGTCAGACCACCTAGATTATGGTGTTACCACTGATGGTGTGACTTTATTTATGTTATTTAATGTCTCTGTAAATTGTAGATAATAATGGTAACTATCTTGTATGCTTGTTGTGATGATTAAATCAGTTAATATACTATGACTAGTGGAACAGAACCTTACACATTATAAATGCTATATACTACTACTACTACATGATATTTTCAAGTGGAATTAAGAAAATGGCATTTCTTTCTTACCTCTTAAAGCAAATAAGAAAATGAGTAAAAAAAAAAATGAAGAGGAAGAGATATTTAAAATCTTCCTCATATTTCTGGGCTTACTAGCATAAATAGCCTAGTCCTTTCATTCATAGATTAGATATCCTCTTGTAGAATTTGCCTCTATCCTGAGGTATAACTTAAAATTATGAATCTTCATTGAGGTTTTAAACTTTGATTAATGTCCTGTGTTTTTGTTATTACTTTTGCTGTCTTAAATTTCAAAGATAAAATTGAAAGGCACGTCTCTAGAGCTTTTGATCTGGGAATTCCTAGAAAATCGCTTTACCATTCTTGGGGGAATAGTAATAACACTGATGTAGGCACCACAAATAGAATCATTTATTGACAGAATATTGTAGACATAATAAATTTTGTTCATTCTTCTAAGATATCTAATCCTGAAGTGATCTTTTTGATGTATATGAAGGTCTGCTGATTAAAGGGCCATATCTAATACCAAATGACCACTATACCTGATCTTTTCTACCTATTCCCAACATCTCAATTAATCATTTGCCATGGCATTGATAGACGTCGCACAAAGTAATAAAAGGTTTCCCAGTTTTCAGCCACTATGATGTGTTTAGAATTCAGGTCTCTCTATATCACTTTTAACAGCCCAAATAAAGACAAAAAGGTTAAAATTCTACTGTTGTTTTAAAAAAATACAATTAATTTTTTAAAAATGTCTAAATAACAATATTGCCCTAAGCTATAGTATAAGAATCTGAGTTAGGGTGACTGTGATAATCTTAGTATAGCCATGCTGGGCCAACCAAGTACAACACATGACATTCCAGCCTACTTGCTGTTCACTGATTCTGTAAAGGAGACACACATGTGCCACTACTGGTAGGTAGCTCAGAATTGAAGGCAAAGCCCAAAATTCAGATTTTGTTAAAGCATGCTTCCTGAAGCATATTTACATCTTAGCCTTTTGTAAGGCAAAATTTGAAATTTTCTGGCACACTCAGACACAGGGCCAGAAGACAATGAAGCTATTCAATACTTTTGGCATGAATTCTGCTGTTCCTAAAAGAATCTTAAGTTGTCATTGATTTTAAAACATTTTCAGCTTAAAAACCTATACATCTATGTAAATCAATGTGTTCATTTTGTCCTTCTATATTTTGTTCCAAATTTAGCCACAAAAATAAACTTTTGGCAAAAATGGTTCAGGTTCAGCAAAATATCAAATGGGATTTGCCCAGAGTTATTTTTCCTTACATCTTAAGCCCTAGCCTATTCTGAGAAAAACACAACCCACATGCCTCTAATTCATTTATACTTAATGAAGTGAAATATTTTGTCAGTGGTCTGCTGTCCAAAAGGGCTTTTGAGATCCTTGAATAATTTTCTTTTCTCTTGTCTTACATGTCTGCACTGATCAGATCCAAAAGACTTATTTTCTAACTTGTGATGTTTAAATAGTAAGAGATTTTCTTTCACTTTGAAATCTGGTAAAATGTGCATTCTTGTTTCCCATTTTTTGTCAAAGAATTTAGGACCTGATCATTTGAATATAATTTTCAAATAATAAAATCTTACTGAATTGTATGGTTTTCTTTCAGTGTTAAAACAAGGGGGAAAAGAACTCCAAATATGGTAAAATACTTCCCAGTTTGCCAGTTCATGTCAGAATAAAGATTAAATAATTACCTTCTTTTTGCTATTTGACTCTACTTCAGATAATTTAATGCAGATTAACACAGTCTACTTTTCTGTAAGCAGCATGCAAACCATGATGTGTCTTTTCCCATATTAAGCATTAATATATATGATTTAATGTGGAAGAGTTGGCTATTCCTGACCACTTCTCCCACCACAATCACACACACCCAATCCCTAGTATCCATATCTGATTTTCTTTTGAAAATAATTTAACACATCTGCTGTAATCTTGAGGGAAAAAGATATAAATTCTAATGAAAGCCAGACATGTTGATGACTGCCTGTAGCTCATACACTTGAAAATACCGGGCAAGATGCAAAGGAAATTTTATGAAACGATAACCCACAAAGGAGTACTGTATGTGAAGAACAGCCATGACTACAGAGTTAGAGTGCTGAAGCATCACCATAGATATTTTTCCAGAAGAGTAGATTCCCTAACCTCGACCTTGATGTCAAATGAACTGACCCATGTCAAAAAATGTTTCTCTCTAAATCGAATTTCTCATATTGTTACTCAATTATTTTATTTCATCAAGTTATCTGTAAATAGTCAATCAGCTGGATTCCAAGCTCCCCTAATGTGTTTTTCAAAATTGTCAATAAACCAGAGGACCTTAGAAAAGTCATATAGAAACAAAGCATTGAGAACTACTTTATCATGGAATTGACTGGAGAGCAAAGCATATTGTTGTGTAATTGCATGAATGCTGGAACTGGGTGGCATGGGTTTAAAACCATACTCTACAAGTATTACATATTCTTTTTGGGTAAATTACCTCTTTGTGCCTCAGTTTACTCAAAAAGATAGAGAGAGATTATAAATGGTACTTACTTGATTTGGCATGAATTGTACTATTCCTAGAAGAATCTTAAGTTGTCATTGATTTTAAAACATTTTCAACTTAAATGCTCATACATCTAAGTAAGTCATAACTGTTGTAGAATTTCATAAATTACTTCCTGTAAAGTCAGAATATACTCCTCATAAATAGTTTATATATTTAACTTTTTATGTCATTCCAGAGCATATCGTCTACTGCTTTATCAATACTTGCCCAAATGAATCTTCAAAACCAGGCTACACATTTGCCTCCTCCAGGAAGAGCTCCATGATTAATCTAGTTTAAATTTAGTATCTTCTACTTAATCTTACCTCAGGACTCCAGGAGTGATCAAATTACTTTTATCCAGATTTATTGTTTTGAAATCATATTAACACTTTATGTGTCTGATTTCTATCTCTCCAATTATAAAATCAGCTCTTGAGAGTAGAAATATTATATATTTTTCTTTCGTTTTTTTCTCTACCTTGCCTCCTCCTCAATAGCACATATACATACCTGAAATATTCAAAATAATTTATTCGGTTCATTAATTTTTTTAACTAAGAAAAAATGCTACTAAAATGGTTTTTAATTAAAATATTTAATTGTAAATATACATAACTTAAAATTTACTATCTTAACCATTTTTAAGTGTACAGTTCAATAGTATTAAGTATATTTACTCTGTTATGTAACCAATATCTAGAATGTTTTTTATCTTGTGAAACTGAAACTCTATTCTTATTAAACAACTCCCTATTTCTTTCTCCTCCCCTGCTCCCCAAGTTCCTGGCAACCACCATTCTACTTACTGTTTCTAGGAGTTCAACAACTCTAGATATTTCATATATGTGAAATCATGCAATATTTATCTTTTTGTGACTGAGTTTTATATTTAGCACAATGTCCCTAAGATTTGCCCATGTTGCAGCATGTGACAGAAAAAAAATTTTTTTAAGGCCAAATAGTATTTCATTGCATATCCATTCATCTGTTGATGTATATTTGTGTTGCTCCCACTTTTTAACTATTGTGAATGTTACTGTTAAAAACATGGATGTGCAAATATCTCTTTGAGACCCTGCTTTCAATTCTTTTGGTCAATATCTCTTTGAGACCCCGCTTTCAATTCTTAATGCTATTGAACTGTACACTCAGAAGTAGAATTTCTGTAAAAGAATTTTGACATATAATAAATGTAGATTATTTTCACTGTGGTTGAAGAAATGAGTGGTAACTTATTAATTCTATAACTAGTTACTGAACACCAGACACTGTGCTAGGTCCTGGGAGTATGTGAATATCAATAAGATACAGTCTCTACAATTAGGAACTTAATTCACATAATTTCAAATTCATGTTGTATTAACAATAATAAATATATGTGAGTCTTGAGAAAGGACGAAAGGCTTTATAAAGGAGATAATTTTTAAGCTGGTTCTCAGGTCAGAAGTAGAAATTTACTAAATAGAGGATTAAAGAAAAGGCATTCTAGAGAAGAAAAAAAGAGGTACAAAGACACACACTGTGGAAAAGCAAACAGCATAGCATGTTGAGGGAATAATAAAGTCGGTGTGGCTGGAACGTAGGTCATAGGAGGGGACAAGAGACTAGAAAGCAAGGGTTGAAGACAAATTTAAGCCTGATCCTGAAAGACCTTGGATGAGAAAAAAAGAGTTCAAAATTTAACTTCTAGTCAAAGGAGCTTCAAGAGGAGTCTGTTAGGAAAGACTGCTGATTTAAATTGCTTCTAGGAAGAACAAAAGTGGGTAGTACAGGTTGTGCCAGACACAAAAGATAAGAGGCCATTGAAAAAGAGCAGGCAAGAGATAATGAGGGCCATCTTTTTATTTAGTTATTTTAGGCAAAAGTGATAGTAAAAGGCATTTAGAGGCATAAAACCAGATATAGCCAGCCTCAACTAAAAATCAGACACTGAACCCTTGCTTTTCACTTAGCTGTCACTTAACCTCTCAGAGCTTTAGGATCCTATCACTGTTCATAAAATAATATCTGAAGAATTGAGAGAAGTGAGCAAAGTGATGTACATGAGTGTACTTTGTAAACTGCCAACATTCTGTACAAATGTAAAATAATATCAATATTATCTTTATATACTAATCAACCTGATAATTCATTCAAAACAGTGCATTATTTTAAATGTATTTTCCAAGTAACAAGGTATTCAATTTTCACTAATAACACAAGGTTGAATAAATCAAGCCTCATTAAATAGAAGTCAATTTTTTTCCAGTCTCTTGAATTTGAAATTAATGATATAAAATTGGTTGTAGAAAAGAAAATGGAGCCAACTAATCATTTCTGGTCTGCTTGGATTCATTTTTGCCCATATTTTCTACAAGTTATGTGATCCTTACTATCAGTGAAGACTGAAAGTTTGGACGTATATATAACTCCAAAAAAGTTTTTCATGTGTAACCTCACAGCTTCTCTCTCTCTCTCTCTCTCTCTCTCTCTCTCTCTCTCTCTCTCTCTCACACACACACACACACACACACACACAGATGGAAATATAGAACATTTGTCAAGATGATTTGATAGCATGCAGATGGGCATTATATAAAATGCAGATACTGTTGGGATATTTAAAGTACTATGGATGCAAAGAAGGACATTTTCAATTTGAACTGACATAGACTCTAGACACAATGATGATAATAGGAGTTAGTAATACTGTCCATTTATTACATGCATTAGCAGCCCTGAGTTGTACATTTTCCAGCTATATCATGAGAGGAAGGCATGGCAGCCCTTGAAGGTTTTTTTTTTCCCCCTGTGAGAAGAGATAGAAAAAAATAGCAATTATTTTTTGAAACTAGAATAAATTTGCTAAGAATTTGACTTGGAAAAGTAAAAATGGGATTATGACTTCTTCCGCTCATACATGAGGAGTCAGGAGGATAATCGTTAGAATGATTTGGAGAAAAATTTTTAACTAAGCAAAGGGTTACATGTCAGTCAGAAAGTAAGTAATAAGTTGTTTGCATTGAATGGGTCATGTGTCAATATTTTTGGCACTTATAGTTTGAGCAAGACAGTAATCCTTGATATACAGGGCAAATTGCTTAGCATTTCAAATAGGCCTTCAGTTTTGGGGAGTAAATGGTGATGAAGTTCAAAAGATGGCATGATGTACCTCACATTCAGATATGGCTGCCAGTGTGTACTAAGGATATACCACCAGAATCCAGGATGAATTTCTTTTACTGATTCTATCTCTGGTTTAGTAGAGCTGACATGTAGTATGCCATTATTTCTAAATCAAAAATTTGTGCCTCAGTTTCCTTTGCCACAATAGTATCATTTTCCTTTTCAAACACTGCAAGTTGATTATCAATTTTTATCTGTAAGTACTAGTGCAAATTTTATTTATAATAGGTACCTCTACTACTTACAGAATGAATCAAAGTCAAAATTACAGAAACATTTTAGCTCATATCTTAGTAAATATTTGCACATATTCTGACTACTTTCTCAACTTCTTTATCTATCTATAAAGATATATTTCCTCCCTGTTTCCTGTTACCCAGCCCCCTCGGCCAAATCAAGTTGGTTTCTACAGTTAGAAAAAGCTAACAGTGATGTAAATACCCTTCTTGGCCAAAGGACATCACTTGGTTGAATAAATCCCAGTGGAATCATTCCATTAGTTTTTTCAAAGTTACAAATTAACATTTAAGTGTGACCGTTACAAGCCAGTAGACTAGGGTAGCCAGGCTCAAGCAAAACACAGAGCTCAGACACAGCTAGAAGAGAAAAGAGCTATACATAAGGAAGAAAATGAGAACAGTAGCTGCTGCCACAAGTCAGAAGGACATCTTACAGCAATTTGATCCTAAGACACACCAAAATGAATGAATGAATGAATGAATGAATTAGTGACCTCAGGCACCTAGAAATTGATCAGTAAAGAAAACAAACAAGCAAAAACATCAATGTATTTTCTTTAAGCCATGGTATACCCCTAACAGTTTCAAATCCCTTAATATGTTTATTATTTTTTATAGCAGATAAAAACATCTGGCTCACACACAGAAAAAGAGAGAATCTTTACAAATCTATTTGGCTTTATGTTAAAAGGGCCATATGTTCATCTTAACAATATTCCCTAAACTCCTATTTCACAGATAAGAAGAGCATAGATCATGGTGCCACAATTAGAGTAAGATGCATGGTCACCCATAAGGCGGAGGCTGTCTCGCAAGCAGTCATGGGAGTAGATGCTTTTGTCATTTTGGGCTGCCTAGATTCCAACTCCACTTCATCCTCCCTTTGGGAGAGCAGTTGTGGTGGGAGTTGGTGACCATTACCTTCCGTAGGAGCTAAGGGGTCCAAACCATCCCCACCCTGCCTCAGCACAGTCAAGGAGATACATCTGATTCAGGCTCAGCAGATCAGACACCCATTACTGAATTTGAAGGAGTGAAATGAGGTGCACCAGTCTGTTCCTGCTGCAGAACCTTTGCTTCATTCCAGTTCCCAGCTCTCCAGAGTTCTTCCCTTGTTGCTTGCTTTTCTGCCTGACCCCCTGACTCCCTCCCATTGGATAGCCCCCAAAGCTTTCCAAGTAATTAGAAAATGTGCTTTGGGCTCCATATAAACATGATTTGTTTCTGATGCTCGCAGCCATTAACCCTGACTGATATTAGTATAGTTAACAGATGGGAATCTTGCTTGTGGTGGTATTTAGCTACCTATATTCCTTATTCTAAGTGTAGTGTGAACTCAACATGGGAGAATTAGATATAACTGGGAAACGATCACTAGGGGTCACAGGTGTAACACCAGGACCCAACACTGCAGGTAATGATAAAATAAAAAGCAGATTTCACTGTTAAGTCCATGTATAGAATAAACCAATGTTAATCTCTCCTCTTAACAGAATAGAGATGCAGATGACTTTTAAACTTCAGGATGTATAAAAATCACTTTGGGAGTTTGCTTTAAAATTCAACTTCCCAATCATCTTTTCAGAAATACTCATTTAAGTGGTATGCTTTGGGTCCTACTTGACTCAAAAAATCTTCCTTTCTCACTTTTAAAGTCCCCTAAAATTTTTATCAGACATTTTTTATGGAAGGGAAAAATATTGTCTATAAAAGAACTCTATACTTAGGAAATATAACAAATCAATGTACACAGTAGTATTACTTCCAAAGTATACTAAACTTGTTAAGGTTCAGTTATGTAAGTTTGCAAAGGGAAATAAAACAAATGGAGGGAAAAACTAAAAACAGTGCAAGCAATTCTGCCTGCTCTCTCTACAGAAGAGGACATGTGCCTTTGGTTGGCTTCAGAATTATTGTGCCTCTCAAAGTGACCAACTCACCAAGTTGCAGGTGGTCTTAGTGTCTTTAGATGTGTCCCTTTCTAACAACATGGACCCAAAACATGAAGCAATTACTTTGTTAAATTTTCCACCAAACAGGCAGCAACCTGCTCTAAGCTATCAAAAAATTACCACATTAGATTTATTTAGATTTTGTAAGACTCTTCCAGGGTAATTTTGCTAACAGTGATTTTCAGCTACATACTAAACTCAAAACTTGATCTCCTAGTAAGATAATTCTGCTCTTATAAAATCTAGCATTGAAAGAAGCAATACAGTGTAAAGCAGGGGTTAAATGCCGTCACTCTGGAGCCAGATTTATTGAGTTCAAGTTCTTGTGCTGGCATTTATTAGCTGTGCGACTTTGGGCAAGTTGCTTACCCCTTGTACTTAGCTTCATAATCTGTAAAATAATAATTTCTCCTTTATCGGGAGGGACTCAAGGTTACAGAGTGTCAAAACCACATGTAAATCTTGGTATAAATAAAGAAGGATAGAATCCCTTCCCCACCTTCTCCCATTTCCTACAGACAGAGTCTTGCAATATTTAGTGTGATTGACTAATGTTGCTGCATCAAAATTCAAGCAAAGTGAAAGCAAGGAGAATGCTGGAAAAACATCTGCCTTCCTTTCACTTTGGCAACCACTGTGGTTGTAAGCGAAGTCAGAGTCACAAGATTTCACATGTGGGCTGAAAAATTCAGCCAAGTCCTTTAGTTACTGAATTATCGCAGTAGGAACCATGACTTGGGAAAAAACTGGAACCCTCCCCTGACTATTGGCCTAGGTTGAGTCCCCCAATCACAGAATTTCAAAGCACACTGTAATTCTGTGATAATACTCATCACAATTTTATTGAAATAATTATTTAGTGTCTATCACCCCTCTTTCCCTGCCATCATTCAGCCTTAATGTCCCAGAATGTAAACTCCATGAGGACTTATGCCATCCTATATTACCAAAGTTTAACATAGTGCTTTGAGCAACACAGGCACTCAATAAAAATTTACTGAATAAATAAATGTGTGAATGCCAGTCATATACATGTATAAATTTTAGATATTTTCTATTTTTAAGGTGGAGGCAATGAGTAAGGAATGGGACCAATATCCATTTCTATATTTGTCATTTTGAAAGTCAGCCATATGTTTCACCTAACTAAGTGTTCATTCAATTCATCTAAATTTAACAAACACTTCTTGAGCACTGTCATGTGTTATAATGCTCAGGATGCAGAGACGCTCTCAATAAGTTCATCCTGCTCCACATCTCGTATTCCTATTTGAACACACAGGTGGAGAAACTTCATATTATTCTTTCATTAAATAAATATTTGTCAAGTAATTGTTGTGTGCTCTGTTTAGCATCTCTAATTCTTTACTTCTTCCTGTGCCTATTTTCTTTTTTTTTGATGCCAGTTTATTTATTTTTTCATACTATATATACATAATTTTTTTAATATTTTATTTTTTCATTTTTCCCCCTTCCCCCTCCTGCTCTCCTCTGGTAACCACTAGTCCATTGTCCATGTCCATGAATCTCTGTTTGTCCTGTTCATTTGTTGCTTTTAGGTTTATATCTCACATATGTGATACCGTGATTTTCAACCTTTTCTGTTTGGCTTATTTCACTTAGTATGATTATTGCAAGGTCCATCCATGTTGTTGCAAATGGCAGTATTTCATCTCTTCTTATGACTGAGTAATATTCATTGTATATATGTACCACAGCTTCTTTAGCCAATCATCTATTGTAGGACACTTCAATTGCTCCCATGTCCTGGCCACTGTGAATAATGCTGCTATGAGCATCGGTGTGCAAATATCTTTTCAAATATGAGTTTTCAAGTCTTTAAGGTAAATACCCAGTAGAGGGATTGCTGGATCATATGGTAGGTCAATTCTTCACTTCTTGAGGAACCTCTATACTGTCTTCCATTGTGGCCATGCCAATTTGCAGTCCTACCTAAAGTGTAGGGTTCTTATTTCTCTACATCCTCTCCAACATTTGTAATTACTTGTCCTGTTGATTACAGCCATTCTAACAGGTGTGAGGTGGTATCCCATTGTGGTTTTGATTTGCATTACTAATAGCTAGTGATGTTGAGCATCCTGTGCCTATTTTCAATGTTATTGATAAAGAATCATGCTCTCTTTGTTATGTATTGTGTGACTTTGCCTGTGAACAATTACTGTTGACTCTTGAACAGCAGGAGTATGAACTGTACAAACACTGATACAGAGTTTTTAAAAACTTACCTTATTGATAAATACAGCTTAGTACTGTAAGTGTATTTTCTCACCTTTATGATTTTCTTAACTTTTTTCTAGCTTAGTGTATTATAATATTATATAATGCATGTGATGTACAAAATATTAATTGACTGTTAATTGACTGTTTATGTTATCAGTAAGGCTTCCAGTCAACAGTTGGCTATTAGCAGTTAACTTATTAGGGAGCCAAAAATTATATACAGATTATAAACCACATAAGCAAGTTGGCACCCCTAACCCCCATGTTGTTCAAGGGTCAACTGTATTCATTTGCTGCATGGGTTTAAATGGATCCTTCTGGGTTGGCCACTTGGGTCTGGCTAATATGTTTTTGTTGTCCACAAACCAGGCAACATTGCAGTTAAAAACCTTGAAATCTCAGTTATTCAAATATTTTTCATACTCTTCTAAGTTTTTTGCAAATTTGATGGCTCTCCAGGGCAGCTCTCATCCAAGTATTAGGGCTCTGATCATTTCTATCTTGTGGCTCTGCTCTCTCAAAATTGAGTTTGCAGGGTTACCACGGCAGGGGAATAGAGGCAATGAGGAAATAACACTGATCTTTCATTCATTGGTCAAGAAAGACATTATATATCTATAGTCCACAGAATAGAGTCACATGACCCTACTTAACTGTAATGGATTAAGGAAGGAGAGAAAAACCCAATATGTTAAACACTGAAAGCATACTATTATATTTCACTCAATCAGAAGCAATCTCACTCAGTCAATGGTGTACCTTATGAGATAATCATAAACCACAAAACCTGGACTAGATATTCAAGAAGAGTACCTTCCATCTCCTCATTTTACACTAGAGGAGACAAAGGCTAAAAGGCCACCCAAGATTTCAGAACTACATAGAGGCAATACAGAGATTGGAAATTAAGTTGTAAGCAACCCTACCCATTATATTCATCCCACTGCATAACAATCTTCTTTTAACACAGTTGTCATTCCATGTGGCTTCCCCATCATTAGGAGGCAGCAGAATTAGATAAAAACAGAGCCTTTATAGGTTAATCAGAACCAATGTCTCCTGTCGGTTGGCTAAATTGAGTAAGAGACTTCTAATTCAGTAGAAATTCTAGTTCCTTGGATTTTCCATTTTTAATGCAGTATGTTGTCTTCGATGAGGAATTCAGCATGCATGGACTAAATTTGTTGAGCCCTGACCAGAATTTTAAATTTTTATTAAGTATGTATGTTGCCCACTATATATTAAGCACAGATAGTTAAATCTCATTTGGAAAATGGCTGGCATTTATTGGGCATACATGAGCCAGACTGTACTTTGTAGCTCAGTGAACTCGATTTATGTTATTTTTCACTATTTATAATGTTTCATGATATTGAAAATAGATTCAAAATTTAGCAGTTTAATTTCCCATAATAGCTGAAAATATATTTGATAAAATCAAAATTTTAAAGAGAATATATTAAATTACCTGATTTGAAATTCAGTTCATAGGAGGTAAAATATAAAGAATTATTTATCTCTCTTCTTTTTTAATAGTCCCTTCTTTTCATATCGATATCAAACATACTTTCTATTCAAGGGTCCTGTGCATCCTGACATCAGAAGTGACAAAGATTATGGTGACAAACAACTTCTTGGCAGGAGATGAAACTTATGATCCCTCAGATTGACATCATTCAGATCCTAAGGTGCCCTTGAATGTGGGTGAGCATTCTTATGTGCTTACAGAGCCCTTTCAAGGGAGCAGCAGCCAGAAACACAACTTTAGACCATTTCAAGTTGCAGTCAACAACCAGTCTTGATATTTCCTAAGAAACTTTTTTCTATCCTCAGGAGTTCCCTCAGCACAGTCTCTGTCACTCTACCTAACAGCATGAATTATTCTGATACACTCCATTTTCTCTAAGTCACCCCCATATGATAAAAAAAAAGAAGGAAAAGAAAAAGAGTGAAAAAAAGAGAAAAAATTAAGCTAAAAATAGGACCAAGTCTCAAGTTTCTTTCTCCTTTATAAATTCTGCTTTTTTCCCCCCAGCCCTGTGCCCTCCAGCTGTGCATGGAGATCACTGACTTTTTTATATCCAATGCCAACATCAGCCCACATATTGGCAGGCATGCAGGAATAGGCTGGTGCCTTCTGATGAATGAATATTTTGCCTTCCCTGCTCTGTAAACCAATTAGCTTCTTGAGTTGGCATGACTCTCCCCAGTCTGAGCCAATGCCCCAAGTGGGCATTCTAACATGCAAATCAATATGCTCCTTCTCAGCAAAATAGGACAACCAATGATAGACATTTATCACAATGTTATATAAATTAATCTGGAGTAGGACAGGTAAAGTTTGTCAGAGTAATTAGGTAGCATTCAAGAGAACGTCTCTTCACGTAGCCCCACTGTAGCACAGCATTTGCCTGTGAGATACCATATTTACCCTTAGTATCTTTACCCATCACCAGGTACAAGATTCCTGAGACTTTGGTCAAGCCATTGAACCTCCCTGGCCTTCACCCTTTTGAGCTACAGAATAAGGATCCTACTGTACTTGTTTTTCTTTCTCATGGGGTATATGAAGATAAAAGTAAGATGTCATTATAAAAATGCTGTGAACAATTACAAAATAATGTATAATAATTACAAGCTTATTCATTGCTTGTACAATGATTGAAAACCAATTTGGAATATTTTTGCATTAGTTAGGATTATAGTTGGCTGGCTATGACAGAAAACCTAAAACAACAGGGGCTTATATAAGAAATAAGTTTATATTTCTCCAGGGAAGTCTCAAGGAATGAAGTCTGTTGCTAGAAAGCTGTCTCAAGGAGGATACCCAGGTTCCTTCCAGTTCTGATATTCATAGAGTGTGGCCTTGATGCTCATAGTCAAAAATGGCCCCTGGACCTCTAGTCACACCTATAATTCTAATACCAGTAAAGAGAAGAACAAAGCAAAAAAAAAGTCAAAAGATATATATGTCAGCTATCTTTTACAATAATCGATGAGAACTGCTATATACATTTTCACTTACATATCATTGGCCAAATCGTCACACTTAAAAGCAAAGGGATGTTGAGAAATGTGTTCAGACATCCTTGTGTCCACATGAAAATCAAAGGAGAATGAGTTTGGGGATTGGCAACTAGCAGTTTCTTCTCCACCTAGTAAAACTGAACATGTACATGCCTTATGACCTAGCTAGTACATATCAGAGCAGTGGTCTCCAACCTTTTTGGCTCCAGTGACCAGTACTCCTATGAGAATCTAATGCCTGATGATGATCTGAGGTGGAGCTGATACGGTAAAGTTAGGCTGGGGAGCGGCTGCAAATACAAAGGAAGCTTCGCTTGCCTGCCCACCGCTCAGCTCCTACTGTGCAGCCTGGCTCCTAACAGGCCACAGAAGAGTACTGGTCCTCGGCCGAGGGGTTGGAGACCCCTGCCTTAGAGAAACTCTTTCACATGGCTAAACAGAAAAATGTATAGAGGTTTTCACTGTGGCACTACTTCAAATAACAAAACTGCTCATTAGGAGGGAATGAATAAATTTATTCTTACTATGGAACACCTTACATCAACCTACACAAATTTAAAGTCTTATTTACTTAAACAACTTTGATGGGAAAATAGCAAGTTACAAAAATATATATGAAATATGATACTATTTATGCAAATTTTAAAATACATGGAGCAGTACTATGCATTGTTTACAGACAAAATATATTTATAGAAAATGTTTAAAATATGTTCATTGGAAATAGTACACACCAACTGCAGAAGACTACCTTAGGAGAGAAGGGGAAAAGATAGGGATGGGAGAATGAGATTTATTTTTAATTGTATTCCATAACATCTTACTTAAGAAAAAGCAAAAACAAAGAAAGCTCTGAAGCAAAATGGCAAATTGTTAACTTCTATTAAATCTGGGCTATGAGTATTTTGATATATATTATTATTTTCATGACATTTGAACATTTCATGATTATGAAGAAAATATGTACTTATAGAATATTAGGCAAAATACAGGTAGTCTCATTGATGGTAGTTTCTATTTCTTGTTACAGCTATTTGGTAAGTACCTGCTGCATATATAGAATGGACAGTGTAGATCCACCCAGGTGAGTTGTAGATGTATATTGTCTTCCAAAAGTCATTTGAAAGAAACATTAGGACAATTTCCATTTTCTGGAAGCTTCACTGAATAAAAGAAAATAAGCAGCAGTAGGATCCAGGATTGGCTCTGCTCCGATCTCATTTTCTGCTTCTCACTCTTTAGTCTCCATGCTCCATGCTCCATCATGGCACTGATTGTCTTTTTGAAGCCTCAGCCATTCCAAACACATTCTCCCCTGACAGCTTTAAACTACATAGTATACCTTTCCTCATGTGTCTCCTTCTCAACATTAAAGGCTCAGTTTAAAGGACATCTTTTCAGGGAAGCCACCCAGGATCACCCTAGCTAAAGTTGATCTCCCAACTTTTATCCCCATCATTCTCTATTCTATTACCATGCTTTTAAAAAAATTTATTTTCATTCATTATCACTATCTGACATTATTCTAATGATTTGTGTATGTATTTATCTTCCCTCGCAAATTATAAGCTCAATGGGGGCAGGTGCTTGATCCATTTTTTATTGCTATATCTCCAGAAACTAAATCGGCTTGGCACTACAGGCTCTCAGTAAGTGGTTGCTGAATGAATAATAAATGACAGCAGATGTTATGACCTCTAAAAGCCAGAAAGGGTTTTTTTTTTTAGTTGATTAGGGGAATTAATATGCCTAGAAGTCAACAACCTCTAAAAAGCATAATTTTTTTTGTTGTTGTTGTTGTGTATTTCAATAGTCTATTTTTAGGGATGTTTAAGGTTTACAGAACAATTGCATAGAAAGTACAGAGAGTTCTTATATTCCTCCCACCCTGACACACACACACACACACACACACACACACACACAAACACACACACATTTTCTCCTACTATAACATCTTGTGTTAGTGTGGTACTTTTGTTAAATATGATGATCCCATACTAATATATTATTATTAAAGTCCATAGTTTATGTTGGTATTTGCTTTTAGTTTTATACAATCTATGGGTTTTTATAAATGCATAACATGTTGTATCCATCATTATAATATCATATACAATAGTTTTGCCATTCTAAAAATGTTCTGTACTCAATCTATTCATGCTGCCTCCCCTTCCCTTGAACCCCTAACAATCACTGATCTTTTTACTGTCTCCACAGTTTGTCTTTTCTAGAATGTCATATAGTTGGAATCATATAATATGTGGCCTTTTTAGAGTGGCTTCTTTTACTTAGCAATATGCATTCAAGATTCATTTATGTATTTTCTTGTCTTGATGGCTCATTTCTTTATATTACTATCATAACATATTTATATCTAAATATAAATATATATTTTTTATTTTGTCATAATGAATAATGGTCCATTGTATATACACATTGCAGTTTGTTCATTTACTTACTGATAAACATATTGGTTGCTTCCAATTTGTGTCAATAATTAATAAGGCTGATGTAAAGATGTATGTATAAGTTTTGTGAGTATATAAATTTTTAATTCATTTGGCTAAATACATAGGAGCGTGACTACTGGATCATATGGTAAGCCTACGTTTGTAAGAAACTGCCAAACTGTCTTCCAAAGTGGCTGTCCCATTTTGCATTCCCAACAGCAGTGAATGAGAGGGCCTGTTGCTCCACATTTTTGTCAGCATTTGGTGTTGTCAGTGTTTTGAATTTTAGCTATTCTAAGGCATATAGTGGTAACTCATTGTTGTTTTAAATTCCTTAATGACACAATGTTGAGCATCTTTCATCAGCTTATTTTTTCCCATCTATATATTTTCTTTGGTGAGGTGCTTGTTAGATCTTTTATCCATTTATTTTATTTAGATTATTTGTTTCCTTAGTATTGAATCTTAAGAGTTCTTTGTATATTTTGCATACAAGTCCTTTATCAGATATGTGTTTTGTGAATAGTTTCTCCCAACCTGTGGCTTGTATTTTTATTCCTTTAAATAAGCACTAGTTTTCATAGAGAAAATTGCTTCAATAACTTTACCTGGTGTGTTTCTAATGTACTTTGAGAGTCTGAGTGTGCCTGACCCACTGATTGTTCCCAATGTCTGATTTCTGCCCCCTTTGTCCATTTTGCTTCATATCACTGACACTAGAAAAGTGGGTAGAAAAGAAAACAAAGGGTATATTATATCAGTTTCTGTGAATGAATCATATGAAAGACATCCATTTAAGATTTCCTAGTGGTCAATAGGCTCTGCGCTCACTTCTAGCCCAGGAAATGGGGCAGAGAACTGTACCTATAAACAAGGTAGAGCTTATTAACTTTACCTCCTTTGTACAATATTAAAAGTTTCTGATTCCATTGTTTGAGATTCTTCTCTTTGGCAATCCTGTGACCCTCTTCCCATTCTTAAGAAAGGGAAAAATTGGGGGAGGGGGGCAGATAATTCAGTTCCAGTTAATTTTCACTAGGAGAACACAAATTAAAGTTAGAACTAGTTCACAGAGAAAGTTCACCAACAACTATTGTTAAATGAAACTTCTGCCCATTTTACATAATAAGTTATCAACATATGCAAGGCCCATAAAAAATAAATCAACAAGTTTATTTTAAAGTCTTGACAATTAACCATCCTCCCACTAAATCCTAAATTATAAACTTTTCCATTGATTAGTAGCCTGTTTATGAATTTCAGCTTTCAAATACCACTATGTTCTTGGTCCTGAGTATAGTACTTCTCCCAACAGATTCCTATAGGTACAAAAAGGGTCTCTTTATGTTCTGTTATTTCCTGGTTTCTGGCACAGTGAGTTAAAGTTCATAAAGAAAATCCATTCCTGTGCTAAAATTTGAAAAGGCAACTTATATTATTTAATAACATAGTATTGGTTATTTTCAAAGAGAAAAGAATCTAGGTTTTAGTTTTTAAAGGGTAAGAAGCTTGTGAAAAAAGTTATAAAAGTTGCTTCATTTCCAATTCTTGAGTGAGTGATCTCCAGATAAAACAAAATGCCTCACATGAATGTCATTTGAATGTCCAAAGGTGACGACTTTCATCAATACAGTAGACACCCTCTGTGACTTGCTTAGAGAATTTTCAGAATATTTTCCAAACTAAACTGTTTTCTCTACCAACTTGCCTCTGTGCCTGAAAGTCCTACTAGCTTTCTTTCCCTGTACTTCTGTATTTCTTACAAAAACTCCCACTGCTGCACACAAAGCTGCAAAGATGATAATGTAAGAATGCATTATAATATTTGGGCAAATAATGTTATCAATAGTTTGTTCTTTCTGTTGCTGAGTAGTGTTCCATTGTATGTGTATTCCACAATTTGTTCATCCACTCACCAGTTGGTGACTGATTTTTTTTTCTACTTTGAGACTGTTAAGAATGAAGCTACTCTGAACAGTCTTTTTATAAATGTATGTTTTCATTTCTCTTGGATAAATGTCTAGAAGTGAGTTTGCTGGAACATATGGTAAATATGTCTTATGTTTAAAGGAAATGACCAAAATGTTTTCTAAAGTGGTTTTACCATTGCTCATTCCTACCAGCAATGTCTGAAGGTTTTGATTGCTCCATGTCCTCAAGGCGAGTGCCTTTAAAGGAAGATAGAAAAGTGTGCCAGGAATAACAGAGGGGTTGATACAGTATAAACCCCTTGTCAGGACCTTCCTGTGTAGGGAGACGTCTCCCATCTCTCTCCTCTACCTCACTCACCTCTACCTACAGATGCTCAAAAATGAGTATTGCCCTAATTGGAACTGTATCAAACTCCCTGGCTGAGGCAAAGTTCTGCTTAGCTGAACAAAGTTTTTGGTCACCTATTCACTTGTTTGCTTTCCCCTCCCTCTCAAAATTCCTCAGTCTTTCTGACTCCTGTTTGCCTTTATTTGAGGCCTTTTATCTCCTTTTATCTTAGTTAGTTGTGCCCTCCTTGTCATCTAGTGGCCCTGTTTTTAGTTTTTCATGAATTTGTAGATTTGGGTTTACCTACTTTGTTCCAACTAAAGTTTTTATTCTTTGACTCTTACTGTGAATTGGCCTAAGCTAATTCAGTCACATTTAATTTAATGTTTTTGGAATGTAATTGTAGCCACCATATATTATAATTACAGACATAGCCTCTTTGATGAGAGCAAGTTTCTGACCAAAGTCTCCCAAATATGCTGACATTATATTTTTACTAGCAAGCAGGTGTACAGCAGTTTGTACAGCCTGTTCTGTAAATTCACTGAAACCCTAATTCTCTGTCCTATGACGTATACCTACACACTTGCATAAAAGACTCACTAGAGGCAGATGAGTCAATACTATAGAAGCAGTATTCCCTGGTTTTGATAATCTATATTAGCATCAACAGCTAGATGTAGGATAAAGCCATAGATACCACACTATCTGAAGGTACAGGCTACAAAAGACCTGCTAGTTCTTAATTCCTATTTATGGAAGTGTGTGTGTGTGTGTGTGTGTGTGTGTGTGTGTGTGTGTGTGTGTGCGCGCGTTGGGGGCAGGAGATCTCTAAAATGTTCTATCCATCCATTCCACACATACTGAGAATCCTATTCATTCCACCTGTAAATGCCTACTTCTACAGGCCATTATGCTAATTAATGAACCACAAATATCACCAATGAAAACTCATTTCTAGCTTTCATTCTAGCATCTGGTGCTAACCAAAGACAAATATAACTGAAACATTTATAATAAGCACATTTTAGAGTGTGGACCTCTGATAAGGTATTGTTTGGTTGCCTTGAAAATTGAATTTCTGTTTGGTATGTGACTCAAACCAAGTAGTATCTACAAATATCAAACGTTGCCTGCTTGCTTGCTTGCTTGCTTTCTTACAGAATAATTTTAAAATAAATTACATATATACCATAACAACTCTTAAATCCTGCCTTGAATATAACATTTATTAAGCACTCATACATGCCAGGAAGTCTGCTGGGCATTTTATAACTATATTTCTATTGTTCATCCAGACCATTATAATAATTCAATGAAGTAAGTATTAATGTATGTCCCTCTTCTACAAAGAACTCTAAATTTCTCAGTATTTGAAGCAATAGAGTTGTAGTTAGAACCTACATCTACCTATCTCTAAAGCAGTATTTCAACCATTTTCAGTTTAAACAATACATATTTTGTTTTATCTACTCAAAGATATAACTAAGTTGTTGTTTATTAATCTTTCTTATATTTTTAATAGATACCTACCTTGGTACATTTGATAAAAAGCACTTGCCTTTCTCCCCTAAAAAATGGACCTACATGGCCAATTTTGCCAATAATTTCAAGGTTTATGAAAACTTCCCATTTCCTTCCCATGCTCAGCATGAAATTCAGATTAAGAATCTCTGCAATAAGAAATGTTTGACGTTTCTCTAATTTAGAATTATAATCTACATTATTTGCTTTGAATCCTCTGTTTGCATATCTGAAAGTGTTACTTTTTTCTAAGGAAGAGAGGCTATTTATTCTTTCTCTAATGGTGCTTCCAATTTCTTTATTTTAAAATGCCCATGGACACAGGCAGTCAGTTGGCAGAGATCAGTGCAGAAGCCGTTTCTTAGTGACTATACTTTTACTTTTTCTTGGTGACATCACTTGGTAACTATACTTGCAAGATACAGTTTTCCCTAAATTCATACCCCAAAACTATATTTAATGGCTCTGCCCAAAGCCACGGTGGAAATAAGGTCTCTACCCAAAAGCTACATCCCTGGCCATTTAGGAGTCAACTGTCTGCTGTCTGACAGGTCACATAAGAGAACTAGCTTCATTTTCATCACCTTAGCACAACAATATTTTTGTCTCTCTCTGGGTTCTTCAGTAATTTTGACATTATATGAACTATCCTGGGTTTGGCATGCTGCCAGAGCTCTGCATCATGTGACTGGGGGCCTTTCCTAAAGGGAATGCATGAATCACTCATTAGCATAATTTAAACATTAAATATGAAAATAGTCCCCCAAATGCTATGAAAACAAATAAACCACTGAGCCACTACAGAGTAAACTACGTTACTGCTGAGGCTCAGACAAACAATAGAATGATTAGCAAAAATGCATTACTAGACTCAGTTATATTTCATACAGTATTTGACAATCCATAGGGCCCACTTCTGTTTCCCCATAAATAAGATATACAATTTAATGGTTCTCTTTTATCTTACACATCATACTGAATCTGTGAGAACATCACTTAACCTCTTCAATCTATCTTTTAACTGTTGTAACTTACAGAAAAGAATGAACAGAAATGTAACAGTTTTGATTTAACTTTATGAATATGTACTTTTGTGTTGCCTCTGGTAAAGTGAAAAATATATATTCAAATATAGAAAAGTTGTTATTGCCATACATTTAGAATGATTCTGAAACTTACTGGAATACGACCACTACAGAATTCAGCATTTTTGTACATGGAGAATCTATTACAATGTATTTCATTATCTAGTATTATTAGAAGAACCTCACCACAACCTAGATTTTCCAGTAATTCAATTTGAGGCATGTGTAGAAATTACAGCATGAAAATAAAGCTCTAATGCAAACAGGACATATATGAATTTTATCCTAGGTAGAAGTTAATGAAAAGTAACCTAGTGTTACATATATATTCTCTAAGAAAAAAATGAACTTGTTTTTTTCAACACAGATTCTTTTAAAAAGTCATTAGCTATAAAGTAATGATGAAACATGTTTTGACAAAACCAGATAGAGGCAACAATTCGAGAAGGTGCATTATTCTAAGAAATGATCTTTTGTTCTCCTCTGACATTTCCAAGCATTTTGATATTACTTTTTAATCTCATTTACAAAATTTAAGATTAATTTGGTCAATCAACTTTTCTCATATATAAAATGGGGGCAATGATATTAAATATTCAATCGCTTGTTAAGAAAATTAAATACAATTAATGCATATAAAGATTGCAGCATGGAAGACTTTCCATTTCAGCTCCAACATGGAAAGAGCTTGAAAGCTGTCACTTCTGTCTTTATAACAAAAAAAAAAATGTGGACAAACTAAAAACCAACAACTTTCTTGGACCCATTAGAGAATTGAGGTCACAAAGCAAACCAGCACTAACAACCTGGAGAGGCAGGTACATCTAAGAAGACTCAGCCAAGATCTGCTTACCTGGAATAGAAGCAGCTGGAGCCATAAACTGGTAAGAAGATATAAATGACAATTTTAGTGAATTGTTGAAGGTTGAGTTTGGACTAACACGAGAGTGAGAAACTCTTGGGGACTGGACTTTTAGGGAGGCTGCCACACTCTCATGTGCTTTACTTCCAAGAATCTCACAAGGTTTTCATGGTGAAGATCAGAAACAGATCCCTAGTTCATGGCTCTGGCTTTAGTAGCGTTTGGGGAAGAGTAATCATTATGTAATAAGCCTGGACCTCCTCCATAGCAAAATTCTGTCCTCTGGGGGAGAAGACTTTGCCAGAGTCTTATCTCAGCTGAAAGACACCCCTCCAACACCAGCTCCCAAAAGCCTTCCTGTCTCAGCTAAGATTAAAAAAAAAAAAAGTATACTGAGGCCAGGAAAAGAAATGGTAGAGTAGAGAGAAAGCTATACCATGGGGAAATACTTGTAAAGATCACAGCCCTGAGACACAGGCCCTCTAAAAGATTACGATTAAATCACAGAATTTTAGAATACTTTTCATTCCCCATGCCTGACCACCATACCAACAGGACTTCGGTTGGTATATAATAAAGATAGATTACAGCTAAAGAACTGCAAGATTAAGAATCTCACTAAGGAGGAACATTTAGGGATGCCTAAAGTCAAGACAAAATCTAGGACATTGGAGAAATTTGAAGCCTCTGAAATCTACAGCTATGGTAAACATTAAACACAGTCAAACTACTAGACAGATTAACGTAAATCCACACACGTCCTATTTACTTCATTTCCTATTACTAAATACAACATGTCCAGCATTCAATAAAGAAATTACAAGGCTACTGGAAAATGTAAATGTTATAGCTACATTGAAAGACAGCTTAGCAGGTTTTTACAAAGCTAAACATAGGCTTACACATATAATCCAGCAATCATACTCATATATATTTACCCAACTGATTTGAAAAGTATGTCCACACATAAACCTGTATATAAATTCTTATAGATTTTTATTCATAATCACCCAAATTGGAAGCAATTGAGATGTTCTTCAGAGGCAAATAAATAAACGGTGGCATATCCACACAATAGAATACTATTCAATAAAAAAAAAATGAACAAGCTATAAACCCACAAAAGAAACAGAGATGACCTAAATGTATACTGCTAAGTGAAAGAAGCCAGTCTGCAGAGGCTAAATAATTTATGATCCAAATTGTATGATATTCTCTTAAATGTAAAACTACAGAGATTATAAGCAGATCACTGGTCTTCAGGGGTTCAGGACAAGTGTGCTAGTAAGGCATAGGGAATTTTTTAGGGCAGTCAAACTATTCCATATGACATGATAATGGAAGATACATAATATGACATGTTTGTCAAAATCCATAGAATTTTGTAGCACAAAAGTAGACCTTAATATGTAAAATAAAAAAATAATTCAGGAGGTTAGAATTACAAATTACAAATATATAAAATGCCTTTCTGGAGGAAGTGGAGAGAAAAGGTTCTTACCTATGTAACTGTAGAAATGAGTAAAGTCTGCATAACTAAAGGTAGCAGAAATTGCATATAAGCATTGTACCCTAATTGATAAAATGGTTTCTCATGGAAGTATGAGTTAACAGTTCTGAAACTACTACAGATAAGCAGAGATTGAAGCTAGAATAACCCATTATGCAATGGATTAGAATTAGAGACATTGGTATACATTTATGTCTAGTTTAATGTACATATTGATAGTTACCTGTAGAAATATTTATAAATATGTGTATATCCAGAGGTTAACATATACATGTTTTTGTGCTCTATCAACTGAGAGGAGAAAAAACACAACTCTCCAGTATAAATGAGAACACCTAATACCCAGATCTTGGTTTCTAATTCTCCAATAAAAAGAACCAGGAATCTTGGAGAAATGTTTGTGTCTAGGGCTGGGGCAGGAAACATGTACAAAATGAGCCTGAAACATGCCAGAAAGTAAGAAAGTACTTAAAAATTTTTTAAAAATTACAAATTAAAAAAAAACACAATAATTGGAGCATGTTAAACAGACATAGAAACCAACCAATAGAGCTCCCAATTGCCAAAGCTGGTACAATTTAAACAAGAAAATGAATAAAAATCATGTTAGATTATAATCCAAAGTATGAAGCAAATGTCTGTGAGTCCATATTGATATAGGTTAATTAATTAATTATAAGAATAGACAAATCCTTATGTAGAGAAATTCTAAATAATTTATATAGACATTCTACAATCAAGGATGTAAAACAACCTGTCACTTAAGTGTGAGCTGTACATAGTGACTTCCTTCCAAAGAATACAGTATAGAGGATTTGGAGAGAAAGGAAATTCTAACTTTGGAGTGAGATAACAGACACCCACTACCTCAGCCAGGTAATCAAGGTTAACATCAATAGTGATGTCATTTTGATAGTATATGCTCTTGATAAAATATGATGAGAATGACATTTTGCCTTCTTCCCAAAACCCATAACTTTAGTCTTATCATCAGAAAATTACCAACAGAGAAACTTAATGAAATCTATACCTAGTCCTTAAAATTATTAGAACCATCAAAAACAGGGAGACTATAAAAAATTGTCCACTCAAAAAGAGCCTAAGGAGACATAACAAATTAAACGTAATGTGGTATGAGAATAGGGTCCTGGAACAGAAAAAGACAAAGGTAAAATCTAAGGAAATATGAATAAATTATGGCTTTTGGGTAATAATATATCAATATTGGTTCATTAATTGTGACAAATGTAACATATTAATGTACATGTAGCAAATATACCATTATCATGTACCTATTTTTAGTTAGCAATAGATGGAACTTGGTGTGGGGTATATGGTAATTGTTATCTTCCTAACCTTTCTGTAAACCTAGAACTATTTTAAGATTAAAAGTTTCTTTTTAAAAAAAAAGTTGTGGCATGGTTTCTACTTCATTTGATGGACTCAATAAGTGATAACTGTTATTATCTACATGGCAAATACTAAATTAGCAGGGATCTCTGTGGTCAAATAGAAGTCAGATAATTATTAGAAGTTTAAATATAATATTGACTATAATTAACCTGAATACTTCAGAATATAAAAAGAATTGCTAACCTATGGATTAGCCAGATTACCAGTCTCTTTTTGCTTATAAGAGTCAATCACAGAATAAAGTAAAAGTCAGAACATAAGGGAGAAAAAAAAAACTTAAATGATTTATGCTTTATCAGAGTAAAAGTAAATAGTATTGGCCCCTGATCCAAATTCTCTATGTTACTTTTATTTTCCTTTGCCCTCCATTACATTTAAAGTGTTATTGCCCATTCCACTTCTGAAGGCTCACTACTTCTCATGGTCATTTACATTTCAATAGTGAATTTCTAAGATCTAAAGACACTTAAGATATAAAAGCAGGCATCCAATACTACTAAAAACTGGAAAGTTCCTGAAAAATATGGGAAGAAACAAGAGATGAAAATAAAAAAGAATATTTCATTAAAAGAGAAATTAAATTATCTATTAAAATAATTACTCCTATGCTTTGTTATTCATCCCTTTTCTCATCTTTCAAATAAATGCTTTAGAAAAATTCTGAGTTGAAGAAACTGTCAATTGATCATTCATTTATAATCAGTTTCATGTAGCAGGAGAAAAAGTGTTAACGCTTTATTTTCAGTACACTTTACAAATGTAAGAGAATCATTCAAGTTCTTACAACTCTGGATGAAGCCACATAGACATAATCTCACCTCTGAATTCTCTAAAACTCACCTACATTTGCATGTCTTTTCTTCTAGATAGGCTACAATTGCTAATATTTGCCTCCATCACTTTGGTGTCTCTTTGGACAAATTAGAGATTTAAAAAATTCATGAGGACCCCTGGAATTAGAGGTTTCATTGCATTATAAATAGAAAAACAGACACACATCCTGTTTCTACCATTGCTTACCAAGGTCCATCTTATTTAAAATTTTTATGGATTAACTCAAACTGCCCTATATGTTCAACTTTTATAAATAAATACTAAAATCATCTATCAAAGATAAAGTTTAGAGTATAAATAGATCTGGATTTTAATACTACAAAAAGGAATCTGTCCAGCAGCAAGCCCCTCTGGATCTACCTCTCATCAGGATGTCCACACAATAGTACGCAAACAATGGCCACATTAGCCAATAAAATGTTGGTGTCAGCCTGAATTATGAAGCCGGTCAAATTAGTCATCATACAAGTCTCATTCTCAGAAGCACTTGCTTTGACATGATATCAGTGAATCCTCTCCAAAGTATAAATTTATACTAGCTGTAGTATATTCCTTTCCCTTTAAGGATTATTTGTATTTTGATACAGACTACCAAAATAATCCCATAAAATTTAAAGATATACTTCTTTTATGGTAGAATTTTAGACTCTGTCAGGTTATACAGAGAGAAGAAAGAAAAAAAATGCTTAGAATCGTTTTTGACAATATCCCTTGAATCATACCAAACAGGTAGCTTCTTATTCCACTCTATCTCTCATTTCCTTGTTTATATGAAATAATATGCTACATGAAATAGTGCAACTTTATCTAAATTATATTTATTTTAGAGTTTTAACCACATTGAATGATACTTTAAGAATAAAATTTATATAGTTTTATGCACAGTTGTTGCAAGTGTTTTTATATAGCTATATTTCATTATAATCAGTACATTTACTTCTTGTGCTTTCCCCTTGCCAAAGTGTTCATTCATTCCACAAATATTTATTAAATGTCTACTATGATTCAGGTACCATTCTGAGTATTGGGGTACATTATATAAAAAAAACTGACAAAATTCCTGATCTCATGGAGTTTACGTTCTATTGAAGAAAAGATATAAATAATAAACATAATAAACCTCAATCTTTAAAAAAATAAAACAAGATAAGAAGTATTGGCAGGGAAGTTTAAGGAGGAGGACAAAATTTAAAATAGTATAGCTGGGGTAGGCATCATTGAATAGTGACATTAGAGCAAAGACTATTAGGAGGTGAGTTAGACATGTGGATAACTAAGAAAAGAGAATTCCAAAATGAGCAAATAGTCAGTGCCAATAAACCCTAAGTTGGAACTGTATCTCGCATGGCTGGAGAGCAGCAGGGAGGCCAGTGTGGCTGGGGCAGAGTAAGCATCAGAAGGTTAGAAAAAGATGATGTCAGCAGCAAGAAAATGTAAGGGCTTTGGCTTAACTATTTTGTGATTTTGGACAAATGGTTAACACTTGTAAGGTTTGGTTTATTTAACCTGTTAAATGAGGAGCAACAAGCTAAAAAAGAGGTATAGCTAGTAAGCCAACAATGGAGAGAAAATGGAATAATAAAAATTAATTCAAAACAAAGCAAAAAAGAACAAAAAGTAATAAGACAAATAGCAAGATAGCACATTTGAACTCAACCATAATGTAATGATAATTATATTAAATATAAACAGTTAAGTACTCCAATTAAAGAACAAATTTTTAGGTGAATAATAAAAACAAGACCCAACTATATGCTGTCTATAAAAAAACACACTTTAAATATAAACCAATAGATAAGTTAAATATAAGTTAAAAGGAAAAGAATGGAAAGAGACATATCGTGTTAAATCTAATGAAAAGAAAGTTGTTGTAGCTATATTAATATCAGATAAAGTAGATTTTAGAGTAAAAAATATTACTGGGATAAAGAAAGATGGAGCACAATGACATAACAATCCTAAATGTATCTGCATCTAAAAACAGAACTGCAAAATGTAGGAAGCAAAAAAGAGAAACAGGCAAATTAACAATTGCAGTTGAAGATTTAAAAATCTCTTTCTCAATAATTAAAAGAACAAGTAGACAGAAAATCAGACTTGATCAACACTATTTACCAAAATGACCTAATTGACTTTTAGAATACTCCACTCAAAAATAGCAAAATACATATTTTTTTCAAATGTACATAAAATATTTACCAAGATAGGCCATGTTCAGAACTATAAAACAAACTCAATAGATACAAAGGGACTGAAATTGTACAATGTATATTCTCTGACCACAGGATAATCATAGCAAAAGTCAATAATAGAAAAGTATTTGGAAAATCTTCCCAAATATTTGGAAATTATGTAGCACATTTATATATAATAACCCATGGGTCAAAGAAAAAATCACAAGGAAAATCAGAAATTATTTTGAACTAAATGAAAATAAAAATATATCAAATGTCTCGGTTGCCGCCAAAACAGTGCATAGAAGGAAATCTGTAGCATAAAGCACTTACAACAGAAAAGCAAAAAATGATATCAAAGCAAATCCAAGCTTTCATTTTAGAAAACTAGAAAAGGATAACCCGCAAAATTAAGCCAAAGGAAGAAAGTAATAAGAGAGAGTAGACATTAATGAAATAAAGAGATATGTCAATGAAAGGATAAGTTGTCACCTTGAGAAAACAAATCAAATAATTAACCTTTAGTGAAACTATCAGGAAAAAAAAAAAGAAAAATTAATTATCAATAATTGAAATGCTATATGGATAATAACTAAAGATACTCCTGACATTAAAATAAGAAAATATTTAAAACAACTTTCTGCCAATGAATTTAATGACAAATTTGTTAAAAGATACAAATTTCCGATGCTTATTCAAGAAAATAAAAAATGGTAATCTGAATAAACCTGTATTTTTTACCTGAATTGAATTCATAGTTTTAGAATCTTCCCACAAAGAATACTCCAAAACTAGATGGTTTCATGGGTGGATTCTGCCAAACAGTTAAGGAAAAAAAATGCCAGCTCTATACCAACTCTTCCAAAAAATAAAAGAAAGGACATTCCATCTCATTCAATGAGGGCATAACTGACCTGATACCAAAATGGACAAAGATATTGGTAAGAAAAAGAAAAAGAAATTAAAAAAAACTCAAAAGCAATATTTCTCATGACTATTAACAAATTGAATCTGGCAATATATAAAAAAGATAATACATCGTGACTAAGTAGAGTTTATTCCAGCAATACAAGGTTGATTGAACATTTAAAAAGCAATCAATATAATCCACCATATTAACAGCCTAAAAGAAAAATTACATGATAATCTCAATATATGCAGGAAAAATACTTGACAAAAATTCAAACCCCATTCTTTGATTTTTTTAAAAAAAATTTTTTATGCCTATAGCACCTGGTCTTCCTAGGTGGTCTCCCATCCAAGTACTACCCAAGCCCAAACCTGCTTAGCTTCCAAGATCAGAAAGGATTAGGCATGTTTAGGGTAGCATGGCCATAGTCATACCTCATTCTTGACAAAAATGCTTAACAAATTATGAACAGAAAAGAACTTCCTCAATTTGTTAAAAGGCATGTTCGAAAACACTCAACTAGCATTATATTTATTGGTGAAAGATCTTGTAAGATCAAGAACATGGATTTTCCTCTGACCACTTCTATCGACATTATTCTAAAAGTCCTTGCCAGTGAGGAAGGATGAAAGAAATAAAAGGCAAACAGATTAGAAAGAAAGAAATAAAATTTTTATATAATCATCTATGTAGAATAGGCTAGTAAATATCAATTTTGTTTATAATACTAGCAACAAACAATTAGGAATTTCAACTTAAAAATACTGTTTACAATATCAGGGGAATGTGAAATACTTAGGGATAAATTTTACAAAAGATGTTTAAGACTTGTACACTGAAAACTTCAAAAAATTGCTGAGAAAAATTAATGATGATTATTAAATATAAAGAAATATCATTCTTATGGTTTCAAAGACTCAATATTGTTAGTATGTCAATCTTCTCCACCTGATGTAATGGAATTCAACTCAAATTCCAGCAGGAACTCTCAAAACATTACTAGTAGAAATGCAAAATGGTATAGATGCTTTGAAAGACTATTTGGCAGTTTCTTACAAAGTTAAACATAGACTTACCACATGACTCAACAATTGCACTCCTGGGTATTTACCTAAGCGAACTGAAAATTACATTCACACAAAAACCTGTAGCAGCTTTACTTATAATTGCCCTAAGCTGAAAATAATCAACTCAATAATAAGATAACCAATCCAATTAAAAGCAGGCAAAAAAAAAAGAATAAAATTTTAACAAATATGATATACAGATAACAAATTAAAATGATATATACTCAACACCATTAGTCATTAGAGAATTGCAAATCAAAGTCATAATAAGATACCACTACGCACCTAGAAGAGCTAAAATTACAAACACTGACACTGCTAAGTGTTGGCAATGAGATCACATACATGGTTGGACGAAATGCAAAATGATTAAGCCTCTTTGCCAAACAGCTGGCAGTTTCTTAATAATGCTGCTATAAATATTTACTATAAGAATTTGTATAGACATATGTTTTCATTTCTCTTGGGTAAATTCATAGAAGTAAAATGGCTGGAAGGACTTCTCTAAGTAGTGGGCAATGAATCACATGGCAGCATTATGAAGGAAATACTTTCCCAGAATTTCCCAATCAGAAAATAGGAGAGCCACCAAAAAGCAGGAAAATGAATGGTGATCCCTGCAAAACCAGGAATAGTGAGGGAATTGGCGTGGAATGCTGGAGAGGAAACAGTTCTGGAGATGAGTAAAATAAAGGGGTCCTATTCTCTACTATAAACTAGAGAGGTATAGCCCTCAAAAGGAGCTGAGAGGAGAAACTGACATTCTGTTGATTTATAAGACTACAATTTTTTAAAATTAGTTCTGCTCCAATAGGCAATCTCATAAATGTAACAGAAATATTATCAGAATGCGTGCTTCTCGACAGTCACAAAACTTTATGTGGTTCCAAGTATCTAATTATCACAGGAAAGCCTTTGTGTTGAACCAATACTAGAAGCCCAGGGACATAATGGCAGTGGGCTGTATGATGGGACTAGGCACGGGCAGGAAGCAGTGATGTTACTGGCAGGAACATAATGTATGTGAAGAAGAAAATAAAACTGCAGAGGTAAATTGAGGCCAGACTAAGAAGGGATCTGACTGCCCTCCTTATGATTCTATTTCTATTGTATATTTAGTGCTTAATCTGTGATTTCACAATTGGAAGAAAAGAGAACAACATTTTGTTAATAAATATATGATTTATTAATGTTCTATAGTGAAGCATAGTCATGTCTTAATTATTTGGGGGCACATATTAATTATTTTAGGGAACATGTTGGCTTTCGTCACAGACTGAATGTTACTGTAGGGATCAAACAGTGTGGCACTACCTTCGGTATGCTCCGGTACCTAAGTTACTATCTACAAATGATTCAGAAGAGAGAACCCAGTTCCCCTTCATGCCTTTGCTCATACTGTTTTCTCTGTCAAGAATATCCACTCCCGGTGTCCCTCCATACCCACATTCTATGGTTTAGTGGTTAAGAAAATGGACTTTAGAGTCAGAGAGTGTCTGGCAACAGAAGAGCTCAGTAAATTTAGCTGTTTCTGATAATAACCATTGTCAAGCTCACATGTCAATCCCTTGATATTTCCTGCCTTTTCCTGGCCCCCACATCTCTCCCTCCGAAGCCATGAGGATTCCTTACCTCCTCTGAAAATCTATAGCACTAGATGGTGAACTCCTTCAAAGCAAGGTCCATATCTCTTCTGCCTTCACATCCCTCACAGTGCCTGAGTGGACTCCTTATAGTAGGTGTCATAATAGCATTTATTGACCTTGAAGTCATAAATAGGTACTAGATAGCTTTTAAAGATATTTTCTACTCTTAGGATAATAGCTTATATTTGGTAATGTATGAAAGTTAATAACCATTAAGAAAATGTTTTTGAATGTATTGAGGTACTAATATTTGAAACTATTCTGCCCTCTCCATAGTGAGATAATCAAAAGGAAAAAATATATAAAGAAATCTGCATATCTATGTAGTGTATGATAGCTATGCTGTTCCTGCAGAGATGACAAGGAAAGCCATTTCATTTTGTTTTTGCTGAAGAAACATATGACATTCATCAGCATAATTTTATGAGAAATAATTTCAAGAATCCCATGTTCTTAAAGAAACCCCTAGTAATTGTTTTTTTGTTTATTCTAAATTATAAGAGGAAAAATTTATTACTAATTCCTCAATTATTTCATTATGCAGCACTAATAAAAAAAGTCTTGACGTCTCTATTATGTTTAGCAAAGAATCAAAGAATTTAATAAATAATTTTTGACTGAAGTGATTATTTACTTAAAACATAGAATATGCAGAAGGAACCTCAAATCATATTTTCTGGTGCCATACAATAAAATAATTGTGAAATTAGTAATAAACAGCATGCAAGAATGACAAATGTTTTATTAAAAACTTGGGGAAGAAAGCATATCGCTTGTGCTTTTTCCAAGCGAACAAAATCCTATGCTATATTAATCAAAGGGGCTTTTCTTATGCCTCTGGCAGCAGTGTTTTAAAGTAAACCCTTAATATCAGATCCCAATCCCCAGTTTCAATTTGCTTTCAATGGAAAGGACATTAGAGTTTATAAAATACTCCTTGATTACTTTTTTGAAGGCCTGAAATCTTGACATGTCCGTGACTTGCTCGCACTGCATCAATATACAGTGGTTGAAAGAGCAATACCCGTCGTGAACATTGCCACATTGACTTATAGAATCATGCCCTTGAGAAAAAGCCAGAGAGAAAAAAAGGAGCACCAGGCAGTGACAAAAATGAAATAGAACTGTCATCTGGCAGTTC